>OU611808.1:12400000-13600000 GCA_914767695.1 Ptilodon capucinus | reverse complement strand
AGAAGTCGCCTTTCGACCCCCGTTGTAGTTAAATGTACCTGATCAAGTTTCCACTGTAAAATAGGGTGTGCCTTAATAAGTAAGCCCTAAGGCTTCAATATGTTACTTCTGAAAAATACTCAATGGTCTGTGACTCAGAAACTTTGATAGTTAAGTATAGTCTGGCTTCACTAAACATCTACATATCAGCTACCGTACATGTACCTAAAATATTAGTTCAGACTTCTGATACACGCCGTATGTCTTGGGATTTGGGACCTTATGTCTGAATGTAATAGGAGCGGGCCTAAAGTAAGAAGAAGTCAAAGGGAACCATGTGACCATGGTAATTACGTTACCCACGCAAAACCCAATTAATATTTGTAAAGCGTTACAATTACGTCAATTGGAATTAATTAAATTAATTGCGAAATTTCAACAACAATAGTAGCGACTGAGTTATTCCCTGGTAAAATGTATTTCACTAACCTTGAGCATAGTCGTGATAGTGTGACCAAACTCTTTGATTACCCTCGGATAAAAATAATAAAAAATAAAAGTTTAAATGAAGTATTTTAATTAAAGTTAACAATGTTAGGTTATCGCCACCAATAAGGTACCTATTACTTATTTAGGTGGATATAAATAAATATTTTCATTAGTTCAAGGGGCTTAAATTATATTTGTTGTAACTGAAAATGACAAGAAACGGGACAACTCCATGAGATTTGGCCACTCTAGCGACACCATACGCCCGAGAATCGAGCCTCGTGATAAGAACAAACTCATCTGCGCTTGCGCATCGGCCTTGCGCGCTCGCGTCTTACCGCGCACTAATTCTCCCGCCACCCCGCGTCAATCTGTACTTTATCTTCAAGTACTAAGGACCAAATTAGAATAACAGTGCAGTGATAAGGAAAAAAATCTCTAGTGTCAGTCTGTGTTGGATTTCGTTTTTGTGAAATTTTCGTATTGCGAGTGAGTGTGCATATTTTACGTGTGTCTTCATTGCGGAGTAAGCTTTCTTTAATCAGCGGCTGGTTAATTATAATCATATTACATGACTTAATATGAAATTGGACAAACGTGGCTAGGTACGTACGATGATGATGTGTGTTATATAAAATTCGATGTCTTCTTCGGCTGTCGTTGGAGCGGCTTTCAATCAACTATGTTTGGCTTCCATTCAACCTATCTTTATCAATGCCCTTCAGACGGTATACTTACAAATACTTATAAAATTATCCCTACTATGGTTATGTAAAAATAATACTAAGGTATATTAGCCTACTACGGTGGCCAAGTTAAACATAACATAACATAAGTCGGCTCATATAAATCGTTTACTATCCAGGTGGGGATCGATACCCAGAACCCCTCAGTTAGTTACGCCGTATTTATGAAACCACTAGGCCTGGCGGTCGTCAGCCCTACTCCCAAACCTTCATAATGTCAGTGAGCGAATAGGTACCACGGTTCTATGTCACAGGGTTAACGCGAAACTTATATTTTGGGTTAACTCGCACAGCGCCTCTAGTAGCGAGTTAATTAACCAAGAGACTTCTTAAAAACATGGAATAAGATGGGGAACTGGAACTGCACCTGTGATTAGCGGTCATCGTGCCAATGTCTAATAATAATAGCAAGGGCAAAGAAATCGAAAAGTCACACTAAAACTACAGTTCCGTAAATTTTTATCAAACATAAATGTGTGATCCGTCTGTGTTAGCCGCAGTTTCAAACAAGTGATACGGAACCCATTCAAACTTCCGAGACGTCACGATTCTTTACATAAACAGATCGTACACTTTTCGAACTCCACTTGTTTCGCCATTTGTTTGTGAGATACAACTTTTGTCCTCCTTCTGGCTGTGTTACTCAAGTAAGTTCTAAAACCAAGCGACCAACTCGCCCGACATTTTAATATTAGGCAAGTATTACATGGGTGTGAGAATTTTCTACTTATATAAACATTCATTTGCTTTTGTCACTTTATATGAAACGATGCAACATCATCATTAGTCTTTAGCCTCTCACACGGTTTAGCCAACGGCCCGATTACTACGGGTTTAGCTAGAACGGATGCGCAGTGACAGACTATTATATATGGAAGCCGTTTACACGAGCTGCCGGCTTTAATTAGCAATTAGACTCAGATGTTGTAATAGATTAAAATCCGAAAATAAACTTCAACGCAAAAAGTGGTCGTCAGTCGACCAAAACAATGATTTAAAACGGAAAGAAAAATAAGATTCGAACTGCACTGTTGAAAGTGAAACTATTGTGGGCTCAACATATCTCGTCATTATCCAAAAGTCCGTTCGAGTTGTTGTAAGGATCACTACGTCAGGAATGAACGTTTGGTCTTCAAACTTCAAAAAACGTATTTTAAGGAACGGCTGGAGCTTAAGAAAGGATTCAGATAATATGCAATGGAATTGAAACTTACTTAAGTATATTTGAAAAATTCATTGAACACATTTAGTAACACCTAAATTTTGGTTGAAAAAGCTCAAAATATCAAGGTCTTATGATAAACTTACAACTCATCGGATACAAATTACTACTTATTAGCTATTATTGAGTAAGAATGGTTTATATTATCATGATGGTTTTACCAATATCTCCTTCAAATCCCTCCGTAACCATAATACCCTCAATGAAAACCCGACCCTTCTCGAACAATTCTCTGATTTTCCATTTATGCTCATCTTCTACATAATTTTACACTGACCGTTATATTTTATACTATCTCAGAGAGTTTATGAATTTGATCTATAATATTAACTATCTTGAACTATGTCTGCGTTAAGACAAAGGGTAAACGACGATTGTATAGCTGTCAATTTCATTGTTTTTTCGCAAAGGGATAAAGTTTGTGATGATAAACTCATGTTAGTTACACGGGTTTTAGTTGTAACCGACATTCAGACTATAGCTAAACAGTATCGACATGGACTTATTTTAATAAAACCCGTAGCATATTAAGTTACTTTAATTGAGTGCCAGGTAGTATTTTTGAGTGAACTGTGTGCCCGCAGGTTCGACGTTTCATAATTAAATTGGTATAATTGCATTTTTAAATTGCCTATACAATATCTTTGCAACTATCCGAACACATTGTATATTGTGTAAGTACTTGAGTTGTTTTAACCACATAATAGGTAGTTTATTGTCCTATTGTTCAAATTCAATTATCTTAGCTCTGAAATTTACGTTTCACTGTACTTTATTATTCTTCAGTGAGATGTGATATTTTACTTTTCAAATATCTTATTCAGTAGTTTATAGGAGTAGTGATACAGAATAGATTTCTCAAAGTATTGTTAGTGTAGTTAAAAGTGTTCATATGGTTAGTAGAAGAGTCCTACTTCACCAAAGAGCAAAAAACTAAAATCTGGTGGATCACACACACACCAAAACAAGTCATATTATGTTGTATTTAACATAATCATGGCCATATAGGCCATAGATTGTACAACCTTAGTTCTTGTTGTCACCTCGATCGTATCTGTGCAAACAATGCAGAACTGAGTATCTGCATTCTGCAACTATAAATACTAATACCTTCAGTAACCACGTCACAGTGATAATGAGTCTGTCGTGAGTCGCCTCTTATCACTCTGTCCTGTTTGCATATACGCGTTATACTCACGCTTATCAATGACGGTGTAAGCAGGCCTTTAACGAGATACGAGAAGGAGGTTTTAGTTGGCGGTTATATTTTCGTTGAGACAGTATTCTTTTTATGCTTCATTATGAAAAAAAAAATTGTACCTCATTAATTAAACTGTGTGCCCCTACGGCAGTATACATGCAGGGCCGTTGCTTTCTATTCATCTTTTTATGCTGGTATATTCTTAATAAATAAGCCACCAAATTGTTAATGACTTTGTAAAAATTAATAATGGGCCAAGTTGGACTTTAATTATTTTTTACTCACTTATATTATCAATTGTCTTTTACAGTAGTTTCTTTTAATTACGGTAAGGTCTTGTAAGTATTCAAGGGGGTGTTTTGTATTAGAAATAGGAATTGGCCGATCCTATTGCAAGATCCTTCGACAAGCCCGCTGAGTTTTCTTGCCGGATCCTCTCAGTCGAGGTCGCATTCCATTCCGAACTTAGCATGTGATCAAATTAGAGAAATGTATCTGTAAAAGCTCCCTAAGGCCTCCCTAAGTATTGGCAAGATTTCTGCCTAAAAAATAAAACAGTTACGATGATCTTATGAAACTATGAACCATCCTTTATCCTTTGAAGTTTTATGTTTAAAATATAATTTCTGATTGACGTTAAAATTATGAAACATGAAGTTAATAGACCGTGTTGTCTTATCATAAGCTTGATCATGTTTACACAGTGATACGTGTGTAGACAAAGGCTTACGGAGCTATGGGAGCCCCACAACCTATTTTCGGGAATTACAACATGTCAACAGGGCCCCAAGTCTACTATCGTCGTGGAGTTGCTATGACTACATTTTTACAAGCTTTATATTAGCTTGCAATGTATGTATGTCCGGGTGGAATCTTGCAACTGAAAATTAAATCAGTCATCTTTAACCTATTGAGCTGAAATTTGGTATACAAACTTACTTTGGATGACAATGCATGCTTAGCTATGTGACGTCATTCTAATACCAATATGGCGGATAATCCAAGATGGCGGATTAGTTATTTTTTCTGCGCTACCACAATATGGGTATCAAATGAAAGGGCTTGCAGAGGAGAACACAAAACTAAGGGCAATTAAATAAAATCTTGTTTTTAAAAAGGTCTTCTACCATTCTTTTTTTAAGGCATGAAAACAACATATTTTTTTCAATGGTAGCTAGTATATGAACAGTGTAGACATTAGATATTGTCACCTTGATGCAATTTAACTAGTCATATTCTAGTTACCATTGATACAAGATGTAATTTTTATGCCTTAAAAAATGCAGTCATAGCAACTCCACGACGATAGTGTTAGCAAACTTGGGGCCCAGAATGCTTGTAGAACTACCTACTACTATTACTACTACTACAGCCTTTTTAATGTCCAACTGCTGGGCGCGGGCCTCCCCTCAATTCGAGGGGGATTCAGGCCAACACGCTGGCCCAGTGCGGGTTGGCAGACTTCACACATCTATAGAGAACTAGTCAAGTTCCCTCAGACGTGCAGGTTTCCTCACGATGTTTTCCTTCACCGTTTCATAGCAAGTGATAATCTCGGATGAAAATGAGATTCGCAAATAAATCCCAGAGGTGCGAGCCGGGGTCTGAACCTGCACACTTTGATTGTAAGGCGTGTGTTTGACCACTCGGCTACCACTGCTACACGGCTAGCACTACCTACTAAGGTGGTGTAACCTGGACGCCCTGAATACACTGGAGCGAGCGAGTTTTAATGTGCCCTGTGACATTATAAAGAATCTGTGATAAAATCCAAGCGATATGACTAACTACGAAACGTCTCGAAGTGTTCGTGACACTTCGAGACGTTTCGTAGTTAGTCATATTTCGTAGTAGTTAAGTATCGGTGAAAAATTGATCGCGAACGTAAATAAGAAAATAATCAATTACAAGAACCATTACATTAATTCAGTACTTCAGGTACGAACACATACACTGCTTTGAAATGTCTGCAATTTATTTGCACATAGACAAAAACACAAGGCGTTATTCCATGCATCTGCATGGAATAACTAATAGTATTATGTACCGTTTTGACAGCGGTACGTTACGATGTATTGTGTTCATGTATAAATGTTTTGTTCTTGTGAAATTCTGTGAGTAAATAACATCTAGGAGCGTAGCGCGCGAATCCCAAGGTCGTTGGATAAATTGCAGATTACTATTTTAGTAACTTCAGTAGTTAACGCCAATATGCTGTTTTTAATTAGGTAAACAAATTTAATATTATAAGTATTATAATGCGGTGAATATGTACCCTCAGATCTGAAAAACTTTCAACTTATTTACAGACCACGTAGAGATACCTTTTTCGGTAAATACAAAGTATTTTTCCCAAATAAATATAAGACTCCAATTATTTTGTTTCTTTTTATGAAATATAAAATCGATCTAGTTTTAGCGGCAGCTAGGTACCTACTTATATTTAGTAACCAAATAAAAAACAACAACTTGTAACATTTCCGTTTAATATCGGTACCTAAATAACGTCAGAGTTCCTTAGTCACGAGTTTTTTTTTAAGTTTTAAATAACAATAACGGTCAGGATTTTAATAATAAAATGCTTGTTTATTTAATCTTAGTCTTTTAGAAGCATTTTCTCTCAAAAAACTAGTCACACTGCAAGTGAAACGTTCCTTGAACTTATGACTTGTTTGTCATAACAGCCCCTCAACCACAGCTGAGGACTATAATAGACAAACAATCAAGGTTTAGTCGAGAATACTTAACAAGAGCAGTGTCTACGATGAGAGAGTAGTAGCGTTGATGGTAGGCAGCATCTTAATACCGTCCTTAGAGACGACCTTCACCTGGAAGTTGGGGAGGCTGATGAACAGTCTCTGGTGTATCTCTTGCACACACATCTTCAAGATATCGTATGCTTCTGCTTCTGTTAATGCTGAAAACGAAGGAGCATACAGTTATTAAGAAAATGTAGATAATAAAATACACTTCGCCGATGTATTTTGGTCCCAATGTAATAGGGGGCGAGCCTATTGCCACTATACCGAGCACATTTCCTCGCAATATGAGGGAGATTTGAGCCGTGGTCCACCACGCTGGTCTGGTGCGAGTTGGTAAACTTCATGTTGCCTTACTATGACGTGCAGGTTTCCTTACGATGTTTTCCTTCATCGTTCACCAACTGGTAATTATTATTGATATTCTCACTTAAAAATCACAGGGGTGCGGGCTCGTGATTTGAACATACACCCCTTACGTTCAAGGCGGGCGTTCTGCCGACTAAACGATCACTCCTTGAAATAAAAGGTTTGAAAAAAAGGAAGGTTCTTACTTGGTTTATAGTATTTATCCAAGATAGCTAGACTGAGCATGCCGCCGAAGCCGTGAACCGCGAACGGGACCTTCATGCATGAGGCCAGGATGTCCATGGTGTAAAGATGTCCGCCCCCGGGCTCCGAGTACCCGCCCACCATCAGCTGCACCATAATCGGATTCTATAACATATTGCATTTTGAAACCTAGGATAAATTAACAAACCAACCACAATGAATTTTTATGGGGCCTCTTGAAAATATGCAAGTTATTGATCGTTTTCAATTTAAAAAACGATTAGATTCTGTTGAAACTGCAATATAAAAAGCAAATAATATAGTCTCCCCTGACATAATTATAATGTACAGAGCACTTAGTTCACGTTGCGAAGGCAATTAAATAGTTACAAAGCAATTAACAACAGAATTATACACTCTTACAAACGAAAGTGGTGCAAAAATATATAATTACAAAGTGGACGAAAGTATGACTGCTGTCACCCAACGCTGTAGCCTATAGACCGCAAAGATACCTCTGCTGACAAACGGTCATGCAGGTTGGCAGCAGAACCAAAAAATAAAAAAATAATAACAACTATTCACCCATACCTACTCCTCCAAATTTGAAGAAATTCCAACTTACTTATAAAAGTCACAATGTCACAATAAAGGGGTCAAAATATTTCTGCAAATTTGTGGGGTTATCCTTATGGTATACATACTCCATTTCTGAGTCCCTCCATCAAGTTCTTGCGGATGAAGTGCACGGCGGCCGGCGTGTCCAGGTTGTATCCGTTCCTCACACGATACAGCTCGATATTCTTTGAAATGAAATGAAAGAAATGCACCGCATCGGCCGCGTCACCCACTATACCTACCACCATATTGTTGACGTCGTACAGCTTGTTCTCGTCTGAAAAATAAAAGACGTAATGACAACTTTAAGCCCATAAAAAAGCAAAGGCCATATTATAAATAAAAGACCTCACAACATCGATAATCAGATTTTGTTTGTAAGAACAAGTGAACCACTGTGGCGTCGAAAGTTTTTAGGTTGCTGGAATGCCCCTTCTTCTTTTATGAGACACGACCCAACAACTGTAATAGCCGAGACAGACGGCTTAACCTTCCTCTTCGAAATCCAAAAGGCAGTCAATTGAATTAGGCCAGCTAGGTGTTGACCGTAACAAGCGCTTCAATATTCGAGAACCTGGCTTACGGCGAAGTCTTTATTCAAGATGTCCTCTCGGCACGGAAGTCCAAAATGATGGAAATCATTATTACCGTGCTTCATGACGACAATTGTCTGGGTGCACGTCTGATCAGCCGCTATTATAGCGAAATCCCTACACTGTATACCGAGCAAGCATTGTAAATAAAGATTTCCAGACATTATTCAGTATAATAAATTGTAAAAAATATTAATAAATAAGGAAAACCTTAAGAAAAATATGAGAAAACTCGAAGAAGTAAAGTAAGGTCCAAAGATAAAGTCACAGAGATAAAGTAAATATTTAATACGTCAAAATCCTTGAGACAGTTGCGAACACAGAGGTTGCGGACCCTGACAAAGAGAATATATTTGGAATATTACGGATGTTCCCTATAAAACATTAGCACCTATGATGACGTAAGTTTTCGTTCCTACTGTGACAAGTGTTCACACGTCTATTCAGTTACATCAGCATACTAGTATCAACTTTAACAAGTTGTGTCGTTCGTGTTGCTCACTTTCAACACCTTTTCCTTAGCTAACACGTTCGCAACGTACACACACAGACATTAACAAACACACCTACACTAAATTATAATAACAGGCCCTTCCTATTACCAGTTCACTGCAAATTTTATCTAGGATTCCTAAATCATGTGCAGACAACTAGACGCAAAGATCGCAAATGCACTTCACCACCCTGGACCGCAAAAAGTGGAAACTACTCCGTCGCGAGAAGGACTGGGAGCATCCCGACTCAGCATTAAACTATCGACTAGAGAAAGAGGATTCGTTTCATTCAACGCTAACATTATATTTTTTTGTCAACTTAGAAAATACACACCAGATAAGAAAAAGAAATAACATGTAAGCCCGGATTACCATTCGCTATCTTGAGACTGTATTTTATTTTTAAATGATATCTTATTTATTCTCTGTTATTATCTTAATCATCTTAGGTTTTCAGAAAAAGTTCCCAAGTCACGGTGGGAGGATCTCATGACACCTTAGCCTTACATTGTACCCTTATGTGTGCAACTATTGTGCTCCGTTCATCTTGATAGTTGTGTGAAACATTATTGGGTTGGCTAACTGTAGTCTTGCTTCAATGAATCGGGTTAGTTTTTCAAATGGTTTCATTTCCAATAGTTGTTTTAGTGGTTCGCTAACCCATACGAAATCCGCAAACTAAACGATTGTTTGATCGAATCTTCGTGTCATGGTTTAATTCCAAAAATATTTTTGTGAGGTCCTTTAGATTAGATCAATAATGGCAAAAAAATCAAGATATGGTGAATTGGGAATTGAACAATAAACACACATCTTGTCACAATTACATCTTAACCTTTACTTCTTTATATTATTGTACTTCTGAATATTTTATAATAAACTGGTAAAATTACAACTTTAAACGACGTCTGTAGATTGTTTTCCTCGAATTGGATGGAATCAACTTCTTGAAGATATCAACAGGAAAATATTTATCCCCTAACTCTAAAGGTCATAACTTCGCGTGTAGCCTGCAGACTAGCAAAGTAAATTTCACAGTATAATGTCAACATTTAGTGTTAACAAAGTCTCGCTTGGGATTAGGTGCTCGGGAATTCAAGTAGAATGTTGCCTCTGCATAGAATACCGCAAGGACGTTGCGTTGGAATTCGGACCCTAGGGACCTACCAGTGGAATTTGCAATGTTAGAAACTTGGGATGAAAATACGCAAATGGCAAGCCTGAGTAATTAAATAATATTTGAGATGACTCGTATAGGTTACAACAAACAGACGCGACAAGACGCGGGTCTATAACAATAAGAAATCAGTGGTTTCAATGAATCGCATTGCATTAGCTTAATTAATATGCACACTCATTCAAACTTTGTCATTATAGATATCAAACTATTACAATGGGAGCAATAATTTGAATCTCAACACCAGTGTTAAAATATTAGTGTGAAAGTGACAGCTATATAGCAACCTGTGAACGTCAGAAGAGGACAGTATGCCGGACGCATTATCTCTGTCAGCTGGCGTGAGCCTCGGTCTTCTGGCCGGCATCGTCTCGGGAGTATGCTACCTGGTGGCTAATGGGCTGACTTGGCCGAGGTTAGTAACATATTTATATTTTTAAGTGAAACTAGTATCCCGCGTCATAATCTACCTGCTTGATCTGTAATAATCATTGCGTGATCATTTTCATCCTGTCTAAAGTAAATTTTTATGGTAACTGAAAATTTAGATGTTTCTCAATCACAGCACACCTTTGTGAATCTAAAAACGCAGGCGTTTAAAAAGACCGCTATTCCCATTATTTTTTTTCAAAAATATCATCAATTTACTGTCATGTCTTCGTTACTCCTCCGTTACTCCCATGCTCTTTTGAAGGTAAGTAAGTAAGGTAAGTCTCTTTTTGCCTAGGAAATACCATGGGTTTTAAGTGAGTCCCTATATAACGTCTACGTCAAATATGTGTGTGAATCGTTTAGTTCATACAGCTATTCTGAGACAAAACAACAATAGCGACTTCTACCTTACGAAGGTATAAACTTTAGAGCTATTCTATACGTAGCACAGATTATGAAGCAATGCGGCAAGGTTCTATTTATCTAATGTTGTAATAAAAAAACAGATGGCGCCACAGTTATAAACTTAAAAGTCAATTCCCGTTGGTCCACCTATCTCACGTACACAAATCTCAACGTAAAATCTATATTAAAATCGTTTAATATGAATTTAATTAAGAAAATTATGTCTGTAAGATGATTGCAGATAGTTTAAGTGTTTCAGTCGAGCTAAAATGCACAATGTGGATTATCAATAACTGAAACGTTACCCGTTCATATTTTCCGAGTCTAATTTAACATTGGTTTTGTAGGTAACCTATACGCACATCGTTTGGGGCTATTCCCTGCACGATTTCGTCACCGCACCTAGCCATGCGTTGTGGCAACAAAAGCCGCGAGCGTAGCCCCCGGACCGTAACGGCTGACGCGAACGTTGCCGTTTTTATTCGATTTTCGGTATCGAACACCAAGTGTCCCACGATCGCTGACCGTTACATTACAAGTAGAGTTGATTATTAGTCTCACGCGACACTAGGGATAGGTGATAGTGCACTGCAAATGATGGAAAATGTTCGATTTATCAACAATTTCTTCACACCAAAGAAAATTAGTTTATCATGCGTTTAAATCTGTATTGAATTCGTTTACTGTCATTTATTAATGAGGAGAACAGATTTGTAATCATTGGCCAAGTTTAAACGGTGTTTAAATGATTTAGTTAAAAGATATTCTTTAGAGAACGATTCTGTATTGATCCATTTTAAATAAACATTAACCAGAGCCGGATTAAGGTAACTCGGTGCCCTAAGCAGTCTTCCCCTGTGGGCCCCCCCAATCCTAAAGTGAACTACAAAGAATTAATTGAAAAAAAAATGAATACGTAGAATATGAATGTGATGTTCCTTCTGCCCTGAGAGGTCGGCACTATCTAATTTCACATGTTGCCCTAACATTTTGAAATTGCTTTAAGTTTCGTGTGCCCATTTTTAGGGTTCCCTACCTTAAAACGGAACCCTTATAGCATCACTTTGTTGTCCGTCTGTCTGTTTGTCAAGACATTTTTTTCTCAGAAACGCGTGAAGATATCAAGTTGAAATTTACAGGGGTCGAAACTAGAGATGAAACGGATATCCGGTAACTATCCGACCTTGCTTTCACTATCCGGCCGGATACCGGATAGTAATTCAGTATCCGACCGTATACCGGACAGTAATTCAGTATCCGGCCGGATACCGGATAGTAATTCAGCATCCAGCCGGATACCGGACAGTAATTCAGTATCCGGCCGGATACCGGATAGTAATTCAGCATCCAGCCGGATACCGGATAGTAATTCAGTATCCGGCCGGATACCGGATAGTAATACAGTATCCGACATTACTGACAATTTTCTGAATAAACTGACTGTTACTGACCACCATTCAAAAAACTGACTTTACTGACCAGTTTCGATCCCTGAATTTATAACAGAGACTAGGTCTGCGGTCCCTTGGTGCCCTGAAAAAACAATCTTCTAGGTTAACGAATCAAAAGATACGGCGGTTTATGTTGCATTTTCAGTACATTTGCACGGGAATCAAAAACCTATAGGGTACTTCCCGTTGACCTAGAATTATACAATTTGGCAAGAAGCAAGGTCTTATAGCACAAGTAAAGGAAAATATCCGAAAACTAAATTTATTGTAAGAAAATGTTTTTTTGCGATTACAAATTTATTTTGTAGTTACTTTGTATGGGGACTCCAGTATCCCAACGGCAAAGTTAAGTTTGTCTCTTTATCCAGTTTATCTTATCGTTAGAGTAATGCTCGGTGCTTTCACAGTTTGGGTACGGAAGCCTCGGTGCGCGACTCCAGCTCGCACTTGGCCGGGTTTTTTTTTCGATCGTCTCTCGTGCCCCCCTAGGCAGGATGCCCTAAGCAATTGCTTATTTAGCTTATGGGCTAATCCAGGACTGACATTAACTAATCCTGTTATGAACACCTATAATTATATTTCCTTAAGTAAATATATTTACCGACTTGTCTATAAAAACGAATAGCTTCATTATTTCATTTAATGAGTACTCAAGGACCCTTGCATACATTTTTATGATTAGAATAATTATAAATATTTCGAAAGCCTTCCAAATATCCGGATACAGCACATGTCGAATAAAATAATTAGTTAATTACACAGTAACTAACATGTACTTTGTAAAATGATTATTTAGTAAGTAATGCGGATGAATTAACTATGGCCTCACGCCTGATTTAGATCGTCCCAGATAACGCAACGGACCAAAAAGTATATAACTATGTTTAACTGGCTCAAAATAAAAAAAATACAGGTACACAAAAGAAGTAAAATTTGTAGCTATTACTAAAGCAGTGAATTATTTGTACAGAATCAGTACGCTCGTTAAAGATAAAGATTTGATATGATTAAACGAGTAATATGAACATAGCATGTCCTAACATATTACAGTTTCACACGTCCAATTTTTTGCGTGACTTTGACGTCTACGTCAGATTGTCTATGTCCGAGATAATTATATAACGGAGATGCCCTATCGACTCCACCCTACGGAAAAGTTTTGCTAACTGTACTTTTTATGTCACTGGATACAAGCATTCTAACATTTCTAACCCACGATTCTAACTCTCTGGTTTCTATAATCAATTTGTATTAAATGTACCGTTAAAATTTCAAGTATCTGCTCGATATGTA
Organism: Ptilodon capucinus; assembly: GCA_914767695.1. Classification (NCBI taxonomy): domain Eukaryota; kingdom Metazoa; phylum Arthropoda; class Insecta; order Lepidoptera; family Notodontidae; genus Ptilodon; species Ptilodon capucinus. The sequence goes on along the minus strand of OU611808.1, from coordinate 13,586,589 downwards.
AATATCTATAAAATACTATCGCAATGCCTGTTACTCGTTCCCTAAAAACGCTCTTAAAATAAATAGTTAATGATCGGAAAAGGTTGGAATAATCGACCTTATTAACTGTAATAAATATTGTAAAGGGTGGATTTTGTATTGGCAATGCACCGAGCATATCGCCGCCACGGACATGCGACAGCGCCGGTCGCGTATCGGTCAGTCGGTACTCGGTGTGCGATCACGGCACGTCCCGAACGATATTACGAATTATTCAGAAATTTTAGAAATAATCAAAATGGTGTAATTGTGTGTTCTATTTTTGAATTATTGCCATTTAGTTTTTTTTTACTTGCGGTAGTCTGTGAGAGGTGTGTCGGTGTGTTTAGTGAGAGGAATTTTAAAGTGAGTGGACTGTATTGAAGTAATAAAGTGGACTTGCTTAGGACCTTTTGGAGTGTTCACAAATTGATACGGTAGGTCTTGTAAATATGTTCCTTAAAGTCATAAAATTAATTTACCTTCGTCAGAAACTTAAAAAAATCATCATTCCTTTTACAGTAAATTTCTATTGAAATTAAATGTCTAAGTAAATTTCTACCTGAAAATTTACATTACTTACCTAGTCGGTACTGTCATTGCTAAAAATATCAGTAATTTTGAGGGCCATCACAAATCATTCGTTCACGATATCGTGATACAGTCATCTGTACTTATTTTAACAAAGTCGTATTTGCATAAGTTATATCATACAAGAGCCCATGTCATATGTCTCATTGTACTTAACATAGACAGATATATCTTATTCGAGACTTGTCTACTACCTATATATAAGTACTTTTTAATAATTTTCACTTTTGTTATTCCACTTGCAAAACCAACCGCGGCTACCTAAATCTCGTTTTAATAGTAGGATATTGTTATTGCAAGGAGATACAGCGAGCGGTGAAATTTCGCAACAATAGCTAGCTTTACAGACAATGCTTAGTCCCTAACGATAAAAAGTACACCGCTTAATTAATACGTAATCGGTGTCAACTAAGTTTCGTAACGCATTTTCGTTACACTCCAATCAATCGCGGATTTAATATCGTTAAATACGAAGGCAACATAGAGCCATGCTTAGGGAGGGTCGCAAAACGTGCTCTCACGATAGCCTTACACGTTTGTGATGTCACTTTCTAATTACGGTCATTTACGAATACCCAGGTACACTAAATTTGGCCGGTTATCATTTTATTTTGATGTACTAAAATCGCATCGTTACGGCTCGATGCGCGGCGCGAACGTCCGTTGCTCGAAATTCGTTGTTTTTTCAATGGCAGAGTCGGAGGCATGTCGCACAGCATGCCGTGTGTTTTTTATTTATTTATTTAACTGTTAAGAGGCTAAGGAACCATCACGTAATTCCTTATATAATTAGCGGTGAAATGGATGACATAAAAGATAAATAACGCGTTTGAAATAAAACCCCATTGATAAGGCAAGTCTCACCATATAAAATCCAATTAGATTGACGGATAACCTAATAAGATAAGTGGTATTTGAAGTGCAGTAGATATCAACTTAATTTAGTTGCCGGTTCATCAACAAGTCACGTAACGCAAATCCTGCAGACAGGATTTCCAGGAAGTCCCCAAATATAGTAAGCCAGGCTCAACGAACGCTTATATCATAACAGCAAATTGTTGGTTACCAACTTGGATCAAATCTTAAACGCCAATAAAGTTGGTTATTGGTCACCATACTTGGTTATTGGTAACATTCTATTTCATTTTAAAGAAAGGAGAACTTTAGATAACTATGTGAAATAATCTGATGGTTAGGTAGTAGCTTCCAAGATAAATATTAACTTAGAACAAGCCTTACCACTACCTCTTTAAGTATTATTGTTTAAACCGTAACTGTCAATTTTTGGCAGACTTTGCACTGAGTTGGCTGTCAGAAACTAAAGGTAATATTAAAAAAATGTTACGAACCAGTGGTGTTAGCACGCATGTCACGACTAGACCTTTGTCACGGACTCGCTCGCTCTCTGTCTAATTTCATACTAGAGAAAGAGACAACATCGAGATATTCCGTGACAATCGTCTAGTCTTCCAGGCTGGAAAAAATATTTTACACATTAAACTTAAGGCAAATTTTAAGAACTCTGACCCCCATATCAGAGGTGAGCACGGGGGTATTCTATACTATATTACTATATATATATTAATATTATAAAGCTGAAGAGTTTGTTTGTTTGTTTGGTTGAACGCGCTAATCTTAGGAACTACTGGTTCGAATTGAAAAATTATTTTTGCGTTGAATAGTCCATTTACCGGGGAAGGTTATAGGCTATATACCATCACGCTACTACACAGTAACAATAAGCGCGGGTGAAACCGCGGGCATATAATTATATATAATCGTCTAGTCTTGACGCACATGCTACAACTTCAGTTGTTGGTAAGGCGGCTGTTCCTTCCTACTAAAATGTTGGTTGATTAAAGTTGGCTCCCATTGGCGCCCTTTTGTGTACTGTAGTCCCAATTATTATTCCCGGTGTGGCGTTTCCTGGTCACGCGCACGCGCTTCCGGAACGTCGCGTCGCAAGCGCACGGATTAAACAACAAAACCGTTTGATTATGTTCAAAGAAAAGGATTTGGACGGTACACTTTTAGGGTAAATAATGCTAACTTCTGTGAGGGAGCTAGAAAAAAATAGCAACATGAATGGGTATAAGTAAATAATCTCGAAATATGCCATGCAAATAGTCCGTAAGATAGTGGTCGGTATAATTAATGTATGCAATACTAATTTTAAATTATTATTTAACCCCTTACATAGGAACAATAGCAAAGTTTTCATGTTTACAACTCTTTGAATACTGGCAGGCGCTTTTAACACAATTCATATCACTCTATCACTAATATTTAAACGCACCATTGAAATACCAATTCCATCCATAGGTGCATTAGATAACTAGATATAAATGATAAGCCATATTAATCCTTTTAGTAAAGAGTAACTTTGGTATAGAGTATAGAGTTTCTTGCCCATTTTTTAGGGTTCCGTACCCAAACGGTAAAACGGGAACCCTATTACTAAGACTTCGCTGTCCGTCCGTCCATCCGTCTGTCCGTCTGTCACCAGGCTGTATCTCATGAACCGTGATAGTTAAAGAGTTGAAATTTTCACAGATGATGTATTTCTGTTGCCGCTATAACAACAAGTACTAAAAGACAGAATAAAATATATATTTAAGTGGCTCTCATACAACAAACAAGATTTTATTTATAGATAATTGTACGGAACCCTTCGTGCGCGAGTCCAACTCGAACTTGGCGGTGATTTCTTCATAGAAAATGCATTCCGAATGAGCGCTAGTCATTTATGTTATATTTTTTTAATGATTGAAGATTCTAAAATACCTATATTGATTGATTGATTGATTGATTGATTGATTGATTTGATACGTCATTCAAAACATTCTGACTCTTTTATAATTTCTTGATATAAAAGAACAAAGGTGGACAAATCGTATTAACACCAGGGCCCCAAGTCTGCTAACACTATCGTCGTGGAGTTGCTATGACCCCATTTTTAAGGCATCAAAAATATATCTTATATCAATGGTAACTAGAATCTATATTGAAATGAATTGAATCCATTCTCCAAACGTTATAATTATCTAATTCTATTACTCCAAGTGTTCCATACAAATAATTCTATTTTTTCTTCGTGGTCGGTTTGGGCGCCGCTGCTGGTGGGGTCTTGGTGGGCGAGATACGGATGGGCGGCGTCCCCACCGGGGTCACGTCCCCCGTCAACATAAACTTCTTCACGCGCGCCTTTAGATCGGGGTATATCCGGTTTTCATGGTTTAGCTGGGGAAGCACTGATATGCGCTTATCGGCTTCCTGCAAATGTAATTTCAGGTGTCCTTCATTTTGAAAAGCGTTTTATAATCAGTAAGTGTGACTAACACTTATCTAGAGCTTTAAATATATGCAAAGATTGCTTTGAGACAGGATGTGCCATTTTCCATTAGTTACGTGATTAAATCAGTAAGCCCCAGAGGCGCCAAAACGCCCACGTATATTTTTACCAATACTAAAATGAACTGTATTGACACATAGAAATAGCTCATTCTTCAATGAAATGTGATTGGCGACATTGACGAGCGCGTCTTGACGCCCCAGTGTGCGCGGGACTTTGTGAGTCTCTAGTTTTACACATTCTTTAGAGAAAAGAAGCTATATTAAATGACAGCCATCTCATTTCACGCATTGGATTAATAAGTTTGGACCAGCAAAGTAGCTAATATCGCCAATAACACTTCCAGAGACCGTTCAACCACACGAGACAGGATCTGAGGATAGCCAGAAAAACAGAAAGCGTCACGAGCAATTAGCACGTGTTTTGCTTAATGTCAAATAGTTAAATAGAAACAAACTCTATAAAAATCTACAAATTTTACCCAAATAAACTGAGTCATGAAGATGAAAAAGATGGCGGATGAGTCCAAAATTTTGACTCAGCGAGTTTTATATATCTACCTAAACTTTGTGTTTCGGAGGGCAACGTACTGGAGGTAAGCCAGTTCCCCAAAAATACCTCAGGTAAAAGGTACCCCACACCACTGCAGCAGAGAACAGGTTTTTTTTTAATCTGACGTCCAATTGTATGCAACTCATCAATTTACTGCTCCATCCCTACGTCATTAAGATCATTAAAAATACCCAAACTGCCTATACAGCCGACAAATGAAATCGAGTTGTATTATTATTTTAAGAAAGTAACCTCCCAATTTTATTTCTTATTTTTACGATTTAGGTACAATATATTGTTGTACTAAATTTAAAATTTAGAAATATGCTTACAGATTTGTTTTTAGGGTTCCGTACCCAAAGGGTAAAATGGGAACCCTATTACTGAGACTTCGCTGTCCGTCCGTCCGTCCGTCCGTCTGTCACCAGGCTGTATCTCATGAACCGTGATAGTTAGAGGGTTGAAATTTTGACAGATGATATATTTCTGTTGCCGCTATAACAACAAATACTAAAACACAGAATAAAATAAATATTTAAGGGGGCTCCAATACAACAAACGTGTTTTTTTGCCGTTTTTATAGATAATGGTACGGAACCCTTCGTGTGCGAGTCCGACTCGCACTTGGCCGGTTTTTTTCGGAACATAAGTATTGTGTACACTGTGTTAACAACTTTAAATGGGTTATATGTTTGTAAAAATTGAAGGGGAACGTGTACGCTAAAAAGAATGTGTCTACAAAAATAAGTTTTACCCAAATCGCTACTTTAGCAAAACATTATTATTTCGCTACTCCACCCAAATACTTGTAAATTGCAACGATTATGATACCTGTTTCATAACGATAATGAAATAAGTCTTCTTATGCTCAAACTGGTCCAGCGCCGACGCATAAGTGGGCATATTGAACAGCCCTTTCAGCCATCCGTTCTCGTCGCACAGATCGAACTGCGTGTAAATGCCAAGCTTGCACTGCTTACGGATGTACTCCAGCATGATCCTGACCGGGCAGTTGGGGTTCACCAGCAGTGTCCTCTCCACTGCAAGGTCTAGTTCTGATGAACCACGACGTATAGTCGATAATTCTGGGGCGTCTTTGTATGCCACGAATATAAACATTTTTGCACAGATAAAGTAACGATTATGTTTTTTTAAATTAATTTATGCCTACATCGTCTGCCAAAGATTTTGCCACAGACAAGTTGCTAGACAAAAATACCGGCCAAGTGCGAGTCGGACTCGCGCACGAGGGGTTCCATATCATTATCTATAAAAAAACGGCAAAAAATCATGTCTGTTGTAAGGGAGCCCCAATTAAATATTTATTTAATTTTAATTTTATTATTTATTTTTAAAGTGAATAATATAACTCAATATTCAGTGAAAATTTCAAGCACCGTTATCAATATCATCAATATCCTTCTTACGGCCTTATTGTATGGGCGAGATAGCAATAATTTTAGCGCTGTCGGCATAGTTTAGTTGCAGTTTGTGTAAAACAGAATCACCATGAATATTGACTAAGCCACACGATTTACTGCCGTATGTGTACTACACACGAACAAAAACACTACGTGACATCACGAGCAGAGGTCACTAACTCAAAGCGCGGAACCTTGACCCCAAAAGTGTTGCGCTCACCGTTTCCCAACTCCGAGAATCTAAGTAAAGCGATTCATATATTTCATAAGAACAATTGCAACAGGTTCGCTCGGCGGCAATGCATTCGCGATCCCACGCGTATACAGACGCGGTGTCCGATAACAGAATCGTTCCGGCACGCAGTACATTTGCACGCATTTGGAAATAAACAACGCAAAATCGATTTAAATAACGACAATTCGACCGTGAGGAGACATTCTTTAAAAAGTTGAAATTCGAACAGATTCAAAATATACATTTTTTAAATTTCGAACGAAACATGGATACGAATACTAAATACTTTTTTATAAATAGTGATGTGAAGGTTGAAGTATGAGTTTAGCGAGTTTAGTGACTTTCGGAGTGGCGGCCTGGCCACCGCCTGGGCCGTTGCCCACGTCCGTTCAGTTTCATCATCAAGGGTCCAATTTCGCTGTGTTTCTGGTCTTGTTCGCGCTGTGCATGATGGAGGTGGTAGTGATAAGGATCATCACGGAAGAACAAGCGAGGGAACAAGGGACTAGAAGTGTCACGTCAATGTGGTTCGATTTAGACGATGAGTGAGGTGAACTTGTGAACTAAATAGGACTAAAAGTATTTAAGTGATGATACAAATAATAGCTATCATACGAGTATGTTACATATATTTCCATTTGTGATATAGTATTCCTTGTATTTTTATCAGATTAAATAGTAAGAAAACACAAAAATAAAATGTAAGCATTGATTTAAAATGAACGATAATGTAAATATGTATGTTGTTAGATTTATTGCGTGTCATTCTACTACAACTAACTAACATTAGTTTATAGTTCATGCGTTCGCTAGGAATTGTATGTGTCGAGTAAAATGTGTTGAGCTCTTCCGATGGTCAGTGATGTATTCTTTGTGACACAAGTATTTTACGTAACCGCTATCGAGCAGTTAAACTCATGGTAGGGTTCAATTTTACATATTTTGTTGGCTACTGTAATAAGATGAGGAATGGCCTGCACTGAGAAACGGACCTGCGATTAGCGGGTATTTCAGCCAGTGTCAAGTAAATATTAGCAAGAGCAAATTTAATAAATACACATTATAAATAAAAACCAGCCAAGTGCGAGTCGGACTCGCGCACGAAGGCTTTCGTACCATTATCTATAAAACGGCAAAAAAATCACGTTTGTTGTATGGGAGCCCCCTTAAATATTTATTTTATTTTGTTTTTTAGTATTTGTTGTTATAGCGGCAACAGAAATACATCATCTGTCAAAATTTAAACTCTCCATCACGGTTCATGAGATACAGCCTGGTGGCAGACGGACGGACCGACCGACGGACAGCGAAGTCTTAGTAATAGGATTCCCGTTTTACCCTTTGGGTACGGAAATGAGTGATGAAAACGATAAAGATGGCGGATGAATCCCGTATATACTTGCATATGCATTTCGTAAGAGGCTGTTATGTTGACATAACAAACCGACACTTCAACTTTATTTATGTGTATGGTTGCAATGTAGCTAAGATATAGGTAAATCAGTCTGTTTCACTGCGTCCACAAATATCAGGTTAAGACTTGCCTAACCAGCAGGGCGGCTTCGGCGGCGCTGCTGCTAAATATCAATTTCGCCACAATATCTTCCGCAACAGTTGAGCAGTTTCCCAACGCACGTCTCCATGCCGAGGCCACCGACCAGACCCCAACCAAATCCGATACCATTAAGCCCTGAGCACACTGGAGCGTAATGATGCGCGGCGAAAATTTGCCAAAATAAACTGTATTAACTCATAGGTAAAGATCATTTCTTCAACGAATTGTCATTGACAACGCGAGGGAATTTTGCAGCGTGGTCGCTTGATTTTTGCCACAGAAATTAAATCTTATTTTTATTGAAGCAGAGTTCATTTTGGTATTGGCATAAATGTGCAGCGCACGTCGTGAAAATCATGATTATGAATAGCTTCTTGAAATATGGGTAGGTACATAATTTTTCTCCTACCCTCTCGGTGGAATTCCTGCGGGTTCCAAGATAATTTTGCTGTTCTCGCCGAGGGTCAAACCTTGGCTTCTTCATTGGATACCGCTATAGATTCTGGCTTACATGAATAACAGTGGAGAGACTGTGTGGTGGGTTTTGTTACATACAAAAATGGAGATAACAAGTTGCAACCTTCATGACTCGGGTTCTTCAACTTGTTTATGACTTTTTACTTGTTTTTTATCCTTTGTTCGGATATATAGGTACTCCTTTATGTAATTATCATATGTATAAATACTTTTAAATATATTTCATTGTTAATTAACCTTTAAAACATCCGCTTCTTTTATTATTACTTCAATATAAATGTTTTTTTATCAGGAAACCAGCTCTACAAGTCATATATCATTACTTTTTTTAATGTTGGGCTAGTACGAAGTTGTTTCGATAAATATGTGTAAAGTGAACTATGATATAATATATACAGAGAATAAATAAATAAGAATAATATACAGAGGATGTATTTAATTATTTAACAGTTACCTTATCTGATCCACAGACCATAAGTGTATTGTTTCAACAGCTGATTCTAATCGAGCCCCATTCAGCAGATTAGTCCTTTTAAAATGAATGCAACGCACAATTTCATTTCTTATCTATACTTATCTTTACTAATATTATAAAGAGGAAATATTTGTATTTTTGTCATCATCATTTGCCTTATCTTATCCCATTATTTGGGGTCGGCACAGTATGTCCTTTTCTTCCATTCGTCTCGGTTTTCCGTCATACCGACATCGACTCCGATCTCAATCATATCACTTTTTACACACCCCATCCATCTTTTCTTTGGTCTTCCTCTCGCTCTGTATCCATCCACATTCATACTCATCACCCTTTTAGTCACATGCTTCTCATCTCTTCTCATCACATGCCCAAACCATTCTAGTCTCTTACTTCTTACTTTTTCTGTTATGGGCGCTACTTTTATACTACATCTAATATCCACACATCCATCTCAACATTCGCATCTCGGCAGAGTGGATACGTTTATTCTGTGTTTATGGTTATTTTTAGATTTAACACTATAATAAGTAGGTACGTTTTCTTAGCAGTAGCGTGATTGGTACTAAATAAATATTAATGTCAAAATTTCGCATAAGACTCCAGTTATGACAAGATTTCAAAAATGGCGTTTTTTTTTTAAATATGATCGAATTTCGGTGAAATTTTTATACCATTCGGTTGTATACCCGATACTGATGCAAACGTTAAAGTATTATTTCGGACTTCGGAAACAGCCAGTATCGAATGATTTTGAAATCGGTACATAAGTCTACCTTTTTTACACAATCAATCTTAATTGTAGGCAGGTAGCGAATATGTCTGATGCAAACACGTCGCGACTTAATCCAAATTACGCACATTACACTCAGCGTGCATGCTAACTCAAATAAAAAGTTTTTATAAGTAAATTCATTACGAACAATAGGAAGGCAATGACCCTAGGTAATATAAAGGTATTAGAAAGCTACATTATTTATCTTTATATATAGGCTAGGCATAGGCTATATTTATTTATCCCAAAATGTTTGAAAAAAATGTCCACCCGTGCGAAGCCAGGACGGGCCGCTAGTTATTTAATAATCAGAATGTACAGTGGCTATATTACCACAACTAAAAGCAGTATTACTTTGATAATACTTCAAGACAATACTGTTACAGATGTATTGGTACTGGACCTGGTCTAAATGATGAAGTTGGTAATGGTTACAATGATATCGACCCTACTAGTAGCAAACGAAACTACACTCAAGCGTATTGCCGTCCCTCTTGCGGCTGCAATGTATGAGCGAGATGGAAATATTTTAAGTGCTGTCAAATATAGTTTAGTTGTAGTTTGTGTACAACAGAGTCCATTTCAATGACACCACTATAGGAAAGCGAAATTTATTAAAAATTAATTAATATTCGATCAACGGAACTTATATAAGTGCTGACCTTGCACATTACAAGGCTGTTCCACCACGAGTTCTGTGTTTATGGTTATTTTTAGATTTAACACTATAATAAGTAGGTACGTTTTCTTAGCAGTAGCGTGGTTGGTACTAAATAAATATTAATGTCACCAAACAGCACTTCCAAACTAAGCAAAAACTAGTATTATGGGTAACGTACTTACAATGGACTGGGCTGATCCCACCCAGATCAGGACAAATTCCGAAAAGGACTTTTCCGATATTGCTACTGGCGGGAATCGAACCCGCAGTCTCCTGGTGCAGTGTGCCGAGCGGCCTACGCTCAAACAACTACACTTAGCCGTCGTACATAAATATCAAAACCAGCCAAGGGCGAGTCAGACTCGCGCACGAAGGGTTCCGTACCATTATCTATAAAAACGGCAAAAAATCACGTTTGTTGTAAGGGAGACCCCTTAAATATTTATTTTATTCTGTTTTTTAGTATTTGTTGTTATAGCGGCAACAGAAATACATTACTGTGAAAATTTCAACTCTCTAACTATCACGGTTCCGGACAGCCGGACGAACAGCGAAGTCTTAGTAATAGGGTTCCCGTTTTACCTTTTGGGTTCGGAACCCTAATAGTGCTGGTTCACCGCAGACCCATTAAGCCCCCGCACACTGGAGCGTCCAAAATCGCGCGTCAACATTTTTGCTAATACCAAAACAGTGCCAATATTTATATAGATTTCTCTTTTAAAAGCAACGCCACGCGAGCTAATTTCGACAATTATCGAAATTCGCTCGCGCCGCTAATTGTCGAAATTCGTTCGCGCTGTCATGTCAGTGTCATTTCGTTGTAGAATGAAATTTTACGATGTGGAGTCTTACGCCATCGTTATCACGTTCATCACCCATTTTTATTTATAATATGTATTTTTTTAGTTTGCTCTTGCTATTAATTACTTGACACTGGCTGAAATACCCGCTAATCGCAGGTAGAGTCATTCCTCATCTTATTCCATTAAATTTCATAATTTCATTCATTTCGTAAAAAAGAAGAAGAATTTAACGAAGTGTTCGATTTGGTATTGGTAAAAAATTTAACGCACGGGTGTCGACGCCTCAGTATGTGTCATAGTATGTCATAGTATGCGACTGATCAGCACAGTGCCACTCAAACCAGTGAAGCCGGTAAATGTGACCAAATTCCAAACCATGGGCTAAGTTGTCCAAGATCAGTGTTTGCCAATCATAAGCCAACGACCGCTTCAACGCGGGCAGAGTAGAGACTCGCACACACTGCAGCATCCAGACGCGCGCGTCAAAGATTTTGCTAATACTAAAACTATCTGTTAATCAATATACATAAAGAGACGCGTCAAAATTCGCTTGCCATGTCAATGACATTCTGTTGGAGATTGATGTTGTCTATGGGTCAATACAAATTGTTTTAGTGTGAGCAATAAAATTTGCGCGCACAAATAAATCTTGACGCCGCGCCGGTGCTTATGGTAACTACAATTAAACAGCACTACCACGAGTTTAACGTGTGTTTTAAACTCGCTCGTAAACAGAAAGTATTTAAATAGCAAACTGTTAGATAATCTACAGCAGACGATAGGGACTGGAGACCCTGAAGCTGCAAAGACAATAAGTTATAATTCCTCAATTATGTCATTATTACATGATTAACCGCAGGTCAGACCGTAATGCACTTAATTACAGTGAAGTTAAAGTATATTTTCCTATACCAATTGAGTGGGGATTGGCGTCAATAAAACAGACGCCCGGGTTGTGAAAATCTGTATACTTCTTTAATGTGAAAGGGATTGCAGCATCTCTTATTACGCAGCATGTTGCTTAGGATAGAGGAAGATGGTCGCTGATACAAAATGCTTCGCAATATAAGCTACGTAGGGTATTTTACGAGGTTATTGGAAGTACGTTTCTTAAGACAGGAGGATAAATATAATAGAGTCATATCCTCGCGATTATAAGGATTAAAATGGAGTGGGAAGAAGTCTAGTAAAGTATTGGGTTACTATTCTAGAATAATCCGTCGTAAAACGTGTGTATCGGGTTTTCGACACACCAACTCTTGCTAGGGATGTGAAAATACAATAAATTTTCATATTACTGCAATAATCGATTCTTAATTAATTGATTATAATAATCTATTTATAATAATTTTACAATAAAAGTGAACAGTAAGGCGCCTCTTTTTTTCTTAAACTTATCGTTTCATTTATGTTAATTTCAATAATTCGAATGATAGAAATAATCAAATGGGGCATTTCTACTGAAATCATTTTTAGCAAATAGGTTTGTATTGAATAAAGAAAACTCGATTTTGTATTGATCGATTAATTTGACTCAATGTCACACCACTAACTATTGCAAATATTCGCTCTCGGTTTACCGATGTGTCGTAGTATTCGCCACCACCACTCCCATATGGCACAATGATATTGCTAATTTTGTATGGTACTTAGTAAAACCTCTGGAGAACTCGCATAGCGAAGAGAAAATCCAAATTCAGTGAGAACAAGACCAACTTAGCTCAACAGCTCAAGATTATCATCATAATGTAAACTACATGCCTCACTATTCTAATAAAGCCTTTCAAGGTTATATTAGACACTAGCAGTGCCCGCGACTCCGTTCGTGTCGAATTTAGGAATCCTAATTCTATTCTTTTTCTAAAACAAAAGTACCGTAAGGTACTCCTTGTAACATCAGCTATATACAGCGTGTATCAGAAGCCTGAAATATGTGGATGCTTTGTGAAGACAGACAGGTAAAACCTATCATAATTTCTGAGTTATGGACTTTTTAATAATTGTCATACGTATCGTGTTGTGGTTATAAGGTACACCCATAACCCTACTTAACTGAATCTACGAGAGGTGAATACTAATATTCACAAAACAGAACTCGAAAATTTCGCATAAGACTCCAGATATGACAAGATTTCAAAAATGGCGTTTTTTTTTAAATGTGATCGAATTTCGGTGAAATTTTTATACCATTCGGTTGTATACCCGATACTGATGCAAACGTTAAAGTATTATTTCGGACTTCGGAAACAGCCAGTATCGAATGATTTTGAAATCGGTACATAAGTCTACCTTTTTTACACAATCAATCTTAATTGTAGGCAGGTAGCGAATATGTCTGATGCAAACACGTCGCGACTTAATCCAAATTACGCACATTACACTCAGCGTGCATGCTAACTCAAATAAAAAGTTTATGTAAGTAAATTGATTACGAACAATAGGAAGGCAATGACCCTAGGTAATATACAAGCTTCATTCAGGTCAATTATATTACTGGCAGACGGTATGCTCAGGTTGTTTGTTTCAATTTACAGCAGGTTCAATGGAATCAACTGAATATCTGCAAGTTATAGAAGCAGTGGTAGACTAGTTGGTAGAACGTTCGCCTTGAAGTAAGGTGCGCAAGTTCGAATCCCGGGTCGACACCTCTAAGATGTTCATGTCCGAATGTAATATTCAACCACTTGTTTAACGGTGAAGGAAAACGTAATAAGGAAGCCTGTACGTATGTAGTAAGGCGTCAATAAGGCGTGTAAAGTTCATCAACCCGCACTGAGCTAGCGTAGTGGACTACGGCCCAAATTTCCCTTATATTGAGCGGGGAATGTGCCCGGTATAATGACAAAACACATCAGCGAAGTGTGGATGCATTGCAGTGCACCTTTGCCTATGGATCACGCAAAGCTAGTCTAAAATACTTTTGTCTTGTTTCCAGAAACGACGAGGAACGCAACATAAGATGTTTAACGAAATCGCGCGACGACGGCATGTGTCGTAGGTGCGGCGGCGACAAACACGGTGGCTTTGTGCCTTGCATCTGTTATCAAGACGAGTGAGTAACACTATCTCCCATTGGCCTATATCGTCCAGCTACTAGAGACACGTCTTTCCTTTAAGCACTCCTCATGAGTACAGCGTGGAGACAGTCCATGTAGTTGGCTATGACTTTCTGAGCATACCACAATGCATTTAACTAAGTATGGCAGTCTGATAAAATTTGTGTAAGGTTTTTGTTATTATCTACATATCTTCAAACAGACCTTTTGATGTAAGGTCAATTATATTATTTATTATTTATATACCATAAGTGTGAGTTATATCATTATAAATCCATGTATTTGTCCATGGTAATACAATGGACAAATACGTGTAAAATTTTAAGACTTGCAACTAAAAATAAAGCACTGTAAAGCATCTGCTAGAAACGATGTTGGATTGACTTATCAATATTTTAATACTCAACGTGTAAAGCATGCATTCAGCTAAATATTAAGCATAAAGTTAGTGAGGTTACTTTTCAGGTTAGCATAAATGTTTATCATATTTCAGGCCTGTAAAGTTTGAGACTGGTGCGTGGTTCCTGAGACAGGCGCAACGGGCCGCCAGCATCATGCCGTGGAGCATATCCACTGACAAGCTCGAGCAGATCGGTAAGCATTTGATTCTCTACATCATCATTCTCTGAACAATTAAAAATACTGATTACCACTCTCTCTACATGGCAGTCGGAATAGACACCCGTACTGATTTTTATTTAAAATCAAAGTTGGTCATGACTCTACGAAGAGTTTTATATTTTCTAGTCGTTAACTAAATATTTTTAGTGATATTGTTAGCTCTTGGATGCTTGATAGGGGAGTTGTAGAGCGCCACATACTCCCCGGAAACGTATTACTTTTTTAATCATGGCTCTACTAGAGCACGAGCATAACAATGTGTCGTATAAAGGCACCCAGAAGCATTTTGTTACCTTGATCTTATACGTGTGACCAAAGCAACGGATGATATAAAAGGATTTCTTAAATAGATTGTTATTTTTACAGAGGAGGAACGCGATGGTTGTGACAGCCCGGGACCAAGTGACCCCACCCGGGCAGAGCTGCGTAGGATCAGGGAGTTCCTGGAAACCCTCTCAGCGAAGTTAGCTGGAGGGCCGCTAGAGGGCACCAGAGTGGCACCACTCTACGACCACCCTGCATGTAAGTTTTGTTACTATTTCGTAGGTACCTAATACAAATCTAGGTGAAAAATTGCTTGCATCTACATGGCTGAATTTGATATCATTTGTATACCATCTGATTACCCACAGAACAGGTAAAGGCGGAGCTTTGAGACGTATCGCAACTTTTTTAATGCTCTGACCCTCTGTTTGGCGCTTAGTCCGATCGTGTGGACTTTTAAAATGCATAATAGCATAATTGAATTTTTTTAATTTATAACAATTAACTTATAGTAGGTACATAGTAGATATACTGCATGTAGTACAAAGTGAGTATGTGCTATAAACCAGGGATGTTATGGAGCCCCGTAAACGTAACCGAAACTATCGGATATCCGAAATAAAAAAATATCTGTAACCGAAACCTATGTAAAAGTTTCGAGTAATTTCGGATAGGGGCGGAGACTAAAATGATACATGAGATGTAATATTTTTATATAACTATCTAGATAACTTAAAGTAACCATAATAATATGACTGGTTGTAAAACTAAATTATAATCTAGAAATAAAGTCAAATTATTTATCTCTCTATTTGTATTCTGCTTTTATAATTCTTTAAAAATCTCATTTCCGTAACCGAAGCTATACGAAACTAGCTGATAATCCGTAATAATTTCATACCCGTATCCGAAACCGATATAATAGGTGTAATTCCTATATCAGTATCCAGATCCGAAATTCATATCCATAACATCCCTACTATGAACTGTGTAGATGTGCGCATGTTCGCCCGCCACCACCCGCCGCTGCGGTGCGCGCTGACATCCCTCGCGATCGCGCTACGAGACGCGCTCATACGTAAGACACCGAGTATAGTATAGCATGCACTGTGTGACATACCTTATATATCTACCTATGGCGATGGAAAAATAATTATCCTTGGGAGTTTGTTTATGCAGGAACTTGCATTTATTTATATTTATATTCTGCATCTATCAGAATCAGGTTCATTTTATATAAACAATAATATGAATCATTATTACTGACGCAATATGATAAGAAAACCACTTATTTTGTAAGCTTCCTTAAACAATGCGATTCAGAATGGGGATATCACGACTGTAAGTCCTATAACCCATCATTATGTAGTACATACTACATAATGATGGGTTATATGAAGACAGAAAATCTATAGCGAAATTTTTGTTTCCTGCCACAAAACAGTCGCAGCCCAACCGTCCTAAGGATGCCTCGTTGAGACGCGAAACACGTGTCGAATTATGTTTTTTGATTCGATTGTTCTGCGGAGGATTGCTCATATTTAGGGTCCATGACTTATGACATACTGACTCTCGACTGACAGGGAGTTCGGTCTTGTTGGTTTCCTCAACTATCGATCAAATTTAGTTGGTTTATAATTTGGGATTCTGACAATTCCGAGGGTGAGTGGTGGATCCTTTTCTCCACAATTGTTATTTACAATGGATTTCCGCAATATAACGCCTAATTCAATCAACTATTAATTTATTTATAAAAGACTAAACATCGTCTAGACAAGTCTAAGCAACGTCAGTTAGGTCTATTGTACCTAATGATGTGTTTATTTTTAGATCAAAAGGGGTTTTGTAGTAAATTACAGCTGATTTAAGAGCTGTGTTGCGCCGACTTTAAAGGAAAACTTGACACGGCAAAAATATTATTAAAAAAGATAATAAAATATTTCTGATCTCCCATATTCGTTAAGAATAACTTAAAACACTTATGTTTTAAGAGTCAGTACCCATTTTGAAACGCATTGTAATGATAGTAAGTACCTACGTTAGTCGTTTGATACTCACATGATGTTTCTATACTATTGAATTTGTGATTTGTCTTGATTTTTGCATGGTGCATGTTTTTGTGTTTTTATATCTTATTATTAAGATTGTTACTTCTTACATTTTTACTGATCTAAACCTAGCTACCCGTGAATAATCTTATCGAATTGTTATTGTTGGCGCCTTGGAAATTATTAGTCCTGCTTTTTCTATGAACAACCATTGCGTTTAATAAATGGTCAGGCGTTTTATACAAACTATTACCTACGCTTATGTTTAGCCTATGTTGAATAAAAATTATTTATAGAGATTCTAAAATAGGAGAGGATAAATCTGCATTGACAACTTTTTCAGGAGATGAACTAAACTCCTTTTATCATAAATTCATAATGATATCATAGAGTCTCTGTGATATAGATAATATTCAACAATAAAAACTAAGTATAATCCTCTATGGACTTAAATATTCTACCTGTTAATTATAAACCGTTTGTTGCATTATTATAATTACGGAAAATCTTAATTTCAAATTCGTCGTATCGAAAGAGTACGGACTCTTTTTTGATTAACGTGTTCAAAAATTGTATAATAAGTACATGATTTGATTTTTATTTAACGACGATGCGTTAAAACATTATTTTTTTTTGAGTATGTCGTTCACCTTCCAATCAAAGAAGGTACTGTTCGCAACAGAAGCAAAATAAAACGTTCACACAATTTATAACTTAGAAAATACTTACGTGGACACAGGTTCGTGTCATCAGTAGGTAGTACCTAAACCTACTGCGTTTGACTTTTCAGTTCTCTCTGAGCTATTCACCAATCTTGCTCTTACACCTTTACAAGTCAGATCTGCAGAATCAACATGATCGCGTAGACATACATTTTATCCCTTCCAACTGTTAGATTTGACGAAAAAATTACTTCATATCAAGCTTTGTCTACATGAAATTACTGACGTGATTTGCTCAATAAATCTGACAATCGATAGAGACAAAATATATTTCTACCCGGTCATGCTGAACCTGCATAACTTATGGTAGTTTTAAAAGTGAAAAGTTTAATCATAAAATAATAATACATCATCACGCCTGTATTCCCCGAAGGGGTAGGCAGAGGTGCACTGTAGTGCGCCCACACTTCGCCGATGTATTTTGGTCCCAATGTTATAGGGGGCGAGCCTATTGCCATTATACCGGGCACATTCTCCCTCAATACGAGGAGATTTTGGGCTATAGTCCACCACGCTGGCCCAGTGCGGGTTATTGAATTTCACACTCCTTTCTATAGACGTGCAGGTTTCCTCACGATGTTTTCCTTCACCGTTTCATAGCAAGTGATAATCTCGGATGAAAATGAGATTCGCACATAAACCCAGAGGTGCGAGCCGGGGTTTGAACCTGCACACTTTGATTTGCAAGGCGTGCGTACGACCACTCGGCTACCACTGCTGTGTTTAATAATCATAAAATAAATTTTGATATTTGCCTGCAGACTATACTCGCATGTCTTATGCCAACTTTTTTGTTTACTCTCGAACTCTCGCTCGACTCAATGGCTAATTGACGTTCTTGGTTTGGGTTTTGCCTGGTGACGTCACAGCCGCCGCCATCAAGCATGCATTATTTCATCTTCATTATAAACTTTGAACTCAGTTTTTTTGCTGTCCGTAAGAAAAAAAGTGTTTGTTCGTCACAAGTTTTTGTGAAGAGTACCTACTCTACGCGGACTCTAATGGCAATAGTTTAGGATGTTTTAACTGATTCAGAAATATAGTTAGGTATTGAAAACCAATATTGCAGATTTTTAATCTTATGTACTATGCGATTCAAATAAGAATTGGAATGTCAATAACCTCTATCTGTCACATATCACTTGAAAAGTATGGTTTGCAAAAAAACTGCCTAACAACAATAATAATCTAACATCAAATTTAAATAAAAAGGTTAAATTAGTAGTAAATTGTCTTAATATAATATTTAATTATTTAAAGTCATAGTTCGTTTTTTAAAACCATACCATAACCTTTTTTATTTTCATTTTGGCGCAAAGGCCCATGCCAAAATTATTAAAGAAGAGAAAATAAGGACGCCAGTCGCCATTTTGTCGTTGTTAGTGTGCTTTGTCGTGCGACTGAGTACATTTTTCATTCAACCTTTTCAAATAAATGTTATTTAAAAATATCTTGTTTTGCTCACCCTACCTAACTGGTTGGAATTGACAGCTATGACGTCACAATATGGCGCAAAGTTGATCCTATTCTCATTTGAATCGCATAGTAGATATTTACACCTAGAGACATATTAAGTTGCAAAGTCAGTCATCTGCCAAAGTCCAGACGTGCATATAATTTTGTCCATTATTCTCAAATTAAGCATGACCTAAACGATTCATATACCTACATTGACAATGGCCATTGAGATAACAAAGCCGGCATTGTCGCCTTTATTGCTCATAATATAAGAGATTTTCATGGCACTTTGAATCAGCATGAGATCTTCACAAAACGAAATACCACACAAAGAATACATATACCTAGGTATATCTATGATGTCTTATATAATTGAAACATTTTATCCTTGTGGTTTATTTTTCAAAGACTTAAAAAAGGAGGAGGTTCTCAATTCGACCCGTATGTTTTTTTTTTTCATTAAAATTAGTCTTTTCCAATTTTAGACATATCAATATCAAATTCTACAAAATGAGTCGAAACCCATCTATCTATGCGATATTTAATTAAAAATTGTCATCGTTAAAAAAAATCTCACCAAGGAAACCCGTTAAAGCAATCAAATCTAATTACATCAGATTTTACACTAAATTTGCATTGAAATGAATAACATTTATTAAATATGATTATAAATAAATAAATGAATATCGCCAGACAATACCAACTCATCGTACGATCCCAAACTAAGCAACACTTGTACTATAAAAGGGTCTGGGGACCATGCCCTGTATTTGTCGAGAAAATGACGTCACATTGAACTTTTTGTACTGGACATGGCTCGATGTGACGTCATTTTCTCGCCGAATCTGACAGTTGAAAGTGATAAAACTTATATCTAGACGGTCATGCTAAGGGGGTATGCCAGCTTCACCCAGACCAGACCAAATCCCGAAAAGGACATTTCTGAAATTTGCTGCTGAAAGGGAATCGAACTCTCAACCACCCGGATCAGTGAGCCGATGGCTTCCATTGGATTAATCTCGCCACGCAGATAGTAGCAGCTACATAGACAAATGGCGTCTATTATAAAATCTAGATATACGATTCCACAAACAGCTATTCTATGATATATCCTAGCCAAGTCGCAAGCTTGGTTATATAATCGCTAATTACAAACCTCTAACCCCACATTACGCAAAATTACGTATGATTACAGTTTAATTGTAATAATTTTATTCTTGGCCTCTTTGAAACGATCGAAACATCGCGTGCGACTATGCACTTTACTTACGCGTGTAATTCCAACGTTCTTCAGCAAATGTAATTCTCCAATGAAGTATTGAATTACAGACTCATCGTCAAAGATAAGAATGAAGCAGTGGCTCTACATAAATTAATACGATCGCTAGAGTATCAAATTGTTAGTACTAGGATGGTGAAATTTACTAAAAATATAAATATTTTACTACCAAGCATACACACGGAAACCTAAAAATGCCTAAACTCTTGGTAGGGAATTCAGTAGAACATATTACTTACATACATGTATCGTATCATGATTTTAAATATAATATTGCATTCTCAGTAGGTGCCTAAGGTTAAGTGCCTAGTTCTGCTAATAAAACAAAACAATAGTGGCATACATCCTCGTCTCTATCAGATAGAGGGCTGCTTGACCTATGGCTCTACGCAACAACCATAGTGATCTAGGATTTTATTATAACTAAACGGGTAAATGTTTTGCAATTCATTTCTTCGATCTCTCAAACCATGTTCCTACAATAGTCACTGCCTCTGTGCCAATATCTATAAAGATTAAATATCTGCGGCAACAAGTTGACGACATTTCAATAAAAAATGTGCCTTTACTGCAAGTTAATACAGTTCGTTTTGGATTAGATACATTTTCAGGTTCCGTAAGCTCAAAGTGTTATTTTATAAATCTTTCCCTTCCGATAGTGGAATAACTCAAAAGTATAGCTTACGATATGCTTATGGGCCGACTGTCGGTGAACCGACTATATTGCGTATAAAATCCGCAACGGCATCGGTGGTACACTGCGAGCCGTGAGAAATTACGCATCCAATTAGTCGCACATTCTTATTAATATTTTAATTATTTTATGGTAGCTTAATTTGTGCCTATGTGTGTAGTTTTGTTATATAATTTGTGTGGGAAGAGTTTAGTTATGTAGATTTATATATATAGCCGTTTATTTCGCATTTGCCCAATTAATACTACTCCTCCGGTAAAGCTGTAAAGGCCACCTCACGGCCAACAGTGTAAGTCCTTAAAAAAATATATACATTTTATGTAAGTACTTATATTCAAGTAGCAGTGGTGGCCTCCTGGGCAAGAACGCCCGCCTTGAATGTAAGGGGTGCAAGTTCAAATCCCAGGCCCGCACCTCTGAGATAATTTTCATGTGCGAATGTCATTTTCAACAATGATTACCACTTGCTGAACGGTGAAGGAAAACATCGTGAGGAAACCTGCACGTCTGTAGAAAGGCGTGTGAAGTTCACCAACCCGCACTGGGCCAGCGTGGTGGACTATGGCCCAAATCGCCCTCGGATCGAGGGGGAATGTGCCCGGTATAATGGCAATAGGCTCGCCCCCTATTACATTGGGACTAAAATACATCGGCGAAGTGTGGGTGCACTACAGTACACCTCTGCCTACCCCTTTGGGGAATACAGGCGTGATGATGTATTAATTTACTTATATTCAATATCAGGTTTGCGTTAACAAACATTATCACTCACTACTATAAAGCGTTGGTTATATTGAAGTTATTTGAAAAGTAAGTTTATTGAAAAGGGCTGAAATCATCACCCTTATGCGTATTGGATGATAATAAGGTATCTTGACGATTGTATTTACTGAAGAACTTTTACAAGTTGCATCGTAACTGGAGTGTACAGTGTACTTCAAAAGTCTCATGTCATGATACAACCAAAATTAATGATTTAATTATGAATGAATGGTATAACAATGTTTACTTTCCTCTGGCCCCAACTGCAGCATCCAATCGACTGTAAAACGAGGTAGGTTTCCCGACACCGAGGTAGGCTTCGGTTTAATATTCAGCCTTTTTATTGCGTCCACCGCACCGTGGGACCGCTAAACGTAGAAGGAAAAAATAAAAAACCGGCCAAGTGCGGGTCGGACTCGCGCACGAAGGATTCCGTACCATTATCTATAAAAACAGCAAAAAAAACACATTTCTTGTATGAGAGCCCCGTTAAATATCTATTTTATTCTGTTTTTTAGTATTTGTTGTTATAGCAGCAACAGAAATACATTATCTGTGAAAATTTCAACTCTCTCACTATCACGGTTCATGAGATACAGCCTGGTGACAAACGGACGGACGGACGGACGGACAGCGAAGTCTCAGTAATTTGGTTCCTGTTTTACCCTTTGAGTACGGAACCCTAAAAAGTACCCATGCAGCCAGCCCAGCCAAGTATTGTTGCCAGGTACTGTATTGGGAATAGGCACGTCTAATTTATGGTTATTTTACTTTTTATTTGGTCCGTGCGGTTGGAATTTCTGCGCGTTATGAGCGTATACGAGTACACTTTGCCTTCGCCGATTCTTTTGTTATATTTTCACATAAAACATCTAGTAGAATAAGTCTTTTTCTGCATTTTGTGCCTAGCGAAAATGTACATTTGTCAGATTTGTCATTTGAGTTGAAGATTATTGTAAGTATTTTAAGCAGGAGAATCTTTGTAGGTCGTTTTATAGAGCAATCGAAGCTTTCACTTTACGGCAAAAAATATAACTAATGGGACACTAAAGACAATGTCATACAATGTAGGACTGATTTTCTTTACTTTTCTAAGTAACTCTGTGATAGTAAAACTTCCAATGATTGATGATATTCATTGAACGTATGGATTATTTATGCCTTTGCCATGGTATATAGAACCTTATGTGTATTCTAATTTATGTATGTAATTGTAAGTTTACGACGCCGTTGAAGATAAGGATACGGTAGAGTGACGATCTGGATCTTTGGAGAAAAGCCGCGTGGTAATGGCCCAGGATTGGGTCCAGTGGTAGGGGAATGGGGGCCTTATAACCTTTTTTAGGGTTCCGTACCCAAAGGGTAAAACGGGAACCCTATTACTGAGACTTCGCTGTCCGTCTGTCCGTCCGTCCGTCCGCCTGTCACCAGGCTGTATCTCATGAACCGTGATAGCTAGAGAGTTGAAATTTTCACAGATGATGTATTTCTGTTGCCGCTATAACAACAAATACTAAAATACCGAATAAAATAAATATTTAAGGGGGCTCCCATACAACAAACGTATTTTTTTAGCCGTTTTTATAGATAATGGTACGGAACACTTTGTGCGCGAGTCCGACTCGCACTAGGCCGATTTTTTTCTACTTGCCTTTTCCTGTATTTACTTCGCACAAATGCAAAATAAATTGGCATCATCAATATTGTACGATAGTGGAGCAATTTCCATTTCGTTCCACATTCACCTAGGTTACATGTTGTTTACAATCTCCAAATTGAAATATTATGCGTTACGATGAAGCCGCTAAAACGGCGACAAATCATTTGCAAATAAAAAAATGTGTCGTAGTTTATGCACGTTTTCATTGACACTAGATGCCACCTTAATTATTATGCCTTTTTTTATGTGGGGAAATCCTTTATGGATCCCCTTCCAGCCTCGGGGGAGGAGGAAGGGGTATGTGGGAGTCCCCGGCAGATTGCCGGTATACCCACTAAAAACCCACAGTGTACTACCCGCCGCTATGGAGGGATGCAACGGGATCGCCAAGGCATGCACCGCAATACCCCAGCGGCTCGCCCGGCTAAGTCGCCGGGCCCGGCCAAGCTGTTCGCTGGGCCCCTGGGACGGCTTGGTACAACCCCAGCCGTCCCAACGTCCGTTAATTATTATGCCTAAACAATAATAAGTAAATAAATATCGCCATATAATGCATACTCATCGTATGCCCCATATCTAAGGAAAACTTGTACTATGGGTACCATACATAGGAATGGGGGCGATCCCAGACATACCCAGACTAAAGCGAATTGTTATAAAGCAATTTCCGAAATTTACCGCTGCCGGGAATCGAACCCGCAATCACCCGGTGCAGTGTGCCAAGCAGCCTACGCTCGACCAACTAGAACACTAAGCCATTTCTTCAGATTTAGGCATTGCATTAAGGCATCTTCTAGCGGTGTTCAAAGCGCGCATTAGTCTATGATTTCTTAAAATTTTAGATTTTTTTATTAGATAGATACATAATAAACAAGCTGGGCCCGCGGGTTCACCCGCGCTTATTGTTACTGTGTCGTAGCGTGATATTATATAGACTAAGTAGAATTGAGAAACCTCCTTCTTTTTGGAAGTCGGTAAAAGTAGATATACAGAGATAGTCTAGAGCCTGAGAAAGGACATAGGGAGACCGAGGGGAATTGAAACAATTTTCACATTTTATTTTATACACCGAATAATATAGACAGAAATCGTATGATATAAGTACCAATCGATAACTCATTCTTTACACTTGCAAATTACTAACATAAAGAAATTGTAAGCGTTAAATATTATGGTGAAAAATCGATTTAACCGGAACAAGTCAACTTGTTTCAAATCCCCTCATACCAAGGTGAGATGAAACAGTGGTCGAGGAGAGTTGAAACATATGATTTTTGAGAAGTATTAAGGGCTATAAAATAAAAATGATGATATAATTTAAGGTATTTATTAATGTAAAACTTTTCAAGTACGAAACAAACTTTTTTATTAATATTTAGTACTGATATATCAGTTAAGTAGGTAACTACAGGTCTAAAACAAATAATCAACTTCTAAAGTAGTTAAAAGTACAATAACGCCCTATTCGTAACATTAGGTAAAATGACAGTCAAATAAACAAAAAAATAATCTAAACCTTTAACATAAAATTATTATTAACTTTCAGTCGTTTCTTAGGTACTTATTACAATCAGTCTTGATCAAATATTTTATGTTACAATATTTTTTCTCACAAATGTCACTTCACTTCACTTCACTTTTTAAAAAGATATGGCCTCCATCGTATTTAGTCGATGATTATGCCAACAACAGAGTATGTAAAAACACTTGGTGAGACTTTACAAAACAATAAGATATTAAATTTTGAGGTGACTATTTACAGTTGAGAAAACTCACAAATGTCAAAAATAAAAATATTGTGAAAATAAAAAACTTCAATCTGACAAGCAGTTGTGGCAAACATAGTTATGGCAGACATTGCACCCATTTTTCTTTGGCTCTGCTATTTGAATGACACAAAGTTACTTCTTCTGTGAGATCATATATTTCGCGACTCGCCATACCTCTGTCAGTCTTTCTTATATAATCAGTAGGCATTCTGAAACAAATTAAATTAACAAAAAAAACATTATTTGTGCCTGTTATTTATTGACCGCTGTCATACAATTTAAGACGAGGAGAGTTGAAACAGCCTGTTTCAAATCTCCTCAGTAAGAAAAATCCTCCTATTTTTTATTAAATCCACAATCAAGAAGCAAATACACATAAATCAATTGTACTAAATACACCTAATAAATGTTTAGTTAATGAACTTTCGAAAAATATATAACTTGGACCAAAATACAAAACTGTTATCAAAATATAGGCATCGTAAATAAAGG
Organism: Ptilodon capucinus; assembly: GCA_914767695.1. Classification (NCBI taxonomy): domain Eukaryota; kingdom Metazoa; phylum Arthropoda; class Insecta; order Lepidoptera; family Notodontidae; genus Ptilodon; species Ptilodon capucinus. The sequence goes on along the minus strand of OU611808.1, from coordinate 13,560,849 downwards.
TTAAAAACTTACTTTTGACGATTTTTGTCACATGACATACAGAACTCCACAACCGCGCGCCACCGATGCGAACTGACACGTCAGCGGACGGAGGAAAGTGGTTGAAAAGCGACGTTACCAACTCGCTAACGGTTTTAAGTTCCAAGAAATCGGTTCTGTTTCAAATCACCTTTGTTTCAAATCCCCTCGGTCTCCCTACTTTCTCAGGCTCTAGACTATCTATGTACCAAAGTTCATTTAAATCGGTTCAGTAGTTTAGGCGTGATTGCGTAACACAGAGACAGGATTACTTTCGCAAGGAGTATTTAGTAAGGAGATATTAGTAAGGATTAAGAAAATTACCTAAAAATATTTATTTAAGAAACTCATTACCTAAAAACTTTAAAAAACTTCACCTAACACATCGCTCATTTCACGGCTTCTTCTAAATCGCTATAGGAGTAACTGTATGTAAAACATTGATAACTGGATCGTAACGTTGTTAATTAACCTTTAGACGTTAAACAGTCATTTGTTAAAAAATCAGTGAAAATCATACCAAAATTTAATTTTCCTCTGGTTAATAATATATAACGTAGGAGATAAGGATGCAAATGACTCCATCAGGCTCCTCAGAAGATCTATACTACTTTTATACCTACAAGATATGCTTTCAGTAGTTTGTTGTTGGACGTCTGAGTGACTTCCTGTAATCAGGATTTGTAACTCGACACACGACCTTGTCTACGTGTGTAAGGTTGCCGATAATCACTGACGGCTCATTAATTATTCCTATTCGCACACATTCGCGTAACAACCTTCATGACATAAAACAAGGAAACGGGAAAAATAATAATTTTAATTTTTGGACCAAAAAATAAAAATATTATTTTTCCCGTTTCCTTTCTTTAGGGTTCCGTACCCAAAGGGTAAAACGGGAACCCTATTACTAAGACTTCGCAGTCCGTCAGTCCGTATCCGTCTGTCACCAGACTGATAGTTAGACTGTTGAAATTTTCACAGATTATGTATTTCTGTTACCGCTATAACAACAAATACTAAAAAACAGAATAAAATTGATATTTAAGGGGCTCCCATACAACAAACGTGATTTTTTTACCTTTTTATAGATAATGGTACGGAACCCTTCATGCGCGAGTCCGACTCGCAATGGGCAGGTTTTTATTTTAACTTCTTGATACTTTATAAGATTGTCAAACTGAATAAGATCAATCCCCTGACTTTCCTCATCTTATTCCATTAAATTAAATCATTTCAGTTATTGTGAAAAAAAGGAATAGGACTTTAAAACATACCCAATATCAATATCCTCTATCATGGACTACTATACTACTTATGAAATGTTGTAAAGTTATTTTGTAAGTAAAAAAAAAAGTATAAAACGCATTTGATACAGTGTTTCACCTGTCGTTCTACATCTGTGTAACATACACCCACATTCACAACAAGCTATGATGAGTTTTTGAGGTTGCCCGCCTTTTGAGCAAATATCTTGCGTAATGACACGTAATAATATATGGCTGTTGGGTTAAGCCCGGCACAAATAGTCGCGTCAAAGCGCACGCAACAATTTATCTGTCACGGCCTTACCACAAGGGCCCCAAGTCTGCTAACACTATTGTCGTGGAGTTGCTATGACTGCATTTTTTAAGGCATAGAAGTTACATCTTGTTTCAATGGTAGCTGGAATATGAGCAGTGTAGACATTAGACATTGTCACCTTGATGCTATTTGACTAATCAAATTCTATTTACCATTGAAACAAGATGTAACTTCTATGCCTTAATAAATGCAGTCATAGCAACTCCAAGACGATAGTGTTAGCAGACTTGGGGCCAAATATTGTTGTTTTAATTTTTGACAGATTGTACTGTCAAATACTGAAAGTAATGATCATCCGCCATCTTTATCACTGTCATCATCCATTTTTATTTATAATGTGTATTCATTGCCCTTGCTATTAATTACTTGCCACTGGCTGAAATTCCCGCTAAACGCAGGTAGAGCCATTACTCATCTTATTCCATTAAAATATCATCATTTCACTAATTTCGTAAAAAAAGAAATACATTGCTGAAAAACAGGTGGTCATGGGATTAGCATATTTTTCAACGAAATAAAGTTAAGGGCGAAGGCGAATTCAGTGGCATGGTCGCGTGGCTTTCGCCACAGACATTAAACCTTTATACTTATTGGTACAGATTAAATTGAAAATATAAAATCCACGCTCCAGTATGTCCAGGGCGTTACGCGTGTTGCATGTTTAGCATAGTAAGGTACAAACTATCAAACAACTTTCTATCAATATTGAATTTAATAATACGTATTAGCATTTAATATTTTGCGGATAAATTATACGTGCATCGATTATATTTATATTTGGCGATGTTTATATGGCATAAGTGACTCGACCAAGTGATTTCATTTATTTAAATAAATTAATAAATACAACATCACGCCTGTATTTCCCGAAAGGGTAGGCAGAGGTGCACTGTGGTGCGCCCACACTTCGCCGATGTATTTTGGTCCGAATGTAATAGGGGGCGAGCTTATTGCCATTATACCGGGCACATTCCCACTCAATACGAGGGAGATTTGGGCCATAGTCCACCACGCTGGCCCAGTGCGGGTTGGTGAACTTTACACGCCTTTCCATAGACGTGCAGGTTTCCTCACGATGTTTTCCTTTACCGTTCAGCAAGTGGTAATCATTGTTGAAAATGACATTCGCACATGAAAATTATTTCAGAGGTGCGGGCCTGGGATTTGCACTTGCACCCCTTACGTTCAAGGCGGGCGTTCTTGCCCACGAGGCTACCACTGCTTTTATTTGAGTCATCGTTGCAAAATGACCTTCTTATATAAGTTAATACAGTTTATTTTGGTATAAGCACGAAAATGTTAGTGCGTCTTCATTGGAACGTGCCCCTGTTTGTACTGTCATTTATGAGTTTATTCTCAGGCACACCAACCGGCTGTCGAATAGTAAACAATAATATTTATATACGCAGTGTTCTTTCGCTACAAATTATTTATTGTTTGATTGCGACATAGTGTTGTGATGTTATGTTTGAAGTTAAACAATGTTTTATTACGTGACAAGCAATATATTTTTGTTGGACTGAATTCCAATCGTTCGATGTGGAAGTGCCATCAATCATGCAATAATATCAGAGGCGCTACTAATCGAGTAACCAATATATTTATTGCAAATTAATTCACTATCATTTAAATCCTTTCGAAGTAGGTTTTAGGTAGAGCCTATTCCCTTCCAACAACCTTTTCTAACACATCCTTTTTAGGGTTCCGTACCCAAAGGGGAAAACGGGAACCCTATTACTGAGACTTCGCTGTCCGTCCGTCCGTCCGTCTGTCACCAGGCTGTATCTCATGAACAATGTAGCTAGAGACTTGAAATTTTCACAGATGATGTATTTCTGTTGCCGCTATAACAACAAATACAGAATATAATAAATATTTAAGGGGGCTTCCATACAACAAACGTGTTTTTTTCCGTTTTTATAGATAATGGTACGGAACCCTTTGTGCGCGAGTCCGACTCGCACTTGGCCGGTTTTTTACATACGTTACTAAATAATATACAAACATTACTAATAGATAGGTCAGTACATTGACGTTTTACAAGTAGTTATAAACAGAACTTAATTTAATAATAATTTAAATGTCCCAATTAAATCAAATTAGCTATTTAAGGTAAATTATTTTAACGGAACTGACTTAGTCTGGTGATGGCGATTTGCTTATAAGATCTTATTTAGTAATCTCCACGTCTAATTTCTAGGTACGCATTTACTAAACATTGCTTACCGAGGGAAAACCGCAATTTTCTACATTGAACATGGTTTATGTAACTACGAAGATTTCTCGGGACCGTGCACGATCGGATTGCGATGCTGCGAATTCATTCGATTCGGGGGCATGCACGTGGCTCTTATCGATACAAAACTATCGATTGTAGCAATCTTAGCAATAACATTCGCTTTTCAATGTCAAGTGAAAATTTGCGAAACCGCGCCTCTTGTAGTACCTACTTGGAAAAGATTTTAACTCGATGCCGTCGGGAAGACACAATTCAATCGATAAAAACTTATGTCTTGCCTATAAAACACTGCCAATACGTATTAAGCATTGCATTCACGAGCTAATAATGATAATATTATAAACATTAAAAAATAATTCACGTTTTAAATTACCAAGAATAAAAAATATGAGAGGGGTGATCTGGAAATGCGTGTTTTTACGTTTCTGCAACTCATAAAAGGTCATTTGATAGCGTCACCATCTGCTGCCAGCTGGCGTCAGCTCTGTGACGTCAGGTGGATTTAAGTGTAAACCATGCTTTTACCTGTTATAATAAAAATACTTAAAACACGATTCCCCATACACATAATGAGTGGTAATCGATATTATTATCTGTTTATCAGGTATCGATTTGATGCTTGAAGATATTATAACGGAGATGGCATTTCGAGCACGCGCTGCGGTATTTTTTTTTGTTTATCAGACTCCGCCATTGTTGTTTTCCCATAAAGTTGCCGTATACTACAGGTACTTGAGATAACAACAATGGCGGAAAAATCCCCGCAGAGTTATAGGAAGAGTAGAGTCGATAAGGGTACTCTAGATACTCTATGGTTTGATGACTAATAATCGAAACAAACTGTCAAGTTGTTTGGTTAAGTTTCAACATAATGCCTTAACCTTCTAAAATCTCTTGTCTCAAATAAATTTATCATAATATTTGTCGTAAATGTTAAGTTCATAAATAATGATATACCTACAGATAAATCTAACATACGGTGATATGAAAATCATATAGCAAAGTAATAAGCAGGTATCATACTTAGAGCAATTTTCCTAAATGGTCGGAATGATGCGGGCGTGCCATCGCCGACTGCGCTGACCCCGGCAAGGTCGCGCTTCTTAATAACGAGGAAATCGAAAACAATGAGTTTCGCAATGCTGCGCAGACAGATGTGCATTTACGATTTTGAGCAGATCTCACAGTAACTACTTAAACTACTGGAATAGGTGCTAGTTTATTTTATTAGAGTAGTATCAACAACTATTTACTTAACGAAAATATAGGTATTATTATACACCAATCTATGTATCTATTTGCTGATGGATATCTACTCAATATTATCATACCTTGGAGAAATTTTTGCTTCAAATTGACATAACAATACGTCTACAAAGATCTTAAAATCGCATTTTTACTACAAAAGTATACTTCTTACTTAAAAACATAACTTACAAGACTTAAAGACGATCGAAGACGACGACGAAGTAAAATATAGACTAATATTTATTTTCATCATTAATTTGATTTGATCCAAAGCAAATATTGTTAATCATACTCGCTAACTTGTCTGTTTAAAGTGCAATCCAATATTTGCGAGGATCTTCTACTTAGGATAAAATTTATACATTAAATGAATTGTTTAGATGCAATAAAAATAGGCTACTCGCTACGGAAGATTAATAACTAAACATGTGCCCACATTCTAGTGGCAAATATCAGTGGGATCATTATAACTTGCTCGTTCTTTATAATTTGTTTTCTCGGTGACGCTCTTCGGCTTACACGCGAAAACTGTTCAGCTGCATCGATAGAATTAGACGCGACTTAACGACTTGATCGGAGATTAGATGCGGATTAGCTGGTTTTACGCGAGACTACTGTTATTTCAGTTAGGTACAATATAAAGAGCCTCAAATATACCTTTTTTATTTGTTATTCGGGAAACTGGTTATAAACTTCAATGAGTAGAAAAAAATATACAACATATTTTTTTATTGCAGATCAATTTTTGATAACAAATATATATGTTAACATTTACTATTTTAACTTTCCTATTTTGCAGTTTTTTTTTTAATATCAATGGTTGATTGTAAATTATGTCTTTTAATATTAGTATATTTTGATTTTAATGCAGCTAATACATAGTCAGATTTCAAATTGAGAGAGTCGTAGGAAGAAATTTTATTAGCCTCGAAATAGTATTGTTACTCCGGAAATACTAAGACAAATGTAGTTTCTACTAATGTTATTAGGTGATTTATAATAGTTCTACTCGATAAAGTACTGATATAAATAGCTTTCAGTTATATAGTCCTTAAGTATACTGTTAAACAATGACGTCAGGGAACAAAGATTAGTCTATTAATACAATGATAGTGTGCCCTCTGTTATCACAATTATTGAATAACGCTCACAATTTAACAAAACCTTAACTTTTCGTGTGTCTTAAGTAAGTAAGTAATAGTTATTTTCAGTTAGAACTGGCTGCCGACGATTTTGTTTTAAAAAAAATTAAAGTTATGAACAAATCAGGGCACCAGGCTAATGATGCGTCAAATCTAATTGACCAAGTCACACTTATAATCATTTAGTAAGCTCGATGCCACGCTCAATTACCGTGATTACGTTGTAAGTAAATTATTGGTTTATAATCTTCGGTTTAACATCGGTTTAACATGTCACCGGCTCAGTTTTCTGTTATAACACGCATTTACCTTGCCGTCTTCGCACGCGACGCCCGCATCCGTTCGCGCGCTCCGAAATTTTCGCGCCACCGCGAAATCCGTTTTCCGAACGTTCAAACCTCATTTCGGCGGCGATTTAAAAAAAGTTATCAAAAAAAAGTTACTATCTGTCAAAATTTAACTGCTAATATTTGTGTAGTGTTGTGAAGTTGGTGTTTAGTGAATTAGTCAAGTGGTATGAGTATAGGTATTTGAACAGGTGATGATAGGGTTTTGTTTCATGTTTTTGCGGTTTTCGTCGTAGTTCAATTCGAACAATATTAATTATTTAGTATATGGATACTAAAAATAACATATACTTCCATAGTTACTTATTGCAAATGTTAGATAATTAACCATTAGATCAATCTACCTAATTTATTTAACGTGATTTGATTTGACGTAGAAGTTTAATACCATTTCATACACTTATTTGTGCAACGTGACTCCCGCTTATCGCTCTTTTTATATGATTTAAGACACGAGTTAAGTAGCTATAGTTATTTAGAGTTTACAATAGACAAATATGAGTTTTTTATACCCTTATTGAAATAGGTTATATTAAAACGTGCCCCTAATTAGCACCTGCTATTCTTTCAACATGTAGTTCATAAATGATTTAACTTTAGTTAAACTATAGTTATGTTCTGATTAAACGATAAAATGCTTAAATTAATTTCTTGTTTACCGACATTGATAAGGGTAGAACTTTGTTCATGTTGTTAATTAACGTAGTGTACTGCGAGTGTCACGTTTTGACTGCGGCCTTATTATCAGTGACTGATAACAGATGACGATGAGAGAAACAATGACTATGGTCTTACTATTGTTACCAGGGTGATATGAATTATTATAATTAATTACTCGTTAACATCAATTATGTATCGATTATTTTAAATTTATTTTGATTTATTTTTTTACAGTATCTGCCCTAGTCTCGACTAATTAAAAAAAACGAATATTAGAATCGAGAAATCGGTTTATCGATAAATTTAAAATCCAAATGAATTGTTTGATCAATTAACCGAAAATTTGCATGTGCAAGCTATTAATTGATTTCTAGAATGATTAAAGTAAGAAAGTTACTGGCCACTAGCCATGATGCCGTAATCATGACTCTTGAGAATTCGGCATAATATTATATTATGATACCAATAAAAAAACCTACCAGACATATGTTTTCCTTAAAGTTGGAAAAGGTTTTTTTCGTGATTTCATATAGGTACCATAAAGTAAACCTACATGACACACATAACATAATGCTACTTACGTAGATCTTGTGTTGCTGATGTCATTGAAAAAATATTAATTTTAATTATGGTTTTCGTAAATGGCCAATACCTCTACCATGTACTCATGGTACATTTACCAGTAGTTGCAAAGGTCAACGTAGAAGATATATGTATTGCAAACTCTTATAGGGGTCTACCATATGTTACCTATAAGAATAATTTACAAAAATGACACACGTAAAGTACATGAATGAACTACAAACAGTGCATATACTGTTGGTATACTACTAGCACTACTACAGCCCTTTTAACGTCCCACTGCTGGGCACGGGCCTCCCCTCAATGTGAGTGGGATTCAGGCCATAGTCCACCACGCTGGCCCAGTGCGGGTCGGCAGACTTCACACATCTATCAAGAACTGGACAATTTCCCTCAGACGTGCAGGTTTCCTCACGATGTTTTTCTTTACCGTGTCATAGCAAGTGATAATCTCGGATGAAAATGCGATTCGCACATAAATACCAGAGGTGCGAGCCGGGGGTTTGAACACTCACTGCACACTTTGATTTGCAATTTAATTAAAAGCATCATTTAGGCTTTTAACGTTGATCAGTATATTACTGTTATATACTGACCGTTCACGCAATCGAGTTATGGTCGCCTTTTACGCCGAAACGTCTGAAAAATGTAAACACTTGCATGCAATAGTACCTATTTGACATACGATTGTTGATATAAAACCCAACGCGCAGGAGCGTCAAGACGCGCGCTGTAAAACTTCTGAAAATACTAAAACGGTAGGTGAAATATATTGGCTTTCCATAAAACTACTTTGTCAGACACATAACCCTTCTTCTGGGACAGTCAAGTAAAAATCGCTTGTAGATCTTGCCTATCAGACAGAATAATAGCATCTATCGCATCTAGAATTACGATGTCTGTTGTGCATTTCCTATGGAGAAGAATGAACAAGAAACTCCATGGCTACTCTTTTCAAAAGGCTTAATCAAAATGACACAATGTAAAGTAAACTTAGCGGTATAATTTTCTGATGTTACATACACGCATGCTAACAGACGCGTCTGAAAGAGCAATCAAAACTAGTTAAAGTTTCGTACCACCTTCAACTGACACAAAAGTAGTTAAACTCTTCAAGGCAGTAGTTTTTCAGGGTCATTATATCATATGACATCAATGTGTGCATAGCCTTAGATAAGGTTCAGACTTGCTGATAAACATAAGTCACTGCGCTTGTGAAAATGGCAAGCGTGAAATCTAAACAAGTAAGCGTTGTCGCGAATAAACTTACGAATTTCTTAATATTTTGGAAAAGGAACATGTACATTATCACGGGAATTTACAGTTGATGTTGCAAAATAAAGTATACGATAACAGCACATTTCCTGAAGGAATGTACAAACGCAATGATTCGATACTATTTGGTTTGTATTGGGGACAAACAATGACTATTGAAATTGCACGTAGGTTATATGTTTGTAGACTAAAGGTTGTGGCGGGTACATTTTTAACCGACGAAAAAAAAAGGAGGAGGTTCTCAATTCGACGCATATTTTTTCGTTCGTATTTTTTTTTTTATGTCTGATCACGCAATTCTCCGGCGCCATTCAACCGATTACAAAAAAAATAATGATGTTTGCTAGGGAATTCTTCGAGAGTGGTCCCATTTTATCTAAATATTATCAGAAATCAACCCCCTTGGGGGTGAAATGGGGGGTTGAAGGTCACACAATTTCAAAATTATTTTTTGATCAACCTGAAACATTGTATATGTATTTAACTTACAAAATGAAGAAACACGTGTTTTAGGAAATTTGAAAAAAAAATATGTAGGGGGTGAAAAGGGGTGATAAAGTTTGCATTCTGGACTATAGCATATCTTCGGCGCTAGTGAGCCGATTTCGAAAAAAAAACAAAAACCGACTCCAAAAACCTAGGTGCACTAAAAAGCTAGAAATAACCTCATAATTCATGATATTTAAAGTCGGTGCCAATCTACGTCAGACTATACAAATACACACATGGATTGGCGCCGACTTCAAATATAATGAATTATGAGGTTATTTCTAGCTTTTTAGTGCACCTAGTTTTTGAAGTCGGTTTTAGTTTTTTGCTAAAAATAATTTATAATATCAATTTATTGAATTAGCTCATGCTTTGAATTACTTGACACTGGCTGAAATACCCGCTAATCGCAGGTGGGGCCATTCCCCATCTTATTCCATTAAATTTCATCATTTCATTCATTTCGTAAAAAATAAGTTTTTTTTATTTCTCTGTCTGTCGAGCGAATTCACATTTGAAAATATACTCTGTGCCAGATATACATAAAGGTTAAATGTAAATGGCAACAGTCACGTCATCAATGTCACTTGAAAATGTGCTTTTCCAAGAGTTAATACAGTTCGTTTTGGTATTGTCAAAAATTGGTACCTATTTGTGCAGAGCCTTAACCTCTCAAACTGTTACCAAAAGCCTGACTCTTGTTTCAGCTGGGTCATTAGTCGGGTAAGAAGTAAAGACGTCAATTACCACATAATTTATCAAAATATATATATTTCGCACAATTTGAATAAAACAAAAAACTTATTTACATAAGAATATAAAATATGTGTATAATATTTTAATGCAGTAAATAATACATCATGACGTGAATCTCCAGACTTATTTTAAGTGAGAAAAAAGATCATTAATGGTCTCCAATGTTAAATTAACTTGGTATAATTTTGCTACATAGCCTAAGGGTGTAGTTGCATTATGTTTGAACGATGTCAGCGGAGGACTTGATCGTTATTTTAAGCTCAGTTCACATTTACCCGAAGGATCAAATCTTTTTATAGCAAAATAATAATTTGCCGAACTAAAGAAGATAAAGACGAACGGTAAAATAAAACATCGTGAGGAAATAGTGTACCATAGTTCACCAGCAGCGTGGTGAACTATGGCCCAATTCTCTCTTTGACTGTATTGTCAGTCTGGCGCTACCGGCGATACAATCAAAGTTTGGTCGAAGATTGGTCGCCACTGATCGAGTAGTTAATCTACTAATTCAACCCTTATCACATTCGCTCCAAGACTCTATATAGTCTAGGATAAGGACAGAGCTATACAAAGAAAAAGGATGCACGGGCATCGATCTGTATTTGCATAATAACTCCGTCTCTCGAAGCGTCAGGTGAGGAATTGACCAATAGTGATGTGACTACACCCTTAAGAATTACCTTGTACTTTGGACGTAAGACCGGTTCTCAGGCTTACATCAATGTTCGGTCAGTTTTAATTGGCAAATAAGTTGGGGTGAGTGGACCAGTTGTCGTTCGTTCTTTCTTTTGTGGGGTTTTGCTTTTATTGCAGTTTCTGCCTTATACCTTTTAGACTTAGCAGTGGTAGGCGAGTGGTCGAACGCACGCCTTGCAATTCAAAGTGTGCAGGTTCGAACCCCGGCTCGCACCTCTGGGTTTATGTGCGAATCTCATTTTCATCCGAGATTACCACTTGCTTTGGAACGGTGAAGGAAAACATCGTGAGGAAACCGGCACGTCTATAAAAAGGCGTGTGAAGTTCACCAACCCGCACTGGGCCAGCATGGTGGATTATAGCCCAAAAATCTCCCTCGTATTGAGGGAGAATGTGCCCGGCAATAGGCTCGCCCCCTATTACATTGGGACCAAAAATGCATCGGCGAAGTGTGGGCGCACTGCAGTGCACCTCTGCCTACCCCTTCGGGGAATACAGGCGTGATGATGATGATGTATTTATTTTAGACCTATAATAAACCTACTTACTTGGTCGACTTAATAGCATATTTTCTAGTTTATTTTCAATGAAGTTAAACACTTTCAATTTGAACGCATCAGGTTGCATTTTTACGCTATTATTGGTTAATACTAAGTCCCGTACACATATAAAAAATATTAAAATTATTATAATAGCCTTCATTATTTTAAGCGATCATGGAACCATTAAAACATCAAATTATTGTTAAGTCAATAATTTTCCAAACTAAGTGTGCAAAAAATGTGGACGCGGTAGATACCTGTTTACTCGCCTTGAAGGTTTTTGCTCCAAAATTATTTTGTATTTTTTGTACACCTCCATACTTACTTCATAAACAAGTCCGCCACATAAATGAAATATCTTCGTTGTTTTAGTACTAACATTTTTAGCAATTATAAGTAATAAATTGTTTCAGTTATAGTATTTAAAGGTCGTTGACCTGCATGAGGATTTAAATCATAATAATCCTTAGAAAACACGTTAGGTGGATACCTATTTTTAAATTGTATAGAAAAGATTTTAATAATATTACTTAATTAATAACTATAAATCGGAAGCCAATGTAATACAACTACTACTACTACTACTACAGCCCTTTTTAACGTCCCACTGCTGGGCACGGGCCTCCCCTCAATGCGAGGGGGATTCAGGCCATAGTCCACCACGCTGGCCCGGTGCGTGTTGGTAGATTTCACACATCTATCGAGAACTAGTCGAGCTCCCTCAGACGTGCAGGTTTCCTTACGATGTTTTCCTTCACCGTTTCTTAGCAAGTGATAATCTCGGATGAAAATGAAATTTGCACATGGGACCCAGAGGTGCGAGCCGGGGTTTGAACCTGCGCACTTTGATTGCAAAGCGTGCGTTCGACCACTCGGCTACCACTGCTAATACAACTAAATTAAAAAAAAATAGGAAGTAGCTTTCAGACATGTTGGATTAAGTAACAATAATTGTGGAACACTTGGATGGCGGGCGACATCTCGTAATAGTTAAGCACGACTCCAGTGCGAGAGATTGGCTGCATATTATAGCTTTGTCGGTATTAATACAGTATTCATTTAGTGCTTAAGAATACCCCAAAAAATATTAAATTATGACTGACCTTGAAATCTAACAAATTTATTAATTTTATAGTTTTTTATTCATACTTCGCATGCTTAAAAGTAAAGAGACCCATTTTGAAATTTTAAGATTTCGACTATAAATCTTCAAGGGTCTAACGACCATTTTTCAACAACATTATTTTTGAGTTCGGTCAGTATTCCATTAAGCATGCGACTTTTTACCTGCTGTTAGATATACTGTTAGTATACATATACATTTTTTTTTTCAAAATATATATTGTGCAAAATGAATAACCGACTGCCCATATTATACTATACCTACAATGGCCCACTCCTCTATAATAAAATCAACGCCTACATTAGGATAAATAAGCTCAATACTTACGAGCTAAAGGATGTAATAAATAAATGGTTACAAACACTCGACTATAATTCAACTGAAAACTTATTTGCTTCGATTTAACATGAATAAATTTATACAATATTGCTTTCCCGTACATACACACTCTATTTACATATACATACAATTCCCCCCCCCCCCACACACACACGCGCGCACACACACGTACACACACACACACACACACACACACACACACGGTAAAAACACACAACACTCCATAAAAAAATTTCGAATGTCATTTAATTATTTATTTTAATTATTAATTATTTCATTTTATCATTAAATTGTATTGATGTTTTAGCTTTACTTCCAATTTGTTGCTGTATTAATTTTTAATATTGAGTACTACAAATTCAAACATGTGATACCGAAATAAGAACTCACTATAGCCTGTAACACAGTTTATACTACCATAGGCTATAGTGTATAATAGAACTTTAATGTATTGCCTTTTATAGAAATAAACAAATTATTATTATTATTATTATTATTATTATATTGTCGTCATCTGTTTTCGTTCAAACTGTAATTCATAGCAGAAGCACATTTTTGAACGATCTCAACTACGGCACAAGCGAATTTAGCTGCGTAGCTTGTTATTTAGTTCCAGAATTCGATCCATACGTATATTTGCACAGAGTATATTTTCAAAAAAAGTCAAATCAATTCGTTCCAGTGTGTTCAGCCCGCTTGAGGTGTTACAGCGTAGCTTCCACTGTGTTGCAACTACGCAATGTGTTTGGGAAAGCGCACAGACTTTTCATAATGATTGTACGCCCAGCTCCCACGGTGGCGACTCGAGCGCATAATACCTAGGATTACAGGAGGCCTAGACTAGTTTGCTGAGAACGTTTCTAGATCTAAACTGAGACTTGAATGTTACTGCTGTTGTTGATTCCTATCATACTTATCACGACTTCAAATGTAGCACATACGTTTTGCAATGATGTGATTACTTCATATCTACTACTACTACTACGGCCCTTTTAACGTCCCACTGCTGGGCACGGGCCTCCCCTCTATGCGAGGGGGATTCGGGCCATTGGCACCACGCTGGCCCAGTGCGGGTTGGCAGACTTCACACATCTATCGAGAACTAGTCAAGTTCCCTCAGACGTGCAGGTTTCCTCACGATGTTTTCCTTCACCGTTTCATAGCAAGTGATAATCTCGGATGAAAATGAGATTCGCACATAAATCCCAGAGGTGCGAGTTTGACCCTACACACTTTGATTGCAACGCGTGCGTTCGACCACTCGGCTACCACTGCTATAGATCTTCTACTACTTCATATAGATCGTTTTTTAATAAAATGATGAAATTAAATAGAATAAGATGAGGAGTGGCTGCATCTGCGATTAGCGGGCATTTAAGGCAAATTCAATAAATACACTTTTTTTTTAAGTTTAGACCATTGACAATTGTAACTCATCATCTACCCCTATCATGACTTTTAAGCGTGATACTTATTAGAATTTAAGCATATTACCAATAGGTATATATCGGAACAATACACTACAAAGGAACCTATTAGCCATAGTACTATTTTACGCAGAAGCGAACGAAGAGCGACTTCTGACGAACGTATAAAGTCTTGGTAGAGCTGCAGTAGAGCTGAAATAACAATCAGTACATTTGTTCTCAAGTTAAATAATACCTTCTAATCTTGGGTAGGTACTCCTGTTATGTTTTACATTATCCCACTGCCACGTAGTAAACTAATGATAAGTATTGTGTTTGTATGACCAACACTTCACATAAATGTACCTACATGTTTCTGTTTCTACAACAGTTTAAATCCGTTTCTTTCCACAACAAGTGTGCTAACATCAAACGAGTGACGCTTCACATTCTTGAAGAGAAAAACACCGTTTAATAAGCATTGTCAACGGTACTCCAGATTATTTCGAGTGCATTTGCTTTAGCAGAATCATCGTTTGTAACTTTGTCAAGTCACTTATGCCTGTTTCCACTAACACCAGTAGTTGTAGCATGTGCGCCAAGACTAGACGTATGTTACGGAATATCTTGATGTTGTCTCTTTCTCTCGTATGAAATTAGACAGAGAGCGAGCGAGTGAATCTGTGACAAAGATCTTATCTTGACATGCGTGCTCACACCACTGGTGACGCTTAAAGCCCTGAATTGGGGCGTCAAGACGCTCGCTGATATTTGCCAATAACGCAATTTTTTATTTGGCTGTAAATTTTTACTTTTTTAGGGCTGTTATAAGGCGATTATTGACACCAAAAATCGTGTAAAAAAATATTTTTAACAAAAAACAAAAACCGACTTCAATAACCTAGGTGCACTTAAAAGCTACAAATAACCTAAAATTCATTACATTTGGAGTCGGTGCCAATTCATGTGTGTATTTGCCTTGTCTGACGTTGATTGGCACCTACTCCAAATGTAATGAATTGTAAGGTTATTTGTAGCTTTTTAGTGCACCTAGGTTTTTTTTTAACCTAGATCTTAGTAGTATCCTAACCTTCCTTACTATGATTGTTATCGTTTTTGTGCCATCTTATTGGTAGTAATATTATTTAGTGGATAACGGTGTTGGTTGTGCAATTATCAATGTATCTCTAACATATTGTACTAATAGTAATGTTTTATTGTACAACTGTTTGTTTTCCTTAATAAATAAAAATAAAATAAATAACAAAACGAACTGTGCCCACTCATATTTTACATAAATATTGAATGGTTGCCAGGTATTAAAGTATTTATAAATTTAGGCATAATGTTAAGGCGTCCCCAAGATATAGTGAAAACGGGCATTATAGTGAAGTTATTTACCAATACATTTTTATAGTGACCAATACTATTTACCAATACATTTTTCTTCTAGTACTGAATTATGTATAGGTATGTAGGTTACAGGCTTCTTGGCAGTTTTATTTTATACTGTCGCGTTTATGACAAATTAGTATGAATTATTTTTTGATTTCATCATTAAATTTGATTTGTGTGTTAAAGCGAATTGTAAATAGCTAAAAAAAATACGATATTGAAAATAAAAAAATTGTCAATGGAAGTCCAATACCCAATAAATGTAATCATTCCATTCATTTTGTGAAACAGGAGAAAAATGTTTCTTGTATTTATTGGGCACATAAATATTGTGGGGATTGATCGTATCCGTCTGTAGATATAATGATCTGTGCAGTAGATCTCTGTAATCACGAAGTATCTGAACTAATTTGCATTTCAAATTACCAATCGCCACTTCCTATTCTTGATGGAGATTAATTAATTGAAATAGTCGAATAATTTAATTAATTTCAATATTTTTTCTGTTGCCCCTTGTACACTCGCCCCCTATTACATAGGGACCAAAATACATCGGCGAAGAGTGGGTGCACTACAGTGCACCTCTGCCTACCCCTTCGGGGAATACAGGCGTGATGATGTATGATTTATTTGTCACTTGGAAATATATAGGTTACTTAGCCAACATTTTTTTCCTTAAATAATTACCAGTAAAACAGTTGAGTTGAAAAATCAATAACAAATTATTTTTTAAATAAAAAAAAATGTTTGATCCATAGTTTTTAGTGAGCGAATTTTGGGTCTGTGGTTTGACCCATAACAATAAATAATAGAAGACGTATAACCCAGTGCGTATGCGTGACTTGTTGCTGTTCGTGCCGGATTACGTCACAAAAACAGCTGACACGAAACTCAATTCAACTTGCATACCGTGCATACTCGGTCACGCAATTAATATCGCATAATAATCGAGTTGTAATCGCCTTTTAATCGTCTTTTAGAATAATTAATGTAGTTTTACACCATTGTTTGGACTTTCTAAATACACAGCTGGGATTAGTGACTGATATTTGTCTATGTAAAGATGGGTTACAAGCGGGTCACTAATTCCCCCAATCTTCTCACGGCCAGCACGTGCGCGAAGACTAGATTTATGTCATGGATTATATCGGTCTCTAACTTTTTTAATCCATATAAGGGAAATAGATGAAATATGCATATCTCACATTTTGTTTTGTCACAATCGCTTGTGCTACTAATGCTTGAGAATCTATAGTTAACTAGCTAACCGGGCGAACTTCGTATCGCCTTAGAATGAGGGGCATACGAAAGCAGCGCCACCTACCGGGTCCGATTGTGAATCTAAACCATCCAAGGTGCCACCCAAACACATACAAAAAAAACATTCAAATCGGTCCAGCCGTTTAGGAGGAGTTAGCTTACAACGAAAAGGGGCATTGATTTTTACATTGTTAAGATATAAATAAATATCGGAAGACAACACATACTCATCGTATGATGCCAAACTAAACAAAGCTTGTACTATGGGTACCATGCAATGGACTGGGAGCGATCACAGTTATACCCAGACCAGGGCTAATTCTGAAAAGGCCATTTCCGAAATTTGCCACTGCATCACTGGCGGGAATCGAACGCACTCAAACCACTAGACCAAGCAGTCGAAGAGTTACACAAATAATTTAATGCATCAGTTCAAAGTTGATGCCTGTTCACGCCATTCCATTACCAATGATAGATGGTGCAACGCATCAAGATGTACGCCTTGCACAAATAATTATGCTGTTGAGAAATTTATAGAAATACTTACTACTTATGTATTGGGCTTTGAAGTGAGCGGTATTACATAGCTTTCGGCGATGCATACCTATAGATAAATAATAACATTGATAAACATATGGAACAGCTACTATTTTCCACGTGATTTTATTTTTCGCTGCAATGCAATGCAATTATTATTTAAAAAAAAACAATCGGAAGTGTTTTTTCCTTAAAATAAATGATAATCTCTATTTATTGACACATTATTGTATGAATTTTAATAATCTTCGGCGCTAAGTAGTAAATACTTTAAGTATCTATTTCCTTTATTTCACATCTTTGTTATAAATTACATTTTTAAATATAAATATAAAAAATACATTTAAAAATATAAAAAAACAGTTCCCCACCGGCATCTGGAACAGGGACCTAGTTACCAGTGGTTTGAGCTCCAGAGAGAGGAACTTCCTCACTATGCGCGCCGTCTCCAGAAGTACCGCCTCCTGAATCTATTTAAGTATCTATTTTATTATAGTCCTGGGATTAACAAGATTTACAAGACCTAAGACAATTAAGTTTGTAAGGCATCTCAAATACTTTAAAATAGCGAAGGCGCAAAACAAGACACACTGGACCGACGAATACTATGAGGTTGATTATTTGACCGTTTATTATTTTACCAATACCAAAATGAGCTGTATTGACTTATAGAAAAGTGTCATTATTCAACAAAACGACGTTGACATCGCGAGCGAATGCGTAGCTTTTACAACAGAAATTCAATCTTTATGTATATTGAGTTAGAGTTCATTTTGGTATTAACAAACTTTGACGCACATAATTTGAAGCCCCAGTAAGTGGAGCCTACTCATATAGATAGTACGTCTATGCTCTATCAGCTCTACCATCAACCGCTCAACAAATCGCTCGCCCGCTAGCCCCATATAACACCTGTCGTGTCCCACATTAAGTTGCACCACTAATTACCCAGTAGTCCCTTCTAGATAAATTGCATTATTGTTTACATACTCTTGCTTAACGCGTTACCACATGGCATTTTTGTGAAGGCTGCTATGTAGGTCAGTAGGAAATAAGGACGCCGAGACGGAGATTAGTGTGCAAATATTAGGTTACACTCTATAAAATAGATCTATTGGTTAACATACGCGACTTTTTGCCAAGACCAACAAGGGCTAAGCAAATTTTCAAGTCGAATTTAGTCACGTAGCATCAGAAATTAAATCTTTATGTATATTGTAACAGAATACATTTTCAAAAAAAGGTGTATATCGTTATTTTGAGGTTATATTAAGTCAACCGTACTTTATAGATGAAGTCAACTTACACATCACTTTTTTTTTTGCGAATATCACAAACCTTTTGTAGGTCGAATCAAAGGCTTTATTAATTTAAATAACAACAAATAAGTAATCTTCTAAGAAAAAAATACAAAGTCGAATTATGTTTTGATTTTTGTAGTCTCATTATAAACAGTTAATTTTTTCAAAAAAATCAATTCCACTGGTTCTCTTATAAAGATTTAGTAGGTGTAAAGACCTCAAAGTCAAAGAACTCTACACGTAAACAGGATGCCTGATATTCGACGTGCAAGGTACCGCACAAATTCATTACGCCCTGAACACACTGAGGCGAGCGAAATCAAAGACTTTAAAAATGCTCTCTACGTATGCTCTTTACGAACAAAAATTGAATTTCTGTGATAAAAGTTATGCGACTACGCGTCACAATTCACTTGCGTTAATAATGACATTTCGTTGAAAACATATGCTTATTTTATGGGTTAATAAAGTATGTTTTTTGTATTCACAATAGATTAGTGGAGCGCGTTTTGACGCGCCTATTTGCGTAGGACATTAAGCTTGAGCGGCTAACAGCGGTTATCTCGATCCGGGCGGAAAGTGAAAACTTGGAAAACTATTACTACACCAACGTCCATGATGAGATAACTGGAAGTGGAGGAGATTACATACTGTAGTAGAGGCGACAGCGAGTTTTTGTAATATAATAAGGTACCCATCTACAAGGTCTCCTTCTGATTACATGTTTACAATCGTATTTTGAAGAGCATAACATAAACAAATAATTGTAGGTAGGTCCCTAATTTACCGCAAAAAACATACGGGTTCAAATTGAGAACCTCCCCTATTTTCGAAGTCGGTTGAAAAGTCGCAA
Organism: Ptilodon capucinus; assembly: GCA_914767695.1. Classification (NCBI taxonomy): domain Eukaryota; kingdom Metazoa; phylum Arthropoda; class Insecta; order Lepidoptera; family Notodontidae; genus Ptilodon; species Ptilodon capucinus. The sequence goes on along the minus strand of OU611808.1, from coordinate 13,541,057 downwards.
TGTATATATATAATGTATAGTTACATATCAAACTTATTTAGAAATAAGCTGACACAGACCTTACCTTACGACATTAATTCTTTGCGAAGTTGCGGTTTGGCATTTTACATTTGAATGATCTAACTAAGAAACTATCCCTCGCTATCTCCTATACCCTGAACCTAAACCTTATAGTACCGTAAATACCTTTGTATACCATACAAGGGATATGAGTGGACTATGGGCCTATGGCTACTTACGTCCGAGATGAAAGTGAACAGACACGTCGGGAGACGATCTCGAAAGCGCACACTTGGCTCGTGACCATGTTTGCAATGTTACGTATGTCCTTCCGCAATCAGGAAATATACTGAACAAACGTGCTTAAGATGTAAAGTGTAGTCCGAGGATATCGTTGACAAATTGTTTTCCTCTCGGGACTGTTGACCCAACTGTTGATGTTTTGCAGCAAAGTTTAATATATAAATGTAATAGATATATAGATTCAGAATAGGTACAACAAGCCTTCAACCCTTGGTATCATGTACAATATGTGAAATCGTTATTAAAGCAGAATAAAGATAATTAAACGTTTTTTTCTTCCAAAATTAAAACATTAATTTGTCAAGCCAGGATAACACCAAATTTATTGAACTTTTTTATTCAAATTAATTTAACGATGTTTATTTCACAGAAACTTATTCAATTTTGAATGCAATTCTCTGTCATTTATTCTAATTTGATGACCGCTTCATAAACCTTAGTTACCTTCAAGTTCCTGCTAAGTAAAACACGTTAGGACTTTGTGGATAACGAACAAACTTTCTAAATCCTAATTCCCCAAATCGCGTAGATGCCAACATGCCAGACCGTCAGGCTACGTGATGGGCCGACCAATACCATCCCCGTTACACGAGTTACACCAGCACTTGCTGTTATCACTCACCTATTGCCTTACATAGCGACGGCCTTCGCACAATGCCACACATAACTTAACATTCGATCTCATGTGAAGTTTTTAAGCTAATACTAAAGCTAGCAGTGATAGCTGGTAGAACGTTCGCCTTCAACGCAAACGGTGCAAGTTCAAACCCCAGGCCCACATCTCAAGAATAATCAGATTTCATGTGCGATTGGCATTTTCGATAATGCTTACCACTTGCTGAACGGTGATGGCAAAGATCGTGAAGACACCTGCCTTTTAGTTCATGCTGATCATTCAAGACCTATCTATCCCAACAACTATCAGTTCTTACTACCTTTCGCTTAACGTCGTCTTGGTCAAAGACTGCAACAAAATAACGGACGATCTAACCCGGTTGACCTGACCGGACCTGATTCACGATTTTAAAATAAGATAATTTAAATTCACTTCCATAGCATATGATTGAGACTAAACCTTGGACGCTTGGGTTTTGAGATAGCCGTTGGAAGTCAAGTCACGCATGAACACGGCTCGAAGTAATTGCTACACACCAACAAATAAGGAAAAAACATCTTTAATGGTACATTTTTACGGATCGCTGTCATGGATTTCTCAGATGAGATACTAATTAGATTGAAAATTAACATTTGTTTTGATTAGATTGGGAACCGGATTTGTTGTTCAACTAATCTTAAAACATTTATTACTATTTATTGACAGATATCCAAGACATAGAGGCAATTTAAAGTCGAACGCATAAAACCAATATGCAATCGGTCGAACGGTATTCATTCTTTCTCCATATTAGCAATGTTTGGAACTCTATCCACCCAATAGCAAAGCAGAGCGTGACGATACTATACGATAAAGAAGCGCAAACCATAATACTTTAAAACGTATTACTGCTTGCCAACATTTGATTTCTTAATGCAAAAAAACACAATACATATTTGCATAAGTTAGTTGTAATAAAATGTGGTCTGATTGAGAAAATGTTAGAGGAACCCTAGCGTGTCATTACCCAATAAAACAATGCGAGTAAAAACGTCTAAAGTATTAGTTCAAAATACGGTTTTCCAATAGTTTACAATGTTAATTCTGTTGGCATCAAAATAAACTTAACTAAACTAAGCGTATCTATTGTTGTTCTTCTCGCAGTCTTGGCATATGAGCGAGACGTCAATATTTGTACGTGCTGTCAAATTTAGTTTAGTTGTCGTTTAGTGCCAGCGGAATCATAACCAATATCTATTACCTTTATAAATGTTTTTAATATGACACTTGGAGAAGAAGAAAGAAATATTAAAATTGCAAAAAAAAATTGATGCCTCTTCATATTTCGCTCAGTGTTAACAAACAACTCTTTTGCTTCATTATAAATTTAATTAACATTAAACACACACGTAGCCACACACACATATGTATGTGTATGCATGTGCATACACCGACCAAAACAACGGCATTGTAGTGTGAAGTTACACATTTGTTATGCACAGACGGAGTTCACTTTACATAAAGCGAATTTCCATAATGTGCCACTGCCAAGGAAAACCGGTCAACACATTTAGGTACACGTCGATTAAATTTAACAGTCTTTAATTAAACCTCTATTAATAACGGTGAAGGAAAACATCGTGAGGAAACCTGCACGTCTATAGAAAGGCGTGTGAAGTACACCAACCCGCACTGGGCCAGCGTGGTGGACTATGGCTCAAATCTCCCTCGTATTAAGGGGGAATGTGCCCGGTATAATGGCAATAGGCAATAGGTTGGGACCAAAATACATCGGCGAAGTGTGGGCGCACTACAGTGCACCTCTGCCTACCCCTTCGGGGAATACAGGCGTGATGATGTATTATTCTATTAATAACTGATTAGTTACTATAAGGACGTCGATGGTCTAGTGGGCTGGAAAATGACATTAGCTCTTTGTCCATTTCGTCCATTTCATTGTGTGGTAGTATCCATAGCCCAAGCTTTGGTTAGTTTGGGATCATACGATGATTATATGTTGTCTACCGATATATGAATTATTTATTTACTAGATACTGTTAAAAAAAAACTTTACACCAGGACCTTAGCATCCGTGGAAATTGTACCTAAATCCTGTCTTAACTGGAGCAGAATAGTTAGACTTTATTTAGCAAGAGACGCTGCAATCTTAAATGAAATCATGTTACTCCAAGTATGTTGTACACGCACTAAATGACATTTGACAACACTTAAAATACTGGTACCTTGCCCATATGTTACGTCCATGTAAAGTATGCAATTATAGTAGTTGGATTAAAATAATTTTTCAATTACCTAAGTGCCTTCATTAATTCATTGAAAAAAACAGTCGTAAAATTATTTCACCGTTTACTAACAAAAGTCAGTGTAAAAACAATTGAGTTTTGTTTGACCAAACAATGCAGGATTTCGTAACAATACGCCGAAAGCCGAATAAATGCGTTATGTGAAGAAAGTTGATTCAACACTATGCGGACTTCTGATACATTAATTGCTATAATAATTATTAATGCTCTAATCAAAGTTAATGCTATCTTAAGAGTTCAGATACGATTGAAGCATCTTCTGTTTATTAGTGATTTATTTAAATATCAAGGTTGAATCAAATTAATCGACATAAAACAATTAATATTTACGGCAATTGTGAAGGTTAAATTTACCCTTATGTAATAGTCATTCGTTTTTAAAATGGCAATAGTGGCGTACAATTACTTAGTACCTACAATTCTTAGTTTTGACTTTTAATTCATTTTTAGGGTTCCGTACCCAAAGGGTAAAACGGGAACCGTATTACTAAGACTTCGCTCTCCGTGCGTCCGTCACCAGGCTGTATCTCATGAACCGTGATAGTTAGAGAGCTGAAATGTTCTCAGTTGATGTATTTCTATTGCCGCTATAACAGCAAATACTAAAAAGACTAAATTACATTAAATTAAATATTTAAGGGGGCTCCCATACAACAAACGTGATTTTTTGCCGTTTTTATAGATAATGGTACGGAACCCTTCGAGTCCGACTCGCACTTGGCCGGTTTTTTATATTTATTTACATTTGAATATATAGTAATAATTGTTGAAATATTAATTAATTTCTGTAAATTAATTTTTAATAAGCAAATAATTAACACTTTATACAATAACATCGGTTTACGAATTTAATACTTTCTTTTTTAACGATATTGAGAACGTAAATTTTTTATACCTATCTGTAACATCTTTTTTAAATATTTTGATACATTAATTATTGTAGTGTATCTGGCTATAAAGTTTGTACTCTTTGTGATTTGACATTCGATATCTGAGTTCGATATCTGAATAAACTACGATTTCAAGAGTTTCGTTTTCTTATTTCTCAACTCTCTACTACAGCCCTTTTAACGTCCCACTGCTGGGCACGGGCCTTCCCTCAATGCGAGGGGATTCAGGCCATAGTCCACCGCGCTAGCCCATGCGGGTTAGCAGACTTCACACATCTATCGCGAACTAGACAAGTTCCCTCAGACGTGCAGGTTTCCTCACGATGTTTTCCTTCACCGTTTCATAGCAAGTGATAATCTCGGATGAAAATGAGATTCGCACATAAATCCCAGAGGTACGAGCCGGGGTTTGATTGCAAGGCGTGCGATCGACTACTCGGCTACCACTGCTAAATTAATTAATTAATTATCTCAAATACATGATAATTATACTATCATGCATATATTTACGCATAGGTATGAATTGAAAATTGGTTCCCAAACAAAGGAAATATGCAGTATTATAGTTAAAAAAAATGAGGTCGAATTCATAACCTCCTCCTTTTTCGAACACTTTTACATAACCGAAAAGTACTATTTAAAAAAATTACGTTTTACTGCATAAAAATGTCCAGCCATTACGACTCCGTGGACAGGTTTATGTATACCAAGGTCAACTCCGTCGATAACATATCAGCTAACCGGTTAAGTAACAACAAAATCGGGCCAAATAAACCGGTATTTACCATTTCGAATACAATAACTAATCGAGAATCGAATACTCAATGGTGTATTGTTTTGATAAATCGATTTTATTTCAATTACTTAGAGTCTAAATTCCAATAAAGATGCATTGTAAAAAAATCGTTGACAGTTTATATTTTGAATCGATGGATGTATCTTACGATTGATTTGTGTATTTTATCTTATCGAAATTCTAAATCACCATCTCAATCTTACGTAAACTCATACCAATTGTCACTTCTCAGCTAAAATGTATTGAGTAACGGTACAAAACTAGTGATGTGCTAACTGTCCCAAGTGCTAGTGATGCGAATAACAAAATGTGGGAGTACCTCGCAGTGTTGCTGATTGGATTTTGGTTGGGAGTCGCCATATTTTTGTACATATCCTGCTATTGGTTGGAAGAGATATTAGGTAAGTGGATATTTACATTCAAAAACAAAGTCAATTTAAAAAAAGATTTTCTTGTCGGATCTTCTCAGTCGAGGATGCAATTTGATTCGGTGATAGAATATAAGAAACAAAAAATGGAAACTTGGCAATTTGTAAGTGTAGTAATATACGAAATTAATGTTTGACTTGGACTAAGACTAACATCACTCCTGTATTCCTCAAAAGGGTAGACTGAAGTACCTACTCAATATATAATAATGAACAAGGTTATCCCAACGATGACCATGTAAAATTTAATGTAGCATTTGGTATTTTTCTATATCAATGCTGACCTTATGAATTGTTATTCATTACCTAGGTAGGAGTGTGTTACCTTAATAAAATTGAAACAGGTTTTGTAAATGATTTTGCATACGAATAACATATCGATGTATTTCCTTATTCTTCATGTTTACATATCATCTGCACGTTACATATTTAAGATTGTAAAGCATTCATTTTTTTTTAAACTACATTGTCCCACTGCTGGGCAAAGGTCTCCCCCATTCTCCGCCACGCATCTCTATCTCCTGCCAGATCAGTCCATCTCTCCAGATAACGGTCCAGGTCATCGCACCACGTTTTCCTGGGTCGAACACGGCGGCGGTGTCCATCATCTGGGATACAGTTGGTGCATAGTTTTGCCTACCAGGTGTCATCCATTCGGCTTAGATGTCCCGCCCATCCCCACTTCGGCAGAGCAGACTTTTCACCTACATCCGCAATGCGAGTCATCGAGCGCAGTAAAGTGTTTCTCACGCGGTCAATCCGTTTGAAACCCAAAATACTGCGCTCTATGCCTCACTGACATGTCTTGAGACTTTTGAGACTTTTGCTTGAGATTGTAAAGCATTCATACTGTTCTTTATTTTTTTTTTATGCGTCCTACTGGGGTCACTTCAGTTAAAGTCTATACATAATGCTACGAGTAGAAATAGTATTTTCCTTTTGTGGTCAAAATGTACAAAAGCAAAAAAAAACTACTGCGTACCAAATTGTGACTGAATTTTGGAAATTCCAAAATTAGACACAAAGTCAATTGCCTTTCAGTTGTATGTAGTGGTTCAAGCAAGTTGCTTTCAAACGTAAACAATGCGAACATTAATGATAGAGCAAATTAGATTAATAACATAGTAGCTCTACTACTTGTAAATACGTTCGCCACGAGTTGCAGACGTTTACGTAAAACTGTGAGTGGCAAGTTGATCCCTATCTGTGATGTTCCTTCACTGTCTTCCTTCCATACGACAATTTCACGTAGGCAGTAAGCGTAAAACACGCGTAAAATCATGGTAGAGCTAGTTTCTGGGAGTCTTCACGGTAATTGAACGCAGACTTGACGCAGACACAAACAAGAGCTATAGATCATAAAATAATCCTCTTTTTGCGCACTATTTCAAAGTAAATGAAGAGCGCGCAATGTAGCCGCCTTCCCACGCAAATTGTGAAAGTCAGCTGAGAAAAATGGTTGATACCTGTGTCGGAAAGAAAATCTGATATCTAACATCGTGACGCCAAATATAGCGCAGGAAAGACGAAGATAAATCAGTTTATTGTTAGTTTATTAGCTTAGCTGGAAAGACAAATGTAAATCGTAACCGGGTTTTAATCTAGGTCTTAAATACAAATAAGTACTCGTACCTTCATACTTTGCCTTTTTACGCCTATGAACTGAAGCTAGCCTCGACCCCGTGGGCACAGACAGTCGGAGTCAAACACACGTCATGTCATGTAGTTACCTACTTACGAGAAACACCTGGCGCAAGGTGACATTAGCTCAATAAAATTATCGCAGTACGAAAATTGTAAATGTTAATAAGTAATAAGTCAAATGATTTATTCTGTATAGGCCAATAATTATCATTTATACTCCTTGCTGAATTAAAATAAGTTAACAACCTTAACCTACCATTTTGTAGTATTTTTGTTTCGTGCTTATGATACCTAGTCATAAGCACGAAACAAAAATACTACAATACAAAAATACCTTAAGCAACGACACAATACATTATAAGAACATAATATATAATAAGAATTACTTGCACAAACTATTTAAACTATAAAAAATCTATTCCTATATGGGGTGTACTACTTTGTGTAAAAATATCAACGCAAGCAGACAAGCAGATACCATTGAGAACCAAATTTAAAGAGTAGTAGACGGTAATTACTTTAAAAATGCCTCGTAAGTGATGAAGCCTCGTGCATTTGGACGAGTTACATCGCACTACGTTGTATTCCATATTACAAAAATCCTACTTATATAAAGTACAGACTAGCGAATGAAGTCTTGGCTACTAAAGTTTTCAATGCGCCATTGGGCTACAGTACTGATAAACCGATTCGAATCCTCCGCGCGTTGCAAACTCTGTCCGGTATGATGGTAATAAGCACGCTCCCTATTATAACAAATAAAAAACCAAAATGTTCTTTATTAAAAAAGTAATGTATAAAACAATAATACGTGCTTGAACTAGTACCTCATCTAAAGAAACCCGCATGAACTTAATCTTTGAACACAGCCGTCCGTTACCGCGACCGGTTATTTTAACTATAAATAGTCAGATGATGACATCGACGTGCAAAAAGTTTTTTGTTCTTCCCTCACCTGTTCGTTGGTACCTACCTACCTACTACCGAGAGAGCACAACTCTACTTAACCATCAAGTAATAATCCATTAGATACATGCTTTACTCGAATATATAGTATAGGAGAGTAAATACGGTTTATATAATGGCCATAAGCATATCTCATATACTTCGTTTTCTCTATAAATCAGATGTCGTATTATATTTTTTTATTTCTAGAGGTCCAAAATGCCCTCTAAACTATTCCTCGTAAACGAATTCATTTTGAGAATATTTAGCAGAACCCAATTCCGCTAATGTTCTTAGGTACAACAATTACTCTTTTGCGCGATTCAGTCGCAGATTCATATCATCAGCGGATTCATGTTCGCTATATGATAAATGAGAAAATTAATTGCTTTAGAGGAATTTTAGAGCCCCTGTGCAGTTTCCAGAAGTTAAGAACAGCATAACCCCAGTGTGATATATACCAGCCTATTTTATGTCAAAGATTCCTATAGGTGTAAGAAACATTTTCTATAAATTCATTTTAAATTTTTTGCATATAAATGTGTAGACTATCCTGCGGTTAAACATGTCGATGAAACATAATATTAATTTTTATCTAAAACAATACCGACACATCTGCCGACCTCTTACAGCGCCAGTCACTCCGACTGACCCTCCGTTAATTGCGATATTTATCATTAAGCCGTATGTTTGTCTGTATGTAATGTTTGCTATTTTTATTATGTACCTGCCTATTGTGTCGAGGACGGCCACTGACCGTTGCTAGGCGCCTTATATGTGAAAATGAGGGAGCAGGTGACATGGAATAATTGGGTAAAGAGCTACCAAGAAATAGAGTACATATGTGTTGCCAGTCTCCAAGAAAATATCCGACAGGTTTTTTGTCGAGTTTTAAAGATCCATGGATGGGAGATTCTTGTCATTTATTTACATCACCGTTTGGCTACTGTTATATTAAAAATATATTTATGAATGTATGATTTGATTGAGCAGTGGTAGCCTCGTGGGCAAGAACGCACGCCTTGAACGTAAGGGGTGCAAGTTCAAATCCCAGGCCCGCACCTCTGAGATAATTTTCATGTGCGAATGTCATTTCCAACAATGATTGTGAAACGCGTGTGAAGTTCACCAACCTGCACTGGGCCAGCGTGGTGGACTATGGCCCAAATCTCTCTCGTATTGAGGGGAATGTGCCCGGTATGATGGCAACAGGCTCCCCCCCTGCACATTGGGACCAAAATACATCGGCGAAGTGTGGGCGCTCTACAGTGCACCTTTCCCTACCCCTTCGGGACTACGGGCGTATTTTATATGATCTGACGCGATTTGGTACACAATTTAAATACTGTAAACATTGGATACTTATCTCTTTATTATGCCCTACTATTAATCAAAACATTCCATACCTATACAGGATGTTACAAAAGTCCGAAATAATACTTCGACGTTTGCATCAGTATCGGGTATACAACTGAATGGTATAAAAATTTGATCGAAATTCGACCATGTTTTACCAGCTTATTTTCGTCGTCAATTTCTATAACTTGTAATATCTCGAGTCCTATGTAAAATTTGTATGATCTGTTTTGTGAATATGGTAGTAGCCCCTCATAAGTGTAGTTTACACTGCTGAATATTCAAAGGTCTTTAACTCAGAAACTATGATAGTTAAGTATAAATTGTCTTCACTAAACATCCACATATGAGCTACCATATATGTACCCAAAGTATTATTTCGGACTTCTGATACAGCCAGTATAAGGGCTTGCCAACCCTGACATAATAGTATGAAAGTAAGTAAGCGGAGTGCGTGTCCATATTGCAATATGTGGCAAGTGAAAAGACCAAAATTATAATGACGTGTCCTTGCCCGCTCTCACTGACTCCAATTAAAACACGATTGAGTAAGACATTTTGGTACAGTTAATTAAAGTTAATATTCCTTTACAAAATTACAATATTGTAAATTCAACTTTACTGCGAAATTATAAATGTTATATTTTCTTCATGTTTTTTTTATAAATTGGTTTGTTGTTTCACATACTCAGTACGATTCTGAGCCCTGGATAAAAGACGTTACTTACCAAAATTATTATTTTCGACTATGGCTAAACTGTAGCTTAGCAAGGTACATTGTAATTGTAGCCATTATTTTAGAACATAACGGGTGCTTGGCTTAAACACGCCAAAGTAATGCTTAGGACATTAATACTTTTGACTATTGAATAGCAACCACAATCTATTGAAATAAAACTATTTTACGAATTTTATCGCGTTTATGTATAGTATTCGCGTAAATATAAGAAAACAATATGTGTACCACTATCTATCTTAGCCCTGTAGAGACCTGACAAGCATGAGTATAAGCTAAAATAACATTACTAAAGATCGTCTCTATATCAGTGCTCTTTATTACGGGAGGTAGGTACCTAAGTATACAATTAAAATTACATCTGCCTCAAACAATCGTTATAATTTATATCTTATTTTTATACTTTAAGCAAAAGCGGAATTTCACATGGCAAACAATGCATGAAGTTACAACAGCTAGGTATATTATTCTTCTAAAATAAGTTAGTAGATAACAATTTTTTTTTAACTCGGGCAGATAAATTTGTTCCTTGACTTTCATGGAAGTGATATCCCTATGTAGTTAACTACCATAGGGTACACATCGAATCGGATATTAAGTGTATAACTAGTAATAGGTAATATTTAAAATACGGTGAGCCCCGCACGGCACGTATACGCCCCATAACTATAGAAAATCAATTGTTTAAAAACTTTTTTTTCGAGAACAGGATAATGTCGGATTGTCCAAAACATGTCTTCAATTAGAATAAAGAACGATTACTTTGAGGCTTACTGAGGTTGTAATTCAGTTCCAATCATAAAATGTATTTAAAATCAAATTGTGTAGCGACAATAATATAGCTCACATAGTTTTGGTAACGTAAAACCTGAGTAAATATACGTATCTACATGTTACTAATACTGAAAATATTTGATTTGGCGTGCCTGTAACTGTTTAATATTGTTTCAATGAATCACTTCATAAGTAAAGGATGTTGTTATCTTAACAACTTAAGTGTACTGAAGCATTGATCATTAGTTCAAGTTATGAAGTAACCAATCGTTTTAGACTAACAATTAGTTCTTAATTAAATTTTGTTACATACAAACCACCAGCTAAAATATTAGTCTGCCTCATACATTCTGATCCGTAAAATTAAAACATTTACTATATGAAATTAGATTTAGTTGTTACAATACAATCAGCAACGTGTAGTGCTTAGCTTCTTTGTATTTTTTTAAGTATCCCCATTCAAGTCATACTCATCGTATGATCCCAAACTAAGCAAAGCTTGTACTATAGGTACCGCACAATGGACTGGGGGTGATCCCAGTTACACCTAGACTAGTCCAAATTTCAAAAAGGACATTTCCGAAATTTGTCGCTGGCTGGAATCGAACCCGCACGCAACCACCTGTTCAGTGACACCCAGACCACTAGACCACCCCGAAGTCGTCATTACCGACAAACTTTTTGTAATATTGCTTTTGATATCCATCGAAGACGTTTCGAGTAGTCATCTATCTCATAATATTTAATTACACAAGAAACCGGTCGGTTCGACCCGACCGCATATTTATTAAAATAAATTATCCTCAAAAACATTATCTATCCGCAGTTGAGTTTCTTGCTAATTGCTGTTTTTTCGCACGCATACGCTAACCAAATGACTGGAGTTATATCCGTTTGTTGATGTAAAAATATATGCGTTAATTCTACCTTAACAGACACAATCTTCACAATTCTTTAAGATTTATTTTAAAGTCAAATCTTCAAAACAACTTAGTAATTTTAAACTAGTATAATAGTTAAGGCGTTTTTAATCAAGCCGAATTCGAGGACTATAAAAGTTCTATTACTTTTTAAATGTAAATTGAAGACTTTTCATTCTATATAAAAAAGATCCTTTTAATAATCGAGTGAGGTGAAACAATAAAGAGTTTTCTATCAATCTATCGTGCCCCACATGACTCTATACAGCGTACAAGACCATAATAGACATATAAGGTATATAAAGCATGGTTTTGTTCCTATTTCATCCTACTTCCACACGTCCCATTATTGGTAACCACAACACACCACCACAGATTTAGACCAAATTACTTTTTTTCCCACAGATCTACCACAAGCCCGTAATGCCTCGCCATCGAACGCCACAAGCAACTACAGTGCTAGCGGTGCCCATGTGCACCTCAAGCGGCTTGTGGCTAGAGTGGTCGAGGAGGCTTCAGCGATGCCAGCGCTGTCGCGGTACGCCACCGAACCGAACCACTCGCCCAGCTTAGAGTCTTCCACTTATGAGGACCTATTGGCTTCTGCTATACTGAATAAGGTACTAATTTCTTCATAAATACTCAGTACCATCTTTATTGTTTGATCACCGTAAAGTCTTATTAAAATCAGCAGCTCTACTATGACTCTATACGGTTGCCGATAGAAAGGAGAAAATATAAGAATGTTACGTAGACGCAAACGACTAGCGAGCGTAAGGAACGTGTACACTTACAGTAGAGTTGAACTAATTATTTTCAACATAAACCGTACACACACGTACCATGCCAGGTAGATACTCTACTTAATTTCCTGAGTTTCCCCTTCAATCTATTCGCATCGATCGAATTTTAGAATGTTGTTTACGTTGTACCGAATCCATATAACTACTTACCTTATTAGTCTGAACGTGCCCTTAGATAATTTAGGGTTCACACCGATTCTGTTTCGAGTATTTGTTTTATTTTAAATGTCCGACAAGTTCTTAAAAGAAAAGATTTTAGTTAATTTACCTACTTGTTTTTTTAATTTGTATTTTGCTTAAACTTTCTCCTCTTTTTAATTTAAGTTCACATATAACGTATTGCAATTATTTATGATCCGTACATTATCAAGAAGCGATACATAATGTACTTAATAGGTACAATTATTATTTTATTTTTATTTATTTGGTTCACCAACAACTGTTTACACAATATAAAACAAAAATTAAATAAAATTAGACTTGCACAAGTGCAACAGTAACTTAAAGGTAAACACCGCATGCACCACTAAACAGTTAAATTCAAATCAACTAATCTAAATGTAAACAATTTTTTTATAGCCTATTTTGTGTCCCACTCCTGAGCAAAGGCCTACAAAGTAAACAATAGAAAGAGAAAAAAAACATACGGGTCGAATTGAGAACCTCCTCCTTTTTGAAGTCGGTTAAAAATAAAAAAAAAATAATTGAAAGTAATAGGTGGTAAAAATTATATAAAAATATGTGTATTTATTAAAAAGCAATAAGCAATAAACCTAGTAAAATCCAGAAATAAAAACTAAAAAGTAAATATAAAAAATTAAAAATAATAATAACAAATAAAAAATTCTCAGTTTATAATTAAACAAGCTTCGGTGTACTGTAAATCTCCTTTATTTATAAACAATTAGTAATTGACTTGAAGATTTTGGCGAGGGAATCAAAATGCAAGTCAATCTGATCACTACAACTATTAATGATTTTGCTAAATATAGCACAGGGTTATCAAAGAAATGCTATGCTATAATTAGAATGTCTTGATCAAGTTAAAAATTGTATTTGGTAACAAATGGCATTTCAAAAGGGGAATTCAAAGGAAAACTTAACAATAAGTTTGTTTTTAATTAGTGGGTATCTTTCGTGTAGGTATTATCGTTCCTAAATTGGCATTTCCCAAACATCCTCCGACATTTGCCTATCAGCGGTATAAAAAAATATAACAAGGATGTTGTGATCACAATCGATCATCGAGTAACACGTCGATAGCTTATCGGCTATCGGACACACGCCATATCTAGTAACCAGTGCGCAGTGACACATGTTGCGCCGATGTTTAAAGGAACGGTAAGTAATAATGGGATTAATGAGTTGATCGCGAAATTTCAGTGCTAATCATTATTCGTGCGATGACAGTCGGCTAGTAATCTGTGCTCGGTGCAATGTGGACTACTGTGTGTGTGGTAGCTGTCATATTTCTGTATGTTTTCGCATGGGTGTGTGTGGTGAGTTGTGTGACTAGTGTTATGTAAAAATAGGAGGAATTAACAATACGTTAGTTTGGATACGACTTTTGTTATACCTAGGTATGAGTAAAAGGATGTATTTTTTGTGCATGAATTGCACTTTGCACATTAATAGTTACAGCATTTTTTATTATGCATATTGCCAAAATTATTAATGATTATAGATAGTTTTAGTAGAATCATGGTGACTAATTAAATATTAGAAAACTTCGTTTGTTTTTTTTTCGCAGTTTTGTTATTTTAATAGATTGTCAGTCAGTCAGAATTTTTTTTTTCATACGTTCATCTTATGTGAATAGCGTTTGTTTAAGAAACTATCAAATACCATAATAGCTGTTTTTAAATTAGAACTGACCTGTGCTAGCCCTGACTTGCAGGTCCATACGCGCCTCCCTGCGTCGTCGTCGCAGTGCGCTACAGCGTTCGACTGTACAAGTTATTTTTTAAATCTTTTATTTTTGAACCAAGCTTGGTAACTCTAGATTTTAGACAAATGTCTAAATCTTAAGTCCCAATATTAGAGGTGATAATCGATCAGCGCCCAAGATGTATCATATGTTCAATGCACTAGTGAGCTACTTTCCCGTCGAGAACGAGGTTAGTCTTGTATACGTTTGCTTGTCACTGTTTATTAATTATTGGTGTAGAGCGGATGATATGCTCCGGTGGTCACGATCTTCCGACTCAGATCTGTTTCTCTGATGCTATTTTGAAAGGTTCTTTCTGCTTTCATTTAAATCCATATTGTATTCAAAAGAAATAATTCGTGGTACTAGTTTCAAGATTTATACTAGTGGTTTTCCATCAACATCCTAGTTATTTTTTGTTTATAAAGAATCAGAATCAGATATTTTTTAAGATTTTTCTTTATTTATTTACGAATTTCTATTTACGAATTATTATTTGTGGTACTGGTTTCAAGTTTTATATTAGTGGTTTTCTATCAACATCCTAGTTATTTTTTGTCTTATAAACTAATTAATTATCAATAGTCCCGTTATCTTTTCTCCTAGCTTAATTGAATTCATAGTGAGTACGGGGAAGGAACCCGGTACCCCTCGGTCCTCAGATAAACCTGCTCAGAATAAATCAATGATCATTTTTTTAAAAATATTTTCGTTAGGTATATTTCTGTGTTGCTGTATTGACTTAAGATATCTCATATCATAGGTTAAATACTTAGTGATTCAGTCTCAGATATGCCTCGTCAAGGTTCGATAATTTTAAGGATTTCGTTTTAAACACAGACCATAACAATACTTTACAAATATGGCTCCGTATGGCCCTTAAGATAAGATAGTGCATAAGTGTTCTGAACTAGATTCAATGCGAATAGATAATACCTGAGCACTGCCACTAATATTGCAGTGTCGTCTTCGTGCAGTTAAACGAAGGAACGTGTCGAAATCGTACCTACTTATCAAAGTGATCATAGTAAAATCCCTTTATTAAGTGACAAGTTTTAGATAGTTTTAGCAACAAATAAATTGAAGCAACTAGACAGAATAAACAAAGAGTCTTATGTTACACGAGTAAGGTTCTATAGACACGGTAAAGCCGGTTAAACGAAAACGGATAGGCTGTGGTAGATAGCGCCTCTACACGAGGTGGGATTACGGTTTACCGTCAGCCGTTTTTCCGTGTGAATTGAACAATGACATCTGAGGACCCAAGACTGCGAAAAAGCTGTCACCAGTTATTTCGTTGTGTAAGACGATTATCTTCTGTTTGTAGGTAATAGAGCGCTACCAGAACGAGAACGGTTCTGGTGGTCGCAGCAGCGGTATCCACTCGGCCAGCGCGAGCCCCACGCCCTCCGAGCGATCCTCCCCGCGCTCGCTCCACTCGCGGCACATAAGGGACATCACACCACCGGTGAGTAAAGCTATACTGCGTATTGCATGCGTTCTACGCTCGCTACTCGTTAGCGTTCACGTGAAATATTTGTTAGCGAATGGTGGAGCACCGGAACTGACATACGACTGACATCTGACATACGAAAACCTAACAATCCGACAAAGCTAGTTGGAAATATTGTCTATAAATGCAAGTTATTATACAATTTTGTTAGAAGAACAAAATAAGAACGATTCTGAAGTTGCAGGATTTTAAGTATGTTATTTTTTGAAGTACCGTGAATATCATAAATATATATTTTATGTAAATTCATTTCCAGCTACGTGAGGAGGACGTGGTATCAGACTGGGAGGAAGGCGAGGCGACGGACGAAGCCCTAGAAGTGCCGCGACGCGTGCCCTTCCCTGAGTTCGGAGGGGACATAGTGCATCACACAGGTAAACGTCATCCCTTAATGCTACTTGAAATACAACAAAATTGTTCACGATTTCAAAACAAACATAGAAAACTTATTTGTACAAATTCTTACACGAGCCATTCGTCTAAGTCCGACCTTAGTCCATTTATCAATGTAATGCCTAATGTTAATGACCTCTAATAATCTTATCCACTGTTGTTTTATTAAAAACTACAAACAAATAGTAATTATCGTGACTTAAAAACTTATAGATAACGGCGATCGCGACTTCGACGAAGTCTCAGGAAGCGACTTGCAAGCGGTCGACGGCACGTGGGAGGAGAACTGGCTCTTCCAAAAGAAGAAAATTAAAACCATCCAATCAGTGCCGGTCCCGATGCTAGTTCCAAACTCAAACACCGAATACAGAGCTATGATTGGCGACAGAGACGCAGATGACACAACTGACCTATCAGACAATGCCAGCGATACAGAAGAACAAGTTGAATACAAGAGCGACATTAAAAGAATACTTGATTCCAAACATGAAATAGGCGGGAAGACCATAGTTGATGACTATGATTTCGAGCCGGACAGTCTAACAATAATAGAAGGCGCAGACGATTTTGATAAGCTCGTGGAGAATGAATATAAAGACGATCAAACAGTAGACGCAATCATTAACGAAATTAATGAAAATAACGTTACTATTGTTGAGACGATCAACGTTGACGCTACTGACAAAACTGAGGACGGGAAGTTAGTGTTGGGTATCAACAGCGGGCCGCTGCCGAAAACTGAATTCACAGTGAAAGAGGAAATACATAGAACTGTATTAAATGGAGATAATGTTGATTTGAAGGAAGATTTGAACGCTAAATTGACCGGAGAAGTGTACAATGGAACTGAAGAAAACTATTCAGGAAATTTCTCGTGCAAAGGTAAGATTGTTAAGTTAAATTATATTACCTTTATCTTTGAATCGATAATCTTTATCTAATCGCTGTAGTGAATAATCTTTGCATAATTTTCAATTATAATTTAATTATAAGGTCTTACCAAATGCAATCTATAATCTATACAGATGTATACTTCTATTTTTGTGGGGAAATTCATCAGTGAATGAAATAAATAACAACGATTGCATTTATTATTCGATTTTTTGTCTAATTATACAGAATCAACCAACACCCTCATCCATCACGAACGCGAGGGGGAATATGAGGAAACAGTCACCATCCCCGTGCAGCGGTACGCAGACAGCTTGCGCAGAAAACACTTCGACGATGCGCCACAAGAGTAAGTTTTTGAGACTACAAACCTTTTTTTTAATAAGTGTAACCCCTGGGTATCATAAGTCATGAGGGTTCTTCATATAAGAAACAGTGTTTCGAAGCGATGGTAGACTCTTGACTAAATATAAGTGCTTCATACACGACTGATAACTGAAGTTTGAAATTATAGGTTCTACCTGGATTAGTTAGCAATCCCTAAAAAATATCGATAATCATCCGAATCACAGAATATTGGAAGTTTATACAAATAAAATATCTTAACTAACAACGAAAGTATAAAAATTTTAGGAAAAAATAATGTCAAGGATATATTGATTGACGCACGCAGTGCAGCTTTTTAAAATCCTTGATAAGATAATAACGATGATAACGGTAATCTTTTCAGGATCCCAACTCGCGACACAGATCAAGATGAGGAATTAATACCAGGTAATTTTATTCATAGGTTTTAAACTATTGAACCAGAAATATTATCCAACATAAAGAAGTTAAATCCCACAATATCCTGTTATCAGTTAATCCAAACCAACCTTACATGTCAACCTATTCTATTTCAGGTTCTATAGCCTACAGAGAGCGCAAGAAATGGCTGAACTATGTCGAGATGCCCAACAACCCGTATTCCCCTGAAGCTATCCAGAAGAGGCTGTCAGCAAAGAGTGTCTCATCCCTCTTCGACACGCTAACAACTAAGAAAGAATTCAATGACGATATCAATGAAGCTTTCGATGACGTAGACGGTGACGCAACACACAAATTCGAAGTTAAACATCATAAATTATCGCTAGCTATGAGTAATGATAGTATAAATAGTATCGGTAGAGGAACTAAGAGTCCGTCTCCTAGAGTATTAAAAGACATAATCGCCGATGATATACCGCAATACAAACGGTAAGCATGAAGTTACCAAGAGACTGGATATTGATGTTAATAAAACATGTCTTACATATTCGTTTCTTTCAACAGGTACGGCCGAGACTATTACATTAGAGAGGCGAAGGCGTCGAGCGGCGGTCGGAAAAAAGGCAGTGTGAGCGACGCCAGCTCCCTCTCGTCCATGAACAAATCAACCAGTTTAGACAATTTCGATACCGAGTTCGCCTCGCCCGTAAGTGCCAGCAGCTCCTTGAGCGACCTCGAGGCGTCCGCCCTTCACCAGAACATCGTCCGCGCCGTACTCAGCCCCAGAAATGCGAGCCCCAACTTCGCCATTAACCCCATATTCGAACACCCCGATAGACAAATCGATAACGCTGACGAAAATCATGCTGACGAATGCGTCAGTCGAAAGATCAACGTAAGACCGCAATGTAGAACTGTGTGCGATGAAGGTGACGGTTATGTGGAAAACGAGGATATAGTTAGACTTAAAATACCGAAAAAGCCCGAAATCACCGAAGATCTATTCGAGACGTATACGAATGTTAGGCGGAGCAACACGCTGCGAAGCGAGGACTTGTACGTGCGCTCTAAGCGACGCCCGGCCCTCAATTTTACGTTCGGTGGGAGTCTAAGGTTAAGCAAAGGCTTTCGTAACGATATATGGTGACGAGCACTTTCTAGCTCCGATTATCTAACCCACCACCTCCTCCGTTCTATTGGCACTTCTACTGACAATACCATTGAATCTCTTACTGTGTACGATACCTACATAGTTTCAGGACCAATTGAACGCTAGGTTCTAGTTTAGGTTAATTCTCATAACGTTTCATAAGAGCGGTGTAAGGAATCCTTCATCAGATTATAACTCTAAAATATCTTCGTTTGACACACAGTAATAATGTCTGATGTGTAAAGTTGGCATGTATTTGTTGGATTTATAAGACAGCTGACTAACAGCACTGTGCACTATTAATACAAGAACGTATACTCTTAGTACTGCACTCATAGATTTTGTGTTCTTCTTAATACGTTTTTTCAGTACTACAGTAATCCACAATGATGTTAGTGGTGAGTGTTGTAAGATTTTGGCAAAAGAGTTTTGACTAACCGCATTTGACCGCTTGCCAATGATCTAACCGACTAAATAATAACCCACTTATTTTGAAACTAACCATTTATCATAACATACGCTTAACACACTCATATTTATTAGCAAATTTAAAAATGTATTCCTTAATATATATTTTCAATTATTGCACGTTTTTAATGCTTTCGAAAGCACACTAAACACCTATAGCCTAATTTCTAACCTTATTAACTTTACTAACATTATCGAATTTAATCGTAGTTTAGACAGATTTAGACATCACAAATGTCTACACTTTGAAAGTAAAATTAGCACAATCTGGGGCTTCCAATATGTAAATTACAAATAGTTATCTCTTATCTTGTACAATAACTGCTTGAAACCACCGATAGCATACATTTAACTTTAGATCTTTATCAAAACATTAACATTTTTCAGGGATTACTTATAAAACAATTCAACAAGATAGCGACTAACCAACACTACACTAAATTCGCCGGCAAAGACAACATGGATTCAATAACAACAAGTATCAGCAACAAAGACGACATATTGATTGAGTATGAAGACAATAATGAGCAAACTATGTTCGCGGCTAAGCCGGCTTACGTCGATGACGACACAGATAAGAAGTTTGAAGAAATCCTACAATCCGCTTACAAAAAAGACGCACCACCACCAATAGAAATAGAGGACAGAACGATCGATGAACCAATCAAATCACCGCTGAGCGTGGACAACTCTTATATAAGCTCCAGTAGTATGGAGGACTCCATTAAAATATACAACGTGCAAACGGGCGAGATTATTAAATGTAAACCCGAAGATAACGTATCGGGCAGATACGAGTCTGACAGAAACAACATCGATATTGTAGATAAGAACATCTCGGAAGACGACAGTGTCAGTAGTGGTAACGATGCGCTCGACGACACACTGACCGACGAGAGAAAGTTGGAGTTGAAAGAATCTGAAGATATACTTCTTCATCTGCCCAAAGTGAAGGAGTTAGCGAAGAAGTTCGTGAGCATGGAGAATTTAAACGAGCCAGTAAAGGTGAGTGATAAAGTTATCATATGATTCACCGCTAACATAGGTGTGTTAGAAACAAATATTGGTTTAAAAAGATAAAGCGATGATTTTATCGCGAACTATTAGTTCAGAGACATCAAGTTATTACGTGTGAATAATAAAGGTTGAATTAGGTGGAATTTTTTTTTTCTGTAATAAAATTTTCAACTATCAACCCTCATTTGTTCCAGCCATCACAACCCTACTCAAAGCACCGCAGGAGCAGAGATAACATCCTATCAGACTTCAAAGACAAGCCGAAACATATCTACATGCACAGCTTAACAGCAAGGAGTATCTCCAGGGAGTTCAGGGAGGAGCTGAAGATGTCCATGTCTACCCCCCTCACGGTACCGGGAGGGTCCAAGGAAATACCCGAAGGTATCGAGGAGGTCACAAAAGAATCTAGCAGACCAGGCAGTCCGGTACCAGAGCCTGGCACGATTAAAACTAAGTTAGCGTTCTTCGAAAGTCTTAAGTCCAAGTTCAGTAATAAGTGAGTTGCTACTAAAAAAGTAGGCCGCCATATTATTAATCTAATTTCCGTTTGACCAAATAAATTCAAGCAACCCAAGATACATAGGTAGGTTAACTCGTGGGCAAGATTAAAGAAAAATTACAAGTTTATTTTTAGTGAATTGTTATTTTCTGGTTTGGCAATACACGATTGTGATTGTTTGCAGCTGTTGGAATATTAATAAAGTTCCTCAAATTATCGTTCTGCTGACGAATTCATTTGATTGTCTATTACTAATTCACTATCTGTAGATTAATACTAGGTAAGTTATTTGAACTGATTCATTAATATCGCGTTTTGTCGTGACTACATACGTTCGTGATACATTGACGCTATAAACTGTTAGTCATTAAGATAATCGAGAGTTATACCATCAATGTAAATATTCCAAAGTGGGAATACCATTTCTGAACCGTTATATCTCATATCGGCTTATCTGACTTTTCATAGCTTTCACTTGAGGATGTTTATCTGAATTTTCTTGACTCGAGCGAATGTTTGGTATTTAGGTATTAGCATGATTTTCTGTACATTGCGTAGTGTTTATCACAGTAACACGGCTACAACTTGTTTGATAATAAATAAGTTGTGTAGTCGTCAAACTGACATGAGGGTAGTATGATATTTATTGTGGAATAGATTATAAATAGTATAACGGTCACATTATAAATTAGGTAATGGTGTAAATATTAAGTGCCATTTTGTAATCTTTACTATTCATTCTAAGCGGTGCTGTGGTGATTGTGGAATGATTGCGGTCATTATAACCCGACCAATTTGAGTATCAGCCATATTGCAAAATTCTTAGGTACTTAATTTATGTAATATTTTGAACAAACTGTTCATTTAAACTTCAGTGATTAGATCGCATAATGTAGTTAAATTAATGGCCTTATTAGCGAATGCCAAAGTTGTAAATAAAATTATAATACGGGGTATGTGTAAAGTTTATAATTACGTAGGGGGCAACAGGGGACTGTAAATTTCATACTAAAGAGTTTGATATACATTTATAATAAATGTGATCTTATGAAAAAATATGTTGGTACCATCCCACATCCTATTTTAATGAGAACAAAACAATTACATTACCAGTCTAGTGTGAACTTATAGACAGTCATAAAGTGATACTTGTAAGGTCTTTAGTATGTTGGTTACGAGTACCCTTGGAAAATGTATGCTATGGAAATAGTCGTATCTTAAGATGTGCAATAGATGAGCCCCATCATAATAGAGTTATAAGTAGTATATTTATAAATTACATTAAAAAGCATGTTATTTCTGAAAAATAGTTTGTAAAGCTCTGGTAAATGTATAAAATATATTATCGGGGATAGATGACATGGGACCACTGTCATAATGTGATATGTTTAAATTTTTAAACACACATACAAAATATATAAAGTTAAACGTTTACGAACGCATTGATTGTGGATAAGGGTGTTGTAGAATTAAAATATACATTTATATATGATATGATTTTTTTTTTATTTTGCTTAGAAACTAAAAAATCAATACTTGTATAAATAGAAACGCAACATTTGTGTATATACCTATACATAAAATATGTATACCACATTAGGTAAAAGTATGAGTAAAAATCATACATATTAGCACCTTATATTACACATAATACCGATCGCCTTGTTTCCTTAGATTTTTTTTTTTTTTAACGAAATGAGCGAAATGATGATATTTAATGGAATAAGATGAGGAATGGCATCACCTGCGACTAGCGCGAGTATTTCGCCAATGTCAAGTAATTAATAGCAAGGACAAGTTCAATAAATACACATTATAAATAAAAATGGATAATGAGTGATAAAGATGGCGGATGACTCATATGTAAAATAAAATCTCCTTAGAAATTACTCAACATCAAAATTGCCGTTGATACATATATGCAAATTTACTGTCATTTGTCATTGTATATAACATTATATGCTGAAGTTGTAGCATGTGCGCCAAGACTAGACTTATGTCACAGAATATGTTGATCATATCTCTTTCTCTCGTATGAAATAAGACAGAGAGCGACCGAGCCAATCGAGTCTTGTCTTGAAATGCGTGCGAACACCACTGAAATTATCAATAATATATACCTAACGTTTTATGGAATGGTATGCTCTCTACATCCTCGGCGAACTTCCGTCTATAACACCACAGGTAGTAATCTATCAGGCTGGAATTAGGGACCTCAACATTCTCACCGGCCAGTTTCTCTTCTATTCTCTTTTTCAGCAGCTCTACAGCGTGGATAGAGCAACCTCGAATCTCTATTTCGGCATCGGAACCACTTGGTATTAGCTCATCTGAAAGGACGGAAGCATACTTGAAGCAGAAGCATACTTGGTAGAATGGTTTGTATGCATTAGCCAGTTTAATCAATCTAGATTCTAGTAAAGTAATCCATTCATTAAGGGTCGGAATATATACCAAAATGATCTCTATTTACTTATAGAAGAAGCACATATTTGCACCAATTTTAAAATATTATGTTGAGTGACTTCTAGAACATAAATGGAATCTTTATGTATATTTATACAGATAATATTTTCTAAAAAGTATAGTTGCCTCACACACCTCAGTAGGTGCAAGATAGACCTCAAAAGTAATTAGGTACCTGTCTTAAGAATAAGTATCAACTTTTTAAATAATAAAGTGTTTAATGGGAATTTCATATTTATTTATTTATTCATCAACACATACATTTGTTTTAAACAGGTAAAAAACACAAGCTAACAAAAGTAGTCATAAATTGCTAATTATCCAGTCTCAAGTAACCAGAAACAATTAGACAGTGGATAACAAACTAAGTGTCACCCTCTGGAATTCTGCCAAAGAGCAAGAAAATATGTCTAAACATTGAGACATTATTAAGTATTCTTATTAAGAAACACTTCAATAATTTCAAGGTTACTTCTGAAGTAGGAATAACAGACCTCTGAAGGTGTAATCTACCTACAGCAGTTGTTAGTGTTATAACTCACCTCTCTTCAATTTGCCCATTAATTCATCACTGTAGCTCAAAGCACCATAGTAAACAAGTACTTGAGGTACTCTGTAATCTGCAAACATTGTTATTCTATCTATATCATCAAATTCCCCCCAACCAGTACCATCAAAGAAGTTCCACAAATCAGCCACAAGGATCTGAGCCCTCTTGTAGAGTGAAACCTTTTTGCCTTTATATACGGCTTCATCGCGAAAACAAGGAAAATTGTTGACAATAATCTCTAGAAGTTTTACAGCAGATTTATTTGCTTCCATCAAACAGGTTTCAAAGGTGCCATTGTATTTTTGTAGCATGATCGTGCCCACTTCATGTAGGACTGCTATTCTTTTTTCAAACAGTGGTATTTGGACTTCATTGTCGCCCCGCATGATTTTGCGGAGTTGATCTTCTGTTATTTTTGAATAAAATGTTGGATTTGTTACGTCTGTTCCTTCCTAGAATATAAAAATACATAATATCCCCTAACAAATGGAGCAAGCAAGTCGGGTGACTTGACTCTTGACTCTTGACTTGACTCTGGCAACCAAGAGACAGCAAAAGAGGTAGGGGTCGTCAAGTCAGGAGATGGGAAGACGACTTGAAACAGACAGCAGGACCGTTTTGGTAGAGAGTAGCAAGAGACAGGATCCCTTGGAAGGAACTGCAGGAGGCCTATGCCAAAAGGCACACCGAACTTAGGGACTTCTTGTAAGCCTATGTTTAGGAATAAAAGGCTATTATTATTAATATCCTCTATGCTGAACAGTTAATACAACTTTCTCAATTTGGGGCAACAGAGCAATTTCCAATAGTAAAAATAGTATCGCATCTAAAACCTTTTTAACCGACTTCCGAAAAGGAGGAGGTTCTATGTTTATCTGTATGTATTTTTTTGGTGTATGTTCGTTGATATTCGTTCGTTACTTGTGAACCAATTTTGAAAAAAATTGTTCAAAAGGGTATCATCCCGAGGTGTTCCCCTTAACACCAAGTCTTAGTTATATGCCATTTTTTAAATTAAATTTACTTAATTGTTATATATTCTCACCTTGATGGCTCTAGCCAGTGCTGCCTCCAATGCATAATACCCAGAATGTCCATCCACAGTCCACTTCTGAGCTCCAGTGTAGGACCAGAAGCAAAAGTTAAGGGCATCAGCCACAAATACCCAGTCCACTGCCCTCTCATTATCTTTCTGTGGGTGGATGATGTCTGTGCCCGTATCTGGGATTTCCAGCTTGTTTGTTATCGATGTGAGCATCTAGAACAACAAGTAGTTTGAAAAAGAAAGTTATATATACTTTAAAGCATACATTTTAGTAGTTATCTTACCTCTTGACACAATTTATCAAGCCCTTCGTCGTGAATTTTAACATGTTGTGCATTTCTTGCGATAAATTCACCGGATTCGGCTGGTGCTAAGAATTCTCCGCGAATCATTTTCGATTACTTTTGAAACGAAATGTTCTTACGAAAATCGGGAATAGGAATGAAAACGAAAACAAACTAAAACTATGGTAAAAAGATAATACGATAACCAAAGAAGGTAATAATCTTTACGGCTTTAGCTTTTACGAAATTTTGATAACGCGCGCGCCGCGCCGATGCTTAAACAAAATTCCAAAACAGACATAGAACTGACATTGCATCAAATGTTTGGCAAATACACCACAGACAGAGAAACATTTGGATTTATCCATGGATTTATCATTAGCGATTTGTCTTTTTTTGTGTTCCTGAACGTACAGAATACATTTCATTATACGGCACCACAGTGAAACTAATGATGATACACGCTCGGCGCGCTTATTTTACGCACAATCGGCAATGCATGCGTACAACGAACTGTATTTTTATAACCTACCTGCCTTCATAGTTTCTAGTTACTAATTTCTATTTATTTCTTATTTCTTCATAAATATTCGTTACTAAAATGCCGCTAGATGTGCAAGGCACATTTGTTTCCCAAAAAATAAATAAAATAAGATGGATACCGGAAGAATACGTCGAAACTAAGTGCTTTTTTACCGGGAGTTGGGACGACGATGTAAATTCCGTTAAAGTTTGGACCTTTGAAAGTGCTAATGAAGAAGAAGAAGTGGAATATCCTCGAGTTCTCTCTGAGTATCCCGTGGACGGTGACGTCACGGAAATAAAGTTTACTGAAAAGAATAAGATAGCAGTGTCTGTGTCGAATGGTGATGTAAAATTGTTGGAAATCAGTGTGTACGAGAAGGAAACGCCACTTAAAGAAGTTTTTCATTGGACTAAACTACACAATTACGGGTAATTTGCTTAAAATTTTATTTCATTTTTGTTTAAAACTTACATGCTGGCATACATGCCATAGTATATACTACAGTATAGCACAACTTTTGGGAACTTGTTATGTTAAAGATTGGTCTGCCATATATTATTTTCAGTGTAGAAAACTGTTCGTGTACATCACTGGATATACTAGAAGGTGATATAGCAACTATTGGAGAGGATGGCAATGTCAATATATTGAGTGGTAGACGAGGTGAGATCACCCGTACCATAACAGGAGCCGATAGCTGTTCATTACATTCTGTGTGTTTCATCAAACACAATGAGGTGAGTGTTTCTAGCCCTACACACCTTATTTCATCACATATCTATTGTAATAGTCATGCTGTAATTTTTTTATTTATGAACTATACCTCCTCCTGACTGTCAAATGATATGCAAAATTGGTCACTAAAGTCAGTTTTTAAAACGGTGGTCTTAGTCAGTTTTTTTCTGAAAATAGTCAGTAATTTCAGTATTTTAGACTCAGAAAAACTATTTTTTGTGTAAATTGTCTTGTGTCTTCAAAGAGTTACATACGCACACTCCTTATTATCTGACTTCAAAAAGGAGCACTTTCTCAATTTGACCTGTATTTTTTTTTATTGTGATTTTTATTTGGCTGTAAATTTTAACTTTTTTAAGGTGTTTTTGTTATCCTGAAAAAAAAATATTTTAAACGTAAAACATTTTGATATTCTTTCTTCATGCTTGGCGGTAGGACTCAATATTACAAAGCCGCTATGGCAGTGGCAGGCTTGCAAATATTCGTAAATTTTAGGTATTCGAATACTAATTATTAAGTTTCCAAACTTCAAAAGGAAAATAGAAACCCTCACCCTTATCCGTCTATCTGTTTGTCTCGCGACGCCTTATAATGAGCGTTGCGACGCCTTATGATGATCGTCGCGATGCCTTATGATGAGCGTCGCGATGCTTTATACTGAGCGTCGCGACGCCATTAAGTGAGCGTCCCGACGCCTTATGATGACTTTCGCGATGCCTTATGGTGAGCGTCACGACACCGTATAGTGAGCATTGCGACGCCTTATAGTGAGCGTTGCGAGGCCTTATAGTGAGCGTCGCTACGACGTATGGTGAGCTTCGCGACGCCTTATAGTAAGAGTTGCGACGCCTTATAGTTAGCGTCGCGAGGACGTATGGTGGGCGTCGCGACACCTTATGATGAGCGTCGCAACGCCTTATGGTGAGCGTCGCGACGCCTTATTGTAAGCGTCGTGACGACGTATAGTGAGCGTCACAACGCCTAATAGTGAGCGTCGTGACGACGTATAGTGAGCGTCGCGACGCCGTATAGTGAGCGTCGCGACGCCTTATGATGAGGGTCGCAATGTCTTATGATGAGCGTCGCAATGCCTTATGATGAGCGTCTAGATGCCTTATAGTGAGCGTCGCGATGCCTTATGACGAGCGTCGCGATGCCTTATAATGGGTGTCGCGACGCCATATAGTGAGCGTTGCGACGCCAAATGATGAGGGTCGTGATACCTTATAGTGAGTGTCGCAATGCCTTATGATGAAAGTAGGGATGCCTCATAGTGAGCGTTGTGACGCCGTAAAGTGAGCGTCGTGACGCCTTATTATGAGCGTCGCTTATCGTCGTTGGTATTGCTATAATTCATAATCAGTGTTGTGACACAGTCACAGTGGCTTATTGCGAGACTTGCAATGCGATATAATAACTAGCACTGGCCCTGTAGCATGTCCGTGTAGACAAAAGCTTTATCTCATTGATCGAGAAAATGACGTCACACCGAGCCTTGCCAGTACAAAAAGTTCAATGTGACGTAATTTTCTCGACAAATCTGACAGTTGAAAAAGATTAAACTTATGTCTACGCGGTCATGCAAAGGAGGCAGGTCCTGTAATTAGTAAAAAATATTTGATTTTATGTATAGTGATGGTATGTTTACAAAGTTTTACAATTTGACTGAAACAATCTACCTATGCTATTATTGTGACTTGCATACTATAATTTGCACTGATGATTTTTAAATTAATAGTTTGACACTTTCAGGTAATAACAGGCAACATGCGTGGTCATATGAAGATCTGGGACCTCCGAGCCACTTCTAATAAACCAGCAGCTTCATTCCTCCTCGCGGGAGACGAGCTGGCAGCCACCTGCATCATCAACCATCCGACACAACCGCACATAATCCTCGCCGGTGCCGAGTCAGGCTCCATCGCCGTTTGGGACTTACGTTTGAACCAATTTCCCACTGCCCTAGTCAACGCACATTCAGCCGGCGTCACAGAAATGCAATTCCATCCTGAGAATCCACACAAACTAATTACATCTTCCGTATCTGGAGAACTATGGGATTGGAACATGGAAGCTATGACTAAGAGCTCCAAAGGCCCCGACAATCAGATGATGACATGGATGCCATTAGAAGATAAAAAGGCCATGATGGTGAATTCGTTAATGCCCACTTTGCATAAAGCAATTAATACAGTGAACTGTGATAAAGGTAGAATATTGTGTGGAGCTGATAATGAGGCGGTGTATTTGATTAAAAATTATAAATATTGAATGGGTGTAGACAAACTTGGTGTCCTATAAGTGAGCTTGACACTTTAAATACTAAGACAAATTTTTAGTCGCGAGGTTTTTTTTTTGAGCCAGAAATTAGCGTAAGAATGTTTAAAAAAAATTTAAGCCTACTGCAAAGTTAATAGTTGAGTATTTGCATAACCCATTGCGAAAAGTTGCAGTTTAGAATTCACACATAAAATAAGTAAAGTATGGTTGAAGGTCGTTTTAGCTCACTTACATTTTTCTGTAATTTATTAATAATAAAACCTAAGACAATACATACACCTATTAATTTTTCTGTAAATGATAACATGAATAAGAAGTCGTTTTGGTAAGTAATATGCTTTTTTATTTATTTCTGAAAGTAAATACACTTACAAAATAAAATTACACGTTACAATATACACCAAGTCAGTCTTTGCTTGCCTAGTATTGGTAAAAATATATTACAATAAGAACTGATTGTTTTAGTAGGTAAGTATTTACAACTTAAAGTTAATATTGTGCGTACATAATATCATTTGCAAGGCACCATTTAACAACCATTTTGACAGAAAATACGAATGGCACAAGGTTTGAAAAAAATATTGGCTACAAAACATTGTATTTTACTTTTTCATATCAAAGTACATGATCTAAGTAATTCTTTTTCAGAGAATAAAACAATTTAAATTAATGGTCCCTCACACTAAATTACCGAAGCAATGATTCAAAGATTTTTTTTTCTTTTTTCTTCGTTTTTCTGACATACAAATTCGAGGAAAGTATTCAGTGCCTTGGCATTAAGATAAAAGTTTAACATACCACGTTCTAATCAGATTGCAATGAGTTGACAAAATTTAATAGGTATAAATAGACCTACTCATATTATTTATTGAAATATATTATGTTTAAACCGCAATGCATATTTACTTGTCGTAAGTAGGTACATGTATGGTGCAGCCTCTAAAGTGGAATATAAATGAATCGTTAATCACTTAAAAATATAGTTGAATATTTGGTATCTTATTCACATTTTATACAAAAATAACATAATGGAGTATAATAATATTAATAATTATCACTCAAATGTAATATTGTTCAAGAATAAAATATAATAAACACAGCACAATTTGACTGAAAGTAATATTAATAAAATTTGAATACAATTATTGTTCTTACGGAATATTAAATACTCGCGAGCACCGTTAACGGATGACCCACAAAGACCCTGACATCTTAGGGTCACAGAAATTCTCACAACTTCATAATGCCTAAATAAGATCACTCACAATTTGAACCAAAAAATATCAACTTTGACCTTGACCTTGGGGGTGTCAAGGTCAGAATTAATGTATCATGCCCACGCTGAATCCTCGACCGGGTGGTCGAGGTCA
Organism: Ptilodon capucinus; assembly: GCA_914767695.1. Classification (NCBI taxonomy): domain Eukaryota; kingdom Metazoa; phylum Arthropoda; class Insecta; order Lepidoptera; family Notodontidae; genus Ptilodon; species Ptilodon capucinus. The sequence continues at coordinate 13,510,679 of OU611808.1, read as the reverse complement.
CGACTGTCACAACCTTTCCGGGGCGTGAGCGGTCAGGTGTGGTGGTTCCGGCGATGCGGCGGTGGCTTCCTCTGCGCCGCCTCCAGCAGCGAGGCGGGCGCCGCCCACAGCTGCTCGCACCACCGCATCAGCGCCTCCGTCACGTGGCAGCTGTTGGCCGCCGTCGCCAGCTGCGTCTCCAGGCTGTCCGATGGCTTGATCAGGAGACTGGAAATTTCAAAATAACCTGTCATCAACAGATTCTTTACCAAAAATACATAGCTTCCATTGACATTCCAAAATCCATTTAGTACATAGGTCGCAAGACTGGAACATGGCTACTATGCAACTAAGTATGCTAGCGTAATCGGTACTATTTGGAACATGAGAAGGCCAAGGTACCTAAGTGAGATTGATGATTACCTACACGTGTCATCCGAATAAAAGTCTGTCTCTGATTTTCACCAAAACTCGAAACGTCTTTGCTACGCTATGGTTTGATAAGCCAATAAAGTCCGTTTGAAGGCACTCACTCAGCAGCGGCCTTACCCATTGCGAGGCCGGATACTGAATTACTACCCGGTATCCGGCCGGATACTGAATTACTATCCGGCCGGATAGTGAAAACTGTTGTATATTGAATATAAAGTGGCAACATTAAAATGTACATTGTCTTTTGTCTGTGGTTTGTTCTTGAATAAATGGTGTCAACAAAGAAGCATGTATTTTACTATATAGCATTGGCGAACGCGGAAAATAATCGGATTGCATAGCGAACGGATTACTGTGTGGTGTATAATATAATTGGTGAACAATGTCAATCGGGAAAATTCGTGAATTCAATGTAAAGACCGGAAATTGGTCGGCGTATATTGAACGCATGGAGATGTACTTTCTGGCGAACAAAATAAATGACGATGTGAAGTTACCTACACTTATCTCGTTGATGGGGGAAGAAGCTTACGAATTAGTATCAAGCTTAGCGAGCCCAGGAAAACCGTCAACGCTGGAATATAAAAAAGCAGTATCCTTGCTACAAGACCATTTACAACCTAAGCCTTCAGAAATGGCGGAGAGGTATAGATTTCGACAGCGCAGACAACTAAACGGTGAATCGATAGCGGATTATGTAGCCGAATTAAAGAAACTATCAAGATTTTGTAATTTCCTAACAAATTTAGAAGATAACCTCAGAGATCAGTTTGTATGTGGGTTAAAGAGTGAATATACAAGGCAACGGCTATTCGCCGAATACATGTTAGATTACTCAAAAGCTGTAACATTAGCCACGACCCTCGAAGCAGCAGAAAGGGATGCGTAACACAGATATGTGTGTGAGTGAGATAAGTAACACAGCAGAACTAGCAAATGGCGTAAACAAACTACAAGTAAACACGGCGTGCACAGCGTGCGGAGATACCACTCATTGGAAAAAGGACTGCAGATACATTAATTTTCAATGTAGTTATTGTAATAAAATGGGCCACCTAAGGAGAGTTTGTCCTCAACGATCAAATAATGCTTCTGGGACGGTGAGACAATCAACAGAGACGGCAGATAGGAGGGATGATTTTCATCGGAATAGGTCATTAGGCCCGATACTGAATTACTATCCGGCCGGATAGCGGAAACAAGGCTTGATACTGAATAACTATCCGGTATCCGGCCGGATAGTGAAAACAAGGCCGGATACCGGATAGTAATTCAGTATCCGGCCGGATAACGGATAGTAATTCGACTTCGACGAAAACTTTGCTTGACGCCAGGCCCCTGCAAGAGCGAGGCCCTGGACGATTGCCCTGTTCGCCACCCCCTAAGGCCGCCGCTGCACTCACTGCATTCTGCAGCTTCATGGAAAGTATCTTAAGTATGTTGTATGTACCTGGGAGGGAAGAGCGTGGGTGCAATGATCATGGCGACGTTGTGTTCGCTCATCTTGTTTGTGTCGCTGCGCGCGACGATCTCGCGCACCAGCCGCAGCAGCTCGCGCAGAGTGGCACGCTGCTCCGCGGGCAGCAGCAACACCAGCAGGTTCAACGCGCGACCTTGTGTCCTGCCACTTAGAGCTGTAAACAATCCCAAATATTAATTATGGCCAACGTACTAGACTCTGGAGTCCAGTGGTTCTCAAACTTATTTTGTATACTTCCCACTTGGAGAATAAATTATTTTTTAGCACCCCCAATTTAAAAAAAACTATAAAATTACGTCAAATTAAATTAATTGATTATTGTGCATACAGTGTGCAGTATAATATTAGTGCAAACAACGTCCCCATTTGTTTTCTGGGTCTCTTACCGCCCCCTTTTAGGCCTGCAGCGCCCACAAGGGGGCGTTATCGCCCACTTTGGGAAAGGATGCTCTAGACAGTGAATTAGATCCACTATCAGTTCGAAACCATTGCTTAGAGTAGGGTGTGTGTTATTTTGTGATTGTGATTACCGAAAGACGGACTTGCCGTAATCCGATCGGCAACCATTGCCACATCTTCACGACAAAAAATTGTGGTCAGCTCGTGTGTAAGAATCCGTCAAATAATGATGAGGCACTTGTTCGATGACAAGAAACTTACCGTAAGTGTGATAAAATAGTCGCATGAGCTCCTGCGTCAATGGAGGCTGGGGCAGTGCTCTGAGAAGTCGCTTGAACACGGCCGCGAGATCGTGGCTGCTGGCCCTGGCGAGCGCCGCTTCCACGGCCGCCCGGTCTTCATACCACTGCCGTTCTATTAGCTGGCAGAGAGCTTCGATCTGGGAAAAACAACAGAAAGTAAGTAATGGTAGATGAAATTACCAAAACGTCTCCAAAATATTTCAACTGTTTGTAAAAACAGTCGCGGACGTCTCATTGTTTTCTCCGCAGTCGTTTTTGGACATAACCCTGATCGTATATACTCAAGACCTCTAGTTGGTTACTTCGTTCCGAGACGCTGCAAATTCCGGTTGAAGCGGTGGATGAAGGAATAGTAGGTATAAGGTAACGGTACCTTGTGCTTGTTGCCGGGCACGCGCAGCAGCCCCTCGTCGCGCGTGCGCTGCGCCAGCGCGGCGGCCAGCGCGCGCACCACGCTGGGCGCGCAGCTCCACGTCTCCTCCCACAGGATCATGTCCTTGCGAACCAGCGTCTCCAGCGACACGCCGAACACGTTCCCCTCTGCAACGAAATACCGAGTTATAATCGTCTCGTAAAAAGAAGTATTAGAGGAAACAGGATATGAAGAGTCGGGAGAAAAAGTCGAAATCTCACCTTCTTTCCTTTTCTTCTTGGGTGGTTTCCTCTTCTGGAAGGGTAGCGAGTACCTGTCGAAGAGTGCCGTCAGCTCGAGCCACAGCAGTGGCGGCAATCGCTTCAGTTGCGGCTCGCCGATGCTCTCGATGTCTATGGTGCTATCTTCTGGCCACTCCTAGAAAACGATAAAAGTATTACTATAAAAGTACCTATAACCTACTTGAAAGTTTAATATCGTGTATGGTTGATAGTTCAGGACTTATCCATCCATGAAGCTTGAGTCGTATTCTTTGTTTCAATTTTTTTTTCTTTTTTTATTGTAGTAAATTGTGTTCTGTATGAAGTTTTTGATATATCACATAGGTATCTGCGACAAATCTGTTGAATAACCACGACATACCTCCTCATGGACGAGCATCTGTCTGTCAAGGTTAAATTTGTGTTCGAAGCTGAGTGGCTGCTGCACAGACGCAACGCTCTTCGCGCGCGACACTGCTGCATGCTTGTTATTGCTGTAAAGAAACAAAAACTGTTCAGAAGATTCACAGGTATTAGAAAGTCGCTAATTGAAAGTCTTTGGTTTCAAAAGTTCAAAGTAATTAGGTCCTTTTCGTGAGCAAAGAATTGAGAATACTCACATGAATGGATCATTGTCCTTGAGTATCGATCCATTGATTCGTTCTCTTCCTATCCTCGGTCCCTGGACTGTGCCGTATCTTTGGTAGCCTAAGAGTTCGATACCCTCTGAAAAACGGATATTTAAGAATTAGATATTGAACAAAATAGAGGCTAAAAGTTTGTTTACCCTAACCTTCAGCCTCTATTGTCTTAATATAGCTTAAAGCCTAAATTACGAGAAAAGCTAGAAGTTGCGATTTCTACCAACCTGTGTTACTTGCTATATCAGCCCAGTGTAGATCGTTGGGCTTGAACAGTTCGTGCATAGGCAGCGGCGGGGAATGCGGCGCGGGCGGGGACAGCCGCGTGCGCCGCGCCGCCGCCGGCGCAGACGGAGTACGCGCGAGCGGCGCGTGCGCACCCGCTGGCGGGTAGCTATCACTAAAAGAGGCAGGTTGGTGTTAATTATCACGACTATTTACCATCAATCTCACTAAATTCATACTTGACTTGCCTCATGGAATTTGTGACCTAAACTACTTAAACTATTCTTATATAGACTTCCTTATCGTGCTGATTATCCCAATCTGTAATTTAGAGTTCAAAAAATCCAGCTGGACTCGTCAAATGGGTAGTGTTGCCCAGATCGGTGATGATTTTACAATCTGTAGTCTTGTAGAGTCAGTAGTAGTGTCCACGAAGTCCGATATTGTTACTTACACGAAATCCGGCGGGGTGGCGGGATCGGCCCACTCTGTAGGCGGGCTGCCGGACCCGCCGCTCGGCAGAGAATCCAATGAGTCGGGAGTCGCGCTGCGCGACCGCGGTTCGCTACCACTTGAGTTCTGTAACAACACACAAACATCTTACAGAACCAGTTACTTACCTATACAGTGCATTACTGTAGGCTTTGTAAAACTCAACGCACAATACTTATTTAGGAATCATATTTTAGGGCAAATTCTCTAGAAAGAAGAGTTGAACATTCATGGTACGTGGTGTTATTCGTCTCAGTCTGAGACTTGAGACTTAAGACTGAGGTTCTTAACTAGAGACAAAAAATAAAAGTGGCCTATTGGCAGCACAACCGTATGAGTTAAGACAAAATGTCAGATACCTGTGCCAGTTGACTCTTTTTCTCATAGGAATGACTAAAGTTTGAGAGTACTCGATGCGACATAATCCGTGGTATAAGTCTAGTGTTGGCTATAGAGTCACAGACATGGTCTGTTTCAGTATATCTAGTAAGAGGAACGTAAAGTCCTTAGTTTAATTGATTGTCGTATCATTTTAATATTATATTTTAATATCCCTATGGGAAATTAATAAGTAACCCGTCTTATTTTATTTTTTTATTTATTTATTCAAAAAGCGAACAATATGGGTTCATTGGTTAGTAGTAGCACTTATAAAAACTATGGTTAGTAACTATAAACTAATACAGATTATGAAAAATTAACAATTAGTAAATCATATACCTGAGAGGCACACCATGCGGACGACAGCCGGAGGAATAACTTTCATTTTTCACTTCTGCCATCGTCCGCATAAAGCACCTACCCAGGGGTCCATCCCGACTTTCAGCTAACGTACTCAGGATGACGTTGCAACTCCCCCGCTCCCTTCTCAGCAGTGACGCAACTTTTTTCCGAACGACGGCATGGAAGCCGTCGGTTCGGTTATTGGTGCCTTAAAAAAAATTAGCAGACTTATTCTTGCGTCATAGATCGAATGAATGGCCCAAGGGGGTAGAATTGAAATAACATAATAAAGTATTTACATACACTACGAGTAGGTACCTAATACACCGATGATTACATAGCATATGAATCATTGAAACTATATATAATCAGCATTGTGGCTACAGAGAGCCGGTTTTGCGAGTAGAAAGCACGTGTTGTGTAGGTAGTCGTGGGAAGAGCGCAGGTGCGCCGGTGAATGTCTGTTGTCTATGATTAACTAACCAGCCTCGTCATTTCAGTGCAAACCTGATCGTTCTATGTCTATGATAAATGTACTAAAATCTATAGCATTATATAATATACTGCGCGTAATTAAAACAATTTATTTTCTATTGTTACCTTAAAAGATTACCTACCTAATGTATGATTGATTATCTCCATGCCAAAACCAATCTGAGTACATTATAGCAGACACTGTTGATTAAAGGATTTTTGCTGTAAACATATGCCTAAGTTAAGTAGGTACCCATGTTACATTATCAAGTACCAGGTATCAGTACCTACGTCGAAGGAGACGATGGAGAAATTTAAGTTAGCGCCTATTACGAAAGAAAATTGTCGACTTAAATGCTTTCCATGTTTTTGGCTCATTTTGTTCGTTGCATTGTTGTGACAAGAGAGACGAAGATAGGTAGTTGGGTACCTACTGTGGAAACTGTTGCCTATTGCTGTGATAGCTCCATTATTGATACAATGGCTGCAATTAATTGAGGAATTCGTTAAGCGTGTTTTGTAACAATTTTATTAATAGATAGCAGTGGATAGCAATAGATAGCAAGCAGTGGTAGCCGAGTGGTCGAACGCACGCCTTGCAAATCAAAGTGTGCAGGTTCAAACCCCGGCTCGCACCTCTGGGTTTATGTGCGAATCTCATTTTCATCCGAGATTACCACTTGCTTTGAAACGGTGAAGGAAAACATCGTGAGGAAACCTGCACGTCTATAGGAAGGCGGGTGAAGTTCACCAACCCGCACTGGGCCAGCGTGGTGGACTATAGCCCAAAAATCTCCTCGTATTGAAGGAGAATGTGCCCGGTATAATGGCAATAGGCTCGCCCCATATTACATTGGGACCAAAAATGCATCGGCGAAGTGTGGACGCACTGCAGTGCACCTCTGCCTACCCCTTCGGGGAATACAGGCGTGATGATGATGATGTATTAATAGATACCATCTTACTTATATGTTGTTATTGTTTGGCATCATCATTTAATATTTATCAAATCGGTAGTTAAATCATAAAGATACAAATGCATATAAGTAGTAGCATCGCCCATTTTAAATAAATAACAAATTTAAAAAAAAAACTTACATGAGATATACATTTAAATTTGTCGGTAGGTATCCACATTGGTTATACTTTAAACATTTCTGACTCCAAACGAAAGAGCTCAGAATGATAACTAAGTTTAAAAATTAACAGGTTTTAAAGTGACTCGTTATCAAGTTGCTCTCTTAAAATAGTTTTAGAGTAAAACACTGCGGTCTCATAACCAGACTATAACCACAGTCAATTTTGAAACAAGCATTAAAAAGTGAGGCTAGTATTACTTCAAATGATAAACTAAAATGACTTAAAGGGGAACCAACAAAACAAATAGCTGTCCCATTGGACCTCAAAACAAACGTATTCTTCCCACTCTTGGGCCGTGTGTCATCATGTCCCTTGTTTTAACACATTAAAATTTAAGCCGTCCAAAAGAGAAACTCTATAAGCATTACGTATTGTCAGTTAGTTACACAATCTCGCATTTGGAGAAAGCTAATGGATTAATGACTCTGCGCGTTTTTAGGAGAATTTCAATGAATTCTTTACATTAGTGATTGCTGTGACATTATGTAATTGTGTGCCGATTGTATAACTTGAGTTGAATCATTATCAGAACTATCAGCTTATTCCGTACAAGTTACAACAAACTGCCATTGTGGGCGAACATAAACAGAATTGGTAACTTGCTTGCTTGACCCTGTTGGGAAAAGTAGTATTGAAGTACAATAAAGAGTATTCTATCTATCTATTAAACCTAGGTATGAAACCGCTGTTTCGTATTATATTAATAATAACTCTCACATTATTTTAAGACCTTTTATTTTTTATGACAAAATCAACATGTAGATAGACAGCAGATAATACAATAATTCTTAACCATAGATCACTACTGTCTAGTGATGTCACCGAACACCTTCCCCTTAAGACTGATTAACTTTTAACCTTATCTATAGCATTCAATAATCACATTATAAATCTAAAACAATTCTTGGCTTAACCGTTCTACCTGATCTAGTTACATACGGACCAGTCTCAACCGGATTTCCCTCATAATCATTCATCATATTCTCCTCTCTACTTTGATGACTATCATTTTGATAAAAAACTCCTCTTTTAACAGGCATGACATCAGAACTAGATTTCCTCAAATGAAATGTATTCCGCCTTAAAGGCTTAATCCTACAATCAGAGCTTATTCTATATGATCTAGGCTCTTTACATTTCTCCACAATCCTAGCCTTACTCCAAGTCTTATCCTTCCCTGTCTTATGTACAATTTCTTCCCCAACTTCAAATTTAGTATCTGGTCTTCTAGCTTTCATGTCATGAAACTTTTTAGTGGTCATCTTGTTTAAATTTAACAACTCAAATACATTTTTCTCTATTTTGGGTTCCAGAGCCTGGGACGAAGTAGGTAAATTTGTTCTCAAGCGTCTACTTTGTAGGATCTGTGCAGGCGAAAATTGAAAACCTGACAATGGAGTATTATTATAATGCAATATAGATTCCCGATAGTCCACACCATCCTCCAGTGATTTTCTCATTAAATTCTTAGCAATACCAACAGCCTTTTCAGCTAAACCATTACTTCTGTGATAGTGTGGGCTACTAGTTACAATTTTTATGTCTTTGCATTTATAATATTGTTTACATTCACATGATATAAATGGGTTATTATCAGCAATTATCTCAGAGGGATACCCAAATCTGGTAAACACCTCTTGCATAGCATTTATTACTGCCTGTGAGTTTTTATTATATAAAGCTATTACCTCTAACCAATGAGATAGATAATCAACAATAACTAGGTAAGATTTACCTGCATATTCTAAAATATCTAAACCCACTTTATCAAATCTTAATTTAGACAAACTATGCGGTATTAAAGGCTCATGATAATTATTGGGCCTAAATTTCTCACATGTTCTGCATTTCTTAACATACATAGTGACATCTTGAGATAAATTGGGCCAGTAGAATAATTGTTTAGCCTTACTTATACACTTGTTGACCCCAGAGTGGCCCTGGTGTATTAAATTCAAAACATATTGCCGTAGACTTGCAGGAACTATAATTTTATCATTTAAGAACACAAATCCTGACTCCACATAAATATCATTCTTTAATTTATAATATGGCTTACACTCTTTACTTACACTTTTCTCTACTGGCCACCCATTGAAATAATATTTAGAAATCTGGGACAATACACTATCTTTACTTGTTTCTAAGCGAAATTCTACTTTCCTTTCTGCACTCATGGGTAAGTGAATGGATACAGAGTGTACCATTTCTAGCATCTCTATATCTTTCTCAACTTCAGCTCTACTGTTTCTAGACAACATGTCAGCAAAATGTATATATTTCCCAGGGACATATACTAGTTTTAATGAATAATTTAATAACTTTAGTCTCAGTCTTCTTAATCTTGGTGAACCCACCATGCTTATTGGCTTATCCATGATAGGTAATAATGGTTTATGATCAGTTTGTACGGTTACATTATTACAACCATATACATAATTATGAAACTTTTTTGTACCATAAAAAATAGCTAATAACTCCTTCTCAGTCTGGCTATAATTAACTTCAGCGCTATTCATTGATCTAGAAACACACGCCACTAGCCGAAGAATATTAGATCTATCTTTTTGGAACATACAACAACCTATACCATTTTGTGATGCATCACATTGTAAAATTATACCCTCATTAGGGTTAAAAGGACATAAAGCCGGAGCTTTTGACAATTTAAGCTTAATTTCTGAAAACACTTCCTCATGGATAGGCAACCACATAAATTCAACATTTTTTTTTAGCAACTGGCAAAGTGGATACAAAATATTAGCCATATCAGGTATGTAACGTCTAACATAATTAAATGATCCAATAATTCTTTGTAACTCCTCTTTAGTTTTGGGAGGTTTTAACTGAAGTAATGACTCCACTCTACTATTGTCAACCTTCATAGAACTACCAGTAAAAATTTGACCAACATATTTAACTTCTCTCTGTCTATACTGTAACTTATCTTTATTAAATACAGCTTTTATTTCTTTAGCTTTATCCATCACTTTTTGGAGGGATTCATCATGCTCTTTTGCTGTGGATCCCATGACCAGAACATCATCGAACCAGGAGATTACATTTGGAATATCCCCAAAGTAATTTTCAATCTGTTCTTGGAAAACATCAGGAGAATTTGATAAACCATATGGTAATACCAAATATTTATACACTCCGAATGGGGTGGCAAAGCAACACTTCCAGGATGCCTGTTCAGTAAGAGTCACATGATGAAAGCCTTCTGATAAGTCTAACACAGTAAAATACTCCCTTCCTCTTAACTTTGCAGCAATCTCATCTACCGTTAACATAGTTTTAGGCTTTCTTATAATGTACTTATTTAATTCCGTTGGGTCCAAACACAATCTTATTTTGTTGTTAGGCTTCTCTACTATTACAATCCTATTAATACATGCTTTTGAACTTAACTCATCCACCTTTTCTATAGCCTGTCTACTAACTAGTCTATCTAACTCACACTTCAATGGTTCTCTTAAACTTAATGGAACTCTACTTGGTGGGAAGCATATTGGCTCATGAGGAATAGTAGGAATATTACAAGAGTTTGGAAATTCGCCATAGCCTGTAAAAACATCTTTGTTATCATTTATAAACTTCAACTTGTCATTATTGTCAAAATTTATGTTTACATTATGGATACGTGATATTAATTTTAATTTTAGACATCCTGGCAATCCTAGTAAGGTATTTTCATTATCAACCACAATAAAATTTTCATAGCATTCTCTATTATTAAACTTACAGTGCAAATTAACTACACCCAATGGTTTAACTTTCTTACCTTCAAAGTTTTCTACTTCACGGTTTACTGGTACTAACTTAATGCTATTGTGAAGTGACTTATATATTTTTAAAGGCATGACACTTACATCTGCACCGGTATCTAGTCTACACTGTATTCTAGTGTTTTCTATTTCAATCTCTTCAATCCAATCAGACTTTTTTTTATTTACAATTTTCACTCGGCCACAATATACCGCACCACAGTCAGATTCGTCACTGGTATCTTCAACATTTTGCACTTTTTTCTTACTCTTTAAACGACAAGCAATTGCAAAGTGATTTAATGTACCACACTTATTGCATTTTTTCCCAAATGCTGGACACTCACGGACTCCATGTTCTGTACGGCAGCGCCTACAATTAAATTTCTTATCTACTTGAGCTTCCACCTTATAATTCTTTTTATTATTCATATTCTTGACTCTATCTATCTCAATTGTTGTACTGTTCATCAGTTTGCACTGGGATTTACCTTGTTCCCCAGCTCTACAGTAGTCAACTGCTTTTTTTAAATTTAAATTCTCCATCCGGAGCAGTCCCTCTTGTAAGGATTTGTCCGAAATACCCTGTACTATTTTATCACGCAACAATTGATCTTCAATAGAATCCAAAGATGAGCCGCCTGTATATCCACATGTTTGTAATAATTGTTTACATGCAGTGAAGAAATTATCAAACTTTTCCCCTTCCAACTGCACACGTGTATTAAACTTATATCGCTCAAATGCTTCATTTATTCTAGGACGCACATATTGGTCAATTTGTTTAATTACCGAATCAAATTTTAGTTGCTCCTTGATTGGCACAATTGTCATTAGAATTTTAGCGGACTCGCAGCCCAACATGTTTCGCAACAGAGCAAGTTTCTTAGAATCTTCTGCCTTATCGTTACCCGTACTGATCAGATAATCTTGGAAAGTTGTTTTCCACATCTCCCAATCTGTAGGTGATCTCAAGTCGAAAGTGGGAGGTAAATTTACGCCATAATTAACTGCCATTTTGTTTTCCTCAGTGTTTTCCATGTACAACTGAGTTTAAACCAATAATCCGTCTTTAGCAACAATCCCTTACCTTGTACATTTAAGGTTCTTAGGCATATTTATTTAGTCTTCCATTTATCCTACCGACTGCGCCATGTTTCGTATTATATTAATAATAACTCTCACATTATTTTAAGACCTTTTATTTTTTATGACAAAATCAACATGTAGATAGACAGCAGATAATACAATAATTCTTAACCATAGATCACTACTGTCTAGTGATGTCACCGAACAACCGCAAGGTGAAAAAAAAATATTCAGTAAGTATGTAAAAAATAACATACATAAAAAAAAAAAAACATACTGGTCGAATTGAGAACCTCCTCCTTTCTGAAGTCGGTTAACAAAGAGAAACCAACATTCTTTGGAGCTTGACACCGCCACATACTGGCACCATTGTGTTATCACAACTGTAATCCAGGAGCGACTAATTTAGTAAATTTAGGTAATTTTGATATAACTTCGATAAATAAAATTATCTATGTAGTATACAATAACAACAGATATGTTTCTGCACCTACGTACGTCTTTGGTAGAAGACATATTTTAAACTCTGTTTTAGTAACTAAAGACTAAAGAGTATAAAACTAAACTGGAACGAAACCTTATCACCTTGACTGAATCGTACGCAGCTACCGGCTAATTACTAATCGTTTATACTTCGGCAAACTAAAGGTAGCTTGACATCAACAACTACGGATACCGACAGCTTATTGGATACTGCGGAACCTGCGTCTATGAGATAGGAACATATTACCTATAGGGCCATGAAATGCTAGCTTTGTTGTAAGACTCTTAATTTCGGGATAAAAAATCCCCAAAATAATTGCAAAAGAAGTTATATTGACTATGGAAGCCAAAATCGGCTGAGCCTGATTTTTTTATTCTAGCCCTATAAAGTGGTCACTGTGCATTTTCAGATTTAAAGCATATCCTCTGCAATTGTATAATTTTTTTGCGAAACACGCACATGTGCAATTCATTAGCAGATTCATCCTAGTTTTTTTAGTCTATGTATGTGTCAACGAAGTACTGAATTGCATATCGCGCGCTGGTGATCGATTACGTCATATATGTGGCGACAAGGACTTCTAATCTCTATTTATTTTAAATTGAGTGAGTCCCACTTATTCTCGATGTGCTACTTGCAAAGTGGTTTTAAGAACACATGCGCGCTACGAGGTTATTCAAAGACTGGACGCTTATCTTGAGCATCGCTTCTCTCGTGGCCAGTTTGCAACAAGTTCCCATACAAATAGGTATGTATGTCAGTCGGTGTAACAAACCGGTCCCGGGTTGAACTATGCGATTAACGTCCCTCGGCCGGTGCTATAAATTATTGATATGGAAATGCGCGCTTCGAGGAAACAGAAATAGTTTCCGTGTTGAGAAGTGGAAAATTATATTGTCGAAGAGTGGTATTTGTGAGGTAGCTACACCATTGTCACTTGTTCTGCTACATAGAGTTACAATGGCGTCATGTTCAGATGGGTTTTAGTTGAAATTATATTCAAAAATGTACACAACCATAAAGTAGGTACACATATATAAATGTGCTAAAAAGACGTCCATTAAAAATTGGACCAATTTTGATCTCATTCATACCACGCTCACGGAAAATCAGACGTACATAGACGTCAAATTCGTACAAAATTAGACGTAGACACTGTCAGATGTTAGGATATGTTAGCAGCTCCTTATGTTATGATTACTCGTTGGAAAATACAATCAAAGATTCCCTTCCAACTTTCCATCTGTATTGCATGCATACCACGGTCGCGTCGATGCCGCATTCTATATTTATAATTCAATTCATATCTATCTAGGTATAACTACAAAGGCGGAAAATCAAAAAGCAATCTAAAGTCAATATCTACCATAAGGTGAACGACATAAGCTTTGAAAGGCATAACTATTTTGAATCTAAACATGTATTTACTAGGAAATAGCTGTCGTGAAGGAGGCGGACACACGTCGCGTATAACAATATTTTACAATCGCCGAGGGGAATTGAAATCAGTTTAACAAGAACCGTTTCATATGCAATGGAAGAGATAATATCGGTAATACGATGTACTTTTATTCGTTAACAGCTGTAAAAATAATTTTAATCGCTAATGGTAGAGACCATAGAGTTAAATATACAACGCCAGACAACACACGTACATACACATAACATACTCATCGTATGATACCAAACTAAGCAACGCTTGTACTATAAAAAATATTTGACTTTGACTTTGAACATACAATGGACTGGGGGTTGGGGGCAACCCAGGTACACTCTGACCAGGGCAAATTCTGTAAAAGCTATTTCCAAAATTTGCCGCTGACGAGAATTGATCCCGCAACCACCCGGTGGAGTGAGCCGAGCGTCCTACGCTCAGACCACTAGACCGGTAGGCTTAGCATGACCGTGTAGACATAAATTTTATCTCTATCAACTGTCAGATTTGTCGAGAAAATGACGTCACACCGAGCCATGTCCAGTACAAAAAGCTCAAAGACATAAAAATTATTTCGACACGTTCTTGCTAAGGGTGCTGGGGTCCGATTTTCACTTCATAGACATCATCTCTATTCGAGATATGTTGAAAAAAAGTAATAAATACGACCAATTAGACGTTTTTTTTTCAACATATCTCGAATAGAGATGGATGTGTATCAAGCGAAAATCGGGCCCCAAGCCGTCCGCGTCGTCGATTGTCGAGTTTTCTGTTATGAAATAAGAACTACGTTCACGATACATCGTGCGTGTTCAGAAGTATGATACACCAATCATTATGCGCACTAGAACCCTACGGGCAGTTAGCGCAGTTAACCTTGAGCAATAAATAAAACTATAGAAATCAATGCATTCGTTGTTCTTGTGCGATTTAATTCATTAACAAATATTAATCCGTACCCGTACCCAGATTAAAATATTTATTCAAATATATACAGAATGTTTCAGAAGTCCGAAATAATACTTTGACATGTATATTTTTATAATAACTATTGAAATTCGACCATGATTTTCCAACTTTTTTTTCGTCATCTATATCTCGAGTCTTATGTAAAATTTGCTCGTTCTGTTTTGTGAATATTGATAGTCGCCCCTCATAAGCGAAGTCTACACTGCTGAATAGGGTTATGTGTATACCCAAAGGCCAGAGCACAATACCTGTGAGAAATATTCAAAGGTCTATAACTCAAAAACTATGATAGTTAGGTATAAACTGTCTTCACTAATTATTCACATATGAGCTACTGTATATGTACCCAAAGTATTATTTCGGATTTCTTGTATTAAATATTAGTTTTTTTTCTTTCACCATGTATTTTAGAACAAAAAAAATGTAGAGAAAGAAATATATAGGAACGTAAATATATATCATCAATAAAAACATATAATGATACTTAAATACATAAGAATGTAACTATACATATTAAGATAGACGAAAATATTAATTTAGTAAAACGTAAATGTTCCGCCTATGGAATCGATAAGAATATAACCTATTTCATCATTAATGTTATGCTATTATTTTGTTACTTAAAGCCTCCCACACTGGGGCGTCAATGCTTGCGCGTCAAAATTTTATACCCTATCAAAACGAACTATCTTCTTCTTTTTTACGAAATGAAAACGAACTATATTGACACATACGAAAAGTTCATTCTTCAATGACACTGACAGCGTGAGCGAATTTGAAAGGTCGGAGTGCGGCTTCTTGAATAGAAATTTAATCTTTAGGCATTTAAACACAGAGTTCGTTTGGTGTTAGCAAAAGTTCTAACGCGCGACTTTTCAGGCCCTAATGTGTGTGGGGCTTTAATGTTATCTCAATCGACAGAAAATGTTTTAATTGCGCAAAACTGTAATCAATTTCTTGCACTCTTAAAAGGTTTCAGTAAATAAGTCACTGTGGCGTAATGAAACTGATTTCGAAATAGTAACGTGTAAAAGTTGATAACACACTGATTACGGTTATTTACATAGTCACAAATTAAATATGAAAAACAAATTAAATAATTCTGGAATGGTGTGAGTATGTGTGTTAGCCCCTTAACTCCTAATCTTATCAGCAAGCTCCCATAGACACTTGAGGAATTTAAAGCTGGCTTCACATGTCTGCTAATCAACTGTTAAGTAATCCTTATCCATACTGTTTGTCGGTATTTAGATTTATCTCTAAGAAGATGGTTTTCCCAACACATATTTTTTAAGTACTTGAAAAATAAAGATGCCCCGTAAATAAATATTATTCCTTTGTCTTCTTAGCAACAAGATACCATTTACTAATATTCAGGCACTTCAAATGATCTAAGCCGCGCCACTTCTAACATTTTAATTCTTTGTGTAGTATTTTATGTTTTCTTCCTAAAAAAAACTTAACAATAAAAAAAAAAGTTTCAGTAGAATAATCTCAGTGGTATGCTCTGTTCGAAAACCTTATTTATCCCCATGTATATAAACTACAAAATATTTACCAACGTGTCTATATAGCTCTTAACGAGCGCTAGGCTCCTGCAGTTCACCATCTTCTCGCACAACTTCAAACGCACGGTATCACAGATCATGTTCACGTCACAGACTGCACTCCTGTATGCACCGCGAAGCACTGGGTCATAACATACTCTTTGGAAATCACCGGACGATTGCGTTGCGTCCGCTCCGTAAAGTAACGTAAAAATCCTCTAATAAACCAACAAGTGACTGGTTAATTGCTAGGTTTATATTCTGTGGTATTTTCAAATAGAGAATGTCAATCGAACAAGAAGTTTAGTAACAGTTAAGTAGTCATAGGTAACTGGGATATTTTCTGTTATTATTAATTTATAAAAAGGTTCTATTTACTCATCATCGTAACATTAAGTACTATTTTTCACTAAATCACATCACAAAAACGATTGCCTTGTTTACATTCTTGCTGGCGTCTGTTTATTTTTCTAATATTAAATCAAATATTTTCTTTACAACCCACGTAAACAACGTGAGTTCGAAACGTTAACTAAATAGTTAACGATATTCCCTTGAACCTTAATTGCTGTGTTTATCTAACGAGGCTGTTATCTGGTGGCCCTAATGCCCAACGCTGGACTGACAGCACGACGGTAAACGAGTGCTTCGAAGATATTTTAATGTGCACGCTTTAATGACTTCTCGGTAAGAAATAATTTTGAACATGTATTGCATGATTCAATGACAAACTCAAAAAATCAGTAATTACGAATGCGACCGGAATTTTTGCGAAAGCCGATATTTATAAGAGTTTTTCCGTTATAATTTCCTCATACGAGTCTCGGACAATTTTCATACACTTAGGTAGGTATAGCAGTGTGTTAGTTAGTTTCCTTAATCTATGTTCACTGAATAAAGGGTATATAGTTGACGTCATTCATCGCCGAAGGTGACTTCAAACAATACCAAGTATTGACTTTTGATGGTCGTACAGTTTACATCTCAAATCTTCGATATTCCTGCAGTATGCACGTGACTATACCTACTTAAGTAGGTTAACACAATATGGCTTTGGGAACAAGGCTGATCTTTAACTCATTCGAACGCAACTTAGCCTGGGAGTAACCATTCCTAAGTGTAGCGATTTCTATACTCAAATGACTATGATGACATTTCTAATGACGTGCCCCAAATCGGAGGAAAATCTCGGGCAATTTTCTTAACACGATCGTTGATACTTTATAGTAATGCATTTATATGTGATCACCGGTGGCTAACCACAGATTGTATCCTAAGGTGGTTGTATGCTTGTTCAGTGGGTTAATCGGTAAAGATCTACTGTGGTCATGATATTGTGCTAATAATTATCAAGGAATCTGACTGTTACTTTAAATTACATTTATATATATCTAAAAACTGATAAACAAAAGAAGCGTAACAGCAGGCAATAGGATTATACCTATGTTATCAGAAAAGACATATCAATTTTATACCTATAGTCAAGAGAAGCATTAACATGGATTTCCAGTGACGTGAAACCTCAGTGACGCAGAGTCCAACAATTGGTTTGTTGGTTTGAAGAATTATTGGTGAAGATGAAAGATGCACTTCCTTTGTTATTTGAAATGAAGTCTAATCTTTCGGATAATCATATGAATCATTGACATCCACTCAGACTGTCTGACGCTACGTATTTTTTTATTAAAAAATGAAATGATTCATAAAAAGCTGATACACTACGCAACCAGATCACGTTCATCGTATGAAATGTTTGTAGATGTTCAGCTCATAAATAAACGTCTGTAAGATCAACTACATTAGTTTGAACAGGTGCAAAGTAATTGTTTCGAACAGACATTGATTTGATTTTTCACTAGCTGTGCCCGCGACTTCGCCCGCGTGAACTTTAGGGAGATTACCCGGAAATATGGGTATTATGTTTTTCACGCGGAACCCTAACGCTTTTTCTAAAATTAAAGTAGCCTAAGTTATGCCTTGGAACGTCAGCTATCTGTCAGCGAAAGTCCAATTGAAATCGGTTCAGCCGTTTAGAAGTTTACCTCAAACAAACAGACAGACAGACATACAAAAAATTTTAAAATTGCGTTTTCGTTATAGGGATCGTATATACTTTCATACGAATTTGGTAAAAAAGTGTTATTTTGATATTACAAACAGACACTCCAATTTTATTTATTTGTATGTATGTATGTATGTATATGTATGTATGTATGTATAGATTAATAATTAACTTAATTTAACTATTCTAATAGTAGGTGAATGGTCCTTTGATTAAGAATCGAAACATTAGTTAAATAACTTAATCAATTATTTTATTTTTATGAAAGGGTCAACCCAAGAACATAGGTTATAATTACCGTAATTACCTCCCCGTTTAAAAAACTGTTCTAATCCTACTTATTTTAATGCAATAATAGTTTTAAATACGAGTAACTAGGTAAGTAGTTGGGTATATTTAAGAAAGTCACTCACCTCTAAATCCCTAAAAACGTCCCTAATGTCTGGTTTCCTCGCTCTGGAGGCGGCTCGCTTCCTCCTCACTGTTCTGTTGAGTCTCCTGACCCTTCGCCGCACGGCCGCGGCCTGCTCCCTGGGCAGTGGCCTGACGGCCTCACCCAGCTGGGCCTCGGTGACCTCCAGGCCGGCTTGGAAGGGTGCCGCGAGGGAGCCCAGGCCTGCCGCCTGCAGCCATTCTGTTTCCAGCTCGCCTTCTGTGGAAGAAAAGATATGATTAATTAAATCATGTGTCATTTCTTCAAATATTTCACGTGTCTACTTTGTATTCATAGGATCTACACAATTGGGAATTCAAGTCTTTGTTTTGTATTAATGTAACATAAAGAAGATAGCAGGATAATGAAGTATCTATTATAATTGTTGTAGGCATTTAGTAACCAACCAAGCGTTTGAAGTCTAACATTTCATGTTGAGGCACGGATATTATTTGTAAGCTGTAAGGGTCTAATAATGATTATTATATCGTTCCACAGCGAACCGCGGGCTCCTCACAAGTTTTTGTCCAAACAAGAATATACCTTCCGCGATGTTTTTTGTTAGCACATAAATCATGAAGCATTAAGTCGATAATGTTTACATGTTGTACAGTCAGGAGCATAAGTTACATACATGCTACCAGTAAAAATTAAATCTGACTTAATACACAAATTTTCATCTGTTATTGCAAGAGGGGTAACGAAAAACATTGAATACTGAAAATATCAAGAATATCATACACAGATATCTTATCAAAATACAAAAGACGAAGGTAATTCTAAAATTTACGTCGTTACGGTGTTAAACACGAAGGAAGAATTGTTATATTAACAGGAAGTATTTAAAATGTAGGTAGTCAACGTTTACATCTAATTTAAACGTGACTGTACGCGCACTTTTTTAAAAGACGAACCACGGTACAAGGTTTCTAAAAAACCCAAGGTCAAAGAACTTATTTGCACGCACATGCATGGTGCGGGCTAATAATACACTTAAAATGTTATGGTTATATCATGATCTGTAAAAAAACAATAGGAAACAGTGGACTCTTAATTTTGCATCGATCATTGAAAACTACAAACGAGATGATATTATAATAATAAAACTTCTCGCTCGGAGTTTTTAAAGAAACAATATACAACAAAGACTTAGAAGCCTAAAATAATTAATATATTCAAATAAGGAAATCAGTTATCTGTAATTTATTGATCAGGATACGGAAATCTATTCTTAAAACAATGCGGGAAGCAGCTCTTTGTAAAAAAAAGTTAGGATTTAGCTCAAAGACGAATCCATTGATTGTTTTCATTGTTTAAAACTTATAAGGCACATAAAGGGCCACCTGCGTAAATGTCTTTAAAAAATTACAGGCAGATTGCGTTTTTGACTACAATTCTGTTACCGCCATATATACTTATACTTGTAACAAAATAGTTTACAACACTAAATGAGCCATCTCTTGCCAGCGTTAACTGAAGTGCATTGGTGACAGGATAACCACAATTTACACGAGCCCGATGCCTAAATATAGTCGGTGTGTCTGTCCGTCTGAGTCAGCGGTTAACGCCACTTGCTAACACC
Organism: Ptilodon capucinus; assembly: GCA_914767695.1. Classification (NCBI taxonomy): domain Eukaryota; kingdom Metazoa; phylum Arthropoda; class Insecta; order Lepidoptera; family Notodontidae; genus Ptilodon; species Ptilodon capucinus. Next base: position 13,490,391 of record OU611808.1, on the reverse strand, counting down.
TTTTTGTACCATTTGTTACGGTTCAAATGCTGGGCGTTTACATTAAGCACATCTTGGAATTATAGGGGTTATACAAAGAAGACACTTCACTTATAGAAGAAGCTTTAGTAACAAGATTTAAAAAGTTTAATTTGAAACTAAGTAACATTGTTTCTGAACACAGTTTCTGAACATTGGAACCTAGGTGTACTCCATTTGGGAAATTATCAAGATGTGGATCTCGGTTCATTTACGTCTAATCAGATATCAAACAAAGACGTCATTCATTGTACATGCTGTCCACACAGAGAAATTCAAGTTATTTTCTCAAGCAACCTTATAGTTAAGATAAATATAACATTGTAGTCAATAATAAAATAAATACAAAGCCAGTTTCAGTCGGCTACTCCGTGAAACTGCATCTCCATTTGATTCATCCCAAAGTGGTTTATTTCAGTATCCGCAGCGAAGCACAGGATGTTGTTTGTTTAGTTGCTCTCGCGCGCACACATACACACTCGCATATGCCCACACAAACAAATGAGTATTTTTAAGTCCCTACCTACACGCACACAGTCACAAATTTAATTTAACTATTAAGAGGCTCGGAGATATTTTTATTTGTTAGAATTTAGATCGCAAATTTAAATAAATTGAAATTAGGATTAGACTTAAAACTACTTTTTTGCTAATATTAAATTAAATATTAAAATATCTCACCAATTACATATTTGGCCTGGAACCGACACAATGCGCCCATCACACACATCAATAGCAACACAACTAAACTAAAATTTCACCGAAACACAAAATAATTTACTAATTACACTCAATTGACTCAATTTTCGAGCACCGCAGTCAAAAATGCAACTATTGATAGTACAGACAAACGCGCAATGAGAGCCGCCAAAATGTTGATAATCGGTGTTTTTGTGTGACGATTTGTGTTCGTGGGTGTGCGTAACTACGTCACGGGTAGTATGACTCGATACTCGATGATACGTAGATGTTGTTCATAGTTTGAGAATGTTACGGCTACTGATTGATAGGAGTGAATCATTTTTACTACATTTTTAATGTACAATACCGTAAAGCCAGCTGCAGAGAAAATCGTACGATAATGATGTAATATTTAGACATATATTTGTTCAATTTAGTACAAGTAGCAAGCAACTAGCGCCAAGTAAGTCCAGTCAGTGACTCTATAAAGCTGGCGTAGAGTTACTTGTCTATGTAGTCCATCTAACACTATGAGTGTAGGTAATTAAATGTAGTTGAGAAAATCTTACTGGCCTATGAAAATCTCACAAACTTGATAATATTTAACTGCAGTTCTTTCTCGGTCTACGATGCTGATCTACTTGCCTTATTATGATTTTTGAACGGATATGGAGAATTTGTTAGAAAACTACAAAATGTATTAATAGGATTACATTATGATTAAAATTACTTAACAGTTTTACTGATATTAAAGTGAGTCATGGGAGTTGACAGTAGTATCTGTTTGTGTAGGTACGTGGTAAGCAAGAATGCGACATTTATCAAAACAAAACTGCTTACGTATTTTTTAAAAGACAAAAGAGTAAAAAGTTGTTTGTCAAGTTATGTCACAATAATTGATTAATAGATTAAGGTATAGTATTTGCTGTGCGTTCATAAAAATAGGTAATAACTACGATCGTGTCATTTCCGGTTTAACTCTCTCATAAAACAAACACCCTGTACTTAGTCCGAGTGCACTTTCACACATGATATACTCGTAATTGACGTCAAAAAATCATGACGTGACGTTGGTAATCGCGTGTGACGTCAACGTCGGTATCGCGTATCGCGCGTCGCGGCGCGCATTCGACTGCGCGGGCGCACGCGAGTTCCCGACATTATTATGGGCATGTATTTATAGATGCGATCGAAAAGTTTCAGGATAACTCTCAGTGATGCAGCTTGTAAATGGAGCTGTAAAAATTTATGTTAGTTTTTGTGAAATATTAGTTTGTTGTGAGAGATATCTGTAAGATCAATACAGTTAAATCTAACATTTATTATGTAGAAAATTTTTTTATAAACATACAAAATAAGAGAGCGTTTATATAGTCATTAATCCATTATTCACATCAGCCATATAACCATGAACTCTACTGTACAAGATATACAGAGTATTTCAGAAGTTTTAAATAACACTTTCAAATGCGTGGGTTTTGCGTATAAAAGGGTAAAAAGAAAATATTCTCTAAACGAAACTTTTTTTTCGCAAAATAGCCATGTGGGATTTAATTCAAATGTCTACATTTATTTGTGAGCACTTATAATAGTGGAACTCCAGCCCGTATACATTTAAATTTCATGCAAAATAAATTATATGTAGACACGGAAGGACATAGAGATAGACCTGAAGCGTTTCATTTGGTGTTTGTCCTCTAGATTTATAGTTACGGACGTTTAGAACTCCAGACGCACACATATAGTTGCAATTTGTGTCAACGCACTTTGGATGTCTAGACAAGTTATATTTATCCCGCGAATTTGCTCGCCTACATTCACTGTCTCTATTCATAGAGCGGTATACACCACGATATGATAAATGACCACATTTTCATTGATAAACATTATAACTCGTCAAGACGCGCATTGTCATATGTTTGCAAATACCAAAATGAACTGTATTAACTCATTGAAAAAGCTCATTCTCCAACAATATTGTATTAATAAAGCGAGGGCATATTGACACGTGGTTGCGTGGCCTTTACCACAGAAATTCAATCTTTACGAATATTGACTTAGAGTTCGTTCTAGCTTTATGAAACTTAACATAAAGTACTAAAATAATGTAACACAACTCCCTAAATTTATCGAAAGTTATGATCTATTTACGATGGCTTTGTTACTATTTTGGTTTTGTTAACTTTGTTTTTAAGAATGCCATTATAGTCAGTTTGCTGATGGATTTAAACATATTATTATTAGAATAATATGAAAAATAGGTAAGAACCTAAACCCATGTAATGTTGTCTACTAATGTGAGACTAAGACAGCTAACTATGATAGCAAAGACCAAAAAACAATTTTAACAAAAACCAATAGGTTCATATTTTTAAAAAGAAACTTACCGCAGTCACCGATATCCGAATCATAATCAAACCTCGTTTTATATCTTATTAGTACGACCATTTTATAAAACACAAACCACCAAAACTAATTGTCCTTATTAAACTATCCACTCGTTACGAATAATCAAACGATACTAAATACTAAGAGGCAAAAATTGTTTAACGAAGACTCTGTCAGATAATGATTTCGTCCTAATGAGGTTAAAGTCTTAAGATTATTTGATAAACTAGTAAACAAACGGAATTCCGAGATGTTCAAAAGCTCAATCTATCTATTGTTAGTGAAAGTAGAAAATAAACAAAAGCTATTGATATTTGTATCATCAGTAAATTATTTGTGAATACATAGAATATTTTTAATACAATGGTAGGTATCAATTTAAAGATTGTTTCATGAAACGCAAACATCTTTCACGTTTAACAGTATAAATAACTCACCTACCCTACTGTCCCAACTACGCGATACTTACTCTCAAAATATTTTTATCCTTTTGAAAAGAGTAATCATGGAGTTTCTTGTCCATACTTTTCCATATGAAATGCATTCCAAATGTTGAGAGGTAGAATCCTATACCAAATTATTGTTTATATGATAAAATAATATCCTGATACTGTATCTTTCAAATTTCTGAATATGTATCTTTCAATCTTCCGAATTTCTCTGACATTTTATTCCTGAAAAAATATTTATCGACAATATGCGACTATATAGTTGATGTTGTATAATTAATATTTAGAGACCAGCTGTTTAAACTTAATGATTCACTGTACACTCCGACAAACAATGTTCATTGATTAAATCTATCTAAAGGTTAATGTTAAGTAGACTGAAAAAGAAACTTTGCAAAAACACACCAAGGTCCAACTTCTTGTTACGGTTTTCTAAAAATAAAGTGAATGCATTCGAATAACACTGAGGTTTATACCTACCTTACTATAAAAAAAACATTTGTTTACATACATAATAACAAAATGCATTCTTATAATGTTGACCGATGTCAAAAAATAGGCTGGGTTTTTTATGTGCCACACTATCATGGTTTCCCTGAAATCAGTTTGCAAAAAGTATATCGATTGAATAAATAATACTAGTAATCATTATATTATGAATATTATTATCCAAATTGTTGATCTAATAATAAGTAGGATGATTGAACAATGACTATTTAAAAACAAAGGTACCTAGTTATGCGTTGACTGTGCTGGCACAAGGCTGTTATTGTGTTACGCAAATTTGTTTTATGAATTACTACTTACAGTACCTACCTATGTGCGTAAAATACCACTCTATTATACGCATTGGTAACAGAGGTAATGTTCCAACTTCGCCTACAACTAATACCGACATAGTCAGAATAGGAAGTCAATAGAATAATAAATAAGTAACTCACTTAGACGGTAAATTGTTTTGTACAACTTCATTCTGGGTGCCCATTTAAAAAATATAACACTCGACTCAAAACACTACGTTTTCGAGGAAATCGTTCGATCGAATGCAATAAAATCACTATTTCGCGCAGAACAATAGATAAAGGATCAAAGATAAAAAAATATTATTTGTGTCGATGTTATAAATATAATCTGCAATATTAATATCTAGACGTGTTGTTTTCTTTTTTATCTTTTTTGCGCATCTGCGAGGGCATAATAAAATCTATATTTGGAATACTGGTCAAGTATCTACTTACTACCTACTTACACTAACTACACAGGAACAAATCACGTGAAAGATTTTCGGTAATCTTGTTCCAAATTGATTACGCTTGCCTAACCCTAATCAAATTGGGAATATCAAAAAACCAAGCAACAGTCTTATCAACCCGCCTAAAAGTAGGTAGGCATGTATTTTTTTCGTAATTAGAATTTAGTTTCGTAGAAAACCTATATTTTTAGTCTCTTAAACGGAAATACAAGATGTGAAATGACTATGTAATAAATAAGACGTAAAAAAAGTTGTAATCTCATGGTACCTACTCCCAAAATATTTATCTTTACAACACCCATCACAAAATTACTAAAATTCGTCAGTTGTGTAGAAGTGGCTGTCTATTTTTAGTTTTAGTCAGAAATTTCAAAATATAGGAATGATTACTGCAACTATACTTACGTTGTTTAATTACTATCAATCCGTATATAATAATACCTATCTATACGTATCTACATCGCACATTAGTACAATTCCGTTCAAAATAGAGTGCACCTAATACGAACGGCACATTAAAATAAGGATGTACAGTTACAAATGCGGCCAAATAAATTCGCCCACGCAACCATCGGGGATAGTGTGTTAAGTACATGAGTGGTACCTGACGAGAATCGATTACTGAACGCGGACTCGATTTCGCTTCACAATTCGAATGATCCGCTTCACTCTAATGATAGATGCACTTGGGAGATTAAGAGAGATCTGTTGAATAGAATAAAAGTATTTCTTAGTTGTTTGCAAAAGATAGAATGAAGTAGTGATGCTACCTTAATCCCTCTTTTCTCACAAAAAAAAAAAATCAGTAATGAAATTTCCTTTCAAAGTAGTTTTCCATATTATTACGGACGCAATTAATATATCACACATGCGTTGATATTCTTTAAATGGTCACTTAATAATTATTATTTGTTGCGTGCTGCGGCGCGGGCGCAGTTTTCTTTACTGTAATGAGACAAGTCGTACTCGGGAATAACCTATTCTATTTTCATTTCTCAAGGTTATGTTTGATAACTACTGAATGTCACATCTTCGTAAGTTGATTGATAGACGCAGGTACATTGAAAATGCCTTATTTTTAGATCTAATTTACACTCAGACCAGGACGAATTTCGAAAAGGCCATTACCGATCTTTGTCACTGACGGGAATTGAATCTGTAACCATCCACTTGGCCAAGCCGTCGCTGAATACTTTTTAAATCTAATTATATTAGTTTAGCTTACGGTTTTTATAACTAAGTTTATTTAGTGTAGATTAGATCTACTTATGACCTAATATTCCACTTTCAATCGCTTAATAAATATCCCCAGTATAGCGAAAGTGGAACACATCGGGGAAACCCGTACAGATATAAATGTCCTATGTATCAATCCTTTTACTGATAACCAATCAATAACGTTAATCTTAACCAAGATGTCGCCATATCGACTTGAAAGGGCGACAATTATCGGTAACAGATAACGATTAATTTAATTACAAACGGCACTGGCATAATCACGGCGTATCTAAATCTCCATTGGAATATCAATCTACTTTGATTATAATAATTTATTTTTTGGAAAACGCCTGTTTACTATATACTATTATATATATATATATTAATACTATATACATATTAATACTTAAAATTGCATTTGTTATTAGGTCATTTCAATTAGGAACTTACAAATAAATAATTTACCTAACATATGCCTGTCTCCTAGGCGTTGTCAGTTGCCTAAAGGTTTCAGTTGGCCTAAAGTGTCTCTACTGAGCATAACTAAGTTGATATACCTATAACACTTGTAATATAGAAAGGAAGTCACCAATCATAACTAGACAAAAATGTATATAAAGCGGGCAGCAAAGATGCGCGGGACTTTCCCACGAACGTGGGAACGGCGGCCGCTGAGCCGTGACCGCCTCACCCCTGCTTCCCGAAGGAATAGGGAAGAAAAAACTTTACACCAACCCGTGGGAATAGCAAGCCTTAAGATAACTGTTTGTGATAGATTTCCGGTTCCATTACCAACCTAACACAAATAACATAAAAAGTCATTATTTTAACTAGTTTTTTCTCTGTGATAAAACCAACCTTAAACTTCAAACGTGTTGTTACGAACGTTCATTTGTTTTAAGGTAAACACGATAAGGTATTATTTATCTATCTATCTATATTCTTCCTATACTGCATTAAATATAAAAAAAATACCTAACTTGACAACAACAATAACTAACTTGATAACAAAGCAAAAAAAGAAAACCGGGAACTAAGAATAAAACTACTTATTTTCTTTAACCTTACCCGGATTACTAAAGAAAAACCCACAAACCACCGTATTTTCTACAAAACCTAATCCGACTTGTCATCAATTACTAATAGGTATATGTTTGCCTCAGACCAAAATCAAATCAAACAATTTAGGAAAAAAAAAAAAACAGACGTAACATAATTTACCTAATCAAACAAGTACTTTTAGATACACGTTCTTGCGACCCGAGTTTCCCAAGTTAAACCGAAGAAAGTAAAGCCGTGTTTTCATTATCATGTGTCGGAACAATGGTGCGCGGAGACAATGCGCCCGCGCAGCCCCCGCGCGGCTCCCGTGTGAAAGTGCTTGTCTGTTTGTGTGTCACCTCGTCCGTTTCCAAGGAGACCGATGAGAAACTAACTAGACAATGATGTTTTTGTCATAAGAAATAAAATAAACAGAAACAGGGACAAGAAATTAGTATTAGCGAACCATTGCATTAAGCCTTGCAAATTTATTCGTGTTCCTTGTCAAAAGGGTCCTTTTTTCTGGTAGCCAGTGTACGTAGACATGTTCAGCGGTAAAGCAAGCCCATTCGCCTTTAAAGATCGAAATCCAGAACCCAAGTAATGATAGATAATATAAACTAATGTATATAAAGGCATATCGCATCGCCGCTGACTTTGAGACTATAGCGAAATCAAATACTTACTAATACTGAATATCTGCAAACTAATCGTTAAGAAAAACGATTAGGTTCTTTTTACTTACGAAATGTTTATTGTGGAAAGGAATAGTTCAAAAACTCGTTAAAAAACTTACGCTTTATTAGAAGAGCGAAGCGTACTAGCTCATAACATCGACCAATACTATATTTATCCATGGTTATAATAAGTGTTAATTGTTACTTGTTACAAGCATTCGTAATTTTACGCTAAAATATAACATATCCGTTACTTGGATATTGGAACAAGACAATAGAAATTACATCATGCGATTTTGATCAATCTTGATATTCTCGAACGAGCATGTAGGACGTGTGATACATTCAAATCAGCTCACAGTACTGATAAGATCTTATCAGGACCAGGTAAAATTATAATCGTGTGCCGTTCGAGTTCCTCATAAGGGCCGGGACACATTAAGGCGTCAAGACGCGCGTAACAACATTTTTGCCAATACTAAAACGAAAAGAAGTAAATCTTTCAACAAAATGTCTTGCCTACCTTTTGTTGGAAGATGTACTGCTGACCCAAGCATCTGTGGCAAAAGCTACGCGACTTATTTTCGCGTAGCTTTTGCCACAGATATTCAATCTTCATGTTGATTAATAAAGAGTAAATTTTCAAAAAACGTCAAGTGAATTCGCTCGCCGCTCTGTACCCAAGACGTAATGATTCGCCGAATTGAAACGTGATAATTTACCTTCAAATACCAAGTGAATGTACCTATGGACTTGGGAATTCCTACGCTGGTAACGGTCGGTCAGTCTATTACGTTCTGGCAACAGTAAAAATAGGGTTAAAAAATTATATAAAGTTATAGAACCATTTACTGTGGCATTGTCAACATTAATGCACCGGAAAAACCCATTGTAGATGGTTTGTAGTCGCATTTTATTTTTTATAAGCTCAGTGCATGTTTAGGAGTTCGTTAGTAAGGTATTCTTGATAGAGACAAAGAAATGTCGATCATAGATAAGCATCCTTTTTTGTAAAGGCTTAAAAGTTAACTTTTTCTAATATCCGGCTTTGAATAACTACCCACCTAACAGTTAACCCTGACATATTAGCTTTTTTTGTAATAATCTTATTCCAAACAACCGTAAGCGACAGATAACCAATTATTTACGCATAAATTAAATATCAACAAAAACTATCGGCCTTATGCTGTCCGATTCTCGACACAAAAACTCATCAGATCGCTAATTCAAAATATTCTGGGAATAATACTTTCTTTATAATGTTAATAACATTGAAATATAATATTAAAATAAATGTATTATTTTTGTGAACACTGATAACTGCGTATGATTAAAGGTGTATATTTAATTAGAATATTACGGGAGGTATTTTTAGGGTTCCGTATCCAAAGGGTAAAACGGGAACCCTATTACTAAGACTTCGCTGTCCGTCCGTCCGTCCATCCGTCCGTCCGTCCGTCCGTCTGTCACCAGGCTGTATCTCATGAACCGTGATAGTTAGAGAGTTGAAATTTTCACAGATATCTGTTGCCGCTATAACAACAAATACTAAAAAACGGAATAAAATAAATATTTAAGGGGGCTCCCACACAACAAACGTGATTTTTTGCCGTTTTTGCAGACAATGGTACGGAACCCTTCGTGCGCGAGTCCGACTCGCACTTGGCAGGTTTTTTTATTGACGACTTGAAATACCAAATTGACATATTTTGCTTTGATAGACTTAACCATATACGCAATTTTCTAATTTATTATTTATATTTCTATATTAAAAAGAAAAAATAACATGCAGCGACTCATTCGCCTTGTTACAGGAACTATTAAACAACAAAGCTAGACTAGACCACAAAGCCTTTCATACCTAATAATAGACGCAAGTGGCACTGCAAAAAATACTAGTACCTATTTCACTTAGATACCCATCCCACGCGATCATGAACAAAGGCCAGCCGCGTAGGTGTCAGCACTCATTTCGAGTCAAATTTGGACAATTACAATAATTTGCATGAAGTGGGTCAACTCGCCCAGGACATGAGTAATGTAATTGTCACAGTAGAGAACAATGATAGAACGAGAGTAGGTTAAACAGATCATTATGTGGATTGATGAATATTAAATGAAGTAAAAGAACTTGATAGTGTTTGATTAATACTTGTCTTTATAAAAAAACTAATCGTTATAAGTTAACAACGATACTGACAATAGTAGTTAGCAACGATTGTTTTCGTATTATGTGAATAGCGAACGAGGTTCTGACGAAAACGTTCACCAACCCGCTTTGGACCCGCGTGGTGGACAAATGGTCCACACCCCCTTAACTTTAAAAACCTTTACACATATATATGTGTGAAGGGTTTTAAAGTTGCCATAGGGCAAGTCAAATAATAGACTAGGACCGAGATGTGTGGAGAAGTAAAGTGGAGGCTTTTGCCGAGGAGTGGGACATAGAAAGGCTACATTACAAAAAAACGTTACTTACGAGACAGTTTTAACTAACGTCTAGTTGGCAAAACGGTGTGGTTCTTGAATATAGGAATCGGATATTACAAACTATTATCTCTCCATATTTTTATTAAGAACAAACTAAGTTCAGAAAGAGAGTTGAAAGACAGACTTTAAAATGTTACTAACAAAATTCAAAGACGCGAGTTTAGCTGAAAGGATTTTTTACACAAACAACAATTATGTAAGCAACCGCGAACAAAGAGGAAGAGCATAGGTTTATTGCAGCGATAAAACGTGAATGGACATTCCAAATTATAAACGGTGTGAAGACGTAACAATAGACACAATAGTTACAAACTTGGAGTAATGAAGTGAGACGATCTTGAACCAAAAACAATAGAGAAAATTGTTAAAATACGGCATTGATGGGTTCCGGAACAGAGCGGTGCTTTGAAGATTTGGCATCTCGAATAATAATTTTACGGTTATGTCTAGCCGATTATGATGTCATCGCTATTATTTTATCGATTGAAGCAAACTTTACCTTGCTGACTTGACATTTATTAGTGAGCTTTTGGAATTGGCAAGCCCCGAGAGTGAGGAATATACGGACGGAGCGCAAAAATCCAAAATCTTTGTGGCCATATGATCGATTTCCAACATCACTACTGAAGCATTATTTAAAATGCAGTTACAATCAATCACTGCCGAATTTAACAAAACGATAAACGGAGAAAGTCCACATAATATACGAATAAAATTACAGGCACTACCGCAGATAAGCGGTAGATTGATATTCATGCAGATATCATTAAGATAAACATGATGCTCTAATTCTTGAAACGAATCATATTTTTGTTAAACTAGGACATTGATGTGTTGATATTATATAAATGCCAGTGATACAGGCTGCAAGTGGCCTCAATTTAAAAAAGTACTGGAACTTAAAAGTTGGCAATGACAATGAAATCAACCATAAAGAAAAAGGTAAAAAATAAAAAAAAGGTTTTTGATTCTTATTAGTAATAAACAAATGATTTACTCAAAAGTTAACCCTGGCACGTACCTAATAATAACGAAAGCGAGTATTGTGATCTAAGGTAGGTAACCTACTTAATACCACATCACAACTATAAGGATCAAATTCAAACAAACATGATTTGATCCAAATTCTAATGTCCTTTCACAAATCATAGTAAATAGACTAACATCTAAGCAGCATCCATACAATGAGAGAACAAGCCACATATGTCAAAGAACAATAGAACAAGTCAATATATTGGTTGTTTGAAGGACTACATTAGGAAAGAATATTGAAAGCTGTAGTTGGCTTGTTGGAATGCTTGTATTCAAAAACTTATTTGATCAGGACCTTACGGTTCTATCATATGTTTAAATCATAAGAAGAATACAAAGGAAAGCAGTAAAAAGTTACTTTCTTTTTATTTAGACCATTTTTTTGACACACGGGTTGAATTTAAAAAGCCGTTCTTTAATAGTAAAAAATATAGGACCAAGGTCTCAAATGAATCACGTATAAAAGCTCCGGTCATTATTCTGTATGTAGCTTCTCTAGAGTATTACCAATGATAGAGCTTCTCAAAGGTAATCTTAAATTAGCTTAATGATAAAAAAATACAACTTTCCTAACTCTTGCGTGAACCTAACCATAGTGCCTTCCCATACTACCCTAGCGACATCTATAGTATACTAGTTTAATAAAAAAATAATTACTGAGATTGTACAGTCCACAAAGGAAAGTAAAAAGGTTTGTGAAACTGCTTTAGCGCAATATCTATAAATGAGCGGAAGGGCGCACCGGTATCAAATTCTAAAGATGTTACAGTTAACATAAAACCGTAACCGATGGGCTCGTCAAAAAAATATATCTCGATTGGACGCAAAAAACCGTTGACTGTCTCGTTATTCGAGTCAACTTTAATAGAACGATAGAAACGTTGCTATCTTATATTTATAGTAGCGAATAGCTCAATCGATTTCATTTGTATAAGTATATTCTCAACACTATAAAGAAACTAGCATCCGCCACTGTAAGAATCCCTTGAGGAACACTAAGAAAGTACTTACAATAAAACACTGAATACCTATTTAATTCTAAATAATCTATTATTTTTATGCTATGTAGATATATTCTAAACACAACAACACCTCCATAAACGGAACTCCTTTGTATATAATTGACAGCGTTCCAAATTTAAAATTCATAAAAATAATATCAATTCTGTCGCCGCTTACGTCATTTTGTTGTTTTTATAGTCTGTGTAGTGTTTACGTCATGCATTTATAAATGGCCGCTGTCACCGGAATTCATTCATACGAATTCGTAAAGATGTCGAGCTATGTGGTTGATCTATACTATCTCGATGGGTTGATGTGGTTTATAAATACGTTGGTATTTGTGAAACGACATTGGTTATAGAAGAGCATTATTAGCTAAATATTAATGCACTATCTATTTAAAGGCAGCGGATACAATCTGTAGGTAACGAGCACTACTTAGTAGTTCTTAGTTTTGATACCAATGATATTAATAAAATAGCATTGCTTGGTACAGATAAATAAAATCATTATTTTATAATACATCACCAAGTAAGCGAGAGTATGGCGCGTCAATTTCTATAAAAAGTTTTGTAAGAGGTGTACGGGGCGGTTTAAAATTAAAAACTGACTATCAAAATAATTATTTATGGATTGCATCATAGCAATAGCCTGAGGCAATTTCACATCAAGTAATATATCAATTAAAATTTGAGAAGGCGAAATGGCCATTTCAAGATCAAGTTGAAATTGAGTTAATTGGTCCAAGATCGAATTTATGTTATGGTCGTATGAAAAAGTGGTAAGTATCGTTAGGTCGAATTTCGTAACGAGGCCATAATTCGATGGTCACTAATTGGAACGAGTTATTAAAATTGTTTTATAAACTACCTACTTACATAGATTTTACACACCTAACTGTTACTTAGATGCATTTATTGTATTAAACAAGAAAATTGGTAAAATTATTCTCCTCGAATATGCCTGCTTCCTACTCTCTTACAGTATATTACTGTTTTAATATTACCTCAGAATCAATATTACTTCCGATTTTGATTTTGAATGAACGAAGTAACTATTAAAAAATTCTAAGTAGAATTAAAACAATCCTGTTATCACAGATGTATTAGAATAGAGTAAGTACGTAACTTACACTGTATATTATAAGTTTGTCCGTAAAATCTTCACTATTACATAAATCCATAACAAAAAAAAAGAAAATGTTGCCAATAATAGCAATTTAGTTTTTATAATAGCAATACCACTTACTTGTACCTCAAAGCAGCCGCCAAACGCTACGTATTTATAACACCAATCAAGCCATGCGAGATGTAATGTTACCTGTAATATTCTCCTTTCACTGCCAACTGATTTTACTATTAAACTTTCTACTTGATACTCTACGTGAGAAATTATTACATGTTACATTGTCAACAGTTATACCTGATGAGAGTAATCGACATGGAAACAACAGCGCTATACAAGACTTATGGAAGAACTACAAAGAGTAAGCAGAGGCGCACTACAAGGCATCCATATTTCACTGATAGAATTCCCATCCCAATGTATATAGGGGCGGAACTTTTGCCATTTTACTGGGCACTCTCCTTTCAATGTAAGCTAGACATTATACCTGATAAGAGTTATCGACTTGGAAACAACAGCGCTATACAAGACTTATGGAAGAACTACAAAGAGTAGGCAGAGGCGCACTACAATGCATCCATATTTCGCTGATAGAATTCCCATCCCAATGTATATAGGGGCGGAACTTTTGCCATTTTACCGGGCACTCTCCTTTCAATGTGAGCCAGACATTAGTTGACCATCATATAAGACCACCTACATAAAAAGATCAATATTTTCAAACATGTAACAATAAAAATACCGGTTAGTTAAGTTTTCTATAAAATAAAGTGATTTACCAATAAAACTAAAGCATAAGTTATAGTGTGAAACGACTATGTAAATTGGAACCCAAACTAGGCCCAGTCTGAATCTTGTAATTTTAACTTCTGACCGTGAAATCCAGTATTCAATCAACAACTGAATAATATAACACGTATAAACACGAGTTAATTGTTCTTAAATCAAAATTAAAAAAAAATACGCAAATAATTAGCCATATCAATAGCTATGTATAAGTTTAACACGTAATAATGACCATTAATTTAACGTGCGGCCGCGGTGTGGCCGTCAAATTCACTCACCGCTCGATGTCGTAACCGGATTGCACAACAGCATTGAATACCACAATTACTACACGTTTTGTATCTAGTTTTTAATTACTTCACAATATAATACGAGGTACAAGTCCAATATGTACATACTTTCCGACAGTATGCTTGGAAAACAATCTCAGAAAATGAAGACAACTTCTCGCGTATAATAGAATCAGAATAAGAATCAGAATTTTTTTATTCATGTAAACCAATACAGGCACTTATGAATCGTCAGTAAAAAATAAATAGTATTAATAGTATCTCTACCACCCATTCGGAATGCAATTCCTATGGAGAAGAATGGGCAAGAAACTCTATATAGGGTTGTCACAGATTTACTACTCGGTGTCGTCCCAATTAAATTACGCTGGTAATAGTTTTTTTTAAGTCTTTAGTAACTAGGTAAATAAAAACCCATAAGGGTTAAGCCCTATGAATATGATAAATACATGCCATTAGCTGATGGATGTAATACCAGTAACCCAGTGACTAGATTAAATAATTGAAAAAAAAAATCTGAAAGCGAAGACTTGAGCTCGACTTAAATTCATATCGTGAGATCAATGAATCAAGCGGCAGGAGGCAATGTTGTTTTTGTTCTGTGTAAACTACGCAATATTAGTTGTAATACGACCCATGATAACAGTCTTAATTTTACAAATTTACTGTATCCTCCAAAAGCTGTCAAGGTGATCGACAAACGCCGAATTATGGTTGTAATGATAGATGCTTATTTGGTTAACGTGTATACGTATCTAAAAATCCTTCACAAAACGTATAACTTAATATTATAACATAATGACTGAGCACGATAGAAGATAATAATTAGTAATAAGTATCTACTATTACAAATAGTCTCATCATCGTGGTAAAGTTGAACCAACCACCGCGGTGTCAACTCCGACAATCGATATATCGTGATATTTGTCATTGAATCATGACGTGATCAGCAATATGAGAATAACAGTCAAAACGATGTCGCTGAGAGTAGGATTTGCCGCGACAAAGGTCACGACTCACGATACATGTACCTACATCGATTATCGGAGTGGACGTCCATGTAACGGATCGAATACGGAATCTCTCGATCGGGACAGCCCCTATTGGCATTCGGTTTTTGTCGCCTAACTCCTGTATTAAATAGAAAACTTACCCCAAGATTTACTGTAACTTCAGTAACACTGGTCATTCAAACAAAGTATTGTACAGTAGATACAAATCTTGTAAACACTGTATCCTTGATTCTAATGTAATTAGAACTGATAGCAGTGATAGTTGTTACACAATCGTAATGTTAGATAAAATAATTCAGATTAGATTTCGGTTTATTGGCATTATCGCAATTCCGTTTTATTAATATTACGCCGCAACTCTGCAATAAGTAGGTAATTAATATAAGATAGTAAGACCTCATTTCATTTTGAGACCTTCCTCTTGATTTTCAACTCCTTGGTGGAATTGTGTTTATATTGTTTGATTTTGTTACCATTTTTGATGCTACATAATCTATCAAAACTTTTTAACAAAAAATTAAACCGCCGAAAATTTTAAAAAGCAAAAAATAATATAACTTTTTTATTTTACCTTAATAACAAAGTTCTTAAACTAATGTAAGTATACCTAAGTCATTTTGAGTCGGCGCCAAACAAGCAAATTAATTAATTTAGTAAAGTGTGATGTACGGCGGCGGCGGCGCGGCGCGACACGCCCCTTCGCCGGAAAATGCCGAGCGTTCACGAAGTTAATGTCAGCGAGACAGCAATACACAGCGAGATAGCGAGACACAATGTGTGCACTCACGTATGTGCCCATACGTGAGTGCACACATTGTGCGAGTGATCGTACGGAGAGCAAATTTTTTGGAATGTTAATGTTTGTCGCTGAAGATTTCACGTTGCATTGTTAATTTCATTTGGTTATTTCCTTAAATTTATTGTTCATTAATTGTTTGGCGCCGACTCAAAATGACTTAGGTATACTTACATTAGTTTAAGAACTTTGTTATTATGGTAAAATAAAAAAGTTATATTATTTTTTGCTTTTTAAAATTTTCGGCGGTTTAATTTTTTGTTAAAAAGTTTTTATTTTATAATTTTTTGTGGCTAAAATCTACTACTTAATCTGAATCTACTGCTTATTTTTTTGTAATACACAACTCAGCATTAAAATTTGGGAATGAACAATAAATCTCTCCCTATTTTCCCACCTTTCGGGTAGGATTTTTGTTCCTAATTTATATAGGACCAACTTCGAAGTTATACCCTAACCAATACGTGTCGAATAGTGAACCTCTTCTGTTTTCTTCGTTGGTTAAAAATGGGTATAATTCCAAGTAAAGTCCATGCGGGCGTATGTATATCATGGTGTAGGTGCCAATCTACACCAGACTAGGCAAATACACAAATGAATTGGCACCGACTACAAATGTAATGAATTATAAGCTTATTTGTAACTTTTTAGTGTACCTAGGTTTTTGAAGGCGAATTTAGTATCTATTTTGTGAAAAGATGCAAGTATTAGCACCTCATAACAGCCCAAAAAAGGAATTCACCCCTCACCACCCTTTCCATCCCATCGTTTCGATATTTGTTAACTATCCGTATTAAACAAAAAAAGATTTTTCCAAATCGGCTCACTAACGCCAAAGATATGCTATAGTCAAGAATGCAAACTTTATCACCCCATTTCACCCCCTACATATTTTTTTTTTCAAATTTCCTAAAACTCGTGTTTCTTTATTTTGGATGTAAATTACATATACAAAGTTTCAGGTTGATCAAAAAATATTTTTTAAATTGTGTACCCTTCAACCCCCCATTTCACCCCTAAGGGGGTTGATTTCTGATAATGTTTTGAAAATGGGACCACCCTCGAAGAATTCCCTAGCAAACGTCATCAAAAATTTGAAATCGGTTTAGTGACGCCGGAGATATGCGTGATCATACATAAAAAAGAATGCAAACTTTATCGCCCCATTTCACCCCCTACATATTTTTTTTTTCAAATTTCCTAAAACACGTGTCTCTTTATTTTGGATGTAAATTACATATACAAAGTTTCAGGTTGATCAAAAAATATTTTTTAAATTGTGTACCCTTCAACCCCCCATTTCACCCCTAAGGGGGTTGATTTCTGATAATATTTTGAAAATGGGACCACTCTCGAAGAATTCCTTAGCAAACGTCATAAAAAAAATCGAAATCGGTTTAGTGACGCCGGAGATATGCGTGATCATACATAAAAAAAAATAAAAAAAATAAAATATACGCGTCGAATTGAGAACCTCCTCCTTTTTTTTTTTTTCGTCGGTTAAAAACTAACAAATACTAATAGAATATTGCCAAGGTTGTGGTACGGTTTCTTAGTAGTTAAAAGTTATGTTTAAGAATTCTTTGGCGATAAGATGAGGTAATAAAATTAATAAGTTACTTTCCTACTGGATAGACAAAATGACTGCAATAAGAATGAAGAGCAAGTAATAATTCCGTATTCCCACAAATACAAACATCTCTATAATAGACTAGTGAAGCAGACCTCATTACGAATGCATACTGATTATACAAATCGCGGTCTCGACCTTGTAAACGGAACCAGAGTCAAGACGAGTATCACCATCGTAGGGGGGACAGTCGAGCGCAGGCGCAGGGTCCCGTTACCGCGGCCATAACGGACCGGAGTCGTCCGATTGGCTGCTGAAACCCAGTGGTCTTCACGATAGAGTAAACATCGTAATTGTAATGGCGAATGCATCGTATTTGGATGTCACGGATGTACGAGATCTATATTTGGCATGATACGCAAATTATTTAAATGTTCATGGTTTTAGAATATTGATTAGAATTGGTAAGTTAAACAACAACCTTGTTTAGTTATATGATAAAAAGAAACAAGCCCCTGACTCGACACAAAATATCCTTAATATTAGTACTAATGCAGAAAATTAATAAGCTCTCTAAAGCTAGTCCATTATTTTAAAGTAGTAACAAGAGTAAGGAAAGTGAAATTATCAAGAAGATTATTAATTAAAGCCCAACCAGATGATTTTGCTACTTTGAAAGCTAATCATATACTACCCACGCACAATTAGCGACAATATCAGCATTTAGAAATCCACACTACATTAAACCGTCATCATTGGAAGTCATCGATCATAGCCAAAAACGAATTTTAATAGGTTGTCGCCACGCTACTAAATTACCAAAGCCAATGTTTTAGCGAAACGAATAAATAAGAGCCACGTTAGATTGATGAGGAGATCTTTGCCCAGAAGTGATAGTATGTCTGTTAGTAGAAGAATACGATGTCCCTGGATTCGTTAAGATTACTATTATATAATAACAGAGGATCAGAAAGCCTAGTCATAATGCTATTCTACATTTGGTAGCGCTTATATATCGCTAGAAATAGTACGAGATCGACATAAAGCTCAACGATCACAGGAGTTTAATATTAAAATCGTAGAAATTGGAATCTTAGGAATATCATAGTTCTCTATACCTTTACATGTTATGTAAAACTATTGCATCTATGATGTTGTTTTTGCATTCCCATATTGTTTATTGCTAAGTAAGTGAATGTGTTTGAGACTATTATGCAACTACAATTATTACTTAGCTGGAACAAATACTATAAGTACAGATGAAATGGAGATTTTTCGATCAAGTAACTTCGTCTTGTTCGTAAAATGATAGTGTTTCTAACACATTACAATGGTTGCCGATAGAATTGCAAATGCATGGTCACGTTTTCAAATCATCCGTTATTTCAGTTCCATTCCAATATTAGGTAGGTATACTGGTTAGCAGTCACCCATGAGTGGCCACTTGTGAATGGAAGCGCAGAACCAACTGGCACTTATAACTGTGCATTTTAATCCTGGTTATTAAGTAGGACTACAAAACGACACGCTTTTTATGATTAGGTATAACCCATGTTAAGCCAATTTTTAGGTGTAAAACTTTAATGTACACACTAAAACTATTAAAGTATTTACAGGTAATCATGTAGTCTTAACATTTAATCTCCTCGTGTCGTTAGCATTATTATATTTTATATTTGTGTTTATAAAATCTTACGGTTACCTCTAGTGCTACGATTTTCTTGATCCTGACACTTAGCTTTTTATAATACTACGTAATACTCTTTTTATTCTGATATATTACCATTATTGCCTTTTTCTGCCATTGCTGTAATAATAGCTCCGTAAAATATGTTTTCTTCAGTTCATTAAGTCCAGTAGAGACTACAATAAAACATGCAGACACGTCAATCCTGGACCCGGCGCGTTGTAATTCAAAAATTAGCATTTGGCGTCCATCTTATGTTTATAAAGTCAAATACACCTGTCAAGCTCATTTGCAATTCCATGGGCTGGGCGCGGCCGCAAGAACTTCAACTTGAGAAAGGAAGGTTACGTGTAGCTTCAGTGAATCGAGAAATTGCGATGGTAGCAACCGTTTCGTCGAAACGTCCGGTTTTCTCAACAAAACCAGTTGGGCCAAGGAATGCGGGCCCAAGGCTCGCGTACGAAAGTTCCGATGCCGCGTGTGATGTCGATTGCTCTGTTACAAGTCTTACAACCAATTAATCGGTACCGTCTAAACGACGAGTTGATTTCACGATCAATTTATTGGGTAATCTCGGTTTACGGTTCGCGTGCCACGAAATTTAATAGGTAAATGGATAAGGTGTACCGCCAACCGCCTTGTTGGTTATTAAACAAATCAAAACCCTATCTTATAGTTTTACTTTTTCGTATTTTAATAGAGCATATTTCAAGATTTTCCTTGAATACATACCAACAAACACACTTATTTGGACATATATGGAATGTAGTTAAAACATCTTGTAGGTCTTAATTACGTGTTAATATTATAAACAATATTAACACGTTTTACATCGGAGGTCACATCATCGGGTTCACATCGTAAACAGTTTTATTTCGTTTTAATATTGAATCTGTTAGCACCCAAGGTTTAGTATCCCATTCACCTTTAGTTCACAAAGTACTTTAAATTTTCGAAAAGCATAAAAATTTGGCTTAAAAATAAAGCTTTTGTCAATTATTTAGAGTACAAGCAAAGAACTTTATGCGTTTCCTTCCTCAAGAAAAAGCATGTCCTTCTGAATGATCCACTGTTTTTTCGTAAGGCTTTTAGCATAGTGTTGGTTGGCACATGAAATATTTACGATTAGACCTCCTTTTATCTCTTTATTCACACATGTCACCGTGTCTCCATTTTTGGCTGGTCCCGTTAAAGGCTACAATGGTAAAATTTAAGGTTTTTTACAAAAAAACCTTAAAGATTACAATAAGATTTTGAAATGCCCAAGGTTCAATGCCCTCATTAATCTAATCGTGTAGTAACAACGTTTAAATAAGAAAAGACAAGGTAAATTTACCTGCCTTACCATTTGCAAAGCAAAAAACAAAACTACAAGAGTCAAGATTTCTCAAGCCATGTGAAAATGGAGAAACGTTCTAAGAAAAAGTGAACGGAATTAATTCGCAACGGATTATTGGCAAATCTACTTTTATTGCCCTTCTTTTGGAAGCTCCACGAGGTAACATTATTAGATATAGAGGCATAATAATCAATCAGTTTAAGATTCCGCACCAGTCGGCACCGTAAAACACTTATTGCATCGCATTTCTGAAGTGCCATAGCGACAATAATTGCTTGCTTCGGATTACTACTTTCTCAGTAGTAACAGTTCACTCTATTAACAGCCGTTGTGTGCTGACCGCGGCTCCCTTTGAGAAGTTTTTTTTTTCTGAAGGACTTACGCTGTTAGCCGTGAGGTGGCCTTTGAGAAGTCAACTACATAATCATGTTACTCCTCCGGTAAAGCTGTAAAGGCCACCTCACGACCAACAGCGTAAGTCCTTCAAAAAAATAATCATGTTCTCACTGTTTTTAATCTTCTTGCGTTTTATACCACCTAATTCTATAGTGTCCATCCCATCCTTCAGATCATTTGTATCCAAAAAGCTAGACAAAAACTTGATATTGCTATGGTAAAATTCAACGCATCATTAGTTCCAGTCTAGTGGCATCGATGTCAGTGTTTCAATAACACGTTTGTAAACAAATTCTTGGAAAGTAAACGATGACGATGACAATATTGACAGTTTTTGCATCCTCCGCAGTTCTCGTTTTTGGTTGAGGAATTGTGCTCGCAATGTTTACGATTTTTTGTTTGTAAAAAAACTAGCTGTGTGTAGATATTCTAATTTGCATCGATTCATCTGAAATGATATAATATTGAGTAAATTATCAGTACCTATCATCAGATATCGATGTGATATTAAAACTATTCCTCTAGTCTTATTGGGTCTTACTACTCATATATTTTCAATTGTATTAAAATCACTGCTATGACAAGAACTTAATTGATGAAATCTGTAAGCCTCATAAAAAGTTTTTGATAAGACTCTTTTTTATCTAGTACCTTCTATAGATACCAAATTTCATCAAATTTAAATCCCATCTATAATCTAGAAAAACCTGATCATAACTTAATATAATAATACATCAGACAGACAGCTAGACTTAGAGCGGTATATAACGTTTATAAAAGCAAGCCAGTCGCCACAACTAGGTCCACTCGACTAAGTGGACCAGAAGAACTGGTTCTAAGGAAGTGATCATCCAATAGAAGGATTCATTGATACGTGCAACGGTTTATGTAGCGATAGGGTCGTCGACTAACTCAATTTCTAAAACTTCTTTACAAAAATCGATTCTTATCAGACATGGTGTTAATGTTCAATCAATAATTTTAAGGGGACTATCTTCTCTCATAAATTTTACCAAAATTAAACAAATTTAATGTGTGCTTATAATGTGAGAATAACGGTATCTACTTATTACGATTGTAATTAATCTTATTACTCATCTTTCTTAATTTAACTAAAGACAAAGCATTTCAATAATAGGTGATGACAGCCGTACAGAACGCGGTCAGTCGAGTGACATTTGAATGATCGACCTTGAATTTGGGCAATCGTTTCTTAAGCCTTGTGCAAACCCGTTTGTTTGCTTAAAGCTTATTGCTTTTGCGGATTGAAATGTCGTAAAACGCTTGTGATTACGAACTTCTACCTACAAGTACCTATATAACGGCATTTACTGCTTACGTTCGAAAATTTCAGCCCATCAGCAAATAGGCTTATATCAATTGCATGCGTAAGTACCTTTATAAAGATTTCTCCGTAATAAAAAAAATGCTGTGTTCAGTACAAAAATGCTTGTAAAAAAATTACAAGTTATCAAATTTACTTACGAAATAACGCTCTCTAATTGGCTAACAATTACGTGATACAACGCGTTCATTGGTTTATTATAAAACAAAATATAAATCGACATACAATAACCATAAAACCCTGCGCTCACTCGCGCGTCTGAACATGCGTTACCAATTTTATGTCAATAATAAAATTAATTGTATTAACTCATAGAAGACGAAGAACCTTTTTAACGAAATTTTATCGAGACCGCAAGTGCTGTTGACGCGTGTTTGCGTGGCTTTTACTACGGAAATTTCATTATTTATGTTTATTACTATGGACTGCATTTTAAAAACGGCAAGTAAAATCGCTCGCTCCACTGGGTGCAGGGTCCTGTGGTGAATAGCAAAGCCGTTACTTTGCTATTCACCACAGGATATAAACCTATGTTATCCACGCACCTGAAAATGAATTAACATTCCGCAAGCACAACCAAGTGTTGAAGGCCACATTGAACTGGGCCTCATTGAAACAGAACCATAAAATAATAGGGATAAAAGAATAAAGGCATGTAAATGTTATGACTTGTTAGATAGTTGAAACTTATCTCGTACTCCTGAAATATTATTACTTTCAAAATCTTTTGGATAAAAATGATTACACCAAACAGCCTCCCTAGTCAAATAGAAGCAAAACCTAAGCGTCCGAAACCGTCAATGATCTCATTCTGAGCGTCTCTCGGGTGTGTGTAATTGCAAATATAATTAACGTTCATACGAAGGCAACGAACATACCAACCTTGGGGTCTCATTCTACGTGTTAATTGCGCAAACGGCCGAGCCCAAACTTTGAAATATCGTCGACCAAAGATAGATCATTTTGAATATATCATTTTGAATAACTGCTTTTGATATGTTGGCAAAGACTTATGGACCAAACAATGGTTTGGTATTATGGTTTGATATTATGGACCAAGTATTGACTTATGTCTATGACAGAGATACCTAAGCGTAGTAAGCGGCCCGTTTATATAAGACAGTAGTTATTTTGGTTAACCAATATGTCAGTTGCTATCAAAATAATATTGGGACGATTGCTCTGTCAGCCCTATTCTTGGTAAATGGTAAGCTCACATGAATTTTGTGACGCAAAATAGGGAAGATAGGCAAGTTTGTCTCTAGTAAGGCAAATCTACGGCTTAGAATATGGGTTACCGCCGTAAAAGCGTTGCAAATCATTCGAAACCAAAGAATTTGTAATAAATAGAGATTTCAAAACAATATGGAATTTGGTTATACTTTATGTCATTCAAGTCAGCGTTTCCTGTAGTTATTGTTTTATTAACATAGAACAATGAGTTCATATTATCGTGATAGTCTAGACTTCAATATCAAGTGTAAATATTGATAGCAACGCGATATTTATTACGGAATTATGAATCACTAAGTAATTTATAGCAAAAATGGTACCTAATTGCGTAGTTCAAACCTATAACTTATATGTTCATGACCAAAATAGTATTAAAATCATTTTTTATGAGCATGACATTAATCGTATCTCACCCATATCTAAGATGCAAGCAATCCGTGGTTACTTATTTAGCTAACGAAACGTCACAGAAAGTTTAAATGCAAATTATAAAACTATTCAAAATCCAACGCGAACAAACTCGTATTATAATAAAATGTATTCATATACCTACTGTAATTGAATGATAACTTGTTGCTTTATGGCCAAAGGAAATTACGAATGTACATTGAAGCAGTCGACCATTTATCAGCTGCGCATGCACCGTGTTGAAACTGCTACTGACAGAGCGCGGGCTGATAAGAAAACGTACCGATAAAGCACTGCAATTGAAATAATACCGTTGCTAAATTGATTTTTGAAACAATTACAAATTGTGAATTAGAATAATTGCAACTGTGATTAGTGGCACGAACAGTTGTGTCCTAACATACATCATATGGAACACGAGAGATACATATGCTTACGTCACACACTGGCGCACTGGGGCGGCGTAGACTTTTGTACCTTCTTTATTTATCAAAGGATAAATAAAGGTCAAATAAATAATAGGCAAAGTTTGTCTATAGCACCTACTCAATCGTCTGGAGTTGATTTCAAATCAGCATAATAAGCTTTCAAAATAAAACCTTTCGGGATAATACAGTAAGTACATACCTACCAAGGTATAGGATAAAACTGATATACGGTCTAATATACACGCCACAGTCATTGCTGTTAACACATTGAGGGGTATAATTTGCGCTTTAAATCGACAGATTTTAGTATCAAAATTACTTTAATATCTACTTAAAAAGACGGCGAAATTGAAGTGGGAGTGGGCTGGTCACGTCTCGCGCATGGACCCGCAGAGGTGGGCTTATATCACCACCAGCTGGATTCCCAGTACTGGCCGCCGCCGCCGGGGTCGACCGAGAAGACGGTGGCGAGACGACCTTGACACCTTTGTGGGAAAAACGTGGCCGGAGGTTGCCAAGGACAGAGAAGTGTGGAAGAGGAATGGGGAAGCCTTTGCCCAGGAGTGGGACACTATTATAGGCTAGTTAAAAAAAAAATACTGCTTAAGTACCCACTTACTTTGGACTAGACACTTTCCTATGTCCGCTCTCTTTGCTACGTTCTGTAAAAATGGACTTACCTTCATAATGGTTGTCATCGTCATCGTGAGCGCCGCTGATCTGTCGACACAGGTCTTCGTACTCCGCCCAGTAGGCCGCCAGCGCCGAGGGGTCAGGCGCGCGCGGTGGCAGCGGCATCGCCATACGGACCTCCGGAGACTCCTGTGCAACAAAACAAAACTAGGGTTAGATGGTTCATTAAGCTTCATACTCACAGTACATCCATGAGAACAGAATACGTGCAGTGTCAGAACATGTTGACACGAGGCGAGCTATCGGTTTACAGAACTACTATTCAAATAATAATTCATTCACAGTACCTACATCTAATATCAGGAGGTGCATTCCTTATCGATTTGTAGGACAACTAATGATTTTAAACTCTAATTGGGTCTCAGAGTTTAGGTAAGAAAAATCTAAGTACCTAGGAGATTTTTGTATAGCACACCATCCATTCAATCAAGGTTTGTATTGTCTAGTGTGAAAGACAAACAGGAATGCAGACATAACCTTTATTTTACCGATTAATCTCACGTAGTTTAACTAACTATATAGGTACTTATATCACAGATTTCCATCCATTTAAGACACTGTACTGAAATATTCCAATAAAATATATTTATTAGGATGTAGGTAAGTATAGGTTATTAGGTACAAATGTCGTAATCCATCGGCATTGTACGTGCGGTTATCCGTCGCTTTGAAAGGCGTTGACTAACGCAAGTAGGTAGGTATTTCGTAAAATCGTGTGCTCAGATTTGCTCATTCATATCGCATTGTTTGAACATTACGAATTTAAAGGACAACACCTTCATAGCTGCTATTGTCTGTAATAATCACTGTTTTGTGTTTACCCACCATTTAATGACAACAAGCGACTTAACACTTGAGGAATTTTGAAATTTAATAATTTCGGCATTTCTTTCCACCAATTTCAAAAGCAACCAAAAAGTATTAACGTATAAAGAACTCACACAAATAAACAGTGCACTAACACACATAGAGGTCACAGAGAGATATAACAAAATAAGAAGGGATGAACCCTTTTTCAAATCATGAAAACAACAGTAACACGCCTACTCCAATTTGTATTATCAAACAGCAAAACTAAAACTAACTTTATATGTGAGTAACATAGAGCAGATTTTAGATAAAATCACAGTTACTTGTTTTAATTGACTACATCCACTAATTAACAACATTTACTACCGTTATCAGAGTCACAGCGAGCACGCTTGCGTCATAAATGAACGAGGGATTAGAGGGATCAGCGGTAATCTTACCGCAATGCGTTGGATGACAATAGCGTATGAATGGCCTGAGAAATGTGCTAAAAACGGACTTCCGCCTCATGATTAAGACATCCATGAGTTTGCTTTACAATAACAAGGCACAACTTGTTCACAACAAAAGTGTGCCTGATGTGGAAACTAAATGTTATCCTTAGTTCATTGACCACCAAACTACGAATAAACTACTTTTGACAACGCTAAAACTACTGCTGTCCTGCTTAAACATTACAGTCGTGAGAAGGACGGGAAATACACTTTAGTTCAGCGCGGTGTGAAAAGTGAAGCTATCTATGTGTAAAGCATGTGTACGACATAGGTTGCACGCAACCCATTGAGGGCTCATAAGGACACAGGGAACACGACACGATTCTATTTTGTTAAGCAAGTTGTATGTAGCAATATAACATAAGGTAATCAATGAACGATGCCCATGTGTCTGAAAGTATTACTGACCGACTTTACAAAAGAAATCCAGGCAAATATGCGTCCTTAACACCTTAGCTGCGGCCAATAAATTATATACTTTCACCTGGTGCGGCGGCGGGTTGAAATGCACCCCCATCGATATTCCCGCCAGTTATAGTTTTCACAGTGCGCACCAACCGTAAACACCCTGGTGCGGCGAGCCGATATGTGCCTGTTCCGCACTGAAGGTGTTAGATATTTAAATCCATTCGACCTAGCATCGGCTATACTTAGTATGCGTAGAACCACGCGTCCTTTCATCAGTCACAGTCAGTTCTGAGTTGGTATAAGCACAGATTTTAATAGAGATAGGACCAACCCTAACCACACCCGCGGCGATACCTCATCAAACAGTACTATCAGGCGACGTCACCGCACCATTAGCAAATACAGCCGATAACGCAAGGTCGCCTTACGTATACCTACCAGGGTAAAGTACTATATTACACTCATTTGTTTTGCAATGCAAATTTATTTTAAAATTCTCAGCCAAAAAAAACGTACGGGTCGAATTGAGAACCTCCGTCATTTTTCGAAGCCAATTAATAATCACTCGGAGATATGAGGCAGAAACCTTTTATAAGATTTACAGTGAGTCATGCGAGGTTGCCGAAACGACCCAAACCAAATCATTAATGAACTGACAGCCCGAAATAAAATTAATTCTTATATCTGATATCAATGTTCAACTAGTCTTTGGCAAAACTGGACACCATTAATTATTACACAGAAACCGTTACGCAATCTAAAATCCAATTCATTCCATTTCCCAAGCAATTAATTCGTCCAAAAACGAATTCAGTGCTGTTTGAGACGCGCGAAGGTGGCGCGGAGGAGGAGGATTGCTTCGAAGACGACTTCCGCTACTTGATATAAATAAATATAATTTATTGTTTTCTTATATTTACGCGAATACTACACATTGAAATAAAACTATTTAAACAAACAAAAAACAACTAAATATGAGGGTACCCAGTTAATAACTATGACATCAGGACGTCTAACACCTCAGTCCCCCCGTTACCATGGTTGCTGTAAAGCAGCCGAAACGTCGTCGGGAACATAAAAAAGTAAATAAACGGGATACAATCCGTAAAAAACTTTTTAACAAAAAATTAAACCGCCGAAAATATTAAAAAGCAAAAAATAATATACCTTTTTTATTGTACCTTAACAACAAAGTTCTTAAACTAATGTAAGTATACCTAAGTCATTTTGAGTCGGCGCCAAACTAGCAAATTAATTAATAAGTAAAGCTAAAGTGTGATGCACGGCGGCGCGGCGCGACACGCCCCTTCGCCGGAAAATGCCGAGCGTTTACGAAGTTAATGTCAGCGAGACAGCAACTCGTGCGGGCACATACATGAGTGCACACATTGTGCGAGTTGTCGTTCCGAGAGCACATTTTTTGGAATGTTAATGTTTGTGGCTGAAGATTTCACGTTGCATTGTTAATTTCATTTGGTTATTTCTTTAAATTTATTGTTCATTGATTGTTTGGCGCCGACTCAAAATGACTTAGGTATACTTACATTAGTTTAAGAACTTTGTTGTTAAGGTAAAATAAAAAAGGTATATTATTTTTTGCTTTTTAATATTTTCGGCGGTTTAATTTTTTGTTAAAAAGTTTTTATTTTATATTTTTTTGTGGCTAAAATCAACTCCTTACTACATACTTATTTTTTTTGTAATACACAACTCAGCATTCAAATCTGGGAATGAACAATAAATCTCTCCCTATTTTCCCACCCTTAGGGTAGGATTTTTTCTTCCTAATTTATACGGGACCAACTTCGAGGTTATACCCTAACCAATACGTGTCGAATTGTGAACCTCTTCCGTTTTCTTCGTTGGTTAAAAATGGGTATAATTCCAAGTTAAGTCTATGCGGGCGTAGGTATATCATGGTGTAGGTGCTAATCTACACCAGACTAGGCAAATACACAAATGAATTGGCACCGACTACAAATGTAATGAATTATAAGCTTATTTGTAACTTTTTAGTGTACCTAGGTTTTTGAAGGCGAATTTAGTATATATTTTGTGATTAGCACCTCATAAGAGCCCAAAAAAGGAATTCACCCCTCACCACCCTTTCCATCCCATCGTTTCGATATTTGTTAACTATCCGTATTAAACAAAAAAAGATTTTTCGAAATCGGCTCACTAACGCCAAAGATATACTATAGTCCAGAATGCAAACTTTATCACCCCATTTCACTCCCTACATATTTTTTTTTTCAAATTTCCTAAAACATGTGTTTCTTTATTTTGTATGCATAATATATATACAAATTTTCAGGTTGATCAAAAAATATTTTTTAAATTGTGTGACCTTCAACCCCCCATTTCACCCCCAAGGAGGTTGATTTCTGATAATGTTTTAAAAATGGGACCACCCTCGAAGAATTCTCTAGCAAAGGTCATAAAAATTATCGAAATCGGTCTACTGACGCCGGAGATATGCGTGATCATACATAAAAAAGAATGCAAACTTTATCACCCCATTTCACACCCTATTCATTTTTTTGTTCAAAATTCCTAAAACACGTATTTCTTGATTTTATATGTTAAATACATATACAAAATTTCAAGTCGATCAAAAAATAATTTTC
This sequence comes from Ptilodon capucinus, assembly GCA_914767695.1. Taxonomy (NCBI): domain Eukaryota; kingdom Metazoa; phylum Arthropoda; class Insecta; order Lepidoptera; family Notodontidae; genus Ptilodon; species Ptilodon capucinus. The sequence goes on along the minus strand of OU611808.1, from coordinate 13,460,695 downwards.
AAATTGTGTGACCTTCAACCCCTCATTTCACCCCCAAGGGGGTTAATTTCTGATAATATTTTGAAAATTGGACCACCATCGAAGAATTCCTTAGCAAACGTCATAAAAAAATTCGAAATCGGTTTAGTGACGCCGGAGATATTCGTGATCATACATAAAAAAAAAAAAAAAAAAAAAAAAATATACGCGTCGAATTGAGAACCTCCTCCTTTTTTTTTTTCGTCGGTTAAAAATAGTTTTATTTCAATAAATATAATTTATTGTCACAGCTCAATATATAGTCAATACATTTTTCTTAGACATGTACTAACTTTTTCGATTATTTTCGTGCGGTTCCCAAGACAATTTAGCTTTTTCCCCGGGACTCGCCGTGGTTCAAACCTCGGTGTCTTTAATGTACCTCACACATACAATCCTGGTTTACAGGAGTAACAGTGGTGGGAATGTGTATAGGTATTGTCCCATTAAAAATATAAAAGCGCATTACATAATAATGTAAACTATTTTGAAATCATAGGCAGAATTGTAAGAATGTGAAGTACGTTCTTGCCTCTGTATATAAAATAAATATCGTCTTCCGCTAAGTACGTAACGAATGCTTTAAATAATAATTTAAATCATAAACAATTAACCCATATCCAAAATGTTATGCAATTACAGTGAAGGTAAATAATTATTCGCTGAAAACGAAAAAGTAAAAATAAAAACATTACATGTTTATCAAGATTTAAATGGCCAAATGCTTACTAGTTGGAAGAAGCCAAACTAAATATAACGAAAACTCTGTCTTCGCCGTTAACTGTAGATTATCTCCGCCCAGTGGAGCGAGCCTCGACTCGGCTTACGAAAGTGTCAGAGCTTATAAATGTTTCCTTTACATCCCACGGCACTATCGAAACAAAGACAGTAGCGGCATCCTGTGCTGCTTCCGGAGCGCCCGCGCACTATGATAATTTAAATTGTATTATTAAGCATAGACAAAAGGTCGAGCACTATATAAATCGAGCAATAGATAAATAAAGTACTCTTTAATGTACACCAAAACAATGATAAAAAATACATTCTTAGGGCTATTAATTGTACCTAGCTACTGTATTTAACAGTAGCTAGGTACAATTGGGCAGTCTTACCGCTAAAAGCAATTCAATTTACATGAACGAGTGAAATGAAAACTATATCTGTTAAACATAACACACATTTTAAACTAAGCTGAATTAAAGGCAATCTTAGTTCTGAGAGCTCTAGTTGAAGTAAGGAATAAGATAAAAGTGGTTGAATTGTAGTGGATGAATAAGATCGGGTATAATGGCGAACCTTGAGATTCTGATTACAGGACAAATAGATTTGAAACTAAATAATAAAGTTCATTTTAATAATAGAGCTATTTATAATACTGAAAGTAGAGCCAAAGTGTTACTTCATCTTGTATGTAGAAAACTGAATAATAAGTAAGTAGGTGCGTAATGTGAGAATTTACGCAAGATGCCGCTGAAACGCGACAACACAGCTAATCGCTGATTCGATTACGACGAGACGCGCAATTAAAAAGATAATTAAAATAGTTCGGGCGTAATTTAAAAATTAATTAAAATAGTTCACTTCCATTAATTTAGTCAGATTGGCGGCATAAAAAAACGTTGCGATATTTTTACACGTTATGAATTACATTGCCAAATGGAAGACATTAGTTAACATGGAATTTGCTGGATAGTAATCATCAGTAAATCGCGAATATTATCATTTTTAGGGTTCCGTACCCAAAGGGTAAAACGGGAACCCTATTACTAAGACTTCGCTGTCCATCCGTCCGTCCATCCGTCCGTCCGTCCGTCCGTCCGTCCGACCGTCCGTCCGTCCGTCTGTCACCAGGCTGTATCTCATGAACCGTGATAGTCAGAGAGTTGAAATTTTCACAGATGATGTATTTCTGTTGCCGCTATAACAACAAATACTAAAAACAGGAATAAAATAAATATTTAAGGGAGCTCCCATACACCAAACGTGATTGTTTTGCCATTTTTATAGATAATGGTACGGAACCCTACGTGCGCGAGTCCGACTCGCACTTGGCCGGTTTTCAATAAAAAAAGGACGGGGAGAGAATTTTCACATTATCCATTGTTTAAAAAGACTTCCTTTATACACATCTTATTAACTTATACAGTTTCAGACAAAGAAGTCAGGAGGCCAGTGACATTTGAGGCATGTTGACCGGCTTCCGGAGCAGCCCACGGGCAAAAGTTTTCTGACCAATGACTCAAGCGCAATACAAATGTCTCTGGCAAATCCATAATCTCGAAACCTGACCCTGTTTACATACCAAATCCTTAGCACTTGTTGAGTACAGAATAGATTAAATTTAGTGATCTAGTCAAAATCAGAAATTGACATGGGAAATATTGGAATAATTTTCCCAACATTTTTAGAAAGTTATTACCCATTTGCAGAAGCATAGTAGAACACTTTTGTATTGTTTTTATATTTTTTATAAATTTAGACGTTCTAACGCACTATAGCAGTTACGTTAGCACTAACGTTATAGCAGTGGTAGCCTCGCGGGCAAGAACGCCCGCCTTGAACGTAAGGGGTGCAAGTTCAAATCCCAGGCCCGCACCTCTGAGATAATTTTCATGTGCGAATGTCATTTTCAACAATGATTACCACTTGCTGAACGGTGAAGGTAAACATCGTGAGGAAACCTGCACGTCTATAGCTTTCTATAGCGTGTGAAGTTCACCAACCCGCACTGGGCCAGCGTGGTGGACTATGGCCCAAATCTCCCTCGTATTGAGGGGGAATGTGCCCGGTATAATGGCAATAGGCTCGCCCCCTATTACATTGGGACCAAAATACATCGGCGAAGTGTGGGCGCACTACAGTGCACCTCTGCCTACCCCTTCGGGGAATACAGGCGTGATGATGATGTATTATTACGTCCTAACGAAATGTATTCATTTATAGGGAAGCATTTAATACAAGAATGTCATTTATAAAACATGAATACAGTTATATAGTCTCGAAAATAATACTTGACGCGTGACTATAATCCGTGGAACATACTAACGAACTTTCAAGTTTTACAAACGACCTAATAACCATAACTTTGAATAACAGAATGGAGATTCCGAGAATCGTAATAAGTTATATTAGGTTTGTTAAATCGACTTGAGGAAAAAAACTTGTTTTCTTCTTCTATATTGCGTATAAATATAATGTCAGCATTTTGTAAATGGAACTATGTAAAATAAATGTGCAGAATTAAAAACATAATGTCACAGGACTAAACACCTGCAAACCAATCTGCAAAGAATTAACATCATATTTTGAGCTAATTGAAAGAAAACACAGCTTAAAAATTTGGTCAGCTACTATCTATGCTCCTATCTACTACTACTACAGCCCTTTTAACGTCCCACTGCTGGGCACGGGCGGAGCCTCAATGCGAGGGGGATTCAGGCCACAGTCCACCACGCTGGCCCAGTGCGGGTTGGCAGACTTCACACATCTATCGAGAACTAGACAAGTTCCCCCAGACGTGCAGGTTTCCTCACGATGTTTTCCTTCACCGTTTCATAGCAAGTGATAATCTCGGATGAAAATGAGATTCGCACATAAATCCCAGAGGTGCGAGTCGGGGTTTGAACCTGCACACTTTGATTTGCAAGACGTGCGTTCGACCACTCGGCTACCACTGCTATATCTATGCTCCTGTGCCTATAACAAATATATTATATGTGCTAGTGTTACCCATAGTACCTATAATTGATAGGATGAGTAACCTGACTCAGGTAAAACCTTTTTCGAATTTGCCATCTGTTATTCCAATACCAAATACTGGATATATAATAATGAGTATTTTGTTGAAAAGCTGAAGAGACGATACTACGATACGTCCGTGATGTCATTTTACCTCTGAATGATTCACTTCATGCGTTTTTATTCAACGCCTATGCCCCTTACCTATATCCTGTTTAATATTCTATATGGATGAATCAAACGAATCCAAATTCAAACAAAATTATACCAGAGACGGGGATTTTCACATGCCCAATTTTTATGGGACTTTGAGGTCTACGTAAGTAAGATTGTCTATGTCAAGACGTATACGACTGACGGCCTTGGCATAAGTAAGACCGATTTCGTTTGTTGACATCTTTTTGACATTTTTGACATATATCGTGACATTCATCGAGTTGAATCAAGACCGATAAATCGATTATAAATTTTAATAGTTGACGCCAAGGAAATATCGATAGCATAGTCCGCTAGCTAATGTTAATAAACTTTTACAAGTAGACATTCAACGGTAAGCCGCTATTCAGTTCACCAAGTCTGTATGTCAATATTTGCGAGATGGCTCCGTTTGACAAATATTTGACGACATTCGGTGTCAAATTCCAAGGAGGGTGGCATCATCACTCTTTAAATCTTTCTTGAAACTATTGATTGCTATTTGGTATGTCTATCAATTTACTTACACATGTTTTTAAGATCTAATAATAAAACATTAACATAGTAGAAACCTATTCCTTAACTCCGAATGTATTGACTATTTTTATCCATTCACATCATTGTCCTTATTAATGAACGGTAGAGGGATTGTAGTTTCTGTGAATTTATAGGTTCCTAAAAAAATATATACAAAATAGTTATCCATATGTTACGTAGATAGATACAAGTAATTAAATGTTATTCAACAACATCAATTAGTTATACTTACACAATTAAGAAATCTAGAAAATGTAGGCATTTCGAAAGTGTAATGAAAAAATTGGGCAATTGTTTACTGCTCGACATTATATCATAAAGTTAAATAATTAGCGTTAAAACGAAAGCGAACGGACTGGATCTTATTAATTGTGAATGAACTGTTAAGCAGCAACATTCGCGCAAATAACATTACAGCATTGATAACTCACCAACGGAACTTTTAACTAAAATCATACGCATTATAATCGATGACGGCTTGGTCTAGTGTTCTTAGTGTAAGTCGCTCGGCTGACTACACCGTACCAATATTAATTTATGAACTAGGAGGTTGTCGGGATCTTCATAAATCCATACCATCCCGAACACGATATCAGCGCAGGCCTTCCAGATGTCATAGATTCTGCGGATACCGATTTAAGAATAACACATAAATTACGTCATTCCCTCATTTCGTAGCATAGTCATCAGCCAGTGACCTTATGATCTCAGCTTAAGGAAACTTTACAGAAACCCGAGATAAAATGCTTGGTGTTTATTATGCTACGAGAAGCAGGCTTGGGTCACAGCACTTGGGTCCTCTTTAGCAAAGATCCAAGTTATAATGACATCAGCATCTTATTTGGTTACTAAAAACAGTGTCAAACACATGAGATTTGTAAATCCACAATCAAATTATTTGTTGCAATGTATTAAGATAAATATGTAACCTAAGCCTAAATACAGATATAAGTATTATATGTATATCTATCAGTAAATAGAAAAGAACAAACGCACTTTTTTTATACTATGTGATTTGTATAATAATACAAAATTATCTCGAAATCTAATTGAATAACGAACATTATCGAAAAATATGACAATCGAGGTATCGATTTAAGCAATCGTTACTGTAACAATGAAATAGTGACACACAGCCATCGAGATATCGTAATCGATTACATTTCAAATGGGTAATGTACCCAAGTATTTTACAACCGCACATAATATTCCAGTGACTGGACAAAATAAACCGAGGGTCAATTTTCTGTTATTGGCCTTAAAAAAGGTGTCGCAAAAAGCAAAGACCTCTTTTTCTGTAAATTGCTAAATATACGCGTTTAAGATTTCTTAAAATTAGCCTGAAGTTGGCGGGCGTTTTTATCATGGTACATTTTCCGATATCTATCCTGGTTTTAGGATGCAATAACAAATATTTGAAATCCTTACCTTTTAATAAAAAAAAATGGGATAACTATAGACAATTTAGTAAGATTGTTTTTTTTTATAATCAACTTTACGACGAAGTTACGCCAATTTTCAACTTAAGAAAAGGCGCTTACATTAGGGTTGCCAACCATACTATAAAATATAGTATTGTACTATATTTTAGCTCTGCGTACTATGTTGAAAAAATATATAGTACGTAAGAGTACTATATTATTGTGCCTTGCATGGAGATTGCGCGTATACTATAGCGTGTTTCGGAACGGAACGACAATTAAACGAAACTGTCACTGTCAACTACTGTCAAGTGAAAGACGTTTTCACAAACAAAAGCACTGGTCTTCTTTACGTACCTTGGTACCGCTTAAAAAGGTGCCGTATTGTTTAGACTTTTTTTTTGGACTTACTGACACTTTTTTGTAGGATTTTTGTGAATGTACTATATTTTTGAGCGATGTACTATATATTTTACTACTCGGGCTGGAAAATACTATATTTTCGAAAAAAGAGTTGGCAACTCTAGCTTACACACTCTTTGTGAATCCAATTGATTGCATCATTCAACCTTAACTATAGAATGGTTGTCTGGAATAATCGCTAAACCGGTGCTTGCTCCCCCAACCCGCGGGTCCCGTGTGTGCTCCCATGCGGAATAGAAACTGAAACTATGCTAAGCTAGACGACTTCTTTAAAAGAAGGTTGCCTCCCAATTATTATGCTGTTAAAACTGTTTACTGTTAATTAAACACGTACTATACGAATATAGATATTAAATGAATAGATTAAAAAAGAAATGAATTGAATTAAACATCGCGATTTTTGTTTACTGCGAAATAAAACTGTAATTAGCGCAGAGAACATTGCCAATCACTAATAAAAAGTAAACGAAAACCTAAAAACAAATTTGATGAGATGAGCATTCTCCAGTGATTGTTTCGTAATGTACTGCCCATAGAGGTACTTTAATATCATTGGTACTTCCAATGTTTTTTATAAAAGAAGCAATATACTCTTAAAATATCATGAAAATTATCATGAAAATCTTGATGATTAATTCCGTTACTTTTGCACATCTACTCATATTTCTTTAATTTAAATTGATATAATTTAAATTCTGCCTCCGATTCCCTCGTCACTGCAAATGTTGCAGCATAATGCTGAATATCGCACAATCATGGCATAAAATCGGTCTCAAATCGTTCCAATATAACCAATTTCGTCGCACCATTAGCAATTGCACACACGCCATAAATGACAGAGCCAGACCACGCTCGAGTGCACAAATTGCTTATACTTAGAACATTATAATAATATTATGTTGTATATTTCGCTGGTCATTGATAGGTTTTGAAGTTGGTAAGGCGGTAATGGTCTCGTGATATGCAAGTAGCTTAGAGCTTTTTATGAAACAAAAAACTGGCAACTGACAAGTGGCTAGCTGTGAGGTCTTTGAAGGAGAGCGCTGTTATTCCAAATTCAAATTAATGACTTAACTAAATTTGACAGCCCTAAAAGTATATTCGGGCCGTGAGATGGACAGCAACACATTTAGCTTAGTGTAGCTTCGTTTGGTGACAACAGAATCAAGCCGAGATGTCACAGGTTCACGTTCTATATGTTATTAATCCCAATGTTTACTTATTTAATCCTAACAGACAGTTTGTCTGTGCACCTCGTGATGTTTTGCTACATCTAAAATGATGGATGATGTGACATGAGCGGTATCTTCGTTATCACCAATACCTTGTACAGTCAGCTCAATTTATTATGAATAGAAATGACAGAGATGTTTTCAAAGTAATGAAAGACTGTTAAACTAAGGATACAGATAACCTGAAGCACGTCGATAAGACTATACATGCGCTTCTGCAAATGATTATGCTTATTAAGCTGTTGATAAGTAGGTAGATCACGTGACTTATGTCATTTCCGAACAACTAAATGCATCGATTTGAAAACAAAATTATAAAGATCCAATGAAATTTGACGCGTCCACTAAAAGGGCTATTACCCTTTACTTGAAGAGCTGCTTTCCTAGCCCATTTGATAATCTATAAAATTACGCTAAAATGTATGGACATGACGTTAGCTGTCGATCACGTGACTTATGTCAATCCAACCCCCTAACCTAGTCTGCATTTTTTAAAGTGCTTGTAACTTAACACCTAAGCTAGGGGGAGTTTGAGTATCTATTAAGGCACGTGAAGTCTACAAATCTACTTTCGTCAATATTATAACAAACAGTAGGTATAATTGTTATTTGCTAGTTTATGTTTATTTGTTGCTGAGTGCACAATATTTATTTTAATAACAATACGATAAATATGTACGTCACACCCAACACTTGAGATAAACAATACCATATTAGCTTCCATATTGGTTAAACCTACATGTCTGCAAGTCAATGTGATTGGTCAGTAGAGATGAACAAACGTTGCTTCCTACGTTTGGCATAAATGGTTATTGTGCTTACTACTTAGCATTGGACTTGTCAATACATATTGAATACATTTCGATAGAGCTTCTGTTATGTTAATACAAAGAAAAGCTTGCACTATCTTACTTCTTTATTTGCACATTACTTGGTCTATTGATCGTTAGATCCAAATAATTTAGTAGATATGAATTTCTTGTGCACGAATAATGCTGCTGCCTTAACTAGGAAAGTTGTAGTCAGTAGTGTAAGATGTTGTTCTTAAAGTTGAAAAACCCAAAACTCAATGCCACAATTCTAGATATAATATTCAGATAACGCATTAGTGCAATAATTTAAAATTAAAAGTGACAATACCCATAATTGCGTAGGTAGTCGCTACAGCTAATTAATTAATTAATTGCAGGATCCAAGAAACACCTGCGTCTGCGGTACTTATAATAGAATAAACAATAATTAATATGTAAGTAGGTATTATTAATAATATAAGTAAGGTGCGTGTACAATTTGCAATATATTACAGTTCCAATATAGCCTTAATGATCATTTAAACTAACAATGATATAAGTTTAAGTAGGATAGACCGCACGTGGTTACAGGAAGTAAATTAGTCGTCACAAATTTCGCTAGACGTAGTTTCATTCTTATACTTTAGGAGAGACTAATACATAATATGAATGACACCGTACAGAATCATTTCAAACAGCTATCTAGTATAATAATTTAGGTGAAAGATAAGGTAATAAGGGTATTGGGAAAAAACTCAATGGCTTTAAAACATTTCAACAGGTATATCATATAAATTCCCAACACAGCAGTCTATAACGCTGGCCGTCTACTGAAAACACTTTCACACATCTTAACATACTTCCAATTTGAACAATTGCATTCTATTTGTCCATCCTGCATGTCTATTGCACACTCACGCTAATTGTTAATAAATGAGGTGTAAATAACTGTTGGGAGACAAAATGACAATCACTAGTCTCATTAGAAGTGTCCTATGAGCCTACGGTTTTATGAAATCAACAATACAGCTAGAACTAGAAACATCTGATCTCTACTCGTGGAGGCTTAATATATGTGACAAGGCAAAATACGATTCATAAATTGTAAAGACAAACTAGAAGACAGATAAAATATATTAATATGATACCTACAAAATAGGTTGTAAAATAAGTATACATTAGATACAATTTCAATAAAAAATCCTTGTGATCTGTAGTAAAACCGTGGGGACGTGGTTTCAATCCAAATACTTTACTTATCTACTTTGAGAATGCAAGCTATCAACTTAAGACTTTACGGCCTAAAATTACGAATAAAATTGCAGTATTCGCAATGTCCGTGTGCATTTAAATAGAAAATTAACTTTTTACCTCGATTTTTAGTTCAATAGTCGTAGAACCTTTTAATAAATTTTATCGTACCGCCAAAGGTAAGCTAATAAAAGAGTTAGTCTTATGGAAAATAAATAATTAGTACCTATACACAAGGAATATATTTTGGTTATGTTGGAAAAACATTTTGAACTTTTGCCAGCGGTTAATAAGGAAACTGAGGATGAATAATGTAACAATCTAATGTTTCTAACAAAGTTTGCTATTTGGTGAGAACACATTCTCTATCCCGAATGACACAATCAACACTAACGAATCAATCGCCGCAATTAAAACATCGCAAAGTTTCAACAAATCAAATAAAAACACCAAAATCATGTGAGCGGAACAAATTAACAGACAACTCAAGAGACACGAGAAAGCAAAGAAACTAAGAAACCAAGCAATCCGAAAACTAGAATCCATCATCTTCAACTTCAACTGATAATAATTGACGCACTCGCAATCGAAATATCTCGCGAAAGAGAGAAAACGGCTAGGAACAAGATAATTAATGTGGCGATACGCGCGCCCATTAGTGGTCAAGCGACAGTTAGCACGCGACGCTAAAAATACTGCAATAAATAGGTGAGTGGAGCAGTCCAGCGGGGGAGAACGACAAAAAACTGTTGCAACTTGGCTAAAGATCTGAAAATTATACCAATTGCTGGGAGACGATGCAGAAAATCTTGTTATTTTCACTGTTAGCTCCGCTGTGACTGATTTGACAAACGTTTTTCTGATTTCGTGATCTACACGTATGGATATCAATCAAGGTATCTAGTCAAACAAGGTGAGGTTTAATTAATTGATCTACATAATACCTAATGACTATTAATGTCGATAATCATGAGAAGAAAACTGATGTTAAATCTACAAAACTCATGAGCACTGTAACAAATACCAAGTAAGCCAGGTGGCTTGGCCAGATGAGGATACAGAACCAACAAAATAAAGCTGGAGAAAGGTAAATTATTTAACAAAACTTGATGGTGTTAATTAAGGAACCCAATTATGAAACGATATACTTTAAAAGTTCAAGTTTACAAGTTAACTTTATGGCTGCCATAAAAAGGAACCTGGCACCTGTAGGCCAACAGATGGCCTTTAAAACGACTGATATAGACTTGTTGTTAATATATACCTATTCATTTATGGATTAAACACAAAACCGTTTCAAAATATCATCGAAATGAATTATCTAATCAGGCACACTTTATACAGCAATAAAAAGATTATATAGAAAAAGATTCCAGTTGAAATGGAAACGAAAAGTTATTCGGAATCATGAAGTCAAAAGCAATGAAACAAATGATGCGTAAAATATTGTAACGCAATAATAAATACTTATCGAACATTATGAAAGCTTAACGGTAAAGCGACACAACGTAATCCTTGCTAAACATGATAATAGTTTACGGTAGATCGTGATAGAGTAGACATTCACAATTGCAAACAATAGACGTACTAATTACTATGTACATTTCTTGTACGTGAAAATACTTTACTAGATATTGAAACAAATTAAACTTCGGTATCGACACTCTAATCAGATAACTGTTTTGATAACAAAAAATCATTTGCTGTTGCAATTTTAATTCACATAATAAAACATGTTCTAACCCTACTAACAATTTGAGAATACATTTGTATATGGTATGTTCCATTTAAGTTAGATCACAATCGTTATAATTAAAATGATGTAGTTATCGTAACATTGATTGATAATGATGATAATTTATTGGCATTTAAGCGAATGAATCGTTCAAAAATGTCACTTACCAACTTTAACATGTGTGATCGGCTGTAGGCGCCCGAGCTAGTGTTCGTCAACAAAAGCCTAAAAAAACAGTTCTAATTGAACCATCAAGCGTCCACTGCAGTACACACACTCACTTTTACCAAACTAATTATTGTCGAGGACCATTCGAAACGCGAGACGAGAGTTTGTTTTTATGTTCCGCCACGCGTCGGTCAGGTTGCTGTTTACAACAATCGATACACTTGTTCACAACACCATTGAATTCGTTATTCGAAAATAATCAAACAATTCGTGTACTTTTATTGTTAGCGACTTTTCAAATCACACTTTGGAAAGATTTTCTTAAAACTTTGATACAAAAAGAACGTAACAACACAGGCGATAACGTCGGCGGTTCGCGCGGCACTGGTGAGATATCGAGAATGGATCGAGTAGGCTTGTGGCGAGTCGTGCCTCTCGCTCGGACGCACAGCCTCTGAACGTGCCCCCAGACTGAATTCTGTAACAACCTCACGCGTACCGAACTTTTTTTAAGATCCAGGTGGAATAGTATTTAACCCACGATCGGCTCTAGCAAAGTGGAGCAATAACAGATTTCCGGTGTTATGAGCTACTAAATCTTCACCTTAATTAACGTGAACTACTATCGAAATTATGGGTAATAACAATGGTAGCATGTGTGTTGGTTACGGCAAAATCGTATAAAAATCATAACAATTAATGGATAGAGAGACAAGGAGAGCACTGTGAATATAAAACATAAGACAAGGATGGAAGCAATAACACTTGAATTGACAATGAATCATGATTTTCCTATTGAAATGGTGTATTTTAGACAAACGTTAATCCAATTAAGTCACAGTTTTAACTAACGCCAAAGGCGTACAAGGTTGTTGTATGTCGTCCTTGTCTTGCAAAATTTACGATCACTCTTGGAATGAAGAAGGGTGATAAGTAAGTGTTGTTTGTATGTAATGTAACAAACAATTGATTGTGAACGTAGTTGCGTCGCTGCGACCTTTGCTTTCAGTGTATTACCATAGAGCACACTTTTGTTATTGTGCGTTTAACAAATAGTAGTTATACTGGTTGTAGACCACCCAATAAGGTTAACTAGTGTTCTGGAAATTTCAAATATTTATACGGACTTTATATTAAGCTGAAAAACTTGTATGAATACAATATTTAAAACGATGACGTTGATACCTCCAAGTTAGGTCACCATTTGCAAATGTTGCAAAAACAGATTAAGGTGGAGTTGAAGATCTAAGGAATGCTGTATGTATCTCGGAATGTAGATTATGAATGGAAAAATAAATGTGTATCAGCTTTTCACGTTTTCCGTTGTACATGATAAAAAGATTTACATCACAACTTTGCAAGATAGTGACATTCTGCCCGCCGAGTCCGTTGGTGCAATCTCTAAATCCTGTATGACATGCGTGTCATCGTTACAATACTGTTAAAATATGGATGCCAGTGTGTTAGTTGCTATCGAATAGTAAGTTTGTTTCAATACGTACCGAATAGTAACCAATGTCATGGTTTTTATCCAAGTCTGCAAATTGGCTATGCAAGTTCGAAAAGAAGGATATCATCAGTATCTAATAAAGTGGATTGGCGGTGTAAAAATCGACACTAAATGTCCCGTGATAGAATACTCCTCATATTCTGCAGAAGATATGTGAATAAAGATGACAAAAGCGGCGGTCTACACCGAAAATGACAATACTATAATCACGCACACTCTGGTCAGAGTTTCCATCTTTAAAAAAGAAAAGGTTGTTCAAATATATGAGGAATTAGGCAGATTTGATACAAAATCATTTTCATCTTATACAAATCAGGTAACGCGTTCTGGTTATGGAAATAATGTAGTATTAAATCAAGGTTGAGAGCCGCTGACGTAATTGAACTATAGCATTGTCGAGAACACGATAAATGCAGTTATTTAAACATATAAATCAAAATCATTTTTTTTTATTCGAGTAGGCCAAAAAGCACTTACAAATTGTCAGATTCTACCACCGGTTCGGAATGCTGCAATTTAAACTATTGCCCAAGATTTTGGAATAGCACATGCTGGAAACTTTTCCGTTGCTGTCAAATGTCTTAAAGATAACCGAGATGATAATACACTTTACGTGTACGTGACTTCGAGATGTATTTATGAACCGAAAATTGAGTTTATTGTTTTTCAAATTTAGATTCAGGAAACGATAAGCAATCACATGATTGAGATTGGGACGAGCAGCCACAAACACTGGTAAATAAAATATTTAGATAACCACCTGTTGTTCTTGCCCATTGAAGTTCTTTTTAAAACATATTTATCTGTTTCCTTGCAAGTACAAATACAAAAAAATACGTAGTGCAGGTGTGTTTTCACGTATTTACATCTTCCTGAGTATAGACCATGGAACTTTCTCACTTCTTTTTTACAAATCTTAAGGGGGTGATCCATTTGCGAGCCGGCGAGCTAACGGTCTAAATCGTTGGCTCGTCAACTCACGTTGGTGATCCATTAGCGTACCAAACAGTCATCTCTCATCATTGGCGAAGTCATGGCGGTTTTTTGCACCGCGGACTTAGAATTTCAAACATTCACGAAGAGCCAGGGATCAAATCCACCGGTTTTTAAGTCCTTAGACTTTAGACTTTTAAGTGCTCCATTGGCGGGTTTGGCTCGCGAGTTAGTTGGCGAACCGGCGATCTTACTCGCAAATGGATCACCCCATTTATATTGATAAAAATAGTTCGTGACATCATCAAAGTAATAGTTCTAAATTTAAAAGCAACGAGGCATTATAATCGAATGTCAAACGCTTCAAATCGATTGTTTAATTAAAAGTCCGATTTGCCGAATGGTTCAAGCCATAGGGCTGCCATGAGGGTATCAAATTTAACATTTCAGTTAAGTATCACGTGTTATCCCCTAAAATAGAAATTAGTAAGTACCCCAAAAATACAAAGACTAGAATAAAAATATTTTTGACAGCACTCAAATTGTCTTCATCTGACGCATACACTACATAAGTATGAACGATGGCAATACGTAAATAAATCAGTAAGTAGGTACAATAACTCACAAATTTAAACATTCTATCCCTATATATTGTCTTGAAGATTGCTATTGTACCTAGATACAATAGCAATTTTCAAGTCAATAGTGTCCTACAGTACCACTGTTAGCACCTCGTATCTTAATACACATTTAGGGTTAATTTCTTTACACCAGGCGGACGATTTATGGTAACAATGATTTGCCAACCCTATCGTGTTCAGGTGTGGTGTCAGCGACCGCGAGATTGTCTGCTCGGTGCTCAAGTTTTTGTTCAATCCGTACAAGTCTTTACACCTCGCGCTATAATTGATTCCGGGAACAAACAGACGAATTCGGGGGTTGGGGCCATTGCGGCCGTGACCACGGTTACATTTAAAGTAATAGAAAGATCTACTAGTGAAGTACTCATTTACCATCCAACTACTATAACTTGTAATACAAGGTGAGGGCAATGAGCAAGAACTTTTTATGATTTAGGCAAAAAACACAAGTTTTCATATGCAATAGGTGGAAATTAAGAATAACATAGCGTCATCTGACCTCAACCCACTAACACTCCTATTCAAATATTTTACCGTAATCGTCCAAAATGTGCCTTCCGCTATTTTCATGGCCGCGACCTATAACTGGAGACTGAAAATAACAACCTCGGTTGAACTCTACTGTAGTGGTCATTGTGAGCGCATCCGGGAAACAAAAACTAGTCGACGCATCCGTCCATTCAATGCAATGTTTGGGCAACATTGTCACAAAACTGCAATGTTCTTCAAACCTCCACACGTAGACATAAAACTGCAATGTTCCTCTCAAAACATTCTGTGGTAAACTGTCGTGGAGCCCGAATATCGAACGCAACCCTCTGCTGCATAATCGTACTGCATAAACATCGAATTTCCACAGCGTATAGTTGCACAGGAAACACAATCTATGATTTTTCTGCGATCTCTTAGGACCTAGGGCTTTAAGACAGTTACTTATCTAAGCTCTTAGTACCGGCTACACAATAACGGCACAACATCCCATACGCAATAATCAAACTTACGATAACGAGTCAACAGTTTTGTTCCTGGCCTAAACTATCCCGCTTCAAGATTAAGCCTGCTCTTTTCATTTTGCAAATTTATTGCTTATGAGACAAACAAGTAGAACTCCCACTCACCCCGTTACTGTTAAAATTTATTTTTATTATAGTAGCTTTGGACCAGCGTGGTGGAATATGGTCCAAACCCCCTTAACTTCATACGCCTTCACACATATATGGCAAGTCAAATAATAGCCCAGGACCGAGATGTGTGGAGAAGTAAAGGGAAGGCTTTTGCCCAGTACTTGAACATAGAAATACTATAAAATAAATTAATGTAAAAAAATACTTTTAAACAAGCTTTTATTTAATTGCCCTTAATTTTCATATTATCCTCAGCAAGCCCTTTCATTTGATATCCATACTGTGGTAGCGCAGAAAAAATAACTATTCCGCCATCTTGGATGATCCGCCATATTGGAATTAGAATGACGTCACATAGCTAAGTATGCATTGTCATCCAAAATAAGCGTGTATACCAAATTTTAGCTCAATCGGTTAAAGATAACTGATTTAAAATTCATTTCAAATGCTTGTAATGAATAGTAGGTTTCGAGTTTTTGACACTTATATTATACAAACCTCAAGTGTACCTAGTTTATGGCCTTTATAACGTTAAATTCTGATCCTCTTTGCAAGTAACTTTGCGAACATACCTGGGTTCCACAATTTGCAATGTACAAGCGAGTGATAATCATAACACTGAAAAATCTCAACCAGTTGAGATACTACTTATCAAGGGTATTATATTCCCAGTTCCGAAAAAGACAACACAACAATACCTATTATCAAGCGTCACAAACAACCATTCATTCTGAAATATTCACAATGCTTCTTGACGTCTGTAATTTCCCCTAATTCACTCAATTGTCTACCTTGACACTGTGGCCTGGCTATTACAAACTTATTACGCATCTCAAAAATCTTTTATTAATCTTATAGTGACCACGTAAGAATCATTTTAGAACGTAAATAAATTTTGGAAGACATGGAACAGAGTTGGCTATTCTTGAATAGACCACCAAGGTAGCTGAAACAAAAGATTCTTAAAGTTTGGTCAAAATAAAGAAAAAAATGGAACAACTGCTCTTAGTTTCGCCTTCAGTTGAGACCACTTCCGTCAGCAAACCATTATCACTTCAAGTAGACATAGGAAAAAGTGAGTATAATAATATATCTAGGTAGTCTAGGCATGTAATTGCGACATAAGTGCCGAATTCTTTTATACTATTTGCTGGCGGCAAAAGCTTTGAATCAATCAAGTAGATATGACCTATACTTTCTAAAATATATGCTTGAAAGGTTGCAAAAGGAGAAATCAGGAAACAATGTCGCCCATTGATTCTCGCTAATTATATTTATCATAGAGATGTAATTTGATGGAGGCATTGGTGAAATCTAGTAATTAATCAGTGGAGTTCGTTTTGAGTTAATTTGTTCTCCTGTTACGAGTTTGGTCAATACAAATCGATAACCTGACTCCGTAATTTTAACTACGAACATTAGTTAATTTCCCCGCAGATTGAGTACAAACAAGAACAACATAAATAAAATCTTCAAGAAATCGCAAGTAGGTACATTACTTATTGTTACTTTTCGAAAACCTGCAACATTCCACATTATTATCCCATTTGACAGGACATAAAACATGTTCATTTAAAATCTAGCGGTTGCACGCTTTCTGATCAAATTCTTTATATAAATCAAGGTTATGAGCTGATGCGATAGTCGGCGACAGCACTTACTTTTGCTCGTTACTGGATTTTTCTCACTCGCCTTTTAATTAACAGTTTGTCTCGGCACTAGTGATGCACCCTGTCACACGACTAAAGGCAAGCTAATAAATTAAATGAATAATAGAGACAGAATAAGTATTGTAGGAAACGTCTTGTCTTCTACGTGAAACGAGGCTTTTGAATATACGAATTGGACATAAATACTATACTTACATATAAAGTACCTAACACCTAATTATAACATATTCCACAGAAAGTAAAGAATTTCCGAAAATCATAGCATCTCATCATTTCAAACCGGACGATGATCGATCAACCATCAATACAGTACTATAACGTGATTGTAACCGGTTATCACTGTGCAGGCACTTAATTATTTATTACGTGTTCACAACACCGCGTTGAAGCCACGTGCTAATGTCGGCCTCATGAATGTACTGTGTGCGTTATAACTGGAATCGCTTCAATACAAATCGAGTTATGCAACTAAGTAATCAATTATGATAATACATATTAAGATATTCGATACTCGATCAATAGCTTAACATCTGTTTTTAACAGTAGAAGTTCAGGTTACGTTTTTATTATGTGTGTAAGCCGTATGAAAATATCCAGCATTTTAATCTTAATAATGCGAATAGCAACGCTGATTGGCTTGGGTATTTAATCATGCATCACTGATAGTGATGATAAAGAGAAAACTAGGTAATAATTATAATAGTCAACCTTTAGTTTGGAAGTTCTCTGAAGCACTTTTGGTTTGGAAGCAGTATTGTCGTCCGCCTTCGATTTGTTAGAAGGTTTCTCATCATTGGTAGAGTCGGTACTCACGCAGTCGGTCTTAAGCGAGCGCCACGAGGTGAGGCTGCTGCTGCGCCGGAGATGCACCTTGCTCACGCGCATGGTGTAGTTATCCTGAAACAATAAGCAGACAATTTATGAAGCATTGTAGAAAGGTATTGCTAAAGCTATCGTGGTTAAAACTAGCTTCAATAGCTCAAAATCCATAATTATAAATACAATCCAAAGGCTCCTTAGTAGTTATACACTATGTTCTCTTCAGAATTTGATTGCTAACCTCAGGCAGAAGTTAGTCCTACAAAATAAAGAACAAAGCAAAATGATCTTTTTTTCTAGAAAGGATTCTATGTAGTAATCTATGAATGTGCTTCTCTTAATGGAAATATTGAACCTGATATTGATTCTATGAGATAGATAAGTATTGTAAAGAATTGAACTGAAGACAAACATAATTGAGTAAACACAAAGATATGTCTGAAAAAGATGGCTGTTTTTGTCTTAAGATGTAGAAATTACAGCCACAAGGAAGCATACAAGGAAGCGGCTGTACACTTGACATATTTCAGGTACATCACGAACTCACGCGCAGCTACAACCGACGCAGATAAAACAAAAGCCAAGGCAACAGATCACCTACGGCTGATTAATAGCGTGAGCGATTTGTAAATAATGCCCGTTGAACACATTAATTAGCCTTTTATAACATTTCCACGACTTGGAATTGTATAAAACTCAAATCTAGTAATCCATTTAATGTGTGGCCTTAAAACTAAATTTGGAAAACAATGCAAATTTTACACATTTTAGTGAGTTTGGAGTTAATTAATATAAGCTGTTGTTTGATAGATGGCCAACATGTCCTGAAATCATCACGGTAACAACTCGGTTGGTTTCAATGTCGTTTACGACAATGTGGCAAATAAAGTAGTTCTAAATACAAATAAACGCATTCGCGACCATCCACAAATTGATTACACTTTCAACCGTTATCACTTTGAAAAGAAGATGTTACCGAATTGACAGTTTCTTTGCCATTTCTCAGAAACTTATCTGTCCTAACGACCATTATGCATTATCAAAATATGTCACTGAGATGTTAACGTAACGTGAGCGTCCGCGGCGCATGCTAAACTCGAGAAAGTGCGAGAAAGCGCGCGGCTGTGCGGGCGCACGCGTCGCGTCGTGGCGCCGACGACGCTCGCACACCTAAGAAGCTATCTATCAAGTTAACCTGTAGGTGATCAGAATTAAGAGTTATAAACTAACCTAGAACATATCCTTAGAGGTTTAAGCTACAATTCATGCAAAACTTTTTAATATCAGCGGCTGTATCCAATAATTCACATAATATTTATTGCTGATTATAGTGACGTTTCACATCGACGTAATAAATCACTATTGGACATTGATTTATGAACAACTTATCAAATGAGCTGTATCATTACTTATCAGACACCGAATACGTCAACGGTTTGAGAAAAACTCAATTTACATAATAATATTTTGCTATCCGCACCACGAGTTGTAAAACCCTAATGTCACTGAATCATAAATGATCGACAATAGTTTAACTGATAGAGAATTTGAGACGTAACTGACAGGGGTGAGTAATTCGTGAGAATTGTAACATTATGCAAGATTTATGCTACATGAGTGATCTGCGATGAAATTGACCTATGATGGGGAGTATAATCATGACGGACAAACTTTAAACTGTTACGGTTTGCAGCAAATGGTTCCAGAGTCCAGACACATTATTGTTGACTGCTTCAGAATATAAATTGCAAGAACGTTTTTAATTGGTGCAGAATCACTACATAGTATAAAACAAAGTCGCTTCCCGCTGTCTGTCTGTCCCTATGTATGCTTAGATCTTTAAAACTACGAAACGGATTTTCATACGGTTATTTTTATATGATAAGAGTGATTCAAGAGGAAGGTTTTAGTATATAATTTTTCAAGCTTTAGTACACATTGGTTAAAATATAATTATATTTGTTGGAGGTGTCGGAAAAAAATAAGCCACCTGGGTCATATGAAAAGCTATTATAAAGCTATCCCTGGAATAGGTTCCCATGGGTTGTGGGAAAGGGATCAAAATTCCATGATTACTTTTGGTCTCGATAACCGACATCCGCGCGGGTGAAGACGCGGGCATCAGCTAGTATGATACATAATATCTTATTATGTTTGTAACATAGGACCATTGGATTATTTTAAAATAAAAATGACATACTAACTCACATGCTCGATCAAATCGATTTTTGTTAAGGTCACTGCAATGCCGAGGTATGTAGAATATGGTTTCTTGAAAGAATGGATTTCCGCAAATAAACGCTTTCCAATCAATTCTTATTGTTGGTCACAAAAAAACTGCATGTACAATTTACATTGACAATTCTGTTGACCTTTTAATAGTATTCTAATCAAAACTCAATGCAACACCCAATCGAAATAGCATTCCATCTCGTTTTGTCCTTACTTTTGTCATGTTAGATAGAAGGTGTCGATTACTTTAATTGGTTGATAAAACTATATTCTTAAGAGATTTACTATGGTCTATAGGAAATTGTAAAATGTACGTAATAAAATCATTCATAAATCAGATTAAGAATTGAAACTTTGGTCAAGAAACAATATGGGTAGGTTAAGAGTTGAAGAGTTTATGTCTAGATTCAACTCAGTTAAGCAAACTGCAACTCAAATTTGATTATGAGGACACTCAAAATTCTATTAGGTCAATAATCCAATATCCTTTTGCTAGCCCTAAGATAAGCTTCAACGTGACACATAAGTATGAATACAAGAACTCTTATCTGCTTGATAAAATAAGCCTCAAACTTAACTTAACAATAGCGTTCCAAAATTACAAAGCTGCCCTGAATAGCTACTCGCCTAGTTGTTTTCTTAAAAAACACATTAACGTAAAAGATTTGATATAACTCATAGGTACATTATGATGAACATGACCGTAATAACATGTCTACAGTGATGAAACGGAAAATCCACTTTATAACCGTTAAACGACAAAAAACGTTCTACATTTCGGCAATGAGCCGTAGCGTGACCTAACCTTGGCGCACCTAGTCTATATTAACCAAGAAGTCCATAAACCCACATATTTCTTCATTTGCAATAATGCACTGTCATTTTAGAAGCTATGTATGTACAGTAATGCAATATTATTTTAAACGAAAAACGAGTGTGAATAATTTTGTAACAAATTTCAAGGCAAATGAATTGTTATCATGAAAAATAATAGAAGGCTTCCACTGGGTATGTTTTTATAATAACCTGTACAGGGTTTTACAGAAGTCCGAAAAAATATTTTGAAGTTTGCATCAGTATCGGATAGACAACTGAATGGTATAAATATTTGATCGAAATTCGACCATGTTTGTACAACTTTTTTTCGTCGTCAATTTCTATAACTCGTAATATCTCGAGACCTATGTAAAATTTGCATTTTCTGTTTTGTGAATATTTGTAGTAGCCCCTCATAAGTGTATTTTACACTGCTGAATAGGGTTATGGATGTACCCAAACGCCAGAACACGATGCCTGTGACAAATATTCAAAGTATAACTCAGAAACTATGATAGTTAGGTACAAACTGTCTTCACTAAGCATTATGAGCTACCGTATGTATACCCAGAGTATTATTTCGGACTTCTGATACACCCGGTATAATATAATTTTTCGTATTATATGTGCCCCAAGATACTGAATATGAAGTCTCGTGTTAACAACTTGAAAGTGGCAACAGTAGTTTGAAAAAATATAATTAAATAATAATTAAATTTGTATTTAACCCAAGTGTGGCTTAGCCCAATTCGCTTTACCAGTTGAATTAAATATTTTTTAGGTAATTAACTACGCGGAATTAATTACGTAATTTTGCAAACACTGAAATTACCTACGTGTAATTATAACAAAATCTTAAAGCTCCAGGCACACTATAGCGTCAAGGCGTGAGCGTCAAATTTGTAGTCAATACCAATTTCGCGCTTTATCGCGTGACTTTTACCACAGAAATCACATCTGTATTTATATTCTCCCAGAGTTCAGTTTGGTATGGGCAAAAATATTGACGCGTGCGTCAGGACGCTCCTGTGTGCGGTATAGTTACTTATTTTAAGATTTTTTTAGAGTTCCGTACCCAAAGAGTAAAACGGAAAACCTATTACTAAGACTTCGTTGTCCGTCCGTCCGTCTATCACCAGACTATATCTCATGAACCGTGATAGTTAGACAGTTGAAATTTTCACAGATTATGTATTTCTGTTGCCGCTATAACAACAAATACTAAAAATCTGAATAAAATAATTGTTTAAGGGGCTCCGATACAACAAACGTGATTTTTTTGCTAGTTTTTATAGATAATGGTACGGAACCCATCGTGCGCGAATCCGACTCGCACTTGGCCTGTTTTTCATTTGCTATATAAGTGAAGTTTTGAATATGCGCTGCGGTTCGTGCGTTTAACCAACTTGGCCATTACTCGTGTTACATCACGGAGGCAAAAAAGCAAGTCATTAATCAGCGACGCAAGTTATTAGGTAACATTTGGAAGTCAGCGACGGAAATGTGTCGCTGCTAATGTTGGTGTTGCCAGCGAGGAAGTGTTTGCTCATTCACAAACCGTATGGGCACTATTCAGTGCACAAACTCTGTGATACTTTCCCAATCAGGGCTAGCGCACTTTAGAGAGTTGTTCATATTAAATGATAACAAAAAGAAACAAATAAACTGTGTGTTGAGTAATGTCTTCGTCAATATTATTTTGTAACACTTTCATGTCCTGTATATTCTGGAGTACGAATATACGAATACGCTCGTATTCGTTTGTTGTAAAACAAAAAGTTTGTTTATTATTTTTATTTTGCAGCTCATCCCTAGTTTAGTTTAGTCTAGAGTCTTAGTTGCATTTACATCATAGCATCGCATCGTTCACCGCGTTTTATCAGTGTAGCTTAGATTTTTATATTTTAATTCCTAAATACAGCCCACTAAACTGTGTGCGTTTTAATTAATACAAGAGCAGCGTGCACAGTATTCACTTGACTTTTTCTGAAATTGTACTCTGTGATGATATACATAAAGATTGAATTTCTGTGGTAAAAGCCACGCAACCACAATAACAAGTTCGTCCGCGCGTTATCAATAACATTTTATTGGAAAATGTGCTTCTTCTCAGAGTTAATTCAGTCTATTTTGGTACCTATTGTAATAAAAATAAGCAGGTCTTTAAGTTATATAATTGTTAAGCTCTAATCTGATGCTCATTGTCACTAACAGTAGAAGACGTCTTATCGTGGTTCCTCCTAAACAATAAGCGCGCGCAGCATTAATATTTACCAACATCACAATAAGTCGTCTCTTAGTTTTGGTGAAAACGGGCATAAAAAATATTTGTAAACTGTCTACCAGCTTTGAGTCACGCTATCTTTGTGACGTGCAGTATCTACGTCTAGTTTACCAAAACAGTTTGGCATCCACCACCACAAGTGCTCAATATAAAATATGACAGATGTACTCTCCTGTTCATCTTTTTTTAAACCGATGGCATTGAGTTATTTTGGAAGACCGTTATCTGCCATTAGCCTGTCATTCGTATTCTTAGCCTGTCAACGTTCCCAAGGGCGGAAGCTTTATCTAACTTCCGCGTGCCGTGTTTGTGCGTTCAGTTACCAGCCTGACTGTTATCTAGAAGGAAGATTTATTGAAATTCTAAAATTAAACTTTCACACGAGCATCATCCATAGAGAAACATAATAGTGACTTGGATTTGTCTATGTTCAATTATTATCAGCGGTAAATTACCTTTTCGGTATTTGCGCTAGTCTGGGTCTGCAACTGGGATCGCCCCCAGTTCATTGAATGATACCCATAGTACCAATTTAGTTTGGAATGATACGATGAGTATCTGTTGTCCGATTTATTTACAAAAGACTTTTATTATGAAAAAGTTCAGATACCTGTGTACATATAGTTAGGATTAAATCGGTAACAGAGCATGTGGCAACCCTACGTACACACAAGCGATACGTAAACTGTAACCAGCGATGTTTCAACTTTGCAGACCAATTCCGTGCCGTGCTACTCAGATACGCCTTCATTCAGTAGATATTATGTATCAGGCTATGAAGCCATCCTCTGTCGTCCTTTCCCGCACCAATGTATATTGTTTTAAGATTGAACGCTAGTGGGTTTGCACTGACAAGAAAAGGCCGGTATTAAAATCCCTTTGCGCTCTTATATGTATGGATTAGAGATTATGATAGTTTAATTTTACTGACATATACTTTCTCCACACTATTTCAATAAAATTCTTTTGTTTCTTCGACCCATCACAAATAAAATCTACTAACAGTTTGCCACATAATATATCAAGGTAAGATGGTAGGTCGGTAAGGTCAATAAATATTTAGTCGCTAATGGCCTTACCAGTTTTATCGGACAAGATGTGGAGTGCTTTACCCTGCAGGTAAATTTAGTCAACCCTATTTGCCTACTCACGATATCAATCAACGTTTTCCCACCGCTTCGTCCGAACAAAAGGCTAATTCAATCGAGTGCTACTACATAATGGGCGGTTTGGTTCCGTCGATTTGGCGAGCAAATTACCGTAATACTAAAGGTTGGCGGTAAATGGAGTGGAAACAATGCCGTTAGCTCGGGTTTAGGGGACAGTGTGTGATTGTCTAACGTGAGAAAACCGATTCATGATCGATTACGTGCTGTTGCATGGACTCGCTGAGACTTATACAGCATTTTACGGCTTTCAGTCGTCATTGGTTGCATTTAATCCAATTGAAACGCAAAGAAGCAGTGGTAGCCTCGCGGGCAAAAACGCCCGCCTTGACCGTAAGGGGTGCAAGTTCAAATCCCAGGCCCGCACCTCTGAGATAATTTTCATGTGCGAATGTCATTTTCAACAATGATTACCACTTGCTGAACGGTAAAGGAAAACATCGTGAGGAAACCTGCACGTCTATAGAAAGGCGTGCGAAGTTCACCAAACCGCACTGGGCCAGCGTGGTGGACTATGGCCCAAATCTCCCTCGTATTGAGGGGGAATGTGCCCGGTATAATGGCAATAGGCTCGCCCCCTATTACATTGGGACCAAAATACATCGGCGAAGCGTGGGCGCACTACAGTGCACCTCTGCCTACCCCTTCGGGGAATACAGGCGTGATGATGATGATGTATTTGATGAAACGCATTCAGATATTTTTTATATATTCTAATACCTTTAGGGCTAGTCAGGTTTTACTGCACGTCGCGTTAGAAAGCAATTAGTAGTCTGGCCTCAGAACTGCAATGATAGTGTTGGCCTATTTCGATATGATCTGACCTAACATACTATATTTGAATATCAGATTGTATTTAGCCTGTACTACAGCATCAAATCCTGTGGTTAGATATGTATCTTGGGACTGGCAGAGAGTTAAACCTTCGACGTCTACGTTTGACCATTGTTGGCTATCCCAATATATTAAATTAAGAATATCCTCAAATCTATTATGCTGAACTTTGCAATAGAGAGATCAATTGTAAACGAAATATTCGTATGTAATGTAATATACAGGGTGTATCAGAAGTCCGAAATAATATTTTAGTACATATACGGTAGAAAATACGTAGATGCTTAGTGAAGACAGACTCTATCTATCATATTTACTGAGTTACAGACCTCTGAATAATTACCACAGGTATCGTGTTGTGGTCTTAGGCCACATCCATAGTCCTATTCAACTGTGCAATCTACTTCAACGACAGGCAACTACTAACATTCAGATAACAGAACACTAAAATTTCGCTTAGGACTAGGGATATTTTAAGGTTTTTTTTAAATTGGCCACGAAAAGAGTGTTAATAAAAAAATATATACGCGTCAAATTGAGAACAAATTGAGGTGAGGTTAAAAATCATGTTTGAATTTCAATAAAAAAATTATACCATTCGGTTGTATACCCGATACGCGTGTAAGTATTATTTCGGACTTCTGAAACATCCTATATGTATATGTGACACTTGAAAAATTACGGTAGCTGTGTTATACATCTTAAAGGATTCTTTCTACCTTCATTTTATTTAATATTCAGGTCATAAGTTAGAATTGCGGAACAAAACCTCAGGTGCCCGCGCAATTATTCGCGCTGCTGGGTAATTGAATGCGAAGTATGACAACAGCAGCCATGGCGCGGTTCCGCATACATAATGTAGGGCGGACACGGGCGGGGTACTAATCACGAGACGACCAAAGCATCAAAATACTGTAAATTAAAAAACTAGAGCTTCGAAATAGATGATTTAATCCCACCACTGATTACTCCTGTCGGGGTCACCACTTTGGCGGTAAAGGGAAGATATTCCTGCCAGGCTGGTGGTATGCCTGGCGTGGTCCGCTACGCCCCGGTGATGTTGTCGGGGAATTTGTATATACAGGGTGTATCAGAAGTCCGAAATAATACTTGGGGGCCACATAGGACAGATGATAAGCAATCAACACGTTCAAGCAAAATATACGTAACTAATTTAGTTTCTGAGCAATTTGTGTCCAAAGTTGGTGTCAAAACTTACGCACCGCGACCCTAAAAATCAGCTGATGAGGCGAATGAACTCGCTTTAAAATGATGAGGGAGTGATAGATATGACACAAGGTTTTTACCTACGAGCATAGTTCAATACAGAAATCAAATACGGTCACTGTAGTTACCTAACTATGACAAAAAATCATACTTCATTTAAATCGATGTAAAGTAAAACTTCTACACGAGCAAATAATCCATTTTCGTTTTAGTTTTCGTGAACGGATTTCTTTTTAAACTGAAACTTAGTGAGAGTTGATTAAAAGAAAAAAAATATTATTTTATTATTATTGTTTGTCTTTATCATAATCACTACAATTCTCAGAACCATCACTACATCACTACAAGTAGGTACCTAATGTTGTAGACAATTATTAGAATTGGTCTGGCATATCTGAAAGACTTTAATCTATGATTACTCTAATAATCATGGCCGCGAATATGTCAATGTAGTGAACATTAGCGGGCGGAGATATCACACACAAGGACAATTTTCGTCCAATGACAAATCATCGGCCATATTGCATCAGCGGTGATTGGCCCAGCATTGCAGCGCGGTAAAACACTGTGCCTTCGTGCAATGTCGGAGCGGTCCTTTGATATTTTTATTCAGTAATAATAACGTAAATCAAAATATTTAGTTCCTTGCAATCCGTCAAGGCGTTAACTTGTGTTCCGAAAAATGTCTCGCTCTCCGCGTAATAGTGAAGTGTTTTCAAACTCGGAAAACTGTGAGATGATTTTGTGCATTGGTGCGACTAAAGGGAATACCGGTAACAGATTTGTGATTTCTTTTGTGTCCTCTAAAAAACGTGAAAGTAATATTTACTCAAGTGTGCAGGTGGGTAGGTACCTACCTAGCTCTTTGTGATATGTGAGAAGTGAATAAATTCCAATTAAACCCATGGATTGATACACTGCACACATGGCCACGGGTAAATACTTACCTACTATTATTATCTTTATTTCATAGCAGTTTTTAGTCGGACGATTAGGTCATTTAATTAAGTAAGTGGTTACCCAGATACCTACTTACTATTAAAATTAGTGAAAAAATCTGTTAAATGAAAACTTACGTACCTACCTACCAACTAAAAACTTCGATAAGGTCGCTAGTCGCTACCCAGATACCTACTTACTATTACAATTAGTGAAGAAAATCTTTTAAATGAAAACTTACGTAGGTACCTTCTAATTTACAATTTTAATAACCTTACCAACCTACTTCTTAAGAAGGTAGTTATGTAATTAGGTAGATACCTAGACAACTTTTGTAAAAAGAAGTCATACATCTTATTCATTAGTACCTAAATAGTGTTTGTATGGTAGGTAGGCCGTCTGGGATCCTAGATAGATACCTACACACTAACCCAAGTTTCAATAGCACAAACCCCGTACGGTAAAGCTGTAAAGGCCGCTCACGGCCAACAGCGTAGTCATTATCAAAAATAAAACAGCTACCAGGTTCATTTTGATAGAAAGCTACCTACCAAACCACAAAAGATTTAATAATGTTTACTATTTAGCAACAAAAAATAAAATGTATGAATAAGTTTTACAAAAAGTGTCTCGATACCTACCTACTTACTTATTTACCTTCATTAAAGGAAGCTTGGTTCTCGGCGGTTAAATTTTACAGTAATTTCATTACCAATGTTTTGGTCATTCTCATACCTACCTAGGAATATCAAAATTTCTGTCAATTACAATGACCGACGAGTGCGAAAGAGAGGCGCGAGTGCGAAGGAGACCGCTGTGGGCGAGTTGGCAACGGGCGACCGACATAATCAAAGCCGATCAAAGACACCGCGCCGCCGCGCGCCGGCCGGCCGCGTGCCGCCGCCGCTTCACCCCTGTACCCACCCCCGCGCGGCTCGTGTGTTAGAGTACTAGTACCCGCTGTGGGCGGGGTTTGTCACAATGGGTGTGAAGCATTGACCTTTAAATAAACAGCTGGTTCACGTTTTGCGAAGGGCCGACCGAAAATTGTTTAAAATATGAATTTCCTAGTTTTGTATGAAAGAATAAAGTTAAGAATTTTAACTTAATGTCTGGGCCATATAGCTTCACTCCTTATAGCGATATACAGGTTCAATTATTATTTCGGACTTCTGATACACCCTGTATAGTTCAGATCGTTGAACACACCAGTACCGCGAGCTATTCAACGATCTGAACTATATATACATATTCCCCGACAACATCTGTGGGGGCGTAGCGGACCCCGCCAGGCATACCACCCGCCTGGCAGGAAGATCTTCCCTTTACCGCTAAAAATTAAATTATTTATAAGAAACAACAGTACATAAAGGTTAAAATTATTACAATGGCCTTTACAGCTTTACCGGAGGAGGACATCCAGTTTCGACAATCAATCAATCTATACTATCTATATCTATACTTCTATACTAATATTATAAAGAGGGCAGATTTGTATGTTTATATTTTTGTATGTAACGAATAAACTCAAAAACTACTGGACCGATTTCAAAAAATATTTTACCGTTAGAAATCTACTTTATCACTGAGTAACATAGGCTATATTAGGAACCCGTGCGAAGCTGGGACGGGCGGCTGTTTATACTATAGAGGGGTGAACGGCTATTTGGCTTAAGCGCCATTTTTGAGAGCATACTCATTCGACGCAGAAAAACAAGTGCGAGTCGTACCCGCGCACGAAGGGTTCCGTACCATTATCTATAAAAACGGCGAAAAACCCTAATTAGCTGATTCCAAATATGTATATATAAGTACATAAATATTGCCCAAAAGTGTCGCTTAAGTAAAATAACCTTGCACCCCTCGTTATCAATACCTATTATGTTTCTAAATAATCAAGTAGTAAGGGTTATGAAGGGTGTGATAAACAGCAAGTCTTGTACTTTCTCGTAATATGAAAGACTACTACTACAGCCCTTTTTACGTCCCACTGCTGGGCAAGGGCCTCCCCTCAATGCGAGGGGGATTCAGGCTATAGTCCACCACGCTGGCCCAGTGCGGGTTGGCAGACTTCACAAATCTATCGAGAACTAGACAAGTTCCCTCACACGTGCAGGTTTCCTCACGATGTTTTCCTTCACCGTTTCATAGCAAGTGATAATCTCGGATGAAAATGAGATTCGCACATGAAACCCAGGGGTGCGATATATGAAAGACAAGAATTATAATTTAAAATGCCGAGATTATATTTTAAAATGTCGAACATAGCACAGTAGACGCCATTTATGGTCATTTATGATGCTACTCACGGTCGAGGAAGCAGCACGGCCGTTGCGTCACTGCTGAATAGAGCATAACTATGGAATACTTAATAATGCCATCATATTATGTACCTATTGGTATGTCGCACTGCCAGCCATTCTCATGTATATTATGGACAATGCGTGCATCGTGTAGATATAACTTATAACTGGATATTACTAGTTCGTGCTATAGTTTATATCCTTGAGGCCAAGGTAATTCATTAATTTGTTATTCAAAGGAAATAGTTCATTATTTTTTTTATAGTAATAAGTATTTCACTTTATTCATTAAGCGTTATGCAACGTTTAGCTTAGATAGCTACGAGCGCTACGTTAGCTGGTAGGATGTGTGAATGCTAAATGTAAGCACAAGATATTCTCGAAATCAAAATTTAAAAACCGGCCAAGTGCGAGTCGGACTCGCGCACAAAGGGTTCCGTACCATTATCTATAAAAACGGCAAAAAAATCACGTTTGTTGTATGGGAGCCCCCTTAAATATTTATTTTATTCTGTATTTTAGTTTTTTGTTATAGCGGCAACAGAAATACATCATCTGTAAAAATTTCAACTCTCTAGCTATCACGGTTCATGAGATACAGCCTGGTGACAGACGGACAGACGGACGGACGGACAGCGAAGTCTCAGTAATAGGGTTCCGGTTTTACCCTTTGGGTACGGAACCCTAATAACGCAGTTAATGCATAAGACGAATTATCTACCTGTACGAGAAGGTAACAATTTACCAGAAACCAGATTGAGGTAAATCTTTCCATCTAAAAGTATATTAAAAAATGTTGCCAGAAATCAAAACTAAGTTTATAATGGCTTAAAGTGAAACTGACCTAAGTCCTGGGTACACAGGCGCGTCAAGACGCGCGTATTAAACTTATATAAGCGTGTTGTGTAACGTAATGTTATCGATGACGCGAGCGAATCGCGTGACCGCGGAGCTTTTGCTGCAGAAATTCAATATTTATGTATATTAGCATAGTGAAGGATATTTAAAAAAATCGCTAGCCTCAGTGTGTGCAGGGCGCGAAAGTGGTATTTTATCTTATTATGACGCTTAGAGATCCTTACATGATATCTATTATGTCACTAATTGAAACAAATCTTTTGCGATACCGGTGAAAGTGGAATCTAAACTTCCTAATCCGTAAATCAATTGAGATCTGATTAGCTAATGATGTTCAGCGGCTCCATGTTACGTCACTTCCGAGTTTCATACTGATCATACTCGTTCTACATTTCTTTACCACTTCAAGAATTAATTATTTATTAATTTATAGAAGCTTCCTTACTAGTACTGTAATTCCTCTCCATCCAAAGATTACCTCGTGTATGGATCACTTTTAGTGATAAGGCCACACATTGTAACACTTTGAATTTATACGTATAGTTTTCATTACTTAAAGAGGTGAAACAATTGTTATCTATCTAGATAGATAGATAACTGTGACAATTATAATAATAATTTCAATCCATCAAAACGCATGTGTAATGCCGTTTTTAGTACAAATATGATCAATTTTAAATCAATTATAAGTTTAAATAAATTAGTGGGTAAAACTAAAATTTTAAATAATCAATTTTTTTTTTAGGACTATGTTTGAGATATACATAAATGTCTACATAATTATATGTGATATTACTAAAATTGTTGATGACTTGCTCATACATTACTATCATAAGAAAGGCGGCAATACACTTAGGTGTATTTTAGTTTAATGTTCTAAAATCCACTTTATTTTACAAGTTATTATTAAAAGCTTTATATTAACTCGCAATGTATGTCCGGGTGGAATCTTGCAACTGAATATATCAGTTATCTTTAACCCATTGAGCTGTAATTTGGTATACACGCTTATTTTAGATGACAATGCATGCTTAGCTATGTGACGTCACTCTAATTCTAATATGGCGGGTCATCCAAGATGGCGGAATAGTTAATTTTTCTGCACTACCACAGTATGGGTATCAAATGAAAGGGCTTGCCGAGGAGAACACGAAAACTAAGAGCAATTAAATAAAAGCTTGTTTTTTAAAAGTTTTTATACCATTAATTTATTAATTTAAACACATTGACCCTGGCATCATAGTGAGGAAGACAATTTAATGGGAAGTTTTCGTCGAAAATGATATAACATTACGTTGAGGGTACCGACATTTGTGTAAGGTCAAGTGGAAACACGATTGTGTGTCAATGTTAGAGTGGTAGGCTCTCCCCGCAGCCGCTTAATGACCGATGCGTGCGCGCAACATTTGCACGAATTATCCCAACATCACTGTTGTTCATTTTAATAGGATATAATTATTTGATATCGAAATAGGAAGTCCCGCATTTAGTCATAAGTTATCTATTATGGCACAGGTAGAGATGATTCATGAGATTGTATCTCTACCAAAAGTTCTGCGCGTTTTTATGCTTATGTCTACGTCAATTTACGGTAACTAGTAAAAACTAATAAACCAATATGTGATTTAATTAAATTTGTATGAAAAAAATGCATGTACATTTTTTTTAATATCTTGCCTAATATTTTTATTGAATGTAGACAGAACGGAATAGAGCATAAGACTATGATTTTCAAAAGTAAAGTGTATTGACACTATAAACTATGCGACCAGTTGATTACCTGCCACAGTCCGGAATGCATCCTACGTCAGCGCGCATGCGCACCTACTGGCAATGGCGGTAAATTGCCTCCGCTTCCTGCGTCACCGCCTTATATGGTAATTATCAGCACCTGGCCGGCTGAGACATTGTGGCAATCACCTACACAGAAATGCGGCTGACAGGATATCCAAAGGTGCATTATGTTTTTTCAAACGTAAGGGTAGATCGCATGATAGAACTTTGTTGGCAATACTAAAGTGAACTTTATTAATACGTAGCAGAAGCACAATTTTCAACCACATCTCATCGATGACGCGAGGAAAATTTTATCCATAGTCTCGCGACTCAACACAGAAATTTTTATAATTATTTAATATACAGAGTACATTTTCAAAAAAATATTACAGAGTGCACTATGACAGTGCAGAAGTTCAGTTTATCAAAAGGACAATAGCAATTAAGCCTGCAGGCTTAGAACAATTGTCTAAAAGCTTTAAGTTATTCGAGCTCTAAGTTTCTCTACGAGATCGAATACGAAATAAGGAGCTGCATAGACGTACAAAGTTCACCGATATAGCCCAACGGAAGTAAGCTGAAGTGGCAATGGCCAATTGGTCCGAAAGGATTTTTGGGCGACCGGAAAACGCAGCGCAGTTTCAGCACCCATAAGGGGGAATCAAGGATCTGACGAAGGTCAAAGACCTCAGATGTCTTTTAGTGGACGGTTGTAATATACCGATGCCATAGGTACTTATATTAAAACAAAGAGCAATGCAGAACATAACAATCTAGTGACACGCGCAAACATAGTGGAATGCGCCATGCTAATGTGTGCCGACCATAAACAAGCGAGCATCACGCGCTTCTATATAAATATGTACAGACGGACCGACGTGCCGGACATGATCGGAAAACATTAGGAAGGTACGCTTTGTGTGAAGATGGGCCGTGATCACAAAATAAACTGACTAATCAATTGAAGCGTTAGGCTAAGGAAATCGATTATGAAAACAATGATCGTGGCAATGGACTTACGAAAACCCTAGTCACCTTAAGACGTACGTAAATCTTAGATCGTAAGAAATAGAATAAAGTATTTATTCGTAAAATACCACACCACGCCTGTATTCCCGAAAGCGGTTGACAGAGGTGCCCTGCAGTGCACCAATGTAATATGAGGCAAGCCTATTGCTATTATATCGAGCACATTTGGGCGATTTGGGCCTTAGTCCACCACAATAGCCCAGTGCGGCTTGATGAACTTCACACGCCTTTTTATAAACTTGAGGAAACCCCTCACTATGTTTACCTTCAACGTTCAGCAAGTGGTAATAATGATTGATAATGACATGGTCATGTCAATTATTTGTAAAATCTTCAAATAATATCCGTTACTTAGTATACTGAACAGCGATATAGAGCGAGAGGAAGACCCAAGAAAAGATGGATGGACTGTATAAAGGGCGATATGAATGAGATCGGAGTGGATGTCAGTATGACGGAAAAGCGAGATGAATGGAAGAAAAAGACATACTGCGCCGACCCCAAATAATGGGACAAGGTAAGGCAAATGATGATGACTTAGTATACTGAACAGCGCTTATACTGCTTCAAAATCCTACATATTTCAAGCTTTACAACATAAACATGAGGTTTGCAAACCCGGTGTCATCTCCAACAAGAAATGACACAGACTCAACAAATACATTTTCCAAACAAATGAATGCGCTTAAAACAAATTGCCGACAATTTGAGCGTCGTACACGTCGTAAAGTGAACTTAGCTCAAAGGATTTTCCTTGTCACGAGGAAGTAGGAGCCTCTATGTGACGTTGATAAGTGCTAAATTGTTATGCAAATGCAAAGGAACGAACAAACAACGTCGTGCTTCGGATTACAAAGCTGTGCATCTTAATACAATAATGCGCCAACTATAGCCATTACCTTCAAGTTATACACAAACTAAAATTAAAATAAATTTGACAGCAATAGAATATTGCTGCTTAGATCCCTGACCACCTCAGAGTGAATAAGTTAAATTAGACTTATTTACAGCTAAAATAAGCTTGATTTTACTTTGAGGATAACCTTAAAAAGAGCATTTAACAACGTTGAAAGGAATGTAAATTGCTGAAATTAGACAAGGGCAAATTCATGGTGTCACCGATATTCACCTATAGGACAATATTTTTTTAAATTATCGAGATAGTATGCAGTCACTAGCAATCTTTACGTTACGTAGGTAAATAGATTAGGCTTCATATCATAATGTACATTATTTTAATCAAACTCTATTACGTGTTGCTTAATTAACTCTAGTGTTGCATCTGTATACTAATATAGAGTTTATTAAATTTGAAATATTAATTATGGTTACTAATTACTTAATAACAATTTTTAATTTAAATTAATATCTAGGCTTCAGCACCACCCCCGGTGGCCTGAAACATCTACACAAATTAAGCCTCCGACACACAGGGGCGTCGAAGTTCGCGCGTCGAAATTGTGGCCAATACCAAAACGGACACTGTGTCAATATGCATAAAGATTGAATTTCTGTGGTACAATGCATGCCCTCACGCTTGTATGGGAGCCCCCTTAAATATTTATTTTATTCTGTTTTTAGTACTTGTTGTCATAGCGGCAACAGAAATACATCATGTTTGAAAATTTCAACTCTCTAACTATGACGGTTCATGAGATACAGCCTGGTGACAGACGGACGGACGGGCGGACGGATGGATGGACGGACGGACGGACGGACGGACAGCGAAGTCTCAGTAATAGGGTTCCCGTTTTACCCTTTGGGTACGGAATCCTAAAAATTACGCGCGAGCATCGACTCCCCAGTGTGTGGAAGGCTTAATTATATTGCAATCAGAGCATCACAATTCGCGTCACGATACGACCAAAAATTGCGGCGTTAACTTTTAGTGCTGTTGTGTAAAATTATTTTACACAAAATTACACATACGCAAAAAGATATTCAAACTTAGTAGCTACTGTACTCGTAACTTGAGCCTGCATTTTGTAACTATATGGATACGGATCAATATACAAACAAATGCAAAGAAGCGTACCATTGCAAGACCTCAAGAAACTGTGAGCACTTTCTGCGTGGATCGGACCGCAAACAACAACTAAATATGAGGGTACCCAGTTATTAACTATGACATCAGGACGTCTAACACCTCAGTGCCCCCGTGACCATGGTTGCTGTAAAGCAGCCGAAACGTTTTACTATTAAAAATATCGATATTATACTTTTAAAAAATAATTGTAGCCGAGTGGTCAAACACACGCCTTGCAATCAAACTGTGCCGGTTCAAACCCCGGCTCGCACCTCTGGATTTATGTGCGAATCTCATTTTCATCCGAGATTACCACTTGCTAGGAAACGGTGAAGAAAAACATCATCACGATGTTTATAGAAACCTGCACGTCTATAGATAGGCGTGTGAAGTTCACCAACCCGCACTGGGCCAGCGTGGTGGACTATAGCCCAAAAATCTCCCTCGTGTTGAGGCAGAATGTGCCCGGTTTAATGGCAATAGGCTCGCTCCCTATTACATTGGGACCAAAATTCATCGACGAAGTGTGAGCGCACTGCCTGCCCCTTCGGTATGTTTATATAAACTTTTTAAATATTGGCAGACAAAGCATACTCATCGTATGATCTCAAACTAAGAAATTCTTGTAGGGTACGATACAATGGACCAGCGGCGATCTCAGTCAGATCTACACTCAGACCATTCCAAAAAGGCCATTTCTGAAATTTGCCCCTGACGGAAATCGAATCCGCAACTACCTGTAGTTGTAGCATGAGCGCCAAGACTAGACTTATGTCACAGATTATGTGGATTATATCTCTTTCTCTCGTATAAAATAAGACAGAGAGCGACCGAGCCAATCCGTGATAGAGGTCTTGTCTTGACATGCTCTGGTGCAGTGAATCAAGCGACCACTAGACCAGTCTTCTCGGTTTCGTCGACGTTATTACGTCAATTAGAAAATGTTAAACGATGTCACTATAAAATTCATTTGGATTATACAATACACGTATGATTTTTAAGTAGCATTTAAATAATGTATATGATATTCTTCTTTATATAACCAACAGCTAATTGTAATTAACTTTCTATGAAAATAGCTCAGTCATTAATTTTAATTAGGTGTTTTATGATATTGAGGCAAGAATTATTATATTTTTGAAATTATTATCCACGAGTAAAGTGTCTGTTTAGTTACGAGTAAGTTATAATACGCATCTTAATGTTCTAAATTTTTTCTCGTAACAATACTTTTCAAAAACAGAATTATTGCTCTAAAATATCTATATGAATAAACAAAATTGAAGTGTCAGTTTGTAATGTCAAAATAACACCTTATTACAGAATCCATATGAAAGTATATACGATACCTATAACGAAAATGCAATTTATTTTTTTATTATCGGTCTGTCCGTTGTCTGTCTGTTTGAGGTAAACTCCCAAACGGCAGGACTGGTTTTGACGCGACTTTAACTGGCAGATAGGTGATTTTACAAGAAGTAAGTAACCTTATCTTTTATCTAAAAAAATAATTAGGGTACCGCGGCAAAAGCAATATATTATTTTTAACTAGTTTTAAATTAATAAACAAGCTTTGGGCAACGAGTATGATAACAAATAATATAGGACAATACGAGGTGAAATTAATGATAAAAAAAAAACTTTTTAAAAACAAGCTTTTATTTTATTGCTCTTAGTTTTCGTGTTCTCCTCAGCAAGCCCTTGCATTTGATACCCATACTGTGGTAGTGCAGAAAAAATAACTATTCCGCCATCTTGTATGATCTGCCATATTGGAATTAGAATGACGTCACATAGCTGAGCATGCATTGTCATCCAAAATAAGCGTGTATACCAAATTTCAGCTCAATCGTTAAAGATAACTGATTTAAATTTCAGTTGCAATATTCCACCCGGACATACATTGCAAGTTAATATAAAGCTTGTAAAATAAAAAAAAACAAAATGTCAAAGTACTCATTATCATAGACCTGCATCGAGTCATGTACATTGCACACCAAAAACAGCAGACAATGAGCGGCATCACGCAATCGAGATGTTCACGAGATACGCCCCGACATACAGACATAGGTGACATCACCCGTCAATCTAAAGTCTACGCATATGGCGGACATACAGGTTGTATTACTAATATTAATGAATTCAGCATAACATTATGTCAAGTAATTCATATTCCGAATCGATTAGCAGAGTCGAGAATCGATAAGTATCGAGTTACATTTTATGACGTTCCCATTTATCTGTGCCTAAACAATATTGTAATTAGATGTCAGAGTCGTTTGTGGCGGGTTACTCATTAGATTATTATGTGATGATGCAAGTTAGATTTATGTAGGCACAAAGCTTAATATAACAGGATTAGGAGAAGAACTAGAAGATTATTTCCATACATAGATTGTGCCGTTGTGAGAATAGCTGCAACCCGCGACTTATGTTAAAAAAATATGTTATTATTATAAACAAAAATATTGTAGGTAAAGTTTTATCAAAATCCGTTCAGTAGTTTTTGCTTGAAATAGTAACAAATTGCCACATTACTAGCTGTAGTTTGTTAAGCTCCTTTAATTAAACTAAATGCTAGGAGAGGGCTCACGTCAAGAATTTATTCGCCAAGATGGGAATCAAACTTGGAGCCCCTCGATTTCGAAGTCAGCTCCACTAACCTTATCGATCCCTACACACTGCTTCAGAAGAAGACACTTACAAGAAGAAGAACTTGTTCAGAAGAACACACTAGAATACCGATTTCCTTGAGTGAGGTTGAGTGGAGTCGAGGAATTCTCGAGGTAGCGTGTTAGCATACGGGTGTTACTCTTTATACAATAAATACGAATTAATTTTTGGTCTTGTTTCCAAACATCCTGTACAGACAGTGTGTAGCAATAACGTTCCGAATAGAGGACCACGTTTTTGGTTCATTGCCCTCATATGACTGTCTATTGTTTTACAATTATGAAGCATATTTTTAAGCATATTATGTCTCAGTAATAGGGTTCCGTACCCTAAGGGTAAAACGGGAACCCTATTACTGAGACTTCGCTGTTCGCCCGTCCGCCCGTCCGTCCGTCCGTCTGTCACCAGGCTGTATCTCATGAACCGTGATAGCTAGGAGAGTTGAAATTTTCACAGATGATGTATTTCTGTTGCCGCTATAACAACAAATACTAAAATACGGAATAAAATAAATATTTAAGGGGGCTTCCATACAAAAAACGTGATTTTTTCTCCGTTTTTATAGATAATGGTACGGAACCCTTTGTGCGCGAGTCCGACTCGCACTTGGCCGGTTTTATATTTTCTTCTGGAGACACCTCGAATATTATAGTGCGCGATACTTATAATAAATAGTCTGGTATTCCTCAATCTGTTATAATTAGATTATTCCTCAATTTGTCAGAATCTGTTTGTAGCGGGTCGGTAATCATTAAAACTACTTATGCCATTTTAAAAAGTATATTACAGTAAGAACTATCCCAGAGTATCATATACAGTATAAAAATAGCTACTTACATACCAATGTATTTAAGTAGTTATTTGCATGATGTACCTACTAACTACCTCTAAATTTACAAAGTTTGTAAAGTTGGATTACTCTGCGTTTTGTATTTGATATTTTTTTATGAGAGTATAAACTGTTTATGGAAGAGATAAGCGAAACTACCTACAAATATTTGAGTAACGACCTCACTGATCACAAAGAGAACAGTGGTAACTAATACGCAAATGCGAAACTTAACAAAACTAAGACGAGACTATTTGCGTACATTTCCATAACAAGACAAATATGTTCCTGTGTAAATATGTATGTAAGTACGCGGGCCATAGATCAACAATATACAAGGAATAAATGCTAATACATAGATGCAGACGCGCAAGGAATTAACAAACACACATTAAACAGGGAGATATGCAAGGTCGCGGCATTAGTGTAGGGTAACCATGTTCACTCATTGAGACAAAACAAGCGAGACTATTGGAAAAGTAACCGACTCTACGTCAATATACATAACGATTAAATTCCTGTGGAATAAGCCACGCAATCACGCGTTCAAATTCGCTCGCGCTGTTAATGACAGTTTGGTGAAGAATGTGCTTTTACTATGAGTAGTAACAGTTCGTTTTAATATTGGCAATCAATTTTTGTAGAGCGCATCTCGACGCGCCAGTGTGTGGGGGGGAGCTTTATTCTCTTGACTCGAACCCGTTGTCAGGCAATCAGTTGTAACTAAAGGTCCTAGTTGAGATATTCATTTTTTAACCGACTTCTTGTAGACAGCATTTAAATATCTCCCCCTTTCGCCACATATCTCTGTCCTGTGCTATATCCTATTGGGTTCAAATCATTGCGCCCGATCTTCCACGCGGAATTGTATTGTAATAAATGTTTTAGAGTTTGTAATAGATGGCTATCAGTTGTCAATTTTCGCAGACTTTTTTAGATTAACTTGTTGAGAGCACTACACGGTCGGCTAAGACATGTCCCACCATGCCTGCGTGACATGGTATTTGTAAATTAGTAGGACAGGCTCTCGCGACAAGATGTTTTGTGTTGGCTCGCGGCGCGTCGGTCAGCTGCACTGAACAGGTTAGTTCAGGATACATACAATTTCATTATTGTTGTGTGAGGTCTTATAATGTCTAGGAACATGTGACTGATGAGTATGAATGTGGATGGATACAGAGAGAGAGGAAGATCAAAGAAAAGATGGATGGAGTGTTTAAAGAGTGATATGAATGTGATTGGAGTAGATGTACCAACATCTACTAACATCATGACGGAGAAGGACAGTGCGCAGACCCCGAATAATGGGAAAGAGTAAGTACAAATGATGATGTTTTAAAATGCCGTATATTTTATAGGAAGCAACACTTCGCGTCTGACAATATTAATTACAGTAGGTATACTAAACATGAAATCTCGGATTATTTGGAAGATAAATCAGCTTGGGATTGTACAGCTCAGGTTCAAATCAAAAATAAAAATTTTACCCGTCATGTCAAAGTCATGCCTTACTACTATCTTTATTATTAAAAGCAGCTCTAAGGCAACACACTGAAGCTATATGTACCTATGTATTTGTAATAAGTTTTGGCGATTTAAAAAAATATCAGCCCACTGAGTTTCTTGCCGGATCTTCTCAGTCGAGGTCGCGTTTCGATCCGGTGGTAGTATAGTAGAATATAAGAAAAAAAATGTAAACTTGACAATTTGTAAGTGCCCCCATAGGCCTATACAGAATAAACGATTTGCCTTTGACTTTGACTATTCAAAATGATACGTTGTTGGTACAATGCATTTTACATGTAAGTTGTAAGTATCTGCTAAAGTAGGTACGATTACCACATAAACAGGAAGACATATAATCCTTTCTCAAGCAGACGCGTTCTCGTGAATTATGACATGTTTGTTTACATAAGACAATAAAAC
Source organism: Ptilodon capucinus (assembly GCA_914767695.1). NCBI lineage: Eukaryota > Metazoa > Arthropoda > Insecta > Lepidoptera > Notodontidae > Ptilodon > Ptilodon capucinus. The sequence goes on along the minus strand of OU611808.1, from coordinate 13,419,571 downwards.
ATCTAGGTACGTCAGTGTACGACCGGTTTCAGATTTTGGCGAAAATTTACAAGTATCATGTGCGTTCTGGGTTGCCAACCTATTTATTAACTTAAATTAATTTTCGTCTAGTTTTATTTAACATACAACCTATAAAAAAGAATGTGCCTTTAAACTGATGTGGAATTAAAATTGTTTAAAGCTATCTATTTTAAAATTTCTGGTAATTTGGCGGATTCAGATCGTCGAGAACTTTTGTACCGCGAGCCAGGATTTTCATAGGACTTTGTATGGCGTTCAATTTCTTGTACGCGTAGAATTGCGATGTGTCGGTAGTTGCGCCATCTATCGGTGACTGGCGAATGTGGCGAGCTATAAGGTTCGCCACAGGACTTTAGCCTATGCCTTGTCATGAGGCTTGATCTAGTGGTTTAATCGTACGCCCCCTTCTATAGCCTGTTCACGAACGACATCCCTCGTTCGGACAGAGTTCATCCGCCCTATACGCGGATGACACCGCTCTCTATTTCTCGCATAGAAATAGGGGCGTTATCACCCGCACCCTCCAACGCGCAGTAGATTCTTTGGGCGAATGGTTTCGGAAATGGCGCAATGAGGTGAACCCGGAAAAGAGCGCCGCTGTGCTCTTTACCAGGGGAACCCCACGACGTCCCCGAGCTCCCTGGTTCAGTCTGGGGACCATCTCTCTGTTCGACCAAAGCATCCCTTGGGCAAACCACGTCAAATATCTAGGTGTCACTCTTGACAAGTCCCTTACTTTCGGTCCCCACATTAGAACGGTGAGCAACCGAGCAGCTTTTGTGCTCGGTTGCCTTCACTATTTGATCTGCAAGCGGAGTAAAATGTCTCTTAGAAATAAGGTTACACTTTAAAAAACATGCATCCTCCCCATTATGTCATATGCCAGTGTGGTTTTCGCTCACGCGGCGAAGACACGCATCAACCGCCTGCAAGTAGTGCAGTCCCGGTTTCTCCGTAGGGCCGTAGGTGCCCCGTGGTACATACGGAACGTAGATCTTCATTCCGACCTTGGCCTCTTCTCAATTCGAAAACACTTAAAAATAGCGTCCGAACGCTATTTTTAAAAAGCTGCGTCGCATTTAAATCCTCTAATTGTCGCCGCCGGCAATTACGAGCCAGACCCCGCGCACACATCATCAACTCGTCCCCGCCGTCCGCGGCACGTGTTGATTGATCCTCCCGATACGATCACCGCCCTCCTCGACCCGGGCGTTGAGAGGGCCACCAACACACCTACACCAGCCTCAAACAGACACCGATCTCGCCGGCGAGGTCGAGGAACCCCCTCTTCCGCTCGTAGGTGCATCTTTGCACCTAGGAGCGCAGTCACTACCTCTCCCCTCACGGTAACTGCCCAAGCCGAGGTCGTGCCCTCTGTGGCGCCCTTGGGCTAGTTGCCACCCCTTTCCGCCCTTAAGGCCTTGGTTGGAGTGCACTCTGCGCTCGCCACTCCTCCGGTAAAGCTGTAAACGCCACCTCACGGACAACAGTGTAAGTCCTTGAAAAAAAAAAAAAAAATCGTACGCCGCTTGAATCACTGTAACGGGTGGATGCGGGTTCGATTCCCGCCAACGGCACATTTCGGAAAAGACCTTTTCGGAATTTGCTCAAGTCTGGGTGTAAATGGGATCGCCCCCAGTCCATTGTATGGTACCCTTAGTGCAAGCGCTGCTTACTTTGGTTCGAAAGATGAGTATATGTCTGTATCTGGCGGTATTTATTTATCATAATAATAATAATACATCATCACGCCTGTATTCCCCGAAGGGGTAGACAGAGATGCACTGCAGTGCGCCCACACAAAATTATCTCAGAGGTGCGGGCTCAGGATTTGAACTTGCACCCCTTACGTTCATAGCGGGCGTTCTACCGTCGAGGCTACAACTGCTTACTTATTTATTATATATTTATATACTAGCTGTGCCCGCGGTTTCACCCGCGCTAATAGTTACTTTGGCGTAGAGTGATGCTATAAAGTCTATGATTATATAAGTCTATAATACCCGATTGATGTTCGGGAATATTCCCGTTTTTGCCACATTATTCGTTGCTGCTCCGCTCCTATTGGTCGTAGCGTGATGATATATAGCTTATAACCTTCCTCGATAAATGAACTATTTAACACAAAAATAATTATTCAATTCGAACCAGTAGTTTCTGAGATTAGCGCATTCAACCAAACAAACAAACAAACAAACAAACTGTTTAGCTTTATAATATTAGCATAGATTTTATCATAATTCGAATCTGGCAACCCCGTGCATCGTGGAGTGCACTCGTATTACTTTCTAGCGGCGACGATGACGTAATTATGTGTTTATGGCATCAAACACACGTATCGCTGTTTCACAATCCTTTAATGGGATTGTGAGCCGCTTTCCACAATCATATGGAGTGTTATTAAGCTTTCACAGGATGTTGTGACGTCAACAATAATGCGGGGACTATTAGGAATGTGGAGTGTTAAGTACCTACTGGGAATTTCCGAGTGTATTGTGTAGTGTGTTTCATAGGGTATGGAATTATTAAGTAGGTACAACTAACTTATAAAAAGAATGCTTAAAGTTATTTTGCACAAACAATGACGTATTTTCTGTTGGAACCAAACTAAACGACACAGGAATCAAACACTCAACCGCCTGGTGCTGTGAGCCGAGTGGACTACGCTTAAACTATTGGCGGACGTTAATCTTTAGGTGCAACAGGACCCCAAGCCCCCCAACACTATCGCTGTGGAGTCGCTGTGACTTCATTTATCAAGGAATGAAAACAACCTCTTTTATCAATAGTAGCTAGAATATGACTTGTCTGATGGCGACAAGGTGACAATGTCTAATGTCAACACTAGTCATATTCCAGCTACCATTGATAAAAGAGGTTGTTTTCATTGGTAGCAGAGTGGTCGAACGCACGCCTTGCAATCAAAGTTCAAACCTTCAATCTCATTATCCGAGATTATCACTTGCTATGAAACGGTGAAAGAAAACATCGTGAGGAAACCTGCACGTCTGAGGGAACTTGACTAGTTCTCGATAGATGTGTGAAGTCTGCCAACCCGCATTGGGCCAGCGTGGTGGACTATGGCGTGAATCCCCCTCGCATTGAGGGGAGGCCCGTGCCCAGCAGTGGGACGTTAAAAAGGCTGTAGTTTATTGTTTTCATGCCTTGAAAAATAAAATCATAGCTAAAACAAATTCCACAAAGATAGTGTTAAGGGTCTTGGGGCTCAGGGGCCTTACCATCAACTCGAAGTATCGTTTTTCGAATAATAACTGACAGTTTTTTACAGATTTTGTACTGAGCTGTCCAACAAAACCTGAAAGTAATATTAATAATATTGCTACAAGACTGTAAGTAAAGAAGTACTAACCTCCCGACAAGCGCAATAATAATTATTTACAAAATGTATTATGAATCAGAATTAACCATAACATAGCTGTAGGTTTTTATGTATGTCTTAATATACGTAATGGTATTTTTTCAATAAATTTATCTGTACTTAAAACATATATTTAATTACTGTATTTATTTGTTGATATATTTTATTATAGTATAATGGAATATACACCTTATTTTTTAGTTTCCAGCTGATGGCACTATATAAAAACAAAAATAAATTGTAATTACCGATTAACTTTTTCACAGTCACGATCACCCACCACACACTCACACATGGAACTGTCCCAACCTGCGCCACTAGGCCAATCCAAACCGTCTTCACTGTGATACCTTGCTCGACTGAACTAACACATCAAATGATCTACTGAACCTACCATTAATTGTACGCAATAATATTATTAGTCGTGTGGGATTTAGGGTTCCGTAGGCGTATCTACGAACTGGTGATTTATTGGTGGACGTATTAGTTCATCTGATCTATATAATATACGCAGCTATAGTCTTGAACCTTATTTATAATCCCTGATTAACACGCATGCCCATTTTCACTAACACTAGATGCCTAATCGAGATGCCATTGCAACCAACAACTGCTTCATACGCATCACGGTAAGGGATCTCTTACTGTTAATTTAAACGAGCATTAGTCTTACTTAGGTTATCTTGGTCAAGAATTGTATACTTATATGTTAAGTTTAACAGAGATACTCGTAACTGTGATCTTATAATATATAATACTTATACTTATAATACTTAATAATACCTATTAATACTTTTTGCGGTGGAACAATAAAGAGTTATCTATCTATCTATCTGTCAGGGAGCTAGGACAAGCGTAACAATCGCAATTATGCACCTTAGGGGAATAAGCAACTTGTACAGGTCAGTCATGGTTACATCCATTATATAATGAGTCTCAGGTGCCCGTTCGCAATAATTATTGAACCCGATTAAATAGATAGCGAGTCTACCTTGACCGTTTGTTTTTAATGTAGGTGGATACCACAGTGAATTATCATGAGTCAAGATTGCGTCCCATTGTCTCTGATGTGTCACTCTTGAATTGTTTATGCTAATAATTATATTGTAATTGAATAGTTTATTATTGTTGCTACATATCTTGCAGTACATTTAAGAGTAGAGTACAGAATTGAAAAGAATGAACAATCAAATACAAAAATACTTAGGCTTACTATGGCTTACTATTAATATATTATATAACACGCCTGTATACCCCAGAGGTGCACTGCAATGGACTCACATGTCGCCGATGTATTGAGTCCCAATGTAATAGGGGGCGAGCCTGTGGCCATTATACCTGGCACATTACCCCTCAATACGAGGGAGATTTGGGCTATAGTCCACCACGCGGGACCAGTGCGGGTTAGTAAACTTTACACGCTTTTCTATAGACGTGCAGGTTTCCTCACGATATTTTCTTTCACAGTTACTGTGCTATTTTATTAACTTTTGGGTTCACTCATCCTATGTGAAGTGTTAAGACTATGCCTATTCCCATAAACACACGTAGGTACATAGATAGTTATGCTTCATACATCTAACTACATGAAAACGATGAAAAATTGAAATCAATTAATAATTAACTGAAATTACCTTCAAAGAATCAATTTCGGAGTGCAGCATTGTCACAATAACACAATTTACACTGAATTATTAACCGTATCACCAAAAAAGCGAACGAAAACTAAATGATAATGCAGATGGGTGTTTAGATAGCGGAGATATTATATCTTATGTTGAGAGCACCAATATTTTTAAATTGATGGCGGTGACATACACTGACATTGTTTAGGACGAGATAATTCATACGCCATCTTTATCACTGTCATCATCAATTTTTATTTATAATGTGTATTTATTGAATTTGTCCTTGCTATTAATTACTTGACATTGGCGAAATACCCGCTCTAGTTGCAGGTGAAGCCATTCCTTATCTTATTCCATTAAATTTCATCATTTCACTCATTTCGTAAAAATAATAATAAAATATACATGTATAGGTATGCCTTGGTGTTTCATCCGCCATCTTTATCACTGTCATTACCAATTTTTATTTATAATGCGTATTTATTGATTTTGTCCTTGCTATTAATTACTTGACACCGGCTGAAATAACCGCTAATCGCAATCTTACCTATTCCATTAAATATCATCATTTCATACATTTCGTAAAAAAGAAAAGAAGAAGTATGTCTTGTCTCTTAAGACCCGTCGTTTTAAGAGTCGAATTTATTGCCAATAACAAAAGGAATTGTATTGACACATAGAAAAAGTTCATTCTTCAACGAAATAACATTGACAACGCGAGCGAATTTTGGTTTTTACCACAGAAATTAAACGTTGGCGTGTAGAGAACATATAAAGATATGGTAGAGCTCCAAATGGTTGCTAAAGTGTAGTGTAAGTGGCAATTGTATTGCCGTTCTAATTGAAATAAATAAATAAACTTTATATAAAACAATATAATATATTAAAAAATTGCTTAAAATCAAAACTTTTCTTTTCCTTTTATATTTTCAGTACCTAGACGGCCTCATGACGGCCAGAAGAAGTGAAACTTCCTGCCATTAGTGCGTCCAAGCCGCGATCCACATAGAGACCACCTTCCGCTTTAGGAGCGGTAATAACCACTGGAAATGCTACCGATTCGAAACGGAACCGACGAAGTGAGAGTTGCTACTGAGAAAAATGGGAATGGAAATTAAAACAACATCAAGAAAACTACACGAGTTCTGTAGCGGTAGAAAACGTTTTAACTTTAAAGATATTTTAAGAACATTTTGTCAGAACACGATGATCGTTGATTCCATTCCCGTTCAGAAATTAGTTATCATTTGTTCAGTTTAGACAGAGTCTCACTTGGTTCACCCAGTCCATTGTTAATGTCTACCTCCTCGACCTGCACGACCTGCACGACCAACAATATGGTTTCACTAAAGGCCGTTGCACTACCGACGCCAGTGTAAACTTAATAAAACATATCTTCGACGCATGGGAGAACTCACAGGATGCCATTGGTATCTTCTGTGACCTCTCAAAGGCTTTCGACTGCGTCAATTATGAAATACTTTTATTAAAATTACAACACTACGGTGTGAGAAATAGAGCCCTTAACTTTCTAGAATCATATTTAGGGGATAGGCAACAAAGTGTTCAAATTAATGGTGTTTAATCGATAGGTTCCGTAGTTAAAATGGGCGTCCCCCAGGGATCTATTCTGGGTCCGTTCCTATTTTTAGTCTATATAAACGACTTACCCCTCATAATTCAAAACAGAGCTAAGATAGTGCTATTTGCCGATGATACCTCTTTGATTTTTAAAGTAGGTAGACATGTAGATAATTTTGACGAGGTGAATGACGCTATCCTTCAGGTCCATAATTGGTTCACTAGTAATAATTTAGTATTAAATAGTAAGAAAACAAAATGTATACGGTTTTCCTTGCCAAATGTTAGAAGTAGTGACTGTGACGTAGAACTAAATAAGGAGAAACTTGAATTCTTTAATGAGACTGTTTTCTTAGGAATTACGCTTGACTCAAAGTTACAATGGGGTCCACACATTAGAACTCTAGGAAAACGCCTCAGCGCCGCTGCCTACGCTGTCAAAAAGATCAGACAGCTTACTGATGTAGACACCGCGAGAATAGTTTATTTTAGCTACTTTCACAGTATCATGTCATACGGTGTACTATTGTGGGGTAGGGCGACTGACATCGAGTCGGTTTTTATTTTACAGAAGAGGGCCATTAGGGCCATTTATACTTTAGGTAGTCGCGACTCCCTCAGAGAACTCTTTAAAGAAATCAATATAATGACGGGCCCATGCCAATATATCTACGAGAATATCATGTACGTAAGGAAAAATTTACATCTGTTTAAAAAAGTAGGTGATGGCCATCGTTTTAACACTAGAAATAAAGATAAATTAGATCAACCACACTTTCGTCTCGCTAAAATTCACAGATCTTTTATGGGGTACTGTGTTAAATTTTATAATATGATACCCTCAAATATCATTAACCTCAATGAAACCAAATTTAAAATTTGCATTAGACAAACACTATGCAGGCGAGCATATTACACAATAGAGAATTATCTAGAGGATAAACACGCTTGGTCAGGTGCTGGTCCGGCTCCACAGGAACTCATTTGAAGGATGTTTGATATTTGTCCCGTTTTCCTCCTCCTTCCTACCTTTAAATCTTACACTGACTTAGCTTGTAATTTGTATTGCTGATTAATTTTGTGTTTTGAGAATGTATAGCCTCATTAACTTTATATTATATAATTGTTAATTAAGAAAAACACATTGTAATGCAAATAACATGTAAATCCTTCTTGGAAAAAAGCAACCATGGAGTTTCTTGCCCATTCTTCTCCATAGGAATTGCATTCCGAATGGGTGGTAGAGATACTATTAATACTATTTATTTTTTACTGACGATTCATAAGTGCCTGTATTGGTTTACATGAATAAAAAAATTCTGATTCTGATTCAGATTCTACTTCCACCACTTATCAAGGGATAAAGGGCTATAAAATTGTAACCTAAGTATCGTATCGAATATTTATTCATTCAACTATGTTAATTATTGACACCGGTCACCCAAAGTCGAGAGACAAGATGACATTTCTGCTGTACACAAACTACAATTAACGAAGGATCAAATCAGCATCAAACGAAACTACACTAATTTAAAATCTTGCCAATGTTTTATTTAGTATAGTTTTGTTTGATGCTAACAGAATCGACACCTCGTACATACAAATTAAATTAAGCTATGAATGCAAGACAAAAAAAAATAATCCATAGACCTTGCGGAGAACGACGTCCGCCAAAGAGCACTGATAAACATCAATTTAAACCGAAACACTATGGGCTATAATTCAAACTAACCACCTGCTCAGCTATCTGTCAAACGGGTAGGTACTACTTCTAATTATTCTAACTGTAGAGGACTCCATTTAGCAACTTACGCCTATCCGGAGATCTCAGGCACCCATTATCTGCAATCGCAACCATATATCATACGACTCAACGTGTAAGCCGACAGCCCAGATTTGCATCTCATAACAGGTAATGAAGCGGTGTTTGAGCAACGAGGAAAGATATCTGAATTACTGCGAACGAGGAAGGGAATGTCTGAATAATAGGCTTGGACTTAAGTTCTGTTGGGATTAAGTTCTTAGATGTCGAGGAATGGGTTAAGTAATGTAACTATTGAAATATTAATTTAAATAATTTGATTGATTGTGCAAATTATTAGTAGTATCTGCATATTCAATTATACAACGCTGTATAGTAAGTAGAAACCTACACCTAAAAGTTCTTCTCAGTCGGACACTCTTGTCAGAGTGGTCGTGGTTATGTGTTGCTCTTCTCGGAAATGGCCGCTGCTTTTGCAATTCTTCTCCAGGTGACTCTGTTAATTGCGTTGCGAGAGCATTCTACTATCGGGCATTTTGCTGTAGTTTTAATAATATCTACCCATCTTGTTGGAGACCGACCACGTGACCGCTTGCCTTCCACTCTACCTTGGATCACCAGACGTTCCATAGAGTTACTTTTTCGTGTGATGTGTCCGAAAAAAGTAAGGATTCGTAATTGAACAGTCGACGAAAGCCTTTGCTTAATTTTAAGCTCTTTTAAAATGGAGACGTTGGTACGATGTGCTGTCCAGCTTATTCTTAGAAGGCGGCACCAGCACCACATTTCCAAAGCGTCAATTTTTCTGCGGTCTTGCAGTCTTACTGTCCACGTTTCAGCTCCGTATAGGAAAATGGGGAAGATCAAGCAGTACATTAGACGAACTTTTGTGGTTTTCGTAATTCTGCGATCACTCCAAATTTTCGTGAGCTTCTCCACGGCCGATCTAGTTACCGCACAGCGTTTTTTAATTTCCTCCTCACAACTTCCATTATTAGTGATAGTGGAGCCCAAATATACATAACTTTGCACTACTTGACAGTTAGCAATATTGGTAGTCCCAGCTTGGTTGTTGTTAGCACGGTCCACTATCATTATTTTATTATCACCTAAAAGTAGATTATTGTTATTGCCTTAAGAAGTAGCCGAATCCTTTGTATTACTTGCGTGAGGGTAAAGGGTCCAACAAATAGTCATTTTTAGGGTTCCGTACCAAAAGGAAAGAACGGATCCCTTATAGGATCACTTTGTTGTCCGCCTGTCCGTCTGGATGTCTGTCTGTCAAGACCCTTTTTCTCAGAAACGCGTGAAGGTATCAAGTTGAAATTTATAACAGAGACTTATATCTGCGGTTCCTTGGTGCCCTAAAAAAATCTACCTTCTAGGTTAACGCGTTGAAAAGATCTGGCGGTTTATGTTGCATTTTCAGTACATTTGCACGGGAATCAACAACCTATATGGTACTTCCCGTTGACCTAGAACCATGAAATTTGGCAAGAAGCAAGGTCTAATAGAACAAGTAAAGGAAAATATCCAAAAACTGTAAATTTGTTGTTAGAAAATGTTACTTTGCGATTACAAACTTATTTTGTAGTTACTTTGTATGGGGACACTGTACACCAACTGCAAAGTTAAGTTTGTCTCTCTATCCAGTTTATCTTTTTGTTAGAGTAATACTCGGTGCTTTCACAGTTTAGGTACGGAAGTCGCGGTGCGCGAGTCCAGCTCGCACTTGGCCGGTTTTTTTATTATCGATATATGATTATTTGTAATAACTACCTATTAAAAATGTAGCATACCTATCTGTTAAAAAAACCGGCAATCTTCAAAGCACGATCTATCGATCCTAATTGCGCTACGTTCCCGTTATTCGCAAGTCAGCGGCGAGTTGGCACGCGCGACGCGTAACGTAGGTATCTATTTGCATACCCACAGGCTAGTATTGGGTCAGGTGGCCAGCCTCCATCGTAATTAATAGAATCTCTTTTGGATCTGCTGTGTGCTAACCAACCTACCTTAGTTGGGTTATGTTGTTTACAACCTAACTTAAAGTAAAACCGAGTAAAATATTGGAATGTTATTTTTTGGAAAAAAAGCAACCATGGAGTTTCTTGCCCATTCTTCTCCATAGGAAGTGCATTCGAATGGGTGGTAGAGCTACTATTATTATTTATTTGACGATTCTTAAGTGCCTGTATTGGTTTATATGCAAATATTCTGATTCTGATTCTATGGTCGGGTAAGTAAGATGGCTTTCCAAACCAGTGGTAGAATATGACTATTTGCATCTATATGTGATTACTTCTTGGCTTACATAAATAAAACAATATCTATTATTATTTACTTTATTTTAGATTAATGTTGCTATAAGGGACAACGGAACTACACAACAGCATTTTAAAAAAATGTGCAACCTGTTGCTAGATTTTCACCTGAGTACATTAAGTATTTAATAGCTCTACCATAAGTTTGATAGCGAGCTAAACCCGCTCGTTGGTAGCGTATGCGTAAAGTATTCGTATAATAAACTATATAACGACGCCACAGTAAGATAGATAGAAAACTCTTTATTGTACACCAATAGTTACAAGGAAATTACACAACATATATTGACAAAAACAAGAACAAATAGAAGTGTACCTACATTGGGCGGTCTTATCGCAAGCTGCGATCTCTTCCAGACAACCTTTGGATGGAGAGGATTTTGTCTTAGTGACATGATGGCAGACTGGGTCTAGGGTCTCCTACAAAATCACAGATCACTACTATACTATACAAAATGTAGGTTTTAAATACTTTCCCAAACTCATACATTTCAATCCACCTAATGTATTTAAAAAAGGTGGAGGTTCTCAATTCAACTCGTTTTTTTTCAATGCAAAGAGTTCTACAATGCCATGAAGTGTAATTCATATTCATAAATGAATTAAGGAAGCTGAAGTAATTAATTAAGGCGATGAGAATACGGAGCTCCGGATAATTAAGACGGATGAAGACGGAAGCAGATTATTGAATGACCTTATACTATGAGTATTAACCTAACGTAACGTAACGTAACTCATGTAAAGTATAACCAACTTATGTAAGGAATGAATTTAGTACACAAGGGAATGCCTGGTTGCTAACTCACGGCATTGTTAAGTCCCCAAGTGCCTACCGAGTCGACGAGGTACGCATCGTAACTTAAACCTGAATAACGGAATCGCATAGCGAGTAGACAGGACGACGACGCCGACGACATTGCGAAATGGTGTCCATTAAGATACCATAGCAGATAGATGCCGGCCTGCACGGCCTAAATGACCCCGGACTGTGTAAATGACACACTCATTTTAGATTTACGGTAAATCTATGAAAGATTTTATGCGTTCCCTTAAGATGTTCCCGTCCCAATCAAGACTCGTTAATTCGGTTATTATACGGCAGCCTGCTTCACCGTGTGACTGTTGCCGGAATGTAAAAGAGCAACATTTGCAATAACGCCATAGAAATCGGTACCGTTTCATAATGCTAACGCAACGCAACGCAACACATTAACGCCGTAAACATACTGGAGCGAGCGAATTCGGTTGACATTTTTTTGGAAATGTACTCTGAAATGATAAACATAAAGATTGAATTTCTGTGGCAAAGCTACTTGACCACCATTAACTTCGCTCGCGTCATTGATGACATTTTGATGAAAAATTCACTTGATTTGAGTTAATCCAGTTGATTTTAATATTGGCATAAAATTGGACGCGCCCAAACGCGCGCTGCTTCTTCAACAAAATGTCATTGACGGTGCGAGCGAATTTGGCAACGTGATCGCGTGGCCTTTACCACATAAATTCAATCTATATGTCTACTAAGCGATCCAAATAAGAATAGGAATGTCAATAAGCTCTTTCTGTCAAATGTCACATGAAAAGTATGGTTTGCAATAAACTTATTTGCATATCAATAATAATAGTACCTACATCAAATATAAATAAAAAATTTCAATTACCTAGTAGTAAATTGTCTTAATAGAATATTTAATTATTCAATGTCATAATTAGTTTTATCACATCACAATATGGCGCAAAGTCGATCCTATTCTCATTTAAATCGCATAGTATTAACTATTTTTTTTTTATCGGCAAATATACCTATTGCAGTGCGATTCTTGACGCCAGGGCCGAACACACCTAACTTAGCATTTACACTACTGTAATGTATTCATAGTCAAATCTAACACGGCGCAACAAGTCGACTATCATGTGGGTATATATGCACTTTCATCTTGCAGTGAAAGTGAACAGGTGCTTGACCTTAGCAGTTACCCCATTGATGAATGATGATATCATTACCCGTACCATTACGTAATGTAAAGTTCAACTTACCTGAGGGCTATCGAAGTACAGAAGGCGCACTGACTCCACTCTACACTTTTAACAATTGACTGATTGACACCGAAAAGAAAATAAAGGATAAAGTCTCACCGAACCGACCAAGTGTTTCCAAACTCCGTTGTTGGCAAAATCATCGCCTAAACTCGATGGAAGCCATAGACTTTTAAAAAGTTGTTGGCAAAATCATCGCCTAAACTCGATGGAAGCCATAGACTTTTAAAAAGTGAAGTGAAGAAGAGGGTAGTCACATATTTTTTTGTCAATGACAGTAATCCAATCCGGTATGGTGGATACCTCACTTCCGGTTCAGTAATTATTTTACGTACTATTCGATTCAAATATGAATAGGAATGTCAACTTCTATCTGTCAAATATCACTTCAAAAGTGTGGTTTGCAAAAAACTTATTTGCGTATCAATAATAATAGTCTTACATCAAATTTAAATAGAAAGGTTAAATTAGTAGTAAATTGTCTTAATATTTAAAGTCATAATTCGGTTTTTAAAACCATACCATAACCTTTTTTATTTTCATTTTTGGCGCACAGGCCCAGAAGCCATGCCAAAATTATGAATGAAAACAAAATTATGGACGCTAGTCGCCATTTTGGCGTTATTAGTGTGCCTCGTCGTGCGACTGAGTGCATTTTTCACTCAACCTTTGCAAGTAAATTTTATTTAAAAAATATCTTGTTTGCTCACCCTACCTAACTGGTTGGAATTGACAGCTATGACGTCACAATATGGCGCAAAGTCGATCCTGTTCTCATTTGAATCGTATAGTACGTATTGATACGGCTGTTAAGTATATCTAATCTAATAAATTATTATTATGGTCAATAAAATGATAGGCATTGTACAATACGTAAAATTCATATATTTTTATTGTTAATTAAAAACATAATAACTGTTTAATACATGGACAACCTTTACCTCAGGCAACCCATTCTTTATGGTCAGTATATAACTGACGCACTTAGTACGAGTTCCAAATTCAAAAACAATCGAGTGATCGACTGTTTCTGTATATCGGGTGACTGGAAAAACTCACTAAGTACAATAAATAGGAAAGATGTTTTTTAAACTAAGTACCGTAAAGTATCAACAACTTTCCCATGAAAAAGTCGTCATATTCAAGTGCACTACATTACAGAATTCCAAGAAAAAAAGTCACTAAATCACATCAAAAAAAAATTGAAAATTCAAATTAATGCATTGTTTTTTTTTGTTACTGAATGAGTTATTCCTGTCACCCTACGATATTTAATTAATAGTAACGCTTAACGTGTCCGCTAGGGGCGAAGTGGTGAAATCTATGGAAAGATTCGATCACTCGTTCGATATTTAAAGCTGTCACATTGGTACTAAACCACCTGGTATATAGCGTTAGTATTGTCAATACATAGTTTGATGCGTGTCGAGCTTAGCTCCTGTTGTGGCGGTTGCCCCAGCCGCGGCGGTGATCATCCTTGTACTCGTCCATGTTCCGTTTCCGCGCCAACTCCTCGGGGTCATCGGCCTCTGCTAGCACCTCCTGATTTCGAATAAAAAAAATAAACATCACAGCGATTTTTTTAGACTGGCAAGGAAAGTGACCATAAACCTTAGAATCGTATGTTCAACCTTCTTGGATGCTTGTCAATTGTGACGTTTTGCACCATTCTGTCAAATGTTCGGATACTAGTGAGCGAAGCAAAGAATTCGGATAATAGATTTGATTTAACCGAAGTTATGTCAAATTAAAGTACCCTTCTTGTGATAACATCTTATTTAGTACTAATAATATTGCAGGACGACCACACTAAGTATGTACTAAGCTTGTAGATACATTTGCTAAGATTTACATTAAGTGGGGAAGGGAGGGAAGAACAGACCTTGTGTATCTGCTCAGCCTCGTCGCCTTCTTCTTCTTCTGTGTTCTGTATAGTCCTGTGGGGTATGTTCGTACACGAGCCAGGGAATCTGTCGAACAGCAAATTTAAAACTACAATATAATACTGCCACTAATCGCACGAGTCAAAGTACGGTAACTAGGTATACTCAAGGCAATCTTAATAATTCAATCAAAATGCGATTACTATATATTGCTACTATAAGAAAATAACTGAGGGTTTAGACTGCGTTTGCAACTGCAAGAAAACTTACAATACAAACAAACAGTTTACAGTTTCATGATGATAGAACTCATTTGTTCCGGATAATTAGGCTTCCCAAATTTTCTAGGGCTCATCCAGTACTGCCTAACATATCATGCCAAACTTTTGGTAACATGACCTCAATTGGTTTGATTAGATTTTTCTACTCGAGTAGTTGTCGAGTAAAGCTGGAAACAAACTATAGGACGCGGCTGACGGACGCGGCTGACGGACGCGGCTGACAGCCGCGACTGAGAAGTGTGCACAGACGAAAACATCCAGCGCGCCAGATTTCTGTAGGACGTCCGAACGCCCAAGGTTACGTCCACGACTTACGTCCGATAGTTTGCACACCCCAGTGTCCATACACTATCTAGATACCATATAAGTCGCGGCTGTCAGCCGCGTCCTATAGTTTGTTTTCAGCTTAACAGTGGTAGGTACTGACATGCCCTCCCGGACGCGCTGCTCGTAGAACTCCTCCACGGTGAGCGCGGGCAGGGCGGGGTAGCCCGCGCCGTACACCGCCTTCTGCACCGCGTCCCGCGTTATTATCACCGGCCGCAGCGTCGGGCGAGGCTTCTCCTTGGGCTTTGGCTCTATCCACAGACAACATAATACGTACAACAATGACATTCCAGTTTCATTATCTACCGTATGGTAACATTAAACTCATGCACATGTTCATCTTAAAATTTGACTTCTGAAACTATCAAATTAGCATGAAAAGCCAACTGTGTTTATATGGTTGTTGATGTACAAATCAAATTAAAAATAAGATCCTGATGTGTCTTTGAAATCAATTAATAAATTCAATTAAAATCCTAATTATCTGTGTAATGAATAGAATAGTGTGGTTTTTATTCTCATAGTAGTAGAAGTTATTCTCATGGGGACCAAGTATACCATCCGCAGGTGGTGGGGAAATATGACTACACTACAGAGGACTTTTATCACCACACTATTTTTTTTCATAGCATCCCCATAACATCGGCAACAATGAATTGAGCTAGCTAGAAACACAGAAGATGGTGACATTACCTCCAGCGTGTTTCGCCATATACTCCAGTATCGGCCTCTCCTGCTCAATGCTGGCCAGCTCGTCGAACGCCTGGTTCACATAGCTCTGCAATAGAGTTGTGAAGTACTCCCGCTTGGTCTCGTCATCTATGGTCGGCATTTCCATGGCTTTGGAGAGTGTACTGAGCTTCTCCTTGACCTCCTTCATCTCTTTGTACCTTTTGATTTTAGCTTCTCTGGTTAGAACCTGAGAGTAAAAATCTTTGTAAGAATTTAATCTTTTAAAAGTCTCTAGGGTTAACACTATGCATAATCCAGATTAATATCTTTAAAATTTAATTTTATTAATTACTAGCTGATGCCCGTGGCTTCACCCGCATGGTTGTCGGTTATTGTGACCATAATCATGAAATTTTGATCCCGTTCCTGCAACCCATGGGAACCTATTCAAGGGAGAGCATTATAATAATGTTCCAATTGACCGCTTTATAATTGCCCATTTTTAAAGTGTTAAAATGGATATAGTATGTTATCCTTAAGATATAGACATATGCCATCGTGGACTTTTCTGTAGACCTATATAAGATACACAATTCCACCATACATCATTTTGTTATAACTCAAAGGGTTTAGGCAGCGTTTTCGTTGAAAGCTCCCAGACCGTTTATTGTTTTTCCGACACATCCAACAAATATCATTATATTTTAGCCAATGTATACAAAAACCTGACAAATTATGTACTAAAACCTTCCTCTTGAATAATTCTAAACCTTCCTCTTGAAAAATCGCATCAAAATCCGTTGAGTAGTTTCAAAGATCTAAGCATACATGGGGACAGACATACAGCTGGAAGTGACTTTGTTTTATACTATGTAGTGATGATTAATAGAATCACGAATTGCCATTGATATTATGGCCTTGTTCTAGTATTCCGAAGCCTCGCTCACCATACTCGCAATTCTAGCTTGCTCAGTCTGTGATCTTTCTACTGTGTTTGGAGTGTTGCTGCTCTGTGGTACTTCAATATCCGTCACACCATAATCTTTGCATCTCTGCAAGAAGTCCCTGGAAACAATGATAATCAATATAAAAACAAATGTAGTAGAACTTTGCTAGCAATGGGAAGGATATAAATTTATAACAATGGTTGTCTAAAAGGATTCTACTTTTAGATAACTGTCTTTTAGATAACATTGGGGACTTAATAGAAAGGGGTCAATAAACAAAAAAAATATCATCACCTTTTTAAAGTGGTAAAACTTATAATTATCTTACAGTGGCAATGTTAAACACTGGTACTATTAAATGCTTTTGTAGTTGAATTATAATTTTGAAATCGTTACCCTGGACAAAGACCTCCCTTTAGTGCTACACACTCTAGTGCTACATCTAGCAACCAGCATTATACTGGGTTTAAAAAATGTGGTCTATATATTACCTGAAATAAATTTCGGCGACACCAATGACATCCTTCCTGGGCTGATTGCAAAGCTTGAGGCTAAGAGTCCCCAGCAGCGCAGGCAGTAGCAGGTACTGCAGCGTCTCGGTGGGGAGCTCCTCAAGGCTCTCATTGCTGCTGAATATGCCCGACAGGGACACCAGGTTGGTGGCTTTCTCGAACTTTGATATTGCGGCTTTTATACTCATCTGGTTATGACAACAATAAATCGAAATAGATTGTATAAATTAGGTAGCTACTTTACATAAACCTTCCCCAATTTTTTTATCTGTGTTATGGACATACTTGTCTATAAAAGTAGGCATTATGACAGTTATATAAACTATACAAGCATGCCTCGACCAATCAAGGACAAGTCAGTCATGTTAACATAATTAGTCAATAACCTGTATAACCCAACAGGTTCCTCAAAATAATTTCTATAAACCTATTCATTTCCTACCAACAATATTACCGTTGTGTTCAACACCACGCAAAACTTGAGAATGTAAACACATGCTAATGACGTTAAATTACTATCACAAATAGGTTTTTTATATGGATTGTGTTTGATCTATATCATGTACAGTACATTCACAGTTATTTTACCTCTGATGTTAACCTTTACAAGGGACTTTTGCTTAAATGACGCTTTGTAAAAAAAAAAATAAGCAAAACTGTTTTATTTTACAGCAAATAAAAGTCAGGTTATAGTTATTTTTTTTGTGTAACCGTTAAACAAATAGACAGAAAATAAGGTAAATATCAGGGGTAAAATAACTGTGAACTTAGTGTAAGCCACACTACATTACTAAAATGTATTTTTCTACTTTTGTAGTATTTGTAATCTGTGGTCAACTAGACGTAAAATGCCATCTATTTCATTTGTAAATAAATTGAACATTACCTATACATATGGAAACATCGTAATGCAAGTATAACTTACTTGTATTGGATCGCTGTTGGTCGCTTCTTTGCCATTTTCTATGCTATCAAATAACTTCATGCCCTGGTTAAATATATTTGTCAAGGGCTCCTCATCCGTAGATTGTCCCGCATTAGCATGAGACATTTTCACGTCAAGTTTTATCAATAAATTACAAATTTCAGCCAGCAGTCTTTCTATTCTTTTTTTACGAAATGAATAAGTATTTCGCCGCAAAACTGTTGTTTTCGGTCTATGACATACAAGACTGACAGTGATTCAGTTTAATGACATTGACGTTTTTACTTGGTGTTGTCAGTAATAGAAAATCCACGGTAACTATTATAGTGTAATATAACAAATATTGATACGGTAAGCAGATACAGATAGTTATTCAAAAATGTTTAATAATTATGAGGTATGTGCCACGTATGTAAATAAGATTGAAATAAGTATGGGTAAATTATTTAAAATAAGTTAGCTTCGGTCCACGGCATATTGCGCACAGAGGACAGCAGGTATTATACAAAGCAAAGCAACAGTCTGCGCAACATCATTATTTTGTTACTCGAAGCTATAATTGCAGTGTTTACCACAAAATACATAAACGCGGATCTTGTTAGCTCACGCTCATTGAACTGTAGGTTTTACGCAACGATTTGTTTTATGTTACTTATTGGGTAGGGTACATAATAAAGGTATATTTTGATAGACCTACCTAATGATACTGATGCCTGTGCCTGTGGTATTAATGATTACGAAATATGCCCCATTAATTATAGAATATAATTAGCATTAAAATTATAACTCCACATAATATTCATGGAGTATTTTGTTTGAATTCGAGGAAGTCCTAAAATTGTTGTTCATTTAATTGAACGCCTAAACAAATATTTATAGCAACACGTGTATTTGGGATATAGTATTGATAAATTTTATTCGAGATGGTAGACAAGACAAGGCAGACAATACCAGCCGTTTATCACACCACAATTCATTTCTAACGCCAGTTGTCCTAGCTAAGTAGGTACAGACTTATTATTAAAGTAAATAAGTAAAGTAGCACCTCATTATAAAAAATATTATCAATCAGCAAGTCTCTTGCTTGTGTTGTGTGCCGAACCGTAAAGTACGTGCCTTCATCATTATAATTAAGTATGTACCAAATTCATCTTAATCTCATCATTGCAGATTACATTCGTAACGCGATTGTGTAACAATGATGCATCATATAGGTATTAATTGGATAATAACTAGTTTCGTAACGGCGGATAAAGGTAAATGCTCAATGTCATAGGTCCAGCGTTTTGTCGAATCAACAATCGCACATAAGCGCAGTACGAGATGGTCAACAGCCACCACTTATTCAATTCAGTTAACAGCCAGTAGTCGAGACGTGAGCACGTCCGAGGAACGACAGAATCATGTAAGTTGTATTATTCGCATGCACCCGCGGATTAACATGACGACCTCGAATAACAACCACAGTCGGGCAACGCGGCGCACGTTTTGTTATTCTTTTTATCGGCCGGGCAGAGATTATCTTCTTTTTTTTTTAATTCGTTACATGCTAAGACAAAGACAGTAACTTCATGATCAATTTAAAAACTAACTAACTAACATCAACCAAATTCCAATCCAAACTGCATGCATGTTTACAGCGTTGGACTCACTACGACGTTCCTAACTAAACTTGCTAACTGTCTACGGCGAAGCGGCTTCACCGAAGCCAAAAGGAAGGGTTATGATTTTAGCAGTATAGATGTGAATGTTTGTATTTACGTTTGTTCCTCCGTAGCGCTCAAAACTATTTATCCGATTTGGATGAATAAGGTGTTAATCAATTCGTTATTATGGCCGCTACATTGTAACCGACTTCAACAACGACTTCAAAATTATTTCTTACATATTTTATAGTGCACCTACCTTGTTTTCTCTGCATCACCCTAAGGTTGTCTGGGAGATAATGCCTTTGGCATTAAGTCCGCCTTTGTACAACTTTGTGCTAAAGTATAAATAAAATAAATAAACAATGGGAGGAGTCGATTTTACCTTGTTCCCGTAGTCGGGTTACAGTTTATTAACCTTTTTCTTTCTTGTTAATAATAAAATTAAGAAAGTGGACATCAGTTTCATTCAATTCTTCATAACTACATTATGTATAGCTTAATAACATTTCGTAAATATGTTGAAACGTGGATTGAGCAGATTGAGCTTCTAGAATTCGATGGGATAGAGTAAGTTTATACGTACCTAACTAATCACACAATAACCGAAGCCCTTATAATGGTTCTAGGTCATAGGTGACCACTGTTGTGCAATATTTATGTGCTCACTTGCATTGTTTACCTTAGACTACGTTTCCTGCTGTTCGTCATTACGAAATCGCCATTCAATCTTTATGTGATTATATGCACGTAGTTCTACCAATCTACTGTGCGTCGATTTCATTATTTATCAAAGTCATGTCATTCATATTGATCATACAGGTACCAGAGCCGTGCAGTGCATACATCTCATTATGTTAACTTTAGGATTTAAGTAACTAATTCTCGACAGGTCTGCGTCTTACGTTAGAAGTGTATCATGTTTGATAATTATTTACGCAGGTACGAGTGGTGAATACAATATACCTACCAGGCAGTGGTGGAATTAGCAGTGGTAGCCTCGTGGGCAAGAACGCCCGCCTTGAACGTAAGGGGTGCAAGTTCAAATCCCAGGCCCACACCTCTGAGATAATTTTCATGTGCGAATGTCATTTGCAATATTGATTACCACTTGCTGAACGGCGAAGGAAAACATCGTGAGGAAACCTGCACGTCTATAGAAAGGCGTGTGAAGTTCACCAACCTGCACTGGGCCAGCGTGGTGGACTTTGGCCCAAAAATCTCCCTCGTAAGGAGGGGGAATGTGCCCGGTATAATGGCAATAGGCTCGCCCCCTATTACATTGGGACCAAAATACATCGGCGAAGTGTGGGCGCACTACAGTGCACCTCTGCATACCCCTTCGGGGAATACAGGCGTGATGATGATGTATTATTACCTACCAGGGCCCCAAGTCCCATAACACTATCGTTGTGGAGTCGCTATGTCTTCATTTTTGAAGACACGAAAAAAACATTTTTAATCAATGATTGCTAGAATATTAATAGTGTTGACATTAGACATTGTCACCTAGTAGCCATTAGACTAGTCATATTCTGGCTACCATTGATAAAATAAATGTTATTTTCATGCCTTAAAAATTAAGTCAGAGCAACTCCACAACAATGGTGTTCGACTCGGGGCCGAGTCTGTCTGCCCCGGTATATATATATTTGCTATGGGTATATCTATACACCAGGTCATGTCCCCAAAAAAAGTATTTGGAAAATTTTCACAAATTTCGCTGATACAAAAATCTTTTTTTTAAGTTTTATACGGGCTAAGGTATTTCCTTCTGAATCCATTACTTTTTATGTGTATCTATGTGCATACATATCAAGACTTTATGATGTCTACGCCGACACAATACAAAGATGGCTTTATTAAATGAGCGATAATACCGATTCAGAGCTACGACGACAAGGTGATGTGAGTCATTTAATGTGTTGCACTGGCCGAGCGCATGATTTCTCAGTTCCTCACTCGTGTTCCTTGAAAAGCCTGTATCACAACAGAAAGAAATTGCTAGCGACATATGGTCAGAAATGTCCTTGTTATAAAAATTGGACTAGATATGGATCTCAATGAACTTTGTTGAATAATCCAACTTTACCACACTTAGATATACATACCGTTTACCTACTACCCATCTACAGGTTGTATCAGAAGTCCGAAATAATACTTTGGGTACATATACGGTAGCTCATATGTGGATTATGCGTAATGAAGACTGCTAACTATCATAGTTTCTGAAATATAAACCTTTGAATATTTGTCACTGATAACGTGGTTTGGGCTTTGGGTACATCCATAACCATATTCAGCAGTGTAAACTACACTTATCAGGGGCAACCACCATTATTCACAAAACAGTAGGTACATACAAATTTTACATAGGTATCAAGATATTACAAGTTATAGAAATTGACGATGAATAAAAAGTTGTAAAACATGGTCGAATTTCGAAATTTTTTTTATACCAATCAGTTGTATACCCGATACTGATGCTAACGTCAAAATATACTTCTGAAACACCTTGTACATATACTACCAAAACACTTCATAGACGAAGTAAAAGAGGCCTATAAAAATCGTTAGTTCGTATACCTACACAATAAGAAGAATTATTTCTAATGTAAAAGCTCTCAAACCATTACGTACCTACTCTGCAAATAATAAACAGCTCTATAACAATGTTTGTATCAAATATTATCATCGCCAATCACACCAATAAAGACAGCAAATCAATCAAAAAATGTTCCAGTCTCTGAGATTTAAAAAATAAATGTAGGTACCTACCTACCTATAGGCACGTACATTACCTACTGCAAATAACAAACTCGCGTGATCCATTTTCATGAGAATAATCGTAATTAACGAAATCACAAGTGGCGGTGACTCATTCTAGGAGTTATCAAATACGATTGATCAATGAATAATGATAACTATGCTCATAGGATCAACACAAATCTTTAATATATGTGTCGAAATTAAATTAGGTACCTATTTAATGTGTGGTTGACATTGTTTTGCCTATTCTAGGTTCAATCTCCATTTGATATCAAAGTTGTTGATCGTGACCTAACCTAATTGTGTTGGTTCTGGAAAATTCTGGCGGGAAACGGCCCGCGCCGCCGCCCGCAGGATGTAGCCCATTACGCTCGTTGTTCAGCAGACACCCGAGTTCTACGACTTCGAACTTACACAAACGTTATTTTAATTCCAACATCATCTCTGACGATCGTCATGAGTGGACGGACAATACATTAATTAGTCCGGTCGAGTAATGTATCACTGATCGATTTGCTTCGATCGTTTTTCGTGCGTGATTAAACATTTTTATCTAAATCCATCGATAGATGATAGAGCCTCATCATTTTATGTCACCAGTGCGAAGTGTAGCTTTGAATTTAGTTCATGACCATAAATCTGACCTAAACAAGCATGTACCTACTTATCTTCTCAATAATTTCTGAGTTAGTATGTTATAGGTAAACTGGATTACATACGTTCCTGCTAAAATGTACTTTTTATCTTTTCTAATCAATATAAAAAAACCATGTGTAATATATAATTCATCTTCGTCTTTTCCAGATATAATGGCTGCTGAGTACACATCGTAGACTCTGGAATCATAATATCTGTTGTTCATAATGGCTCGCACCACGGTGCTCGTTTTCTGCTTGGTCGCAACTGGCTTCACTTATGGATTTAACGGAGACAGCTTTGAGTTGGAATGCCCCGATGAATGCGACTGTCACTACTTCAGAATCAACTGGGTTACTGATTGTTCCGAGAGTAATCTGACCGAAGTTCCTTACGATGAGCTCAGCTTGAGTGTGTACATCCTAGATCTGAATGGCAACAATATAACAACGTTGAAACCTTTTCCTGACGACATAAAGATGAGGAGACTACAGATAGCCAACAATCGCCTGACCAGGGTGGATAGGGAATCGTTCAAAGGCCTCGAATATCTAATAGACATCGATTTATCCGGCAACAACATCAGCTACGTAGACCCAGAGGCGTTCTTGTAAGTAAATTGTTTCGCTTTCCTTATTTTTGCGTAAAAAACGGGTGGAACGCTTCGTAATTAGTAATCGAATTACTGACCTCATAATTGCGAGACTGTTCGACAAGCCAAATGTCGCATTGCCGGACAGTGAACTTGGAATGGCACAATAACTTTGGACAAAAAATGCAATACGACATCAAGTGGAAATGTTGTCGTCGTCTTGTTCTGTAAACAGACATGACAATAACAGTGAGTCATCACACGCACTGCTTGTTTACTTCGCACGAGAGATAGTTATATTCTCTCACGGACGCCCATTGTTGACCGGTGGGCAAGCCTGACATTCATCCACGTACAATGCTGGATGATGACAAAATTGTTTAAATTGCTCTTAAACTCGTTTATAGTACATACCAGAAGCGCTGCAAATTGCGAGCCATCAGTGGTGCCAATATTGGATAATGGCCACACAACGAATGCAAATTGAATTCGCTGGCTAGATTGCCGTTTACCATTTTACGTTTAATAAGTATATCTTGTC
Organism: Ptilodon capucinus; assembly: GCA_914767695.1. Classification (NCBI taxonomy): domain Eukaryota; kingdom Metazoa; phylum Arthropoda; class Insecta; order Lepidoptera; family Notodontidae; genus Ptilodon; species Ptilodon capucinus. Next base: position 13,395,105 of record OU611808.1, on the reverse strand, counting down.
TTTCGGGTACATATGAGTACCTATAAGTTGCAAAAAATATTAAGATAAATGTATGATATATATTTTCATTTTCAATCGAGTCATCCAGCTACTCAGTAGCGCCAACTAGTTCCAATTGATTTCATGAAACAAATTTAGTAATTGTTTTTGTTCTAGAACATCATTGTTGTGTTTCGAATTTCTATTATTATGCAATGAATTATAATTATTACAGTCTGTTACGTCTAATTTCAGAGACTCAAGAGGACTGTTAAATGTGGAACTCCAGGACAACCCGATAACAAATGTGGAAGGGCCGTTCCTGATCTCCGCTACTATCCAGTACTTGGACATCAGCTCTTGCAACTTGTCATCGCTGAACTCGCAATTTTTTGACAATATTACCACCCTCACGACAGTGGACCTATCAAACAACCCTCTCAAAAGTTTAGAGGCTGGGATATTTGACGTTCTCACTAGCTTAGATACATTGAAACTGAACGATTGCCAGCTGACCACCATTTCGGAAAATGCTTTTGCCACCGCTGTCAACCTCAAATTTTTGGAGCTATCTGGAAACTATCTGACGAACACCGATTGGCCAGAAGTTCTCGGAAAAGTGGTTAGATTAGAGTACCTGAACTTGAAGAAATCCGGACTCACATCCTTATCAGAAGACACCTTTTCAAATTGCACTAATTTAGTCACACTCATTTTAGCAGATAACGAATTACGAGATTTGGACGTTGCGGCCACTTTGGGCAACAGTGTGGACCATTTAGCACTGTTGGACTTGTCAAATTGCCGGATCCAAGGACCAATTTCTGGAGAAACGTTCTCGAATGCTACGAGACTAAAGAGTCTCTACTTATCTGGAAATCCATTATTTGCACCTGATTTACAGGAAGCGCTAGCCCCTCTACCAAAACTTGAAAAGTTATTCCTAAGCAACTGCGGCCTTCGCAATCTTCCAGACAACTTCAACGTTTTTGACAACCTTCAAGAATTGGATATATCTCATAACCCACTCGTAAATGTTTTCACTAAACTACTAGCACCACTTGAAAAGTTGGAATACCTCAATATGGGCTATAGTAACCTCTCCTATATCGGGCCTGACAGTTTTTCCAAAATGACTTCAATGAAGAGACTGGTTCTCTCTGGAAACGATTTGTTATCTTTAGAAGCAGGGCTGTTTGGAAATTTAACACAGCTTACTACTTTAGAGCTGGAGTTTTGTGGACTGAAAAGGCCTCTGAATGCAAACGCTTTCTTTAAAAACCTAACGTATATGGACTTGCGAGAGATAAAGTTAGGAGGAAATCCCTTAGTGATCCCAGCAGTAGGGTCGATATTCCCGAAACAACTGTCTCAAGTAACAATCCTAGACTTGAGTAACTGCAACATCAGCTCTTTGAATGTAGACGCATTCAAGCATACTGAAAACATCACTGACCTGAACTTAGCTGGAAACAGATTAAAATCACAAGATGGAAGTCTCGCATTCTTAGAAAGACTGCGTCTTCTTGAGAAAATTAATCTAAGTACTAATAATCTTACAACGATAGATCCACACGTTTTTGCTAACAATCCGAAAATCCACTCTCTTAATCTCGTAGGAAATCCATTTATTTGTGACTGTAAGATCGCAGAAATGTGGGACTGGGCGAACATGATAAAGGGAGACCTAGACGTTTTGGTTGGAGCAAAAAGTGCTGAGAAAGACATTGTGGTTAAAGGAAATAAGAAGAAGAAGCATCTGTACTGCCATTACAACGAAACTCAACTGCGCAATATGACCACGACAGTGAACAAAACTGTACCAGGAAGGAGACCATTCATCAAGCCTAGAGAATTAACATACGCTAACAGAACATGGGCAAAATACGTGCGAGAGTCTGGATGTGAGCCAGTGGTGAAGATATTAAGACCTGTCGCATTGGTAGGGGATATCTTCGATATTGAAGGTGTTCATATTTCGACTGGAGTAACCATACTAGCTGTTGTTGCTATGGCTTTAGGAGCGGCTACGGTCCTGATGACAGTAAAACTATTGAGAAGAAACAACGTAATGGAACCGGACACAGAAAATAATAGAAAAGCTAGATAGCGTATTAAACTTAAGCAATATTGAAACGTTCTGTGTATATTATAGAATATTTTTGTACCTACTGATCTTTAGTCTTTTAGTATTAACAAAAATATGGGAACGTGCCGAATTAATTTGTACACTTATTTATTTTGTACATATGACTAGTCACATAGCTTCAAATGAGGTCATGATTCTCATGCAGTTTGTGAAGTTAAAAAACAATGTTATCTACCAGTATTGAGCTAATAAATGTCTGAAAAACTAATCACATTTCCTTATTAATTATGTAAAATAACCGCACTAATTGGAACGAACTTCGGACAAACCCGTTACTGGCAGCATGATTGATATCTAATAAAATCGTTAAGTGTCGAACGCCACAGTCCGTTTTTTACGTGTTGCTTCACAGCCAAACGTCTGCAACTTGTCTCACCGAATTGTACATAATCGAATGTTGCTCAAGAGAAAACTCAAGGTAGATAGGTACCTATTTAGATCTTGTTGTTTTTTGTTGGCGAGTTTTCGAAATATATTTATCTGAATAATTTATTTCCAATTGATAATTGCCAATCGGCTGCGAGTCTTAAATTTGAATAACAATGGATTTCAGCGTTCCATAACCTTATTGACTTTTTTGTTGAATTTAAGTAAAATAACCTGAATTAAAAAATGACTTTGAAAATTTAAATAGAAACATTTTTTAAAACTAAATTAAATTATAGCAAAGATATTCGGAGGCGCGCGTGCTGGGGTCGCACAGCACAGCACAGCAGGTCTACACAGCATGTATCTAAATGCAACAACTCAATTGCAATGCTCTGCCCAGTAAAAAGTTTTTACTTCGCGTGCCTACTCTTGTCTGTGCGTGTTTACCATAATTATTAATCAATTTGTTTCCGCCGAGGAAGCCCAGTGTAGGTCCGGACTGGTTCACAGATACCGGACACGGAAAGAACAGGGACTTTACTATTTGTTTTTAATTCGATACATTACAATTTGTATTTACTGAATTAGTGGCCAGGGTAGTAAATTTATATTGTAATTAGGTCGACAAAACAACTACCTATTTCCTCAGCTTTACACAAGCGTTTCTCTAAATCCGGTTGTTGGCATGCAAAATCTAACTACGGAACTTTTTGCCTATCTATTCCACGGTGTCTGATTTTTCTAGCCAGAAGAGCATTTTTTATTTCCCTATGTTTATGAATCGTCACAAAAAACGATAGTCACGTAATAAATGGTTAGTAGCGAAAGTGAAATTACGCAAGCGTTAAATAAATAGATCAAGTTGCTTGCAGTATGTAGGTTCGAATTTGTTCTCGATAGATGTGATTAATAAAAAAAAAACAATAAATTTAATTTTATAATAATTTGTTTTATTTATTAACTAACTCTCGACTACCATAATAACATTAAAAACTTAACAAAATAATAAATAAGTCTTATCAGCTAGCTGGCTCCCCAGTGGAGGTGCTCGTCTGTTTGATGTACCAGTTTTCCTTGTAAATCTTCTTGCGCATGCCCGGCTTCTCGCTCTCGGGGCTGAGGTTGCTGGCCATCGCAGAAAGCTCGCTGTCCAGCAGCTTCGGTATCGAGATCGGCTCGAACCCGTACTGGAACTGAGGTTCTACAAAGTTTGTTTTGATTTTGTATATTTGAAGGGGCCGCGACGCGTACGCCGAGCTGTCGCGGGGTGAACCTTTCGAGTAGTCGTACCCATATAATTGTTGCTGAGGTTTATAGGACCCGTAATACGATTGAGCTTTCTGGTGTGAAGGATAATCGTGCGACGGTGCCGCCGTGTACTTCGCAGATTTCGAACTCTGCTTCTTCTTATCCCGCGGCGCGTCATCAACGAGATAATCTGGTTTATTATCTCTGAACAACTTGTAGTAACCCTCCTTATTCCTGTAACGGTCGTGCAAACTTTCGGGTTTGCTAACTTTATAGTCTGCGTAATAGTTTTCCTTAGTTTTATCGCGAGCGTCTTTGTAGCTCAAACGTGTCGCTTTCGGATATTCGTCGCTGTCTGCCTGATATTCTTGGAACGGGACATGTTCGATGTTATACTCGATGTGTTCAGGCGGCACACCATAGCTTGCCGGGTTGAATACCTCTTTTTCTACGTTTTCGGACGCTCTGGAGTAAGCGGGAAATCCTATAGCAGCATCTTCGTAAGCTTTGTCAAAATCCTCCTCACTATTTTCCTCTCTTTTGATCATTTCCTCTCTCATTTTTTCCGAAAGCATGTGCATGCTCTCGGGAGTCTCATCTTTTATTAGGATGTGTTTGGATTTTTCGTGTATATGATGTGCGGGTAGATTATGGTGATCAGAATGAGGTGCGGAGTAGTGTTCAAAGGCCGTTGGTACTGGGGATGGGTGGGGATGAGGATGCTGATGCGTGTGCTGTTGAGGAGCTGACGATGGGTGCGGACTGCGATGCTGTGCAGAAGAATGTTCCTCATGATGTTCAAGACGAGGCGACTGGGTCGGGTGCGTCTGAGACGTTGGCTTTGGCTTTTCATGCTGTGCGTGTTGATTTGGGTCGATTTTTATAGCCGCACTGGGAGTTGGGAGCAAACGTATGTCCTCTTCGTACTCTCTGGTTATTGGGCTAAACTGCTCGTAATTTTTGACGGATTGCTGCTTCGGTGGTGGATAATTTTTTTCTGAATTGAACACCTCCACATCGCGGGGAGTTTTTTGTTCTTGTCTCTGATTATGTGGGTTCTGATGATATTCCTTGGGTTTGTGATGATATTCCTGGTGTTTCTGATGATATTCCTGAGGTTTATCATGATAGTCCTGTTGTTTTTTATGATACTCCTGAGGTTTATCATGATATTCCTGTTGTTTTTGATGATATTCCTGGGGTTTCTGGTGATATTCTTGAGGTTTCTCGTGATATTCCTGAGGTTTCTCATGATAGTCTTGTTGTTTATCATGATAGTTCTGTTGTTTCGGTTGATATTCATGGGGTTCCTGATGGTATTCCTGGGGTTTCTGATGATATTCTTGAGGTTTCTCATGATAGTCCTGTTGTTTATCATGATAGTTCAGAGGTTTCTCAAGATAGTCTTGTTGTTTATCATGATAGTTCTGTTGTTTTGCATGATATTCTTGGGGTTTCTGATGATATTCCTGGGGTTTCTGATGATATTCCTGTTGTTTCTGGTGATTTTCTTGTTGTTTCTGATGATGTTCTCGTTCATCGTGTTCTATTTCTTGGTGTTGTTTAGAGGGTTTAGGAATTTCCTTATGATTGTGTTGCTCCTTGTATTCAGAATGCTGGTGGTAAGGACTATCATCGTCGTCGGATTCGCGGGAAGTGTGTCTTTGGCTTTCAGACTCCTCTTCTGATGGATGGTTCTGTTCTTCTTCACTTGCATCACTCTCTTCTTCAGGACTTAGGTGGTATATTAGATGCTGCGGGTGATCAAAACGGATTTCTTCATTCTGTGGTTCAGTTGAACTGCGCGAGTAACTGTAGGTTACAGGTTCGTTATCTGTTTTGGATCCGTAACTGTAACTGACGGGCGCCGATGTTGTCTCTTTGTTGTAACTCAAAGCTTTTTCTTTATAAGTTTCCTTATAATTGGGTTGATTAATTTCATAAGAAATTTCCGGGGCTTCATCAAGGGTCTCATGATGGGTGACCGGTGTCTTCTTAGGAGCATCGTTGTTTTTGGGTTTACTATATGTTGGTTTCTTTTGTTTCTTTGGTGTATCTTTACCTTTTCCTTTAAGATTCCCGCTACTATCGTATGACATAGTCTTTTCAACTACGAACTCCTTCTGGAAATTCTTAGCCTGGGGAAGTTTCTGGTATGTAGCATGCGGTATCCTGGGTAAAAAATGCTGCACTTGGGGTACAAGAGGATTATCAAAATGTAATGGTTCCAGAAGAGTCAGATCCAGCAGAGGCACTGGCGGGTCTGTTTTCAGTTTCACTATGGTAGTTTTCCCATTCACATCGCTCACATAAGTGACCGTTTTCTTAGAGGGCCCAGCTTGTAATGGGGCGTTATCGTTATGAACGTCTTGTTGATTTTCTTCATGATGCGGTGTATCCTCGTACCGTCCAAATTGGTGTTCTTCCTGATGTACTGTGGGCGATTCCTTAATCCGTTGGAATTTATTCTCGCCGGTGGGTTCTTTGTGTATTTCCTGGATACGTGGATATTTAGGTTCACCGTATACGATACGGGGTAAATCTTGAATCCTTTGGAATTTCGGCTCGCTTTTGAAACCACTATAATGGCCAAAAGGCTGAGCGCTAGTGAATACAGCTTTATTGTTAGTCGGTTGTTGCTGGGCAGTCGGAGAACCGTAAAAATTCACGGAATTAGGTGCCAAACTACTCACTTTATCTGCATATATTAATGGCTGTGAGAATCCAGTGAACTGATGAATTGGCGTAGGAGTCGGGCCTTGCAAAGCGGGCAATCTGTAGGGGGAGCCCACGAAAACCTGCGGAGCCGTCTGCTTGAACTGGAAGTTCGCCGACGCCCCCACTAACGGCTGTGCCAAATGTTGGGGTAGTTTTTGAAGCGGCAAATACTCTTGAGGGAACGCTGTTTTGTATCCTAGCGTCAAAGGGGACTCCACAAACCTGTTCCCATAGGAGTCCTTTAGGAATCCGGCGTGAGATGTTCCTAAAGCTTCTTGTTTTACGGGAACGACTTGGGAGGCTGCCGTGTGAGGGGCTGCGACGAATCTCGGTAAATGGAAAGAATAGGAACCGTAGGGCACGGCACTCGCGTAAATCCCCATGGGCACGTTTCGGTACAGTCGTGGAGCACTTTCCGCACTTTCATTATCGAGAGCCATCGCACTTTTCACAGTGCTTTTGTCACCAAACGCTTTGCTTATCGCCAGCCAGCATATAGCTGCAAATAATGCCTGTAAACAAAATAGAAAACGTTAAAAATATCGTAATTTAAATATTGCCGTGTCACTGATGTTGATAATTTAGATAAGATAATACTAATTATTAATTACCTTGCTCCCCATGGTGGGCAACGTCGTGTCGAGACAGTGGGAGCGGCACTGCGGCGGCGCGGCTCCCTCCGCAAGCTTATATCCGTAACGTGCGCCGGCGCAACCGCAGCCCGCCGATCGTCTTTTTGCCAATTCCACTCTATTTTACCCCGCCCGCGAACAATCTACCACCCGTTATATCATTTATATTATTGTCAATAAATGAAGCGAATTTGTTGCTATGCGTTTACATTTGATTGTTACAAAAATAAATAGATTACTTCCTCTGTCTGGACCGGAACGTAATGAAATTATGAGTTCATGTAACGATACACAACAATAGATTTGGGAGTCGGTGAGTTACATAAACAGAGAATGGGCGACAGACCGCAGGTGGTGGCGGGCCCCGGCCCGTGGGTGATTGAAAATCGCCAGCAATAAGAAAACGAAGATGCCATACAGACGACGTTTACTTTGATATAATAAACAGGTGGAAGGGCCATGTTGCGACACAGTTTATGGTCACGCTCGAGGCTGGTGTTTATTTGAGTAACTTTATCGCAATGGGCCGGTTGTGGCAACTTATCAAGGATGGTTAAATGTTTCGGGAAAATCGATTTCAGGCCTAGAATACGGTTGGCTCGGCCGATTGCACACTGGCACAGATTTGTGGTGCGCGTGTAGTGTGACTTTCCGAGGCCGGCTTTCCTCCGCGGTCACGGTCAGCTAGGGTGCCTAGGCACTGGAAACCCAGTGAAAGTACACGTATCACCGGCGGTGATCTTCAGTGAACTGTGAATCCAACGTCTTATGGGTGTCTCGAGAACATTACACCTCATTTTCACTTACATCGAATCCTAAACAATGCTTTTCGCGATTGACACACACACCCGAATTTTATAATTGCAATATTAGGTTACAGTATTAAATAAAAAATTGATTAAAAATTAGGTCTCATGAAATATCTTTAACACTGTTTCACAAAATAATTCGTCTAAGCACTTTTTAAGCTGTCGAGACCCACTTCCTAAGATGAACCAAGAAGAATCTCGGTACTAACGCTTTTTAAATGGTCGTGATGTTACAAAAAAATCTATTGCGAGAGCGGAGAGCTATAGCGGTAACGAATACCTATTAAGCCGTTATTTGGTACCTAGGTGTCCGCGCGGGATCGACTCCAGAGCCTAGGTAAACAGTCTCATGAAAATTGTGAGCAAGTAAACATCAATAAGAGAACATGATTTATTACTATCCTAGTATTACGGACATGTTGATACATATACTACCGATATAATTATTCTACGGATTACTGTAACCTCTGGGTATTTAAAAAAATAAGTGTCCCTAAAAGTTTAAAAGGAAACAAATGTAGGTAAGTAGTGTTGTGAAGCTCTTTGGAGATTATATATTTGTAATAACGACGGAACGGGCGGTATTTGAGTCGAAAGATTACGATCGATTTCGCATACAGTAATGGGCGCGAACAATGTACATTGAGCGGTTCGCAATCGAATGTTGTCAAACCGAAGCTAAGTAGTAATTGCATCTTCACGCTTATATCCGTCGTAAACTCCAAATTAACGTAGTTTCGTTGCAACGAATTGCAAATGGGATGGTTTTAAAAGCGGCTGCAGTACGAAATTATAATAAGTAGCACAGCACCAAAGCCAGCTGTCGGTTAAGGTACACTCCAATAATTGAAATCGTGTCACATGGAGCTAATTTTGTGTTGCAGTTTTGTTTTGTTACTATAAGCTCAACTTTTTAATACCTTTTTCAATGGGAATATCTTGGAAGGTGAACCACGATTCAGTTTAACTAACTGTATCTACCTTACCTTATATTTTTTATGGATTTGCGTAATAGGTAAGACCTACTAGTTAATATTACCCTATTACATAACTAATTCCTATTCAATCCCATAGGCAGGTATTGTATGAGAGATATCATGTTTAGGAATCCCCCCAGCATCCCCCAAGTAATAGGTATACGTATATATTAATGTCTCAATGTAAAGTAACAAGTAACGCTTCCAACGCGATTCTCAGACATTGAGAAATTGTCCTATCCTGTTACCTGAGTAATAACAATTTGCAAATACAAATATTACGAGACAAAACCTCAGGTCGTAGAAGCCACTAATGGTAGCGTACACTTTGTAGTGGTTTTACCGTGTAATCATGATATTTATCTCAATAATAGGCAAACGAAACGTAACGGAATGTAGCCTATATAGACTTTCGCAGGTTCCAGGCGCGTGAAACCGCATCGCATTTACACACTTAAGTAGTTGGAACAAGACATGAATTCGTTTGACAGCATCATACACTGCGGCCTGGTTACGCTTACCCTATAGCGGTAATGGCGACAATAAGGCATATAAGCCTAAGGGCTATTTAAGCAATTGCTAAGGGCATCCCGTCTAGGGGGGCACCAGTGACGACCGAGAATTTCAAAATCTTATGACAACATGTGAAATCATTTTGTGCCGACCGACCCCACCTAGCATGAGATAAGGGCAGAAGGAACAATACATACATATTCTACCTACGATACGTTGATACGATACGATACGATACTTTGTAGTTCACTTAAGGATGACAACTCTCCCCCCCCCCCCCCCCCCCCCCCCACAAGAAAAGATTGCTTGCTTAGGGCATCAAGTTGCCTTAATCCGGCACTGTACGTATGTAATGCCAGCGGCAGGGTCAGACGCGCAACAATAAAACGGAAGTTGATACAAAATAGATTTTCGTCCGCATTACAAGCGTGACTGTAAAATGAACCTTAGTGCGTGTAGATTGGTTTATGCAATAAGCATTGAAACTTTATGGATTCCATTTAGGTGCGTTTTCGTTTTGTAAATAAATTAATGCAATGTAGTGAGTGTGATGCGTCTGGTCGAAATATGCGAGACTTCATGTAAGAAACAAAGCGACGTGTTCTAGTCCTTTGGATTTAATTACATATATTCAGTCACGATGGTGGCTTCTGTAACCAATATGATAAATTGAATCTAATTTATTTAAAGGTTATTTTTAATTATAATAGCGATTCTCATAAAATCAAAGATTGAAATATCTAGACATTTATTGCCTACAAATTTACATAGAAAACTTATTTCTAAGAGAATAACAAAATTGTACACTAAGGTAACTTACGACTATTATTAATTATAAGTTATTTATATCAATAGAAGTAAAGGTCTTCCTAAACTGACGCGACCGAGCGAGCTATCAATTTGCTCGCGCCGATCCATTCTGTCCGGATGATGCCTTATTTATACAACAATTTTAATAGCAGATAGTAGGTATTTATTTGTGAATATCAATAAAACATTTACTTACGTGCTGTGATATCGAACATCAAATACGCATATAATTAGGGTAGTAGTAATATAGTAATGTCTCATTACGAAAATCAACCATTATTTTCAAGTCACGGTGCACAGTTTCATTTGGCAAACCGATTGGTGAAATTAAACACGATTGGTAAATAGTTTTCAAGAGCGCAAAAACAGAGATCCATAATTTGTAACAAATATTACAAATTTTACCCCTTAAATGTGTTATATTTAGATATATTTACACTACAAACTCTTGAAATAAAAAATGTTAAGTAAAGGTTACAGATTTTTTTTTTTAGTCAAAATGAATTATATTACTTTGCCTTCGTCGCCACGTGATATCGGATACCTAGCTGCCTAGATAACTTAAAGGTCATTTTCGCATGGCAATACTTAACTCTAACACTCCAAGTCCTGTCACTGTAACCTGGTACCTGTACTTGGTACTATTTAAATGTAAAATGTTTAAGGAGTATGAAGTAGGTACCTACCTATAAAGCGACACAAGTAGAATAGTAACCAAATAAGGCGTAAGCGAGCTATTAACTGACATTATTTCTGCTGGCAATACATACTTGCACCACTTTTGTTGACTACGGTTTTCCCTATAGGAAGGCCTTCGTCCAAAACTCGAAGAAAATAAAACACGTGAACACAATATCAACAAATAGAAGAGATTTTCTCTTCTCACCACTTTAAATGTCTGCAATGGCTCAGTGAGTTCAAGAAATCACACAGGTTAGGTACCACTCACTGAATCACACACCCAGTCTGTTGAAAACATTCCTGGTGATAGTGAGATTATTGGCGTCCTTCGCGCCAAGCCTGGCCTTAACTCCGTTCGTGGGCTCGGGCATAGACAACCTCCTTTCAGGCTTATTGAAGATCTGCGTGAACTTTTGCACCGGTTTCTTAGTAAGCACCTGCATTTTTGGCATAGGTTGCTTCTTAAATATCTTTGGCGTCTTTTGTACTGATGGCCTATCGACAACCTGCACTGTCTTTTGTATTGCCTGTTTGTTCATAACCAGTGATGCCTTCTGCATCGGTTTCACTAACTTCTCAATTTCTTTATACTGAACTTGGTTCGAGAATTTCACGGATTTTGGCTTGGACATTGCGAGTTTTTCTTTGACGGTCATCGGAGCTTCGTCCGCTCTCATCGTGCACGACATAGCAATTTTTCGTACATTATCCTTGGATGTTGTGATTGTAACGACCTTTTTCACTTCCTTTTCAGGGGTTTTCAGTATGCCCTCATATTTGAGCGCGTCCTTGTCTATCGGTACGGCTTGGTGGACGTCTGCCTCGGTTTTTGAGCCTAAGCGCGCGAATATGGGTTTCGAAGCGACATTTGTTGCTACTTTGGTAGCTTCCGCATTGCCGAGCCGGGAGAATACTGTCTTAGACATACCTGTAAAGATATTCATATTCATTTATTTTGGTAAATATTAATTTACATGTCAATTATATCGAATCGGAATACAGTTAAAGTTCATTAATGATGTGTAACTAGAATAATACACGAGTATTAAGTTCAAGTCAAATAGTGTCAAAAACGCCATGACATATGATTGGTCATAATGGTTAGCGGGTATTTTTATTGCCATTTCTCATAAAGCACACAGGGGTGTCAACCCTCGCGCGTAAATGATTTGCCAATAACAAAACGAACTGTATTGACTCATAAAAAAAGTTCATTATTTCAAGAAATTATATTGACAGCGCGAGCGAACGCATGAGGGCGTGGCTTTTACCACAGAATTTTAATCTTTATACATATTCACATATGGTCCGATTTGATATTGGCAAAGAATATGAAACGGTGTAGGAACACATCGTGAGGAAACCTGCACGACTGAGGGAACTTGACTAGTTCTCGATAGATGTGTGAAGTCTGCCAACCCACACTGGTCCTGCGTGGTGGACTATGGCCTGAATCCCCCTCGCATTGAGGGGAGGCCCGTGCCCAGCAGTGGGACGTTAAAAAGGCTGTAGTTTTATTTATTTATTTTATTTATTTATTTATTTATTATTAGCCTTTAGATTAGTCAGATGCTATATAATGTTAGTGGTAGATAAAAAACATCAGTAATTTTAAGTTTCTGCATCTGTGTGCCTTTTGGCAAAGGCCTCCCCCAGTCTTCTCCATTCTCTCTCGCTTGCAGCCACCCTTGTCCAGGTTCTGCCAGCCATTCCCACAATTTCATCTTCCCAGGCTGTAGTTAGTTAGTTTCAAATAAAAGTGGTTGCTCGCTAAGTATGTCTCCAACATGCAACCTTCAAACTACTCATAGGGTATGAGGTATTTACCTTCTTTGGCCGAGGGCTGTGGCTGCGACGTGAAACGAATGAGCCGCGCCTTCTTCGTTCTAGCTTCCTCAACAACCCTGCACAAAAACACATTTTATCTTTTGATAAACTTCATAATTAGCTTAATATACTATTATTACCTAGATCACAGTCTGGATTTTGAAATATATTCATTCAATAGAGTACCTATTACATCAATACACCTGTTTTACGTTTAAGGGTAGCCAGAGTTGCAGCCCCAATGTAATATAAGGGGAAAACCTATTGCAATGAAGAAGCTGGGGAACTTCCTGGCTGAACTGGGATGGCTGGAGGGACCAGCCACCACCCTCCGTCACACAAAACAGGCGCAATGGACGTCGATTTGTGGAAAAAGCCCGCTAGAAGAAGAACCTATTGCGATTATACTGAACACACTTCTCTATGCAACTATAATATGTCCCAAATCGCCGTCTCATTAAGGTCCATATGCACCCCATAATCTATGCTTAGTATACAAAATTGTTTGATAAAAAGAAATATTACTCGGATTCATCTGATTTCCTCTTGATCGATGGGATAGGGCTCTCCTGGATCTGCAGGTTGCGAGTATAATGCTCCAGTATACGAGTCGCCGCTGCTGGGAAAAACAAAATTTCAATATTGAAATACTCATTCTACAATTGCTTAGTTTTTAGGGTTCCATACCCAAAGGGTAAAAAGGAACCCTATTACTGAGACTTTGCTGTCCGTCCGTCCGTCTGTCACCAGGCTGTATCTCATGAACCGTGATAGTTAGAGAGTTGAAATTTTCACAGATGATATATTTCTGTTGCCCTTATAACAACAAATACAAAAAAAAACAGTATAAAATTAATATTTAAGAGGGCCTCCATACAACAAAAGTGAATTTTTTGCCGTTTTAATAGATAATGATATGGAACCCTTCGTGCGTGAGTCCGACTCTTACTTGGCCGGTTTTCATGTAATCTCACTCATAATATTTTACTCCACTTACAGCCTAGTTAATTACAACAATGATAACTGACATTCATTATTAAATAAATCAATAAGTCATTTATTGATTTATTTAATATGAGTTTGCTATTTTTACAGCTGCTGTAGTACAAAGACCTACTAAAAGCTGTGAAGGTAAAGATGCTGTACATGTGTTAAGAATAATGAGATACTAACGTGAGGAGGTCTGTGCGAGGGTGGCGCGTCCGGTGACGGCGGCGACGGGCACCTTGGGCGCGCTGGTGGTGCTCAGCACGCGGTCGCGCGCCGTGCTCTCGTGCACTTGCTTCGCGTGCCTATACAACGGGAATAGCATTATTAAAACTTTGGCAAATCTTTTTAATATAACCTACATACCAATGTTTATATTGAAAGGGTTGGATCTATTATAAAAAAAATACAATTAGCTACCTGACGTCAACCCTAACTTGTTGTACACAAACAACAACTAAACCTAATTCAAAAGTACTGAAGACTTGGCCTTGCTTTGCTATCTTTGGCCCTTTGGAAAGAAAAACCAACCAAAATGCTGTGGTGCATGTATTTCTAAACTGGATAGGCATAATTACTGTTGCCTAACCACATAACATATTAAAGACATTATTTTGAGTACTTAGCTTATCCACGTAGACATAGGTTTTATCCCTTTCAACTGTCAGATTTGGCAAGAAAATACAAACCTAACATACACACCAAGCCATGTCCAGGACAAAAGGGTTAGTAGCATATGCCCTCAGTTTCAGTTCCCCTTGTATCAGTTGCCCACAATAAATTGTATTACATAGATTTAAACTTAGTACCATCAACAACAAAAGTGTTTTGCATTTTACAAATTAGGCAAACAACACGATATACCAAAGTTCATCATGACACAAGTGTTTTTCTTAGAAAAATTTAACCTTAATTATTAGTTATTTTTTATCATGCCTTTTCTAGACCATAAATAAATACATTGGTACTTTAAATTAGTATTATAATTTGGCAATACCATTTTTGTCTCAAACAGTACTTTCAAAATGGTATTCAATGTAATAAAATTTGTTGTGGGCAACTGAAACTGAGGGCAACAACTGATACTGAGGGCATATGCTACTAACCCGTACAAAAAGCTTGAAGTGATGTTATTTTCTCAACAAATCTGACAGTTGAAAGATATAAAACTTATGTCTACATGGTCATGCTAGCCCTACAGGTCTTCTCCATATTGGACTATTTTTATCTACTGCTATTTATTATTTTCAGCCCAATAAGCAGAGTCAGAACCTCATCAAAGGCACAAGGCCTATTTTTTTTTATCGTCGGAAAAAGGCACAAGGCCCTATGTTGCCTACAGATATAATGAAAATTAACTTAACCACAAGAGAATATTGTCTTTCTTCTTCAGCTCTTTCTATAATACTTACCGCAGGATGGCAATAACGTCTCCCATCCGTGTGATGCCCATGTCTCTCAAGTATTCCTTATTCAGGTCCAGTAACATGTCATTCTGAATCCGGTTCTCCGTGAATGTGAGGGCATATGTTGCGGACACATCCGATGGTATGCCTGCTGCCGTGAAAAAGCTCACCCACATACCTAAAAATTTAAAAAATAATACTACAGCCCTTTTAACTTCCCACTGCTGGGCACGGGCCTCCCCTCTTGCGAGGGGGATTAAAGCCATAGTCCGCCACGCTGGCCCAGTGCAGGTTGGTAGACTTCACACATCTATCGAGAACTAGTCCATTTCCCACAGACGTGCAGGTTTCCTCATAGTGTTTTCCTTCACCATTTCATAGCAAGTGATAATCTCAGATGAAAATGAGTTGATAAAAAATTATGATTGGTAAATACTTGTTAGTAGGTAGGTACAAAATGCATGTTTGCTTATTATGTAACCTTAGTTTCAGGCCTAAATCATCACGCCAGTAATCCACAAAGAGTAAGCAGAGGTACACTACAGTACACCCACACTTAGTTCATGTATTTTGGTTTTATTGTATTTAGTGGTGAGCTTATTACCTTTACACCAAGCACATTCCCCTCAATTTGAGGGAGATTTGACCATAGTCCACCACAAGTCCCCAGTGTGGGTTAGTAAACTTCACATGTAGGTTTCCTCACAATGATTGCCTTCTTCAGCAAGTGGTAATCATGATTGAAAATGTCATTTGGAAATGGAATCCGAAAATCCCAAACATGAGAGCCTAGACTTAAAACATGCAGCCATTAAGTTCAAGATTTTAACAACTGCTCTCACAGACTAAAATGCATATAAACCACATGAGTAAATATTGCGATTTATTCATAAAAATACCTCAGGTGGTGTCGCTTGTCCTTGGACAAGTTAGTTAAATTCGATATAATAATAATTTGGTCACAATAAACGCAAATATAGTGAACATAAATTTATTTACCTGTAGAGTTTGAATCCATTTTGCTCACAGCTGAAGCCCTCATTACTTAATACAAAAAATAAATATCAAATTACCAACATTCGCTGTAGGCCATAACATTTACACCATAGACAATAATATAATGTAACATAGACAGATTACTAATTTCTATTATAAACATCGCGTCGTGCGCCGGTCCCCATTGTCGTCTTATTTTTTTCTAAATTAATGAAAGATAAAATAATGAAATAAGATGAGTAATGGCTCCACCTATAGTTAGCGAGTATTTCAGGCAATTTCAAGTAATTAATAGCTGGAGCAAATTCAATAAAAATACAAATTGTAAAATAAAAATGGGCTATGAATGTGTTATAGGCATTCCTCATCTTAATCCATCAAAATATCATCATTTCACTCATTTCGTAAAAAAAGAAGAAAATCACTGTCAGAATAATGGATGACCATAGAGAAATTAGATGACGGACGACTGATAAGACTGATATAAAGGAAAGGAAAGGAAGGAGTTTGGTTGGTTTTGAAATCGATTAGCCAGCTGCGGCTTTTCTTTTTGTTTTGATGGTGTATCATTTCATTTCATTAAATTCAGGACGCGTACCGAATGCTTAACACAGTTGTTTTTTTAACGCAACAAAGTAGTCGGTTCTTAATTAATCACTTGAAGAGTAATATAAGAGGTAAGTAAATTTCTACAGTATTTTTAGTAACATAACCTCTCGAGAGTAGAGATACTATTATTATTATTTATTTTTTACTGACTATTCATAAGTATTGGTTTACATGAATAAAAAATTCTGATTCTGAGAAGCAAACACGAGTACTCGAGTATTTTTCGAGTTCTAAAACTATTCATAAGTATTCACATACACTTTCAGTGACAATTTCTTCTTTTTCAGCTGCGAATTGCTCTCGGCTCATAAGAAAAATGTCTTCATTGGATGCCGTGCCCAAAGTAGACATAGATCCATCTGGAGTATTCAAATACATATTGATAAAAGTTTATGACAAATTGAAGGACAACACAGAACCATCCTTAGTAGTGGTCAGGGGTTACAAAAGATGTGACTACCATTCAGATATTTATGATGAGGTTTGTATATTCTGGTACAGATTTAAAAAAAAGAACTGATTAAGCACCTGCTAATAATTAAAAAAACCCTATTCTTAGTGTTTGACGACTCTCAACTTTTAGCTAGTACTCATTCTCACTGCAGTGTTGGAAAGTAGTAGAAATATCTTTATTTCTGTATAAGTATTTTCGATACATTCTGCTCAACTGACTTGGACAATTAACTATTACTGTATCATGTAACATCTAATAAGTCAATTTTCATGATAATAGTTGTAATACCCTTGTATGTTAAAATTTTAGGTACAAGAAAAACTTCAACCTCTAGATTGCGAGCCACTTGGTGGTGGGAGAATATCACATGAACCAGACAACAAGAAAATTCATATTTATGGGTACTCTCAGGGCTATGGTAAGGCTGACCATGAAATAGCAGCCAAGCTTATTAAAGATACCTACCCTGGTTATACAATAACAGTTAGCGATGAGGGATACTAAGTGATTATAGTTATTTATTATTTGACAAAAATGCTTTTATTTTCCTTTTAACATAAACCACCCTATAGACCAAAATGTGTTTGGTATGGCCTAGGAACGAGTACAACAGGCTATGCTCAAATGAGAAAAAAATGAAAAATAAATTAATTTTTTGAAGTTGTATTTCAGTGATCCTATTTATGAGATACATTTACTTTCTAAAATTCTAGGAGTAGTGAAAGGAATCAGTGTTATTTGCACAAACCGCTGCTGTTCGTTGTTTTTAATAAGTCCGAAATTAATGAAATGAAAAAGATGAGGAATGAACTGCACCAGCTGGCAGCCATTAGCGGATATTCTGCCTACTACTGCCTAGGCTTGTTGAAAAAATATCGATATATCGATTTTTTTTTCTATGAATCGATATTTTAGAGCTCTATTATATATTTCGATGTATCGATATAAAATTCCAAGTATCGAAAAGGTATCAAAATCGATATTTTTTTCAAACCAATAAACAAAAGTTGTATGATTTTAGTGGTTGTTGTTGATTTATTAAAAAATATGTCTATTGATTAGTATTGTAAGATGATTGAAGTAGATTAGGCCAACCAAATAAATATTTTTTTAGAGCACGAATTTTAAAGCAGTGGTAGCCGAGTGGTCGAACGCACGCCTTGCTAATCAAAGTGTGCAGGTTCAAACCCCGGTTCGCACCTCTGGGTTTATGTGCGAATCTCATTTTCATCCGACATTACCACTAGCTATGAAACGGTGAAGGAAAACATCGTGAGGAAACCTGCACGTCTATAGAAAGGCGTGTGAAGTTCACCAACCCGCACTGGGCCAGCGTGGTGAACTATAGCCCAAAAATCTCCCTCGTATTGAGGGAAAATGTGCCCGATATAATGGCAATAGGCTCGCCCCCTATTACATTGGGACCAAAAATACATCGGCGAAGTGTGGGCGCACTACAGTGCACCTCTGCCTACCCCTTCGGGGAATACAGGCGTGATGATGTATTATGAATATTTTCTGTCAAATCATACCGATATATCGATATTTATATCCTCGATATATCAACGTCGATATTGATATATTTATAAATATCGATATTTTTTTTCACTTCCGAGATCCCTAATTCTGCCAATGTCAAGTATATGTATAACGTTTCTCTTTGGCCGAGTTCTATTTATTTCTTTACGTCAATGATAGTTCGGTCGGAGTATCAATGTCAAAAAAATTGTCTATGACTTGCCTCGTTCTATGTTCGTGTTGTTGTGTTTCTTCTAAGATTTTTGTAATTTATTTAATTGTTATATAGTAAACCATGACAAATTTCACTACGGATGGTAAATTATGCATTGAACGTGAACTACAAATCTTCAATAATGAGCAACCTGTTATCGATTTTTTGGGTCGGTATGATATCGTTGAAACTTGCAAGTGGATAACGGACAATAATTTCCTGAAGGTAAACATTAGTTTCCTCAATATTTCGTGGTGTTTTTACTTTATATTAAAAATTGACAATTTAAAAACAGGTCTGTCTGCAATTCCCTGATGAACTACTCAATGTGAGCGCCAAGATTTATGAGGAAATTAGGAAGAGAATCGATGTTGATCTTTACATTCTAGGCGACACGTCGTACGCAAGGTACCTTTATTTATTTTTTTACAAATCGCCAATATGTAATTGTCTACTTGACCCTGGTTACCTAAATATCGTCACTATAGTGAATTTCATGTAGCATGGGTACCATGACATTTGTAACGTTTCAATACACTCTCACTATATTCAAAATATCTGATAAATACACATTTTTAAAAATCACCAATTAATTTCCAAAGCAAACAATAATGCTTAATTAGATTGAAATTGTATTTAAATATGCGTTTTATCATTTTAAATAAATTAAAAAAGGTACAGAAAATATATTATCCGTTTAATGATAGGGATTGACACGTAGTAATCGGCAAAAACAAATAATCATGTAATAATCGGCAAAAATAAATGCCGAAAAGAACAAAGAAGACCGTTTTAAACAGTCAATCCCAGGAGATGGTTGTCCATTTGTGAATACTTTGGGCGGGAGCAAGAAAATGGCGGTCCATTATTATCTGTCAATCATTATCTGCCTGTTAGTGGATCGAGTTGCACAGGCACTTGATATTGGGCGTAATACAGTGAAGCTTTACATGTAGGATCGGAATCGAATGAGTCTTCCTGTTCAGACAGATAGCGAATAATTGAATATATTTATTTTTTTATAATCGATTAAAGGTTAACCGCAATTGTACTCGATAATCGAATCACATAAATTAATTATGCATGGTCACCTTACTATAGAGTTTATTTGACATGTGTCACCGTACCCATGATTGGTGAAATTCACTATATGTTTTGTATCAAACAGGTATAGTTACAATTTTATTACATTACATGCATGAAAGTAATGCATAAAACATAAATTTATTGATAAAATAGATTGAATAATGCACTGTATTAAAGCTTCTCAGTAAAATTAATTTAATATTGGGTATGTATTTAATCATCAGCTTCCTACTCAAACAATGATTAATCAATGTGAAACTAGCCAGACGAAACTAGGATTAAATTATTTAAAATCTATATTACAGCTGTTGTGTAGACTCAGTGGCTGCTATGCATGTGCTTGGCAATGCAGTCATCCACTACGGTCACACCTGTTTCTCCAAGACCAACATACCTGTGTTCACAGTGCTGTCCAAGAGAGAGCTGGATGTGGAGGCTACTTTAAAGCTGTTGGAAGGCTTCAGCTCTGATGATAGTGTGAAACTCTGCCTTTTTTATGATGGCCAATATGAGCACTGCAGAGGTATGTCATTAGGTTCAATTTTGTTTGGAGATAGTTGAGTATGATATGGTAATCTGCTACACTACCTAAATTAAGACAACATTTACTGATAACTTAATAACAAGACTTATTTTTAATCTCCCTAAGAACACCAAAACATTTTTTACTGGTTATTTACATACACATAAAATAATATTTATATTATTTTTCCATATCCATTTGCTTTTATATTTAAATGCAACAGAATAAACTGTATAATTTTGTTATTATAGATGATATATCAAAGTTCTGGTTCCGACGATACCCACAGAGCTACATAGCCTATGTTGAAAAAGAAGAAAAGCCAAACAGGTTCCTCGGCAGAGTGTTAAGGGATAGACAAGGGCAGGAGTTTCCTGTAGATCTCCTCAAAGATTGCATCTGCATACACATTGGAGCCAGGGGCCAGACACTGTTCAATTATACTATATCTATTGCAGGTATGTTAATTAGTTTGCTTCCTCTATGTACTTTTTATTTGGGTCAGTTGTCATAATATTAATTTTTACACTTTTTGTTAACAGCCCGTGAATGGTATGCTATAGATCCAGACATAGGCAAGCTGGATCACTCAGAAGAAACTGCCTGGATCAAGCGCCGGCGCTTTCTAGTTGAAAAATGTAAAGACGCCAACGTGGTTGGCATTCTGGTGTGCAAACTAGCTGGAGACCAGACCAAAGACATTATTAGTAGAATGAAAGAGCTTTGTAAGATAAACGGCAAAAAGAGTTATATTGTCTCAGTCGGAAAGCCTAATGTTGCAAAACTTGCTAATTTTCCTGAGGTATGTATACTTCAAACATTACCAATAACTGTAAGCTTTCTCCATTACATGGTCATTTATATTTCATTCCAGATTGAAATTTATGTAATGATTGCATGCCCAGAAAATGATCTATACAATAACAGAGATTTCTACCAACCAATTGTATACCCATATGAAATGGAAGTGGCTCTTAACTCAAACAGAGCCCCATACTTTACCACACATGTAACAGACTATGATGACTTACTGCCTGGAAAGCGTCATCACTGTGATATTGATGGAATAAAGGAGGCGACAGATGTAAGTCTAATTACTGGCAAAATTAGAGAAACAAAAGTTGGTCTGTGTGAAAGCGAAGGTCTGGAGTTGGCAGAAAAACAGAACTGGGCCCTAGAATCTATAGGACAGAACCTCCAGGAGCGATCATGGAAAGGTCTAGAACAAAAGCTAGGTGAAACTGATGTTAAACAAGCAGAAGAGGGTCGCAAAGGGATACCTTTGCAATACAGCAATGAACCAGAGTGAATTTAATGTAATATTTTATATTTGCAATTACACACAAAATGTGGGTCTTTTGTCAAAATGTCCTACTAAGTAAGAATACAATAAGGAGAATAAATTAATGGAACTGTATGAAGGTTATTTTGTTGTAAAGACACAATTGTAAATTTAAACAATGATGCAAGGCCAAGTCTGATCCCATTTAATCAATAACACCAAATATATAATGGATCATTTGAATCATGACCCTTGATCAGTATAACTGTAGTGACTAGTGATGCCACTCAAAGAGTAACTTTTACATGCATTTATTTTATATCACTCTCAAAATCATTACAACAAAATCAGAAGTTTGAATTTTAGACCACATCATTTGTTGTTATTGCCTTATTCACACTTTCTGATTGAGTGGGTTCTGTGGTGACTTGAGCCACTCTTTCCTCAGCATCTGCTTCAACTGCGAAAGCCTGAGTGATGGGTTCTCGGCCTTCAGGATTGGTAGATTTGTCTCCTCAAAAGTTGTGTATGCAGCTTTGAGCCGTTTTTCAGGATGCCTATCAACATCTGACTTTTCACTGTAAATAAAACTCAATGTTAGATATACTATCTAGGCTTATTGTAACACCTTTATTCTACAGATGTTTAGTAAAGCATTTTCTATTTTTAAATTATTGATTGATTCGTTTTTTGATTAGAATGATAATTGTGTTTGAAGGTAGAAACATGTTTGAAGGTAGCAATTAATAGAGCAATAATAAAATTAGAGATTACCTTAGAAGAGAGATGGCTTCATCAACACTCTGTGCCACTTCACCATCAAGTTGTATCCTGTTGAGATTCTCCTCCAGTGCTGGCTCTTCCACAATAACTTTTGAAGGCTGAAACAATTATTATTTTACCTTTTAATAATGTTATTTTTTAATAGAACCTTATTGTACCAGAACTATTTCATTTATTGTGCATAATGAAAAATTTGGTGAGTTTACATTGCACGTTGACATATCCTATTAGTTTCAAGGTTTCATATTTACTCAATTATTGTAGTTCCCAAGGAGTGAAGATTCATAAGCATACTAATCCCAAAGTAAGCAAAACTTGTTCTGTGGGCACCATAAAATGGACTGGTGGCAATCTCAGTCACACCCAGACCAAGACAAATTATAACAAAATCATTTAGGAAATTTTCCACTGATAAGAATAAAACCCATAACCAGCTGCCACGGTGAGCATAGCAGCCAACACCCAGACCACTAGACCAAGCCACCTTTGGAATTAAATTAAATTATTTATTAGGAACAACAAACAACTGTACATAAAGGTTAATAATTAGTATTACAGAAAGTTATGCAAACACAGTACAGTCCACTGCGTTGTTCACAGATTAATTACATAAAGTTGCCGCAATATGACTAATATACAAACACAGTAAGCATGTCCGTTCGCGGCAACGTTGGGACCGTGAATAACAAAATAAATATCTCACCACAGGTTTAGGTGGTTCAGCCTTGATGGTCTTCTGTTTCATTTGCTCGATCTGTGCTCTGGTGATCTTGGGAGGAGGAGGGGCTACCTTTGGGGGGGCCTTTATTGACTCCATCTCTTTCTCCAGCAGAGCTTTGGCTTCAGCCTTCTTTTGCAACTGTTCTAACCTCTTTTTCTCCATATCTTCCTGAAGTGAAAAAGTTTTAAATTAACTGATAATGTAAGTAAGTTTTAGTATAAATTCATAAATCAATATTGATTGTCTAGTTATGAGGGTAGAACAAGGTGAAATGACAAAAAAGTCTGATTTTGAACCCCCAAGATTCATGACAAGTTGAGGGTGAATTATGAGTGTAGGTACCTGCCCTATATTAAGTAGGTATTCCCACTATAACATGCTGTGTCTGATAGTAAGTTTTTTTTTTAATAGGAATGTGAAGTCATCACATTACTAGAGGTCCCCATTGGTCCCCAACAGTGAGGTGAAACCTCACTGTTTGATGGCCAGGGATCCAAACCCGGAAACCTCAGTCACGAGGGCGGCCCATCTAACCACTGGGCTATTGCTGCTTACCTTTTTCTGTTGTTTCTTCTTTAGTTTATCATCGTTATCCTCCCACTCAGCGTCTTCCACTGCCTTCTTTATCTTCTGATCTTTCTCCAGTTTGACATTCTCTTTACGCTGACGTGCTGCGACAGCCTTGCTGTTTTCACCAACAAATTTCTTCGGCATGTTGCTTATGTTAGCCTAGAACAATAATTGTATAGCGCTTTGCCCTATTTCGTTACCAACGTGTGTGGTGCCATTATGAAATTCCTGTCAGCAAGATTCTGTTCAAAACAGGCTTTATTTATATTGTGGAAAACTGAGGAACTTACTTACCTGTTAAAATAAAATATTTATAACCAATTTTCTCAACAATGACAAATGTCCCACTCAACAGTTGACAATTTGTTTATTAGTGATCTGCGTTTTTTTTTATAGTATAATCTATACTAGACTATATAAAAAAAGATGATCGCTCGCTACTATTAGCGAGCGATCATCTGTGCCACATCTGTGCTTCAGTAGAAAACTTTGGGCCTTTGGGCAAAGAAAGCGTATATAAGAATTCCATAGAGTATCAAGAATTCTTATGGGAATACTTAGTTTTCTTCTTCTTATATGAAATAAGATGAGGAATGTCTGCACGTGCGATTAGTGGATATTTGGTCAACGTCAAGTGATTAACATCACGGACAAATTCAATAAATACACATCATGAAAAAATACATATAAGATACTAAGATGATAAAGATGGCGGATTACTTCTCCCTGCGACAGATTTTGAAAATGTTCCAATGACCAAATTTTTTTTTACGAAATGAGCGAAATGATGATATTTAATGGAATAAGATGAGGAATGGCTTCACCTGCGACTAGCGCGGGTATTTCGCCAAAGTCAAGTAATTAATAGCAAGGACAAATTCAATAAATACACGTAATAAATAAAAATGAATGATGACAGTGATAAAGATGGCGGATGAATCCATGACCTAATATGTCTTCTTCTTCTTTTTTTACGAAATGAGTGAAATGATGATATTTTGATGGAATAAGATGAGGAATGCCTGCACCTGCGATATGCGGTATTTATGGCAATGTCGAGTAATTATAGCAAGGACAAATTCAATAAATACACATTATAAATAAAAATGGATGGTGACAGTGATAAAGATGGCGGATGTCGAGTAGTCATACAAAGTGTCTGTCATGTGTAAAAACGTCACACGGGCACGCCAGTCATCAGTCACTCCAGCAGTCAGTCATCAATGTCAAACACTAATCGTAAATACTAATCGTTCACGATTTGTTCACAATCCACATTGATTGATCGAAATCAATTATTTAGGAACGTAAACCACAACAAAAAAAATGGCTTTAGTTGCATACGATAGCAGCGATTGCAGTGACTATGAAGATGTGGACAATGAAAACGCTTCTATCACTACATTGAACACTAAAGCTAAAGGTAAATACTCAGCTTGTATGGTTTGTCTCATAATTTCCCGTCTATTTGTATTTAGTTGCTTTCACCTGAAGGTCTAAAAAGTCCTAACTGCATAGATTTCCCTAGGATACACTCCAACCAAACATATGTCTCTAGATCCTGAGTCACCAATCGCTGCACCATCAGTACTCGATAATCAAGAGGAAGGTACAAGTCTATTCAACCTTCTTCCGCAACCATCGACTAAAAGGCCTGCTGTTATAGAAGAAGATGATGAATTCTTGCACAAAAAAGTTGAAAATCTACCAAAGCCTAGAGCTAAGATCACAGTGCCATCACTCAATGATGTAAGGAACAGTAGACTTTCTACAAAGTTGTTGTATATCTCTCTGCAGATAAATGCTTAATGACTGTCTTTCTTTCAGTTTAAAGATGTGGAACACAGTATACCAATTGCAAGACCTAAAGCATCTAATGGAGTAAGTTTATTTGCTGGAGAAAACATAAAATATAATTATAAAGAGTACTTTGTTAATTATTTAACTTCATTTTCAGAAAAAATCTGGCCTGCTTAGCATGTTACCGCAGCCAAGGAATGCAGTAACCGCCACAACGAAATCATTAATACCACATGTGCTCACAAAACAACCCAACTCCACTGTAAAGAAAGATCTACCAAAAAGTATACAACTGAAGAAACCTAAAATCAACTCGAAACCTATAAGTAACAGTTATTCTGATGAGAGTGATAATGAGGAAGTGGAGAATGATTTCTTCTCAATTAACAAAATAGTGGAAATACCTGAACATGTGGAAGAGCATCCAGAAACTGATGCACAGTTGGACACATTAAGTGTGTCCAAGCCACGGGGCATAGAGTCCTTCTTCAAGAAGGATGTGCCGTTGGAGCCAGACTTTGTTGAGCCTGATGAAAGTGAAGCGAGCTCTAGTAATAATGGTTATGGATCTGAGAATAATAGCAATGATGTTGTGCTTGATGAGGAAGCTGTAAGTATTATTGTCTCTTGTATTTTACAAATGTAATTATTTTAGTAATTAACACATCCTCATTTGATTTTATGGCATTGGTTTCATTTATGTTATAGCATAAGTAAATTTTGTCCCTTTCACTTATATGAACCACAAAAGTGACTTAGTTTGATATAATCATGGCACATATGCTACTCTTACCACCACCTCATAAAGTATTATTGTGTTAATATTAAAAACACAGACACGTATTTTACAGAACACAAACAAGTATTTTGACAGCATTCATACTTAATTAAACTGAAAGTATTATTTAAAATATTACTCCAAGATAGATAATGGTAAGGGGGCAGGTGGCCCTATCTGCATATAATAGTCTTTCATTTTGGAACTGCTTTAGATCATGAAACTATGTGGCACCCGTGGTAAAAGGAAGCGCGAGGATATACAGATAGTCGACGTAAACCAGCAAGAGGTATTGGCAGACGCACGCGAATGGCTGCTCAAAGGGCTTATGGACGACACCACAAAGCGTGTATCTGCCAGCAAGAAGAAGGGCCACGAGCCCACTACCCAGCAGAAGAGGAAACACCAGATCACATACTTGGCTTACCAGGTGGGTATCAACTGTATGGGAAAATACATTTACCAAACAGTTAAAAAAAGTCACAAAGTAGATCCTTTTACACACACAAAAGCGCAAAGAAGATATTTAGGAGAAGCTATATTGAATATTTGTTTTCATATTGTCCACTTTGTATTGAGATAAGCAGGTCCATTATGCATCCATGTTGTTGTATTGTCAGACATGATTACTGAATGAAATCAATGCATTTTTTCAGGCTAAAGCCAATGAAGCTGAGCTGCAGAACCAATGGGCCAACAGCAGAATGTCGAAGAGACAGACACAAGCTAAATATGGCTTTTAATCAGACTGCAACAACTTAACGCAATCATTAGAATGTTACACTACAATTAATTGGTTATATACTTGTAAAATACTAATGTTAATGGTTTGTAGACAAGATTGTTTGTTATTTCAGTAGGATTAGCATGAGCATGTAGACATAAGTTTTATCTCTTTCAACTCTCAGATTTGTTGAGAAAATGATGTCACTTCGAGCTTTTTGTACTGGACTTGGCACAGTGTGACGTAATTTTCTCGACAAATTGACAGTTGAAAGAGATAAAACTTGTCTACACGATCATGCAAGCCTACAGATTTGGTATTTAATGTATGTGTATTTGTAAATAGTAGTGTAGGTAATTAAAACTTATTTTTTAATAATTACAAATACTTTTATTAACTAATTTCCTAATGTCAGTAAAATATAATAAATTACAATCGCCTAGCTTTCCTTGGTCGGGGTGGATTCCATGAGACATGAGTGTTGTCTGTGATAGACACAACATCCAGTCCTCCCATTTGTAAACCTTTCACTGCAGCCTGGCAAAACAATATAAAATAAAGATTATTTTCTATGCAACTTTATATAGATAGTACTATCATTATGTTACAAAAAGACTATTACATATCTGAGATGCCATACTCAAGGCAGATTTGAAATAAAACAAAAAAAGGTTGCAATTCAGAAAAATATATATGGTGAAAATATGAGCTTACCAATCTCCCTGGTCCCAAGCCTTGTACTCGCACCCTGACTGTTTTGAAACCTCTATTAATAGCTTTCTGAAAGAAGGTAAAGTAAGGATTAAATAAAACTTATAATCGTACATGGATTATAATTTAGATAAAATGGTCTTACAGTTGCTATTGCAATGGCAGTTGTTTGAGCAGCAATGTTAGTACCCTTCTTAGTATTCTTGAAGCCTTCCATGCCGCACGAACGGATGATCTTTACAGTCCCTATAGCATCCGTCACTGTAAATATAGTGTTGTTGTGCGACACTCGGATGTTGCATACCGGCAGGTCTTTGTACAGTTTTCCATCGAACATTGAATTGTCAGAATCCAGTGTCGGAAATATGTTTTGTTTTCTGAAATCATGGAGAAGATAATAGTGTTGTGACATAATGAACAACTGCTTTAAAACCCTGCTATATGAATGTTACTTACGTTTTTAGGACAGAATCAAGGTCAACGACTTTCTCTCCCTGGACACCCTCATCTTCGGCTGGGATTCTTTTATGATCAAACCTCTCGGTGGCCCGGGGAGCAGACGATTGAAACAACCTTACAGTACCCGCCACCGGCACCCGAAGGGCGCTTCTTATTAAACTCAACATGATTGTATACTATTAACTTATTATTGTTGATTATTTATTAATGAAATTGATTACAAAGCTACGATTAAACATAACATAACCTCAAATTCTCAATAATTTTAAATGACATACCATTGACAGTTACGTTTAGTTGTTTGTCAAAAACCGCGTTTTATTTGATTTTTTTTATATATATCTGAAATTGGAGAGCCTTTCTCGAGGGATGCGAGGGTCGCAAATTACTTTTTTTGTGGTCACTAACTCACACTGCACCGTCACCGCATCAGCCGCCAAGTAGTCAGCGCTATATACTATTTCAGTTCACATAAGCAGAAAATCAGGCTTTTGGATTACCTTGGGAAATTACAACTAAAGCTTTAAAAAATAACAAAGCTCCCCGTATATCCATTTATTAATAAGTTACATAACAACATCGATAACATTAAATACCTACTTGAAGTAGGTACTACTTAGTTGAAGATATTTTTGCAATACATAATAGTCTGAGAGAAGCCACGCAACGCTGGCGGGACACCTATGGACATCATCTGGAGATGTCCAGCTTCTGCGAGGAAGTTAGCTTTGACTAGTTCGTTGGTCGCCCACGTAACGGTGTAAGGTGTGGCCGGTTCACCGCTCGAAGTTTCCTTGCTGATAATGTGATTGATAATAGAGGTATACATAGGAGTAGCTACCATTTTTATAAACATCCCATTGTCTAGAAGCTCCTTGATTAGATCTTCTTCTATTTCTTGATTTTGAATGTACCCCTGCAAAAATAGTAAATTTCTTATGTCGCAAAAAACAACCTTAACAGTGATTAAAAGCCCATCTAAAAGTAATTACTTTCTGGATTTATTGTGTGATTCTGGAGCTTTGTTATACAATGAAGATTACCTTATGTTTGATCGTGAGAGTCGGTATATTATATTTGCAGTTTATACACTTGCTGAGAAGTATTATCCAAATGACATTTAGCACGGAATTATCGGTCGCGTTCTCAACCAGCCATTTTACTTCCTGAAAATTATTAACATACATGGAATAAGTCCAGCTAATTAAATGATTTCATGTTATATCCCCAATATGGGCACTTACTTCGTCCACAAGCACCGGACGCCGGAGTAACAATTTAATCAGGACCAAGCTTTCTTTGTCATCTGTGCTGCTGACCATATAATTCAAGTATTCGCTGTGCAAACTCCTTTTGTTGCTGCTGTAAATTAACAAATATTGAGCATGTAAGAGTCTAAAGTTTTACAATTATACTTTTTAACGTTCTAAATAAAGGTCACATGTGTTATTATAATAACCTGTTCCTAGTGGCTGGCCAGCAGTTAAGCACGTCGACCAGCGCCTTCTTCTTCTGCCAGGTGTCTGCCAGCGCCAGGAATTGGGCGAACGCTTCGCGCATCCCCTCGTCACTCATTAGTTTCTCATCTAAAACATCAACGACTTTTCCATTGCAAATGCACCTTGATTTTCAGATGTCTTGCCATAATCCAAAAAGTCCCAACGTAATAGTTTCGTCAATAAGGAACAATGCTGTCTTTGTCATTCTTATTTATTAAATCCGGGGTGAGAGCGAGATGGAACACGTTTACATAACATAAGGCTACATAACAAGGATAGCGCTTTGATCTTTAGTCATAATACTTGCACTTACGACGTAAGGGAAATCCAAATAAACTCAGCAGTTATCTAGTAACAGAGTAATTCATAAATTGTCCACAATTTTGAACCTTAGTCAGCTGACTTAAGAATAGTTACCTACAGATACTTTTACAGGTTTCATTCACCTGTCAATTCCATGGCGTACTCCGACTGCGGCCACTCCGTCTTGAACATGTCTATGGAGAACTGCGCCACCTTCAGCATGTCACTGCTATCTTGCACCCTACTGCGTTGACTTAAGGACAAGAGGCCGATCTGCTTGTGCGGCGGTAGGCCGTACTCTGTCGCCTTCTGCATGACCTTATCTAACAAATCTTCTGGAAACTTGACGCCTTCCTTATGGTATTGTGTTAGTCGTGTAACTAGGGTTTGTACGTCACTGCAAAGGATGTAGATATAATAATAACAATTTTCTTTTTATGGGAATTGACACAGACGGGAATTTAACATGCGCTAAATTGCAAAAGGGAATTCAGAAATGTTTATCACACACAATTTGAAGCAAGTTACACACCCGGTCCATATTAGTTCAAACTTGATTTGTACTACCGCTGTAAATCGATTGTACCTTTTTGTAGATGAAACCGTTAAATTGTGAATGAAACGAAGAAGTGAAGAAGAAGAAGAATTATCAAATGCCTTGCCAACTCATCGAGCATTGAGATCATCGTCACATCAATATCGAGTGTATCATAAGTCCGAAATAATACTTTGACGTTTGCATGAGTATCGGGTACACAACTGAACAGCATACAAATTTCACCGAAATTCGAGCATGAATTTTCCTTCACTAAGCATCCACATATGAGCTACCGTATATGTACCCAAAGTATTATTTCGGACTTCTGATACACCCTGTATAATGAAATGATTAAAAAATAGATGCAATTTTTTTTTTCTGTGATTGGACTGTTGGCCGTGAGTTGGCGCCTTTACAGCTTCACCGGGGGGAATATGTAGAATCAGTCAGGTGACCTACTATATATATAGGATTATTCCAACCTGACATTGTGCAAGCAGTGCGTGGCGATGTGTTGGAAGACCGAGCAGGTGTCGGCGGCGACGTGCAGACACTGCAGCAGCGAGCCCAGCGCCGCCGGGCGCGCGCCGCCCGCCGCCAGCAGCCGCGCCAGCGCAGCCACCAGCCGCTCCGGCGACCCGTGGCTCTTCTCCACTCCACTGTTACCCGAATCGCGACCATCAAACGACATACTATGCGATTCAAATGGGAATAGGATCAACTTTGCGCCATATTGTGACGTCATAGCTGTCAATTCCAACCAGTTAGGTAGGTAGGTTTTTACAAGCTTTATATTAACTTGCAATGTATGTATATCCGGGTGGAATCTTGCAACTGAATTTTAGATCAGTTATCTTTAACCGATTGAGTTGAAATTTGGTATACACGCTTATTTTAGATGACAATGCATGCTTAGCTATGTGGCGTCATTCTAATTCCAATATGGCGGAATAGTTATTTTTCCTGCACTACCACAGTATGGGTATCAAATGAAAGGGTTTTCTGAGGAGAACACGAAAAGTAAGGGCTAAGGGCGCGAAATAAAAGCTTGTTTTTAAAAAGTTTTTTTAACTATAATTTATTTAAATAAAATTATTTTGCAAAGGTTGAGTGAAAAATGCAATCAGTCGCACGACGAAGCACACTAACAACGACAAAATGGCGACTGGCGTCCTTATTTTCTTTTCTTTAATAATTTTGGCATGGCTTCTGGGCCTTTGCGCCAAAAATGAAAATAAAAAAGGTTATGGTATGGTTTTAAAAATCGAATTATGACTTAAAATAAATAAATATTTTATTAAGTCAATTTACTACTAATCAAATTAATTAATAAGTTAAAATTTTTATAAATTTTATTCGGATTGCAAATATTTTTTTTGGCAAACCATTTCACCATTCACCTTTTCAAGTGACATGCGACAGCGAATGTTGAGATGGATGTGTGGAGTGACGCGAATGGATAAGGTGAGAAATGTATGTATATCAGAGGTAGTATATAAGTAGCTCCCAGAACAGAAAAAGTGAAAAGTAGGAGATTAGAATGGTTTGGACATCTGATGAGAAAAGATGAGAATCATGTGACTAAAAGAGTGATGAGTATAAATGTGGACGGATACAGAGCGAGAGGAAGGCCCAAGAAAAGATGGATGGACTGTATAAATGGTGATATGAATGAGATCGACGTGGATGTCAGTATGACGGAAAAGCGAGATGAATGGAAGAAAAATACATACTGCGCCGACCCCAAATAATGGGACAAGGTAAGGCAAATGATGATGAGTATATTCTTATGTGTAAGGTAAACTCACGGCCATATCTGATCCCTGGGCAGTCCGCTGTGGTCGATGAGTCCCTGCACGGTGGTGGAGTGGAAGTTCTCCAGGAAGCGCGCCCAGCGGGTCAGCTCCTGCCCTATCTGGGCCCACGACTGTTCACTGGAACATACAGTACCACGAATTGATAAAGAAAACCCGTTTTCATAATATACAGAGTGTTTCAGAAGTCCGAAATATTACTTTGGGTACATATACGGTAGCTCATATGTGGATGCTTAGTGAAGACACGTTCTATATAACTATCATAGTTTCTGAGTTACAGACCCTTGAATATTTGTGACAGGTATCGTGTTTTGGCCTTTGGGTACATCCATAACCCTATTCAGCAGTGTAAACTACACTTATGAGGGGCGGCTACCAATATTCACAAAACAGAAAATGCAAATTTTACATAGGACTCGAGATATTACGAGTTATCGAAATTGGCGACGAAAAAAAAGTTGGAAAAGCATGGTCGAATTACAATCAAATTTTTATACCATTCAGTTACGATACTGATGCTAGCGTCCAAGTATAATTTCGGGCTTCTGATACACCCTATATCAAGGGGTCAAAGGCTATTTGACGTAAGTGACATTATTTTAACTTTACAGGAGAGTAAATGAGACTGCGTCGAATGAGTATTCATTAGACGCAGATATATTCGCTGATTCCAATATAAGTCAATATCGCCAAAAAGTTTCATTTAAGTCAAATAGCCTTTCACCCCTTGATTTTTTTTAAGTTTACGCACTTTAGGCTTACTCCACTTATAGAAAAAAAATACTAGAAATTGGACGTAATCAAGCAAAAAAGATCCAATCCACAAAATTGACAAAAATCAGTTAAGTATACCAAACGGTTTCTAAAGGAGGCCTTTTCAATCCACAAAAAATATCCCAAAAAAAAACAAAAAGCTGTTTAATCTGGTTACCACCATATCTCAAAACTGACTTGATGCGGATTGGTTTCTGTTTGTTTAACTAAGTCCAATTGGTATAGTGCTATCCGATAGTCAATATAATGGAAATAATTTTGTCACTTTTCATCTTACGTCTTAACAAATTTAAACTCATTCTCCTGCTCCTGCTGGCAGTAGTCCACGGCTTGCATTATCATCAGGTTGCGGGTACCGGCGGGCACTCTGCGAATTAAATTATGTTTATAAAGGTAGTTTGTGTCCCACAATACGTAGGGTAACCATACCCACTGTTGGCATCCCCCCACTTATTGGCACCCATGACTTTAAGTGAAAATAACAAGAAAACCATGACTTTAACCCCTGATTTTATGTCAAAAATGGTAAGATTGTAAATTTTTTTAATCTAAAACCCTTAACTTTAACCTCAAACTCAGACTTAACTAGTACAAACTTTAAGTTTGTTTGGGACATACACTAAAAAAACCCTTTTTTACGCATTTTCTTAAGGACCGGTGCTTGTGCCAGTAACCGGGTAAACGGAAAATTTTGGAACAAATGTAAAAAACGAGTGGATATTCTATAATCTGACATCCTTTTTAGCGAAATAACGGGTCATAGAGGGTTTTGGTGACTGATTTTCTCCGAGTAGGCGCTTAAGGTGCCAATAGGTGAGGGTTTTACCCTACTTATTGAAATCTATATTACAAATCAATACAATTTAATGAATTAAGTGAATTTTCACTGAACACATATATATGCAAGTATATACGGTGGCCATATATATATATCACCTTTACTAACTACCCATTTATAAGGTTATTTATTGAAATTGTATTTGTTATAAATTACATGACCCGGGCTGCAAACCCGCTAACCGCAGGTCCAGCCATTTCTCATCTTTTTGCATTAAAATTCAGTCAATTCAAATAGTGTGATGACAAAAACGATCTTGTAATCAAATTTAGCTCCACATAGACAGACTAGGTACGAAGCAAATCACCGCCAAAATAACTTTCTACCCCATTTTAACCCCGTTAGGGGATGAATTTCAATAAAATCCGAAACACAATTTCAATTCTGTTAAAAAAGGTTTATGCAAAATTTAAAGTAGATTGGACCAAGGAATCATGTTGTCCCATACAAACTTTGCCCCCCTTTTCACCCCCTTAGGGGTAGAATTTCAAAAAATCGGTTCTTAGTGGATGTCTAAGCCATGCAAAGAACACACCCTCCAAGTTTCAGGTCTCTACGATCAGCGGTTTAGGCTGTGCGTTGATCCGTCAGTCATTCAGGACAAAGCCTTTTATAGATTCCGCTTAAATGTAGACGTTGTGAATTCGTCTTGACTTCACACCAATGGAGCAAAAAGTATTTAGTATCACCTTTCAATGGCTTCGTCAGTGAAACACGTGTCGGCCACAAACTGCATCAGATCATCCTTGGAGAGTTTGTTGAAGTAGCTCACGCACTGCCGGTACTGCTGCATCCATTTCTTACTCGCATTCGCATTTGACACCTGAATAACACCGATGCAGGATGTTTCAAATAAAAATATATACTTGTGTAATAGAAGAGTTTTGGATACACAACTAAAAGATACAAGATTTATATCGAAGCTTAAAAAAAAAATAAGAAAAAATCAATAAACAGTACATTATATTGCAAAGGACTCGAGATATTAAAATTTTTCGGTATAAAGAATAGCCTATATGTTATTCTGATGTATAAACAATAATACTGTAAAGTTTCACGAAAATCCGTTTAGTTGTTTTTGCGTGTAACAAACATCCATTCTCACAAAGTTTCACATCGATACGTTCCGTATTAATAAATGGTGTAACTCACGCTGAAGAAGTACTTGGTGAGCCACTTGGTGTAGATGGTGTTGAGCGTGACGGGCAGGCGGAGGGCGGGCGGCAGCGCGCGCAGGAACTTGATGAGCATGCCCACGTTGTCCGGCCGCAGCACGCCCACCACGTGCGCCGTCAGCCGATCCGCCGCCGGCTGCTCCACCAGCAGCTTGTACTCCAGCTCTACGATACACGCACATTTCGCTAATCCGGTTAATTGAAATTACCATAATGAACTCTGTGCCAAAGTACACAAAGATCAAATTCTTGTGGTAACGGCCACACGACCGCGCGTCAGAGTCCGCTCGCGCTGTCATTGTCATTTCGTTGAGGAAATAACTTTTTTATGAGTTACTATAGTTCATTATGGTGTAGACAAAAATGTTGACCTCCGACGGTTATTGTTGGGATTTGTATATTAAAGTTCCGATCGTCGAGAACTCTTCTCACTATCTAGGTCTTTCATGGAACGTAGTACGGCGGCTCAGGATTTTGATGTGAAACATCGATTGTTGGCGCATGCAGGGGTCGAAACAGATTGTATGGACAAAAATACTGATTTTACTGACTGTGAGACTTGAAAATACTGACTTTACTGACCTAACTTTAAAGGCAAACAAGATATTTTATAGCAGTAGACTAATCTATATTGCCACTATAAAGCCCCGCATAAGCACACACTGGGGCGTCAAGACACGCGTAATTGTTTTTGCCAATACCAAATCGCACGCTGTGTCAATATGCATAATGATTGACTTTGTGAGGTAAAAGTCACTCGACCACTCGTCAAAATTCGCTTGCGTTGCCAATATAAAGGGTCGCGATGCTCACCATAAGGCGTCGCGACGTTCATTATAAACCTTCGTGACGCTCACTATACGGCGTCACGACGCTCCCTATACAGCATCGCGACGCTCGCTATACGGCGTCGCAACGCTCCCTATATGGCGTCGTGACGCTTACTATACGGAGTCGCGGCGCTCACTATACGGTGTCACGACCCTCACTTTACGGCATCGCGACGCTCTCTATAAAGCGACGCGAAGTTTATTATATGGCGTCGCGATGCTCACTATATAGCGTCGTGATGCGCACTATACCGCGTCACTAAGCTCACCATAATGGGTCTCAACGCTCGCCATAAGGCGTCGCGACGCTCACAAAAACATCACAAACTATTTCGAAATCGATCCACAAACGCCGAAAATATGCAATAACGCACATAAAAAAAAGGATCGAATTGAGAACCTCCTCCTTTTTGAAGTCGGTTAAAAAGAATATTCGAAAACTAAAATTGAAGAATATTTACATTCCATGCAGTCTTACTTTCAGGCCTGAAGAAATAATACCCGTAGCAAAAGGAGCGTATGTAACTCTCTAAAGACACAGATTTATTACATCAAAAACTCGTTTTTCGGAGTCTAAAATATTGAATTTACTGAAATTTTTCAGAAAAAAACTGACTTTACTGACCACTTTCGACCCCTGCGCATGGTATATATCAGAGATGAAACGGATATCCGGTAACTATCCAGTATCCGGCCGGATAGTGAAAACAAGGCCGGATACCGGATAGTTACCGGATATCCGTTTCATCTGTAATAACAATTACTGAAGTCACTGATTAAAATGAAAAAAAAAAACTAAAAACAAAAACTGACTTCAAAAACCTATTATAGGTGCACTAAAAAACTAAAAATATCCTTATAATTCATTACATTTGGAATAGGTGCCAATTATAAGGTTATTTTTAGCTTTTTAGTGCACCTAGGTTTTTGAAGTCGGTATTTGTTTGGTGTTAAAAAAAACCGAGCTTTTTATGGTCTCTAATCGTTGAAAATATGCAAGATTTATCACCTCATAACAACCCTAAAACAGTAAATATTTACGGCCAAAAAAAATCGTAATCGGAGTACATCCATACAAAAAAAAAACAATCGAATTGAGAACCTCCTCCTTTTGGAAGTCGGTTAACAATTGAGTTGTCCCAGTTAGAAATAAAATGTTGAATTTAACATTTTTGTAGGTATTCAAAGAAAATTAATAATATTTTCATTAAACCATATTTAGTTGCTGTCGTCATTTATTGCATATTACTTGTACAAAATAATTTCTATGTTTCACATCTGCCAGGCGTCCCGTGATAGCTCACAATTTTTTTGTATGCGTTGACTTGCGATATATTGGTAGACGCGCCATCTATTAGCGAGTGGTGGATATTCTGCGTTGTGGCGATTTAAAGGGCCACACATGCATATAAACTCTTTAGAGTCTTTGAAAGATATGCTTGAAAGTGTTACCTGGTGAAGCGGCTTTAGCCTTCTTGATGAGCTTGATATGTTCGACAGCGGTGATACCGCTGATCAGCGCCTTCTCGTCCACCGCCTTCAGCAGCGTGAAGTAGCTGATGAGCGCAGCGTGGTCGTTGCCACGGATCAGCGGCCACAGCGCCTCCTTTATGCTATTATATATAAAAAAGGGACACGGGTCATAAATAATTAATTAGTTTTAACGTTTTTAAAGTGCAGCAAACTGTTAGAAATAAATATTTATTAAAACATTTCATAATTCATTATAATAAAATACATTGCGTTCACATTTTCTTTTAAAGTATGTGTTATCTAAGGGCCAACGAGACGAGTGCATTTTTTTTATAATACGTAAACAAAGTCCTCGTCAATAAACATGCAGATTGAATTTCTGTGGTAAAAGTTACGAGACCACGCGTCCAAATTCGCTTACGTTATCTGAGCTTTTTCTGTGATAACTCACAGAAAAAGCTCATACGGCACGTTCTGGTATGAGCAAACGGAGTCGAATCGACGAACAAGTCCAACACGATAGGGTAAACGAGTCTCTGATAGCAATTATGTCTTACTTTGAAACAAACTTCGATAACATTTTCTTAGATAACAAAATTGAGTCGAGATTGTCTAGGTATTAGGATGTGGCACACTCTATATCTCGCTACCAAAAAAACAGAACATCCGCCAGTCGCTACTAGATGGCGTGACTGTAGATATATCGTAATTCTACGCGTACAAGAAATTAAAAGCCATACAAAGTAGTATGAAAATCCTAGCTCGCGGTACTGAAGTTATCGACGATACTATATATACCTACTATATATAACTATATATACAAATTCCCCGACAATATCAACGGGGGTGTAGCGGACCCCGCCAGGCGACCCACCTGCCTGGCAAAAGGAGTTGAGTAAGAATTAGTTACCGTGAGCAGGTGTTGGTGTCGGTGGGCGGCAGGCAGTCGGCGGAGAGACAGCCGGCGGCGAGCCGCGCCAGCGCGTGCTGCAGCCACACGTCCAGCACGTCCAGCCCGTACTTGCGCGCCAGCCGGCTCGCCTGCTCTATGTCCCGCTGCTCCGTAGAGCTGGGGCAAGTATGACCATCATTTTCGCGGTGCATGCCAAAGCGATCCCTTGGCGCCCCGATGTAAGCGGAAGATGGTACACCGTTGGTTTTTAGTGGGTATACGGCCTTCTGCCGGGATCCCCACATAACCCTGCTACTTCCCCCGAGGTGGCAGGGTATCCATAAAGGATCTTCCGAAGTTAAAAAAACAATAGTATCCATCATTTGACGACGACTCGTCTCACTGCACCCGGGTTCGATTTCGTCAGCGGCAAATTCCAGAATTGACCTTTAGGAGTTTGCCCTGTTCTGGGGATAACTGTGATCGCCCCAATTCCGTATAGTTTTGCTTAGTATGGCATCATACT
Source organism: Ptilodon capucinus (assembly GCA_914767695.1). Lineage (NCBI taxonomy): Eukaryota > Metazoa > Arthropoda > Insecta > Lepidoptera > Notodontidae > Ptilodon > Ptilodon capucinus. The sequence goes on along the minus strand of OU611808.1, from coordinate 13,356,107 downwards.
ATGAGTATGTGTTGTCTAGTGATATTTATATTTATTTTACTGGAGGTCGACTCAGAAAATCTATGATTACAACGTGGCATTTGTCGCGTCATCATCTAAGTCAGAAGGAACGACCGCGAATACGATGTCACTGAGAGTGGGATTCGATACGACAAAATGTCACGATATATTATATAATTATAGATTTTCGGATTTGACGCCCTAAATTGATAACGTGTCACCTTGTTTCATCACACAATAATAAAATTACACCTACTACAATACGATTTTGTTATAATATATGGATCTTAATTTCGTTTCGGTAAATACCGCCGAAATAGCTCAGTTGGGAGAGCGTTAGACTGAAGATCTAAAGGTCCCCGGTTCAATCCCGGGTTTCGGCAAACTAATTTTTTTGCATTTTTATTGCTTTTAGGAACACGTTTATTTTCATTGCAAGCAAATCTATGTCATACTACGATATAAAATAAATATTTATGAACAAAAAACTTTTTGTTCTGACGATATCGCACACGCTTATTTTTCAGTGACAGGGTACAGTTGGAGAGAAAACATTCAGATGGTTCCCATATTTTCAATTAGGCTCTAGATAGAAATCCGTAGTTTCGTGTTCGCCACTGACCTGGCGAGCCGGTAGATGACCTCTCGGCGGTAGTCGTCGTCGGCGTTGAACATGAGCCCGTTGACGGTGTGTCCCTGCGCGCGCAGCGCGTCCACCTCGGCCATGCCGGTGAGCCGCTCCAGGCACTCGCGGATCATCTCCAGCTGCTCTCCCGACGCGTTCTTCTGTTTCAGCGTTGTGCACGCCATCTACAATTAAAATATCGATGCTAATTAATACGTTTTGTACCCGATACTGGTAATTTGATCATGATTTATTTTCAACTCCACGAGCGGGAAGTGGGCAATGGGCAGTGGGCAGTGGGTGAGGGGGTAGTAGGCAGTGTGTGAGCGGGCAGTGTGTGAGCGGGCAATGTGTGAGGGGGCAGTGGGTGAGGGGGCAGTGGGTGAGCGGGTAGTGGGTGAGCGGGCAGTGGGTGAGGGGGCAGTGTGTGAGGGGGCAGTGGGTGAGCGGGCAGTGGGTGAGCGGGCAGTGGGTACGGACCAGCGTCGGCTTGGTGAGGTAGACGGCGTCGCGCAGGTCGGGGCCGTTGCACTTGATGAGCGCGGCGTAGAGCGCGGCGGCGGCGGGCGTGCGCGCGGCGGGCGCGCCCAGCAGCCGCCGCGCCTGCGCGCCCTCCGCCATGGAGCGCAGCAGGCACGCCACGCCCAGCGCCGTGTCCTTGTACAGCATCTCCTCCGCGCACTTCTGCACCACTGACCATCGCACACATTTATTTTCAGAATCAGAATATGTTTTATTTATGTAAACCATGAATCAACCAACTTATGAATCGTCAATAAATAATAATAATATCTCTACCACCCATTCGGAATGCATTTTCTATGGAGAAGAATGGGCAAGAAACTCCATGGTTGCTTTTTTCCAATAAGGTTTGTGTTTTTCTTAATTAACAATTTTACAATATAAAGTTAATGAGGCTATACATTCTCAAAACACAATTAATTAGCTACACAAACTACATGTTGTAGAAGAATTAAAGGTAGGAAGGAGGAGGAAAACGGGACCAATAGCTTTCCGCAACTATTTCACTTAATTATGACTACCGCTCGCTCTACGGTGAAAGCAAACATCGTGAAGAAACCTGAATGTATACATAAAATCGTGCGAAGATATGTCTGTACTTGGCCAGCGTGGAAGACTATGACTCAAATCTCCCACGCTTCGATCTCCTCAGATGAGGTCGCGTTTCGATCCGGTAGTAGCGTGTAAGAGTGAAATATAAACTTGACAATTTGTAAATGCTCCCGTAGGCCTTCTTCACTTGACTTTAACTTCGAGGGAATGTGCCCGGTATAACCATGACGATAAGTTCCCTCCCTATTAAATTAAAACCATTTAATCACTTATTACCTGTGGACTATAATAAGGTAAAGTTACAAGTTTCTGTGTTTGTGGTGGAGATCTATTAAATTCTTACACTGATCGAAACCTGCGCTTTCTCCGCGTGTCATCTGATTTTCATAATTAAACGCTAAAAGTGACGACGGCAAAGTAGCGGCAGTAAGTAGTAGTAAGTTTATAAAATAACAGAAATCCAGAAAGGATAAAAAAAGCACAGACAATGTGCTAAATAATGTGATAAAGTAAAGATGATATAAATACTTCGCTTACTATAGGATTTTACCGGCCATACATATCTACTACTACTACTACAGCCTTTTTAACGTCCCACTGCTTGGCACGGGCCTCCCGTCAATGCGAGGGGGATTCGGGCCATAGTCCACCACGTGCAGGTTTCCTCACGATGTCTTCCTTCACCGTTTTATAGCAAGTGATAATCTCGGATGAACATGAGATTCGCACATAAATACCAGAGGTGCGAGCCGGGGTTTGAACTTGCACACTTTGATTTGCAAGGCGTGCGTTCTACCACTCGGCTACCACTGCTCCAATACAGATACAGATCTATATGACTACAACTCTAATACGTCAACAAGCCTTTATTGACCCCTACCTTCGGCCTCCATCTCATTCGAAACTCCGTTCTCGAGGCAGTTCTGTATGTAAAACCACTTGAGCACGGACTGTCCGACGGCTGTCTGTCCGTCCATAGCGTCCGGCATCGAGAACCGATCGTAGCTGTAGTTGTTTGTGGAGACGGCGTGTTCGGGATACAAGGAGCGGTAGAACTCCTGGCAGTGTACTGTGCGATCGGCCGCCTCGGGGGTGGTGGGTTTATTGTCACTGCAATTTGAACTCTATCAGTACCAACTTTAAATCACTGTTGATAAAATTTATGAATGAGACTTACTTCGTATTTAAAATGGTATGTTATCGAAATGGAACCAACCTCAAAGCGAATTTGTTCTGGAACGTGTCCAACAAGTAGTTAAACAGCGGTATCTTCTTCTCGGGTGGCGCTACTAGATCCTTCTTCTCAATCACTGGCTAAATAGCATGGAAACAATGAGACTGAATTTTACATCTTGTACATGAAATTCTTATTTCGACGGCAGAAATCGGAAATTTCTTATCTCAAAAATTACTGATATAGAATTGATCAGAAAAATCCGCGTCGAATGGGCTACGCTTTGTCTGTCTACGACGAAAAAAAAAAGATACAGCATTGATTTTTTTCTAGTCATATTAAGAAGTTATGAACTTTGGAAATAGTTTTGCGTCTTTAGGGTAAAATTGGATATTCAGAGATACATTTCCGCATTCTGCCGTTGATTTATACAACGAAATATAATTTACAAATGACCTTCATTATTTAGAAGAGAGTAATGTGGAAAGCAAGTGATAGAAGAATAGAAATAACGAGTTGTGGAGTTGGGTACCGTTGTAATGGCGTCAGCGAATTCGTCGTCAGTGGACGGCCAGCGCTCGGTGAGGTGAGTGTTGTCTTTTAGAGTAACGCCCATCTGCTGTAGACCTTCCAGTTCTATACCGAGCCTGTGAGCAACCGTACCGAGCAACTAAGCACAGAAACCATTTGAAGTAGATAAGTTTTTTTTGGACACAGTTTTATTCAAGTGTCAACATAATATGAGGGTTTAAAGGAGTTCGAAGGATTAGAGTATCAAAAGTAGTTTCAAGTTTTGGTATTTGGTTTTTAAGTATCAAAATCATCGACCAATGCTGAGTTCCTATAACAACGAATCGTGTTAGCCTAAGTGCAACGATTCGTTAATGAGGAGATAGTAATCAGCGACAAAAGATGCAGGAAATCTTTAATTTAAAACTTTGTTTCATAGCAATAATTTGATATTGATAGAAATCGAGCATTGAAGGTACAATCTAGGAAGAGAGAGACGAACCTAGCCTTGAGCATGTTCTCGATGTCGTCAGTGTCGCAGAAGGTGAGCGCGGCGGCGTAGAGGTCCCGGCGCGCGGCGCGGTCGGCGTGCGCGCGCGCGTGCGCCGCCACGTGCGCCAGCAGCGGCGCGGCCGGCGCGTGCCGCAGCGCGGCCAGCCGCCGGCACGCCGCGGTGGCCGCGCCGCCGCCCGCGCCGCCCGCCGCGCTGCTCGCGTACGTGGCCACCAGCTGCAGCACTCGCCCCTCCCTGTACCCGCCCGTCACTGCCCTTAGATCCATTCCAAAAGCGGACGACGAATCGTCGAGTACCCGGGTACTCGGGTAGAATCCGGATTCTATTCGTACCCTGACGGTCGCGTAGACTCGCGCGTGATGAACTTTTTTGCCGATACCGAAGCGAACGGTATTAACTTATCCATGAAGCACATTTTTGAATGTAATTCCATCGATAACGCGAGGGAAATTGGATGCCTGGTTGTGTAGCGAGCGATTGACACATAAATTCAAACTTTATATATATTTACACAGAGTACCTTTTTCAATAATAAGTCGAGATAATTCGCTGGCACCGTTGGATGCAGGGCGTCAAACTATTGACGTTAGTCTACTTTTAACGCAAGTATTTAACTTATTTGAAAAGGCTAATGGGAATACTTCCTAGTTATAACCTAAAATTACTATTTAGAGTAAAATCTGTATATGCTTTTAAGTATACGAAAATTACACTGGCGGCGAGATTTTCCGACAGTGATATGATTACAAAATCTCTAAAAACTGCACACTGTAAAATCAAATCGTAAACCGTTAAAAAAATAAGTTGACTCAAATATTCTGAAAATTACACCATTTCATCAATTTTTTAAACTTTTTTGCTAAAGTTAGTTATAAAAACATGTAAGCAAAGGAACTGAAGATAAATTACATACCTCGTACGCTCATCATATCCATTGATCCTCAATAGCTTAGCCAAGTTTATCAGCTTGTGACCTGCCAAGTACGCATTGGGGTCTACTTTCAAACACTCTTCGATGAGAGTCAGTTTATCTTCGCATAAACGTACTAAAAATAAAAAAAAAGAATTAGGAAAGGTCCTCAAATCGAGTTATAATTAAAATTTACATCATTCAAGGTCATAATATTATTACAAAAAAAAATGATTTAAGGATAATAGATTTTTGGAATTTAAATTATTGTTTCACTTACCCTGTATGGGAAGTAGAGTCAAATTAAAGGCGCTCAAAATTCCCAAAGCAGATATAAGGTCAATTTCTTGCTGAATTTCTAGGTTGTTATCTTTTATGAGTGTCAAACAGCACCTTCAAAAAATATCTTAAATGTACTAAAACACAAATTCAACTCATTTATACCCAATTCCAAAATTACTCATTCTTTAAAGCATTTACAAAGATATCAGTTTAAAAGTGACCTGTAACTCTTAATCTAGACAAAACACAAAAATTGTTTCTACTTATGTCCGTTATAGACTTTGAAATCATCCAATCGATGTGCCCAAACTAGTTTCATTAGAAGGCAATAATGCGAATATGATTTCAGATAAGATATTTGTTTAGCAAAGAAGTAGCACACGCCGGGTATCCGCTAGTAAAGTATACATTAGTCCGGATGAAGTTTTATATGCTTACTTGGCCAACTCTAGTGCTGGATCGTTCAAAGCGCTAGCGGAGTTGAAGTACTCCTTAGCGGCAGTGGAGACCAGGTCTACACTCCGCCCGTAGCTGACTAGCTGTGGATTGTGGCGCGCTTCCGCCTCACATGTCAACACTTCCGAAGCCAGCTTGATGCTGCTCGCATCGCCCGACGTTAAGAGAGAGGAGGCGTATATCTGCAGGGTTATTACGTAATTCTATTGCAAACCTATATCAAACACTTTCTGTCGAAACAGCTGTCAGCATGTATGGATAAGCCACCACGTTTTGTGGTTTCAAACGGAAAATGTTTGCAATTAGAGTTACATTATCGCCGAGCTGTATGCCAGTAACGATAAACAACCATATTATTTAGTCATGAAGGTACATTTGACACAGAAATATATGATCAAGACGTTTTAATCTGCATACGAAATAGACAACTACAGCTGAGCGTTTCCTGAAAAATTCCTCTTCAACGGATTCATTTCCTGAAGTTTTACCAGAACCTTAAAAATACCACTAATAGTTTCTTAAAATATTCAACACTTCTTATTCTCAGACTTCTATCATCAAAGAATTCTTTATAACATAATTTAAAAAATATAAATGTAAAAGGAATTGCTACAGTGCAAAGTGTAGGACTAAAAACAGGTAAAACCTAGCTGAAACTAAGCACGTTCACATATAAATAGGAGAGTACTGTTTTTTTTATATTGAACTCACCTCATAGCATTGTTCTTTGGTGATACATTCGAACAGGGTCGACTGCAGTTCGAGGATGTCTTTCAGCAGCTTCTCCCAGTCCTGTTGTGACGGCTTCTCCTCTCTAAATTAAAATTGACACATTGACATGTGTATAAGGTTTGCTAGCGGCGATAGCGTGAGTTTAATTTTCTTCTTATTATTTTGTGTTGGCAACACAGAATTAAATTGTTCGTTTATAATTATGCTGGCAAACTTTCTCTGCCTCTGCAACCATCAAGATGGTTGGTAATTCCTTTCAGTGAATTATTTTAATTATATTATAACCGTAGTGGCGGGTCACTCCGCGCGCTGTAACTCTCGCCACTGCCGATGCTGCTGCCCCACACCACGCGCTCCAGCTCCGACACGCGCCGCACCAGCTCGCTGCTGCTGATGCTGCTGATGCTGCAGCTTACCCGAGCGCGGCGGTCCTGGCGAGCCTGATGAGCAGCGCGTGCGCGGGCTCCGGATGTCGCCGCAGCACGTCCAGCTCGCTCGGGGTGACGGGCACGCCGCGCCACGCCAGCCGGCTGCTGCCCCACACCACGCGCTCCAGCTCCGACACGCGCCGCACCAGCTCGCTGCTGCTGATGCTGCTGATGCTGCAGCTTACCCGAGCGCGGCGGTCCTGGCGAGCCTGGTGAGCAGCGCGTGCGCGGGCTCCGGATGTCGCCGCAGCACGTCCAGCTCGCTCGGGGTGACGGGCACGCCGCGCCACGCCAGCCGGCTGCTGCCCCACACCACGCGCTCCAGCTCCGACACGCGCCGCACCAGCTCGCTGCTGCTGATGCTGCTGATGCTGCAGCTTACCCGAGCGCGGCGGTCCTGGCGAGCCTGGTGAGCAGCGCGTGCGCGGGCTCCGGATGTCGCCGCAGCACGTCCAGCTCGCTCGGGGTGACGGGCACGCCGCGCCACGCCAGCCGGCTGCTGCCCCACACCACGCGCTCCAGCTCCGACACGCGCCGCACCAGCTCGCTGCTGCTGATGCTGCTGATGCTGCAGCTTACCCGAGCGCGGCGGTCCTGGCGAGCCTGGTGAGCAGCGCGTGCGCGGGCTCCGGATGTCGCCGCAGCACGTCCAGCTCGCTCGGGGTGACGGGCACGCCGCGCCACGCCAGCCGGCTGCTGCCCCACACCACGCGCTCCAGCTCCGACACGCGCCGCACCAGCTCGCTGCTGCTGATGCTGCCGTCGCTGCGACAATACCACGCCCGCACTCAACCCGATACGACCGATACGCAACAGGGCCCCAAGTCTGCTAACACTATCGTCGTGGAGCTGCTATGACTCAATTTTTTAAGGCATCAAAATTACATCTTGTATCAATGGTAACTAGAATATGACTAGTTAAATTGCATCAAGGTGACAATATCTAATGTCTGCACTGCTCATAGAACGCGGCGCAACGTTGGAGTGGCGTTATTTAGTAGCGCATGGCAACAATGAGCGATCAGTGGCGTAAGGCAAGAATGAACTCAGGTCTAACTGGGATATTGGATTGAAAACGCAAAACGCTACCGTACCTGATGTACCGAAGCTACCATGTGACTAGGTTCCATTACAGTAAAGGTCGCGCGTAAGAAATTACCAATATCAAATCGAACTCTGTGTCAATATGCATAAAGATTGAATTTTCCATCACTGATGGGATAGCCAACAACTGTTACGGACACTACGTGCTCTGTTATAATACAATTTCTAAACTTATCTTGCAAATACCGGTGTCAAATAAGGACGCGAAGGCTCACTATCTACGGGGTAAGTAAATCACATTTTTAAACGACTTAAAAAAATTGTGATTTTCAATTCGATCCGATATGTGTTTTTGTCTTTGCTAATATGGCAAGACTATGATGTGTGACGGAGAATTGGGGAGCCTATTACAATTATAAAATGTGCCATTCAAAAAGAGAATATAACTCACGTCTCCTTGAGTATAGTGTTGAGTAAATCGCACGCTTTGTCCAGCTGGTCTGTTTCCGTGTGCGCGAACAAACACTTCTCCGCTAACTCAAGATGTGTTCGCACGTCCAACTCAAACTCTTTAGGCGATTGTAGGACCTATAACCGTTCAGGGTCTGTCACACACTCATACAAAAAGAATCATACAACAATATTTTCACTTACTTATATTAAATGCCTAAAAAGATGAGAACAAAGAGCTACTAATCACGTAAAATGTGTCAAAATGGGTATACTAACCCTTGAAATACAGGTTCCGTAGCTATGACAAGATGTAAAATTAAAACATTTAATTATTGTTTGAAATCAGATATTTAACGTTTCAAGTTTTACTTAGAATTCGGCGCGACTACTCTAAATTCAGCTATACTTTTCAACTCCTTTTAGTCAAAAGATAAACACAGCAGAAGGTACAAGCGACCTAACTGACCATGCCTAGATTTGTTAAAGCTTATAAATAAATAAACGTTTTAATTTTGTGGGAGAAATAAATTTAGTAACGGATATTCTCGACGCCTCCATGCAATATCATTGTAACTCATTTTTTTTATAAATCGACTTACAATCTTATTAAGGTTTTTTTTTAGATTATAAGTCGATTTGTCAAAAAAAACATTTTAACAAAAAATTAAACCGCCGAAAATTTTAAAAAGCAAAAAAGAATATACCTTTTTTATTTAACCTTAATAACAAAGTTCTTAAACTAATGTAAGTATACCTAAGTCATTTTGAGTCGGCGCCAAACAAGCAAATTAATTAATTTAGTAAAGTGTGATGTACGGCGGCGGCGCGGCGGCGGCGCGGCGCGACACGCACCTTCGCTGGAAAATGCCGAGCGTTCACGAAGTTAACGTCAGCGAGACAGCAATACACAGCGAGATAGCGATACACAATGTGTGCGAGTAGTCGTACGGAGAGCACATTTTTTGGAATGTTAATGTTTGTCGCTGAAGATTTCACGTTGCATTGTTAATTTCATTTGGTTATTTCTTTAAATTTATTGTTCATTAATTGTTTGGCGCCGACTCAAAATGACTTAGGTATACTTACATTAGTTTAAGAACTTTGTTATTAAGGTTAAATAAAAAAGGTATATTATTTTTTGCTTTTTAAAATTTTCGGCGGTTTAATTTTTTGTTAAAAAGTTTTTATTTTATATTTTTTTGTGGCTAAAATCTACTACTTAATCTGAATCTACTGTTTGTTTTTTTGTAATACACAACTCAGCATTAAAATTTGAGAATTAACAATAAATCTCTCCCTATTTTCCCACCTTTCGGGTAGGATTTTTGTTCCTAATTTATATAGGACCAACTTCGAAGTTATACCCTAACCAATACGTGTCGAAACGTGAACCTCTTCTATTTTCTTCGTTGGTTAAAAATGGGTATAATTCCAAATAAAGTCCACGTGGGCGTAGGTATATCATAGTGTAGGTGCCAATCTATATCAGACTAGGCAAATACACACATGAATTGGCACCGACTACAAATGTAATGAATTATAAGGTTATTTGTAACTTTTTAGTGTACCTAGGTTTTTGAAGGCGAATTTAGTATCTATTTGGTGAAAAGATGCAAGTATTAGCACCTCATAACAGCCCAAAAAAGGAATTCACCCCCCTCCACCCTTTCCATCCCATCGTTTCGATATTTGTTAACTATCCGTATTAAACAAAAAAAGATTTTTCGAAATCGGCTCACTAACGCCGAAGATATGCTATAGTCCAGAATGCAAACTTTATCAGCCCATTTCACGCCCTAAATTATTATTTTTTCAAATTTCCTAAAACACGTTTTTCTTTATTTTGTATTTAAAATACATATACAAAGTTTCAGGTTGATCAAAAAATATTTTTGAAATTGTGTGACCTTCAACCCCCCATTTCACCCCTAAGGGGGTTGATTTCTGATAATGTTTTGAAAATGGGACCACCCTCGAAGAATACCTTAGCAAACGTCATAGAAAAAATGGAAATCGGTTTAGTGACGCCGGAGATATGCGTGATCGTATATAAAAAAGAATGCAAACTTTATCACCCCATTTCACACCCTATACATTTTTTTTTTCAAAATTCCTAAAACACGTATTTCTTTATTTTATATGTAAAATGCATATACAAAGTTTCAAGTAGATCAAAAAATAATTTTTAAATTATGTGACCTTCAACCCCTCATTTCACCCCCAAGGGGGTTAATTTCTGATAATATTTTGAAAATGGGACCACCCTCGAAGAATTCCTTAGCAAACGTCATTAAAATATTCGAAATCGGTTTAGTGACGCCGGAGATATGCGTGATCATACATAAAAAAAAATAAAAATAAAAAAAATAAAATATACGCGTCGAATTGAGAACCTCCTCCTTTTTTATTTTTTCGTCGGTTAAAAAATGAGTTACAGTTATATTGCATGGAGGTGTTGTCTGTCTTCTTGAAATAATTTCATATACTGTGTACATAGCGAAGTGTTGCAGACTTAATACACTCATTCTGCATCACACTCTTAAAATGCTATAACGGGACTTCGTTACAGAATTCCTTGTATAAGAGCAGGGTGTATCAGAAGTCCGAAACAATATCTTGGCTAAATATGTAAATGCTAAGTGAAGATAGATAATACCCGTCATACTTTCCCAGTTAAAAATGTATATACCTTTAAATATATGTCATAGGTATCGTGTTGTGGTCTTTGGGTACACCCAGAACCCTATTAAACACTGTAATCTACATTTAGGAAGGGCGGCTACCAATATTTAGAAAGCAAAACATGATAATGTTACATAGGATTTGAGATATTACAAGTTATAAAAATAGGCGACGAAAATCGAACTTCAGAAATATCTGTATAATGTATAGTTGAAGGAACTCACCAGAAGTATAGAGGACAGGTCCTCGACGCTGATGCTCGTGAGGTAGTTGGTGAGCGCGGGGAGACAGGCGTCGGTGGTGTTACTAAACTTCTCGTAACGCTTCACGTACGGTATCACGAACTGCTTCAAGTCCGACACGAACGTAGCCGGCGTCGACTGCGTACGAACAGACATCATAAGCCGCCTAACAGGCGTGTAAGAATGCCATCTTATCTGTCTTCTGTTTTAAAAGGATTGATTTGTTGCACATAATATCCGAAACTACATTTGAGAGAGAATAAAATCCGAAACTGCCTATTGTCAAATCTTCGGGTGACAGAAAAAACTCATTAGGCAACAAAAAAACAATGCAGTAATTAGAATTTTAATAGTTTTTTTGGAATTGGAATGTGAAGTAATGCACTCATGGATATGATGACTTTTTCCTGGGGAGTCGTTGATTTTTTAAAGTACTTAGAGTCCCAAATATCCTATATCTCTGTATGATATCCTCCCTCCAGAAATTCCCCGTCCTATCAACTTCCAATCGTCGATACTCCCTTTATTAATATTTTAATGAAATATATAACATCCCATAACATAAGATTGTATCGTTTTAGTAGTATATAATAGTAAATGCATATTGTGCCGTCTATTCCCTTTTGTATGTGTTATTTTGTGTAGTTCAAAGTAGTTACAGAATTAACTGGCCAATCTCAACAAAAAGTCCACTTTGGAATAAACTCCGATTCCTAAATCAATCTCCATCGTGTCTCCTCTACTATGTCGACATTGGCAGAATCACATTGGGCCTGATTCAATGGAGAGAGGCCATTTACACAAAAAAGTACTTAGTGTAAAAAACATCTTTCCTATTTTTTGTACCTAGTGAGTTTTTCCTGTCACCCGACGAAATATAGTAGACAAAAAATTGGCGTCACGGACTTCGAAAACTTTCTCTCTTTTTTCCCTATGTAATAAGATATAGAGGGGGCGATTCGGTGTTACACAATCCAAGACAAAGGTGACAAAGGTTAACCTTGCAGAAAAATGACTCACCATCTTCATAAGCAAAGTGCAGACCTCCAATATAGACATACGCTCCACTTCCTTTAGCGTCACCCCCTCCATATTGATATCATATAACAGAGTATCTAAAGTGAGCAAATGGAATATGATGTAATCGAGGCCGTCCACATCTCCGCCCAGCTTGGCGAGGGTTATCAGAGCGAGAGAGTGCGACACGAGGCCCGAGCGCTCCTCTATCTCCCTCGCTCTCCTTTCGAACCATTTCGGTACTTCCTCCGAATAGGCGGAAACCCCGCCACCCGTTTCCGAGTCCGGCGTCGCTTCCTCCGACCAGTTCGAACTCCAGATTGACCTGACACGGGCGTAGAGTTCACATTGTAACACAATTAAATAAATATAAAATCGCCAGACAATATACTCATCGTATGATCCCAAACATAGCAAAGCTTGTATGGGTACCATACAATGGACTGGGGCAAACTCCGATTTAATTTATATTCTGTTATTACTACTACAGGCCTTTTAACGTCCCACTGCTGGGCACGGTCCTCCCCTCAATGCGAGGGGGATTCAGGCCATAGTCCACCACGCTGGCCCAATGCGGGTTGGCAGACTTCACACATCTATCGAGACCTAGAAAAGTTCCCTCAGACATGCAGGTTTCCTCACGATGTTTTCCTTCACCGTTTCATAGCAAGTAATCTCGGATGAAAATGAGATTCGCACATAAATTCCAGAGGTGCGAGCCGGGGTTTGAAGCTGCACACTTTGATTTGCAAGACGTGCGTTCGACCACACGGCTACCACTGCTTCTGTTATTGATTTAACATAATATTGTATGTTAACAGAGTTTATAATTTATTACTAATAAATAATTGCGAATTAAACTGCAAAGGGTTCCTTTTACATTATATTTTACTTCAGCATAAAATTATAGAACCCATGAAGAGTTTGATTTCGTTTTATCAGTGTAAGCATACATTAAAATCACAAGAACTGAGTAAATTGGTTCATACCTAAACATCTCCTTCCTACACCAATCGTTGGCATGTTCTGACGGCATCAATTTGATCGGGGATCGTTTCTCAAACAATTCAACCGGCTTTTTGGCCACCAGCAAGTACTGGTACTCCAAGGGGTTGATAGACTCCGGCAGCATCGCCAGCACCTCCATCTGCGTGGCGCTCGACTTGATGTGGGGCCATAGACAAGTGAGCGCTTCGACGCGACCCTCCTTGGCCATCTCCATTGCCGTATTCACTATGCTGTTGCTTCTGAGTTGATCGTACTCGTCCTTGACGTATGTGGATTTCTCGCATCTTAGTATATCCTGTGTGATTTTCATTACACATCATCATCACGCCTGTATTCCCCGAAAGAGTAGGCAGAGGTGCACAGTAGTGCGACCACACTTCGCCCATGTATTTTTGTCCCAATGTAATAGGAGGCGAGTCTATTGCCATTATACCGGACACATTCTCTCTTAATACAAAGGACATTTTTGGGCTATAGTCCACCACGCTAACCCAGTGCGAATTGGTGAACTTCACACGCCTTTCTATAGACGTGCAGGTTTCCTCACGATGTTTTCCTTCACCGTTCCATAGCAAGTAGTAATCTCGGATGAAAATGAGATTCGCACATGGAACCCAAAGGTTACATGGCATTACAGTACTAATGCCCGTTTTCACTAACACAGACGCTTTAATGTCTTGCCTAAATATTAACTACTAAATTCTTCTAGTGTTAGTGAATACGACCATAATTGTATGGCTTTAAGAGTCAGTTTACCTCGTAGAGCTTAAGCCGCTCCGAATAAAACAGCATAACGTGACGGCATCTCAGCAACTCGCTGGTGTACGCATTCAAATGTTCCAAGGTTATATCATTGGGGTCCGTTATAGGGTCCTCTTGCTCACTCGTTTTATTTATCTCTGCCAAAAAATATTAAATTATTCCAAAAGGAATCATAACATGATGTATTTAGAGTACATTTTAAGCTTCGTTGTAATTATAGATACATTTAAAAAGGGACCTTATATAATAAAGAATTAGGTTTATTTTTATCTTACCATTCAATATTTTCTCATTGGTAAGCTCGAGCCCGAATTGCAACAGCTCTTTAGCTGCTGGTAATGTTTCCGGTAACCTGTCAACGCATTGGTGCACCGCCCATATCTTTTTTGATACTTTACTCTATGAACAGAATACATTAAACTATTTTTTTAATTCATCATTATTAAGTAATAAGTTTTTATTGAATTTAAAAGAAAAAATACACTGACCATAGGAACTACTCGTATAGAATTTAGGGTATCGACTTGTTACTATATAATTGTTAGAATAGTTGAACTTTCAAATTGCTTTTTCTCAAAATTCATTAATTAGGACATTCCCTGTTATTTGCCTGTACCCTTCATTTAAGATGTTGATATTACAAGACACTTAAAACTCGGGCAGACTGGCGCGTCAAGCAAGAATCGCACTGCAAATGTTATGCCAAAACGAACTCTCGTATCCATATACATAAAGATTGAATTTCTGTGGCAAAAGCTACGAGACCACGCTGCAAAATTCGTTCACTCTGATAAATACAGTACGTTGTACAGTACATGCGTAAATACAATTCGTTTTGGTACAATGTCTATAGTTTGAGTGCTAAGGTATACGTACCAAGTACTTCTGTATCGCGTCAGTGGAGACGGGGTTCTTCCGCCACTGCTGCTGGTACACGAGGTCACTGTCCAGGTTGAAGGTCTTCGCCAATGTCAAGGCATCGTTGTAGCTGCCGCTCTCAATCTGTGAAAAAAAATCGCCAAACACATACTCATCGTATGACTAAGCAAGGCATAAAATCAATAATGAGCAGTAGTAGCCTAGTCGGTAGAAGGCCTGTCTTGAAACTAAGGGGTGCAAGTTCAAATCCCAGGCTCGCACCACTGAGATCTTCATATGCGAGTCTCATTTGCAATAATAATTAAAATCCGCTGAACGGTGAACGACAACATCGTGAGAAAACCTGCACGTCTATAGAGACGTATGAAATTCACCAATCCGCACTGGGTCAGAGTGGACTATGGTCCAAATCTCCCTCGTATTGAGGGGGAACGAGCCCGCTACAATAGCAATAGGCTCGCTCGGGACCAAAATACATGGGCGAAGTGTGGGGACCTGAGACTACCCCTTCTGGGAATACCGTCGTGATGATTGAGGCCGTCAGCGCAATAGTGGCCTCAGACATACAGTATGTAAAAAATAGGGTTTGTATATTATGTATTTAGGTTTTAGCCAATTTTTAGTAAAGTAAGAATATGAAAAGTGGATAAGGCCACTTTCGAGCCTACGGCCTCGTGTATGCCTCCTATTACGTTGGGACCAAAATACATGGGCTTTGTGTGGGCACCACAGCCTACCCCTACTGGAAATACCGTCGTGATGATGTGGGATACGGACTTTCCTGGAGAAGAGGTCGTGCGGCGTGGTGCTGCGCAGCGCGAGCAGGCGGTAGACGCGCGAGAGCACGGTGACGGTGCGCGGCCGCGGCTGGAACGTCTCCATGTCCGTGATGGCGAACAGCACCGACTTCACCAGCTCCTTGCCCAGCTCCACCAGCGTGTCTTCGCCTTCCGCACGCTCGATGGTCACCGTTTCCATCTAGTCACAATGATCCCGTTTATTTTTTGGTACAAATCTAATCTTATCGCCGTCCTTCTAGCGGTCGGAATGTGTGAACGAAGCGGCAATATTTTTATTGTCTTAAAGTTTTGTTAACTCGTAGTTAGACAAATAACTGAGTAATAATAACCTCAGACCACAGACCATATACCTATAGACGTAGTATTTTTGCTCTTTTGGGTGAGATTGCAATCGTCAATACGCGGCGTGGCAGAGGGGATTGGCGCATTTTGATTGGTTCATTTTGAATGACGTCGAGTGCATTTTTACTAGAGATGAGGCACATCTCTTCATCGATAACTTTTGACGATCATGAGATCATCATATCATATCATGAGATATCATATCATCATACATGAGATCAATAAAACAATTTCTAAACATCAACTATTTATTACCTTTATTACAGGGATTGAAAATGGTCCGTGAAATAAAAATGAAAATAAACTATACTGCGTGAAATGTCGTGAAAATAACTGTGATTTTATTGTGGCACATATCGATTTTTCTTTTGTTATTGGACATGTTGGAACCTATAAATAAATAAAAAATAACTCTAAATGAACTACCTATTTGGCAGTCTAGTTCGATAACTAATATTATTATTTATTCGGCTACTTATTCATGGAAATAGCTATCGAGCTTACTAATAAACAGACAGAACCATGTTCTCTCATTACATGCATATTAATAAATAAATCATAATCTATAATAAATAAATGAAATTATATTTAAAGTGAAGAGAAGAAGAAAAACATCGTGAGGAAATCTGCACGTCTGAGGGAACTTGACTAGTTCTCGATAGATGTGTGAAGTCTGCCAACCCGCACCGGGCCAGCGTGGTGGACTATGGCCTGAATCCCCCTCGCATTGAGGGGAGGCCCGTGCCCAGCAGTGGGACATTAAAAGGGCTGTAGTTATTATATTTAAAGTAATGTTAATAAATCATTAAGTTATTTTTATCGATTTATTTTTTCGATATAATGTTTGTCACATATCGTCTCATGTCTAGCTTACGCGTGGCGGTGATAGTGCGAGACAGCATAATGTGACTATACATACGAAAGAAAGGGATTTGAAATTAGACATCACGGAATTGGACTTGCGGTGTGTTCTTTCTAATTTGTTAATTGTAATTATGTTATACACTCGTTATTAAATCAATAACAACTTACCGGTGAAATGAAAATCCATAAATTTCGATGTCCTGCTACATTTTCCACACCACTTTATTGCACAGTACGGCATTTTAAATAGGTGATTTAATTTTTATAAAATTAAATAGTACGATGTTAGCCGTATGACCCTCGGAAGCGGTATGAGGCGCGGAATGGAGGCGGGCCCGCATATAAGTAATTCTATCACTAATGCTTGGCGAACGCGGGGTTCGCTATTGCGAGGTCTACAGGTATCTGGTCTGTGCCCTAGACAAAACGCACCCATCGTTGCCCCAAAATAAATAACGACTATTATGGGTACAATATAGCGATCCCAGTGACACCCAATTACGAACATTGAGAAATAGTAATAGTAGTAATTCAGATTGCAAGCAAAATTAAACAATTTTTTTATGACTGGGGTCAAAGTCTTATCGACGAGTGATTTCGGTGAATGTGTAATAGGAAGTTTAAAAACTCCGTTGATTTCTTCGTTAATTTAAAACAAGAAATAATATAGTGTGAAATGTTTATATATTTGAATACCTACACTGTCTTCACTGCGTGATTTCTTCGCTGGTAGTACATTGGATTCACACTCCAGTATCATAAAGGTGCCATCGTGTGCGCATGTTATCTAAAAAAAAAGTGTCGAATTACTCGCTACACAAACACTGGGGTATGGCTTTTAGTACAGATTTCAATCTTTATGCATATTGACACAGAGTCCGTTTTGATATTGGAAAAAAAATTGATGCGCTACTTCTGACGCAAAAGTGTGGCTTTATAAGAAGGACTAGCTGTGCCCGCGGTTTCACCCGCGCTTATTTTTACTGTGTAGTAGCGTGATGTTATATAGCCTTTAACCTTCCCCGGTAAATGAACTATTCAACACAAAAATAATTTTTCAATTCAAACCAGTAGTTTCTAAGATTAGCGCGGTAAAGGGAGGATCCTCCGACCAGACGGGTGTCGTGTCTGGTGGGCTACTGCCCATAGGTTGTTGTCGGGTTCTTGTATATATGTGCAATCGCTCGGATCGCTTTAATATCGCGATGCAGGATTTAGTTCGTATGTGGCGAGATAGATGTCGCTACAAAACAAACAAACAAACTCTTCAGCTTTATAATATTAAGTATAGATATAAGGTTTCGGTTACCTGTGGCGCTCCCTGGAAGAACTCTGGCTTCTTTCCGAGTATATTGACCATGTCCTCGATATTGCACACAGACACGGCGCCAGTGAATCGCGAAAGTATTATTTCCTGTTAAATAATAAAAAACTTTTTTTTAGAACTTTGATTACATGTACCTAACACAATTTATCTAGTATACAAACTACGACTACTTTTTTGAGCATTAAAACTATTGCCATCTTTGTTATACATTACTAATATGAGAAGGACGGCACATACACTTTAGTTACACGACGGAAACAATGAAACGGGTCTTCATAATATTCGATTTCATAATTTTATTCAGTTACCTCATAATTTAAGTTGAAAAAAACTTGGTTTGTTTTTCAGTTTTAAAACCAACAGATTGTTGTCATAGTTATTATCGAGTTGTTGTGTTGTTAATGGGATTGATGATGGGCAGCATTTATTTATGAGATAGTGCGTTTTCAAGAATGAACTTTATAAAATCTACGTATAGATCTTCACTCTCAGATAAGTCACTTCTTCATGCAATGCGTCTGGTAAACGTATAAAGGAATGATTACCCTGTATTTTTTTTTACTTGAAAACTGATAATATTTTTTTCTGCGGCCCTCCAGCTTTTGTAGTAAAATTAATTAGCCCGCGAAGGTATATATTTTGGACAGCCCTGTGTTAAACAAATGCAACTTTTCGAGTACTTTGAAAAAAATCGATAATTTTTAAGTTAAAAATCGATTTATTTTAATGGGGGAATAACGGTTATTTAATAATCGTTTTTTTCTCCTCCAAGTCACATCCATACTCGCCTGGTTGGTCCACCAGTTAACATCGGCGGGGTGGTACATCGCCAGGTCCGTCCTGTCGGGCGCGTGGGCCCGCTCCAGCGGGTTGTCCAGCGCGTGCTCGGGCTGCGCGCTCAGCGGCCAGCGCTGCAGCTGCTTCAGCAGCGGCAGCCGCCACACCGACACTTCGCCGTTACAGTGGATACACACCAGCTTATCACCGTCCGGGGACAGCTGCATTTCAACTATGAAAGCCTACAAGTGTTTATCAATCTTGTTAATAGTTATAGTACTTATTAAATAAAACACAATGACTACTCATCTAACGATCCCAAACTGAGCACGACTCGGCGGCACGGTTCGACTGGGGTCGAACCCAGTTACACTTAGACCACGGCAAATTCCGAAAAGGCCATTTTCGATCTTTGAAATCACCTGGTGAGTGCCGAGCGACTTTCGGTTTAATCCACTAGACCAGGGGTCGGCAACCTGCGGCTCGCGAGCCACATGCGGCTCTTTGGATGTGTAGCTGCAGCTTTTTAGTTCGCAAAACGCAAAACAAACATTTAAAAATCGTTATGAATCGATTAACGAGGATTAGGCACCATTTCTATTTTGTTGTTTTTTCTACTAAAAACTTTATTTATGCCTACTGTTTATTGTTAGCAAGAAAAAAAATGTTAGCTCTTTAAAAACTTTGAAATTTTGTAAATTGTAATTTTTGACTCTTCCGACTCAAAAGGTTGCCAGCCCCTGTTCTTATGGAGATTAATGGACAAGAAACTCCATAGATCTTAAAGTATAGTTCATGCACTTTTTTACAGGGTTACAAGTAAGTATAATAAAGTATCGGTTGAGAGCTTAATAGTGCTCATAATACATGTTAAAATAACCAACAAGTTGGTGTGAGTATGGTAAATCTCACCAGGTTCCTAGATGATATGAACGGTATGTAAAGCTGGAACCGCTCGTTGGCGAGCTGCGCCTCCAGCTCGTCGGAAACCACGGACAGCGTGTAGAACGGGTCGTCGTTCAGTATGCGCCACGCCGTTATGCCGGCCGTCAGCGGCGATGATGGGTCCTGGGACAAAAGTTTTTTTCCAAAACCAAAAGAACTGTATTCACTTGTGCACAAGGTGCATTTTTCAACGAAATATCATGGACAACGCGAGCGAATTTGCCATAGACATTCAACCTTATGTATATCAATATAGGGTACATTTAGTCCCATTACACCTCACCTACTTACCTTACTGGGTAACAAATAAAAACATGACAAAACAAAATAAACTTTATCATATAGATAACATGATGATCCGTCCGCCATATTGGAATTAAAATGACGACACATAGCTAAGCATTGTCATCCAAAATAAGCCTGTATACCTAATTTCAGCTCAATCGGTTAAAGATAACTGATTTATAATTCAGTTGCGAGATTCCACCGGGACATACATACATTGCAAGTTAAATGAAAGCTTGTAATAAAATGGTTTTACCTTAGCAGCGCCCCTCGGCACCCCGGCCACATAGAGGGTGGAATGCGACGGGCTGTAGGTGACGGCAGCCACTCCGCCGGGGAAGCGGAACGAGTTGTGCAGTTTGAACCCATCCGTTTGGGACACTAAGTACCCGCGGAGTTTGCCATCGTACGTCACTATCAGGACTTCCCAATTCCTGGACAAGAATATTTGCATGTAAGCTGTCACCACACAATATGGCTAATTTGCAGTGCCAAGATTAAGCTGTCCACAGAATTCCTGGCAATAGATTTGACCTCAATACATGATTAGGACATGATTATAGATTAAACCTGTTATGTAATAATACATCATCATTACGTCTGTATTCCCCCAAGGGGTAGGCAGAGGTGCACTGCAGTGCACCCACACTTCACCCATGTAAAATGTTAGTGTGTAAGGTTTCGAACTGTAAGCTACATTGTAATTTAATAAATAAATAAATGTATTTTTGGTCCCAATGTAATAGGGGGCGAGCCTATTGCCATAATACCGGGCACATTCATGGGATAGGAGGGATGGGAGATTTGGGCGACTATGGCCCAAATCTCCCACGTGTTGAGGGGGAATGTGCCCGGTGCCGCACTGGCCCAATGCCGGTTGGTGAACTTCACACATCTTTCTAGAAACATGCAGGTTTCCTCAAGTTTCACCGTTCAGCAAGTGGTAATCATTGTTGAAAATGACATTCGCACATGAAAATTATCTCAGAGGTGCAGGCCCGGTATTGGAACTTGAGGCGTTCGAGGCGGGCGTCCTTGCCCACGGGGCTACCACTGTTATGTATGCATTTTAAATTGGTCAGTTGTCATAACACAACTTATAGGCATTATTTTATTATGTGCCTTAGGTGAAGTATGATATAAACAATTATGAGTTGCTTATAAAGCCTAAAAATTTTGGTAGATACATTATACCAGTATTACCAGTTGAGACTGGAACTTTGGAACTGCTGTGAACTTTGTAGTAGGAGTAGATTGATGAAATAGTGACATTAGGGCCATTAATTACATACCATTTAGTGTCTTTAACTCGTAGAGGCATGAATATTATATCAGCAACAGCATGAGTGTTGTCTGTGCACTCCAGACCTTCAGGTCTTGAGCAGTCCTGAAACAATTTTTTTTCTACAATTACAATTCTATACAAAAATAAGCTTTATTCCTATGTAATTACAGCTGCAAATTGTGAGATAATGTGACTGCTTTTATTAATTACAAATACAATCAATACTCCACCTTACTAATTTATATTTAGTGTTCAAATTTGTATAATAAGGAATAGTTGATACTATACAGGGTGTATCAGAAGTCCGAAATAATAATTGAACCTGTATATCGCTATAAGGAGTGGAGCTATATGGCCCAGACATTAAGTTAAAATTCTTAACTTTATTCTTTCATACAAATCTAGAAAATTCATTTTTTAACCAATTTTCGGTCGGCCCTTCGCAAAACGTGGACCAGCTGTTTATTTAAAGGTCAATGCTCCACACCCATTGTGACAAACCCCGCCCACAGCGGGTACTAGTACTCTAACACACGAGCCGCGCGGGGGTGGGGTACAGGGGTGAAGCGGCGGCGGCACGCGGCCGGCCGGCGCGCGGCGGCGCGGTGTCTTTGAGCGGCTTTGATTGTGTCGGTCGCCCGTTGCCAACTCGCCCACAGCGGTCTCTTTCGCACTCGCGCCTCTCTTTCGCACTCGTCGGTCATTGTAATTGACAGTAATTTTGATATTCCTAGGTAGGTATGAGAATGACCAAAACATTGGTAATGAAATTACTGTAAAATTTAACCGCCGAGAACCAAGCTTCCTTTAATGAAGGTAATTATGTAATTAGGTAGGTATCGAGACACCTTTTGTAAAACGCATTCATACATTTTATTTTTTGTTGCTAAATAGTAAACATTATTAAATCTTTTGTGGTTTGGTAGGTAGCTTTCTATCAAAATGAACCTGGTAGCTGTTTTATTTTTGATAATGACTACGCTGTTGGCCGTGAGCGGCAGCTTTACCGTAGGGGGTTTGTGCTATTGAAACTTGGGTTAGCGTGTAGGTATCTATCTAGGATCCCAGACGGCCTACCTACCTTGCAAACACTATTTAGGTACTAATGAATAAGATGTATGACTTCTTTTTACAACAGGTGTCTAGGTATCTACGTAACTACGTTCTTAAGAAGTAGGTTGGTTGGTAAGGTTATTAAAATTGTAAATTAGAAGGTACCTACGTAAGTTTTCATTTAACAGATTTTCTTCACTAACATTAATAGTAAGTAGGTATCTGGGTAGCGACTAGCGACCTTATCGAAGTTTTTAGTTGGTAGGTAGGTACGTAAGTTTTCGTTTAACAGATTTTCTTCACTAATTGTAATAGTAAGTAGGTATCTGGGTAACCACTTACTTAATTAAAGGACCCAATCGTCCAAGTAAAAACTGCTATAAAGATAATAATAGTAGGTAAGTATTTACCCGTGGCCATGTGTGCAGTGTATCAATCCATGGGTTTAATTGGAATTTATTCACTTCTCACATATCACAAAGAGCTAGGTAGGTACCTACCCACCTGCACACTTGAGTTAATATTACTTTCACGTTTTTTAGAAGACATAAAAGAAATCACAAAACTTTTACCGGTATTCCCTTTAGTCGCACCAATGCACAAAACCATCTCATAGTTTTCCAAGTTTGAAAACACTTCACTATTACGCGGAGAACGAGACATTTTTCGGAACACAGGTTAACGCCTTGACGGATTGCAAGGAACTAAATATTTTGATTTACGTTATTATTATTAAATAAAAATATCAAAGGACCGCTCCGACATTGCACGAAGGCACAGTGTTTTACCGCGCTGCAACGCTGGGCCAATCACCGCTGATGCAATATGGCCGATGATTTGTCATTGGACGAAAATTGATCTTGTGTGTGATATCTCCGCCCGCTAATGTTCACTACATTGACATATTCGCGGCCATGATTATTAGAGTAATCAAAGATTAAAGTCTTTCAGATATGCCAGACCAATTCTAATAATTGTCTACATCATTAGGTACCTACTTGTATTCTGAGAATTGTAGTGATTATGATAAAGACAAATAATAATGATAAAATAATATTTTTTTTCTTTTAATCAACTCTCACTATGTTTCAGTTTAAAAAGAAATCCGTTCACGAAAACTAAAACGAAAATGGATTATTTGCTTGTGTAGAAGTTTTACTTTACATCGATTTAAATGAAGTATGATTTTTTGTCATAGTTAGGTAACTACAGTGACCGATTTTTATTTCTGTATTGAACTATGCTCGTAGGTAAAAACCTTGTGTCATATCTATCACTCCCTCATCATTTTAAAGCGAGTTCATTCGCCTCATCAGCTGATTTTTAGGGTCGCGGTGCGTAAGTTTTGACACCAACTTTGGACACAAATTGCTCAGAAACTAAATTAGTTACGTATATTTTGCTTGAACGTGTTGATTGCTTATCATCTGTCCTATATGGCCCCCAAGTATTATTTCGGACTTCTGATACGATCTGTATATTTATTTTACTAGTCTAGATGTTCTGGAATACTTACAATTGGAATGTTGAATAGATTAGATGCTGTCAGATCGTAAAATCCCACTACTCCGTTGCCATATGCGAGAACCACAAATGAACAATCTGGGCTCCACACCAACTTCCGCCATTGAGGGTATGCGTCACGGCTTACTGCAATTTTATTTGTAAAAGAGCTAAGTACCTGATGTGACAACTTGAAAAGGCAATTGTAAAAATATTGGAAATGACCTTTTCAGAACTTAGTAACTTTTTTTTAGTCAGGATCATAGTATCGTACACATGATGAGTGATGATGTTTTATCAATTTAAAATGCTCAAGAATCTATTACCAGTTGTCCGAGCAGCTATTGTAGCATACTCCGAGCGCTTTGTCCTTATTTCGAGTATATTATCTGTTAACACGGCTATGACTTTGCCTTCGTCTCCAAGGGCTATACGCCATTTTTGTTGTTTTTCTATATGCCTGTAAGAAATTTAAAATAAAAAAACGGTAGTAATGTAAATATGAAGTATACTATAATACAATACATGTGATTATACTCACGCAGTTACACTGTCGATCAAACTCTTCTTGGGTCCCAAAAATTTGAACCATCGCCATATAGCTGATATGTTTTCTGGTAAAATACTGTCTGGTTTTTGCTAAAGAAATTATAGGTAAATAAATAAATAAATAAATAGGTGAGAGATACATTTAAATGGATTAAATAACAACTTAGACTAAAGAATTAACTGCTCATGTGCAATCCAACTAACAGTTTTAAAAATTATTAATGTTATTGATTCATATTATCAGGAAATATGTGCCACACTTACGATGTACTCGGGTTCCGGTTTCCATTCAGAATAGACGTATAATTCATGTAATATAGATTTGTTTTCCTCCATTTTAATAGCTCAAGTTTAAAGCAGTTACTCCTACTCGCTATAATTTTGATTTCTTTCTATGCAAGAAAAGAAAGAAAAAGTTCGAATCGATCAATAAACAACACACACGACCGACATTGGTCCGTATGTTTTTGACGGCAAATATTGACAACTGAACACTTTTCGTTCAGTAATTTTGTTACACACAACGTTTTTCTTGTTAATCATCAAAATCTTATCACCTTCATTTAGAAACAATTAGAAGCTTCTGATCGTGTGATCCTGAATTCAGTTACTGAATCAGTTACCAGTTAAAGCGCGACGAAGTCGGACATGTCGAATACGAGGATGATTCTTTCTCAACGTTTTTATTGTTGCGTCTTAATTTTGATATAAGCTGAGTAGCACTTTAAAACCAATGTTTCTTACATTTTTATTTACATAGTTTTTATCGTTTTTATCCCAAAGATATCTTAATTATTTAATTTTTTTACGATATTAGTGAAATGATGAAATTTAATTGAATAAGATGAGGAATGGCTGTACCTGCGACTACATAGAGCGGGTATTTCGCCAATGTCAAGTAATTAATAGCAAGGACAAATTCAATATATACCCTAAACATTATAAATAAAAATGGATGATGACAGTGATCGGGCATATCTTTATATAGCTCTAAAATATTGAGCATGATTTCTCTTTTTTTTGATATTTCGCTGCGCATCGCACTTATTTTTTTTTAAATCGGAAAGTTCGGAAACACCAATCGTGCACAAATCATACGTCCTCCACGCACGACGGGCGACTTAAATCGGTGACTAAATGCGATTACACGTTCCTAAATGCGTTTCTAATTAGGCTTCTAAATGATTCAGTCAGTCAGAAACCATCCTTGCTTCTGAATTTAGGACTGTAGCTTGCTGAATGCGATTACACTTGACTTAATTCAGGAAGGACTGAATTAAGACGGCTAAATTTAGTGAAGTGTAATAACCACTTCACCTTTTTGTATGAGGCATCGAGATATTTATCCAACTCGATGTAAATGAATGATGTATGTATAAGGTTTTTGTGCTTACGAATTTCTAAACGTTATCGGAAAATAGTAGTTATCTGTGGTCAGCAGAAATATGATCTGTGGTCAGAATCAGAACAGAAAAACAATCTAAATCTTTATAGTGATCTGTGAACTAAACGTTGGTGGTTACGTCATTTTCAAGAAACAATGTGAAGAAACGTAACGTTTAAGTTTACTTGGTCGGCGTCAGCTGTTTCAAAAATGGTGATTTTTGTAAAATGTTAAAAATAACTTATTACAAAAATCACTTGTTTATTACTGTGATTGTTGGCATAAATAACTCCACCAACTATACAGTTACACACGAAATGAAACGAATTAAATCACTATCTAAGTGCTTTTTGTTTTACAGTTACGCCGTTCCACTGTTAAGCGGTTTCGTTTTTTGTTGTATACCAGTACCACGGCACGTGTGCGTTCGGATTACTTCGGTTTTAATCGTGTCACCCGTTCCGAGTGATGCGAAAGAAACGTAACGCGCTACACCGACCGAGTGACGTCTCTTGCTTACCTTTACTGTTAACACAAATAAGGCAGTTACAAAAATCACTTCTTGTAATTTCACTTGAAAAGCTTGATATGGTTACATGCCGCGAAGAATAGAATTTATTGTAACCACATTGTAACCAGTGACGTGAAACAACGCCCACGT
Organism: Ptilodon capucinus; assembly: GCA_914767695.1. Lineage (NCBI taxonomy): Eukaryota > Metazoa > Arthropoda > Insecta > Lepidoptera > Notodontidae > Ptilodon > Ptilodon capucinus. The sequence continues at coordinate 13,329,540 of OU611808.1, read as the reverse complement.
CTACTGTGAGTGAACACAATGTGATTGACTGTGACTGTGATTTTTAATTTGTATACAGTTGCAAATTAAAACATACTTACAACATACTTCAAATCAAAATTAATTAGAACTTAAGGATGAATATTCTAAGTGAAGCATACTATAAGGTGTTCGTTTTAAATAATATACCTACATTTAAATTAATCCCAACATACTGGTCTCGATTTTGTTGGCACCAGACTAAACTACACACACTAAACTAAGCGTAAAAATCAACATTTTTAGTGCTGTAAAATATAATTTTGTTATAGTTTCTGTACGTACAACTTAATTGACATCACTTTCTACACGTACCTACCATTTCGCAGAGTTTTGCTGAAAATGAGAAGAATGTGCGTTTCTGGGAGAATTATTTACAAAACCTCAAGTCCTTAGACTTTGGTGAACTCACCAACAAGCTGAAAGTTCCTGCTCTAGTGCCAATCGGAAGCCGAATCCTGTTTAGAGGAGAACTGAAACACACAAATGAGTTAACCATCGCCCTGGGTGCTGATTACTTCGTGAAATGTTCGCTGAGACAAGCTGAAGTCATAAGACAACATAGAATTAAAAGTAACATTGTTATATACATCATCATCATCATCACGCCTGTATTCCCCGAAGGGGTAGGCAGAGGTACACTGCAGTGCGCCCACACTTCGCCGATGTATTTTGGTCCCAATGTAATAGGGGGCGAGCCTATTGCCATTATACCGGGCACACAGGTTTCCTCACGATGTTTTCCGTCACCGTTTCTTAGCAAGTGATAATCTCAGATGAAAATGATTGTTATATACCTAATTATTTTTATTAAATATATGTAACTTGACTTGGGCGGCTAAAGTGCGTGAAGAGAAACGTCTCCACTCTGCCGAGATGAGAATGTTGAGATGGATGTATGGAGTGACGCGAATGGATAAGGTGAGAAATGTGTATATCAGAGGTAGTATAAAAGTGGCGCCCATAACAGAAAAAGTAAGAAGTAGGAGATTAGAATGGTTTGGACATGTGATGAGAAGAGATGAGAATCATGTGACTAAAAGAGTTATGAGTATAAATGTGGACGGATATAGAGTGAGAGGAAGACCCAAGAAAAGATGGATGGACTGTATAAAGAGCGATATGAATGAGATCGGTGTGGATGTCAGTATGACGGAAAAGCGAGATGAATGGAAGAAAAAGACATACTGCGCCGACCCCAAATAATGGGACAAGGTAAGGCAAATGATGATGATATGTAACTTGACTAGTTTTCAATAGATGTGTGAAGTCTGCCAACCCGCACTGGGCCAGCCTGGTGGACTGTGGCCCGAATCCCACTCGCATTGAGGGGAGGCCCGTGCCCAGCAGTGGGACGTTAAAATGGCTGTAGTAGTAGTAATATGTATCACACAGGCAATACCTGGAAATTTTGGTACAATTGCATGGACATGTAAGTTCAACACTGGAACTCCTAGCATGTGCTTATTTACTTTAAATTGTTTTTCAGATGCACAATCAAAATTGGATGAGTTTACAAAAGAAAAAGAACATTTAGAAAACCAATTCAGTTTTGCCAAACAAAATGTTTTCAATACAGAAGGCCAAGAAATCATAGAATATCATACTGATGAAGAAGACAGAGCTTGGAGGGTGGAACACAGAGAACATGTCAGACAATACAAACAGAAGAAAGAGAAAAATGACCCACCACATGAGGTTATAACTGATGAGGAATTATGGAACAGATTAGAAGAATTAGAATTACAAGAGGAATTAGAGAACGAGCTTTTCGATGTAAATTTTGCAAAAAGTAAAACCGAATTGAATGATGATATAATTTTTTTTTCTGATCCTGCCAAAGGAGAATCATTTACAGTCGAAAAAGATTTAAAAGTTAACAAAGAGAAATCTAACCTAGCAATAAAAGAATATGAGGGTGGTAAGGAAAATGATGAAAATGTTACATTCACAGCACCAATGCAGACTCTGAAATCAGAATTACTGCAACAGGTTATTGTAAGGCAGAATGAATTAGAACAGAAACTATTGGAATTGAAGAATAAGGACCGGAGTCAGAGTAAGACTGAACAAGATTTAATATCTAAATTGGATGAAATGGAACAGCTTGATGAGTTAGAGGATGAGATGGACAGGTGCGGCTATATCTTTTGAATCCATACATAGAAAGCTTAACTACTCCAATATAGTGACAAATAAAGGCCAATTTGCGTAAAACCCTTTATCTATGATCTAATGACAATATTTTTCTTTACAGGTTAGAAGATATAATTGAAAATGAGGATGAGGAAGAAGAAAATGAATCCAATACCCTGCAACCAACCAAAGTCCAAAGGCGTGTGTCATTCAAAGACGAAGATAACAGTGAAACTCTAGAACTAACATTCAAACACAGTTCAACAGAACCAAGTAATGACATTTTTGATCCAAAAAAGGGAATTACGAAGCCCAGTGATGTTTATCAAGCTTATTCAAATCTTTTTGGAAACGAAACAACTTCTATTCTCAAGAAATCTAAATATAAAGCACATGATGACTTTAAAGCCAAGAATGATGATTTGTTTACAAGTAAAACAATGATACAAGTGGCTAATATTGAAAATAAGGAAGATATTGTAATAAAAGATGTGATAGAGAAAGAGCAACAAAATGGTAATAAATTAGAAAATCAAGCTAGACCTACAAGTTTGTTTAAAAAACGGAGAATGCAAAATAAATCTTAACTTTAAATAAATAAAGTTTAACTCAATTATTGTAATGTTTTATTCCTTTATCCTCTCAGTTCAGTTAAGAAAAAAATATACGGTCCAATTGATAAACCTTTGTGGAAGTCCATTATAAATAAATAAATTATTGCTCCTATTTCTGAACGTTAATAAATATTAAGCTTAACTTTCGTTACTCAATCTGATACTCTGATTTTGGTTTATGAACGAACCCCGTTATGCCTATTTTGTTTTGAGGTTATGTTGTGTTGCGATATTCGGGTAATATTGGAAATTTAATATTATAAATTACATTTAAAGATATAAATCAATATGTTATCACGTAACTGGAGGCATTTGTGCCGGCGGTACTCCCAGGCAGTTACTTTTAGGACCAACGAAGCATCGCCAGTGAGTTTTTACGAATATTTTACATTAGCGTTCTAATGTTTACGGCTCACGCTCGTACTATCTTTTAATATAAAAATATGTAGACGCCTACATTAGATAATAGATAGATAGAAAACTCTTTATTGTACACCAATAGTTACATGGAAATTACACAACATATATTGACAAAAACAAGAACAAATAGAAGTGTACATTGGGCGGTCTTACCGCAAGCTGCGATCTCTTCCAGACAACCTTTGGATGGAGAGGATTTTGTCATAATGACATAATACATAAGATTAAAACTTATTTCTCTTTTAGGCACAACATAATGATAACCAAGTAGGATTATTCTACACAGTACAGCCTGACCTGTGCAAACAACTATTTGCACATGGAGGACTACCAAAGAGCTTTCAGAAGCAGGCTAAGACATTCACAGAGACAGCCATTATGGTGCGGCGGCCGGCACTAGACATCATGGAGTGCATAAAGGCCACGGATTTGAATAAACCAGTCATTAGATATCTACTTTGTATCCTTTACAATTAATATGAATCATCGCGCCTGTATTCCCCGAAGGGGTAGGCAGAGGTGCACTGAAGTGTGCCCACACTTTGCGAGCCTATTGCCATTATACCAGGCATATTCCCCCTCAATATGAGGAAGATTTGGGCCAAGGTCCGCAACGCTGGCCCAGTGGGGGTTGGTGAACTTCACACACCCTTCTGTAGACATGCATGTTTCCTCACCATGTTTTCCTCCACCATTCAGCAAGTGGTAATCATTAATGAAAATGACATTCGCACATGAAAATCAACTCAGAAGTGCGAGCCCGGGATTTGAACTTGCACCTTTGCAACTTGCATTCAAGGCGGGCGTTCTACCGATAAAGCTACCACTACCAAAACTAAAATACTCCACAATACAATTGAAGGGGAAAGTGGTGACCTCTGCTTTGTTTTTTGGAGAGTTGAATTTTTATTTAAACCTACAATTTACTCATAATTTTCAGCAGTGGCCTCATCCCTACTAAAATGTGAGCCATATGCATTTAGAAGTGCAGCAAAATACCTTAACTTGTACATATGGTAGAACTTGGATCCTTAATACATTCTTATAGTTATATTACATCCCTTTAACGATATAACATCAAAAACAATGCAGTAACAATTGTAATTTTTCAATAGTTTCCTAAGCACTGTATGCAGATGGGGAGAAAGGCACTGGCAAGTCCATCACCATGGTCCACTTGCTGCATTACGCCTATGAACAGGGCTACCTGATTGTACACATACCATGGGGTGAGATTTATTTACTTTGTTTTATTAAGAAATCCGCTTTTGGAAGATGCTATGAGGACTAGCCCACTAGCCAAAGTTGTGGGTGCTAGTTTTTGAGATGGTGTGATGAGCCATGCTTTTACTTATATTTGTTTTGTGCAATTGTTAATCTTTACCATATTATTCTGATATGTCCATACAACGCTGAGTACTCAAGGTCTGTCATTTAACATGCTGACTGTATACGCTAGCATTTGTTTCCATACAAGTCGGGTTGAGCTGATCAAACAGGGAAATGCTTTTGAAGGGCCACACTTTTCCCACAGCCTTCAATGGCAATTTTTATAATTATATTCATAACAACCAGTATCCGAATGGCTGCGACGCTTGCCTCGTCACAAGGAGATGTCCAACTCGCAGACGCGCGAGGGGTTGGTTGACCTGCCGCTGGACGCCGCTGCCTGGCTGCTGCACTTCAAGAGCCAGAACCAGGTTTTACTCAAGAATGCTGATGTAAGAAATTAACACTTAATTCTATTATTATAAGTCTGTGAAATCCCACTGCTGGGCAAAGACCTCTCCTTCCTCCATTGCTCTCTATTTGTGCTATGGTGTGTCACTCTTTTTGATAGGGGTCTAATACATCCCCCTATCTTCTTCTTGTTGATGTAAGTAAATGAAAAAACTAAACATTTACAATATTATTTTTAAATTCTTTAGTTGAAAGTGACCAGAGATTACGTGTGGAGTAAACGCGAGAAGACAGAAGCGGGAGCGCCACTGTCAGCGCTCATCGAGCAAGGCATCAACCGTGTTAAGTATGCGTGTGACGTCATCGACGCTCTTATTCATGAAATCAAGACTCTCTCCAATGATAAGAAGTAAGTACAGCACCATAAAAAGGACTAAGTATTAGATAGAGGTTAAAAACTTACATAGTTATACTATATTTTATCCCAATTAGCATAGCATAGTAGTCTTAGTCCTTTGTCAAGTAAATTAACCCAATGGTTGAGCACTACGTTGAAACAAATTTATCTATCTATTTATCTTTTCAGATGCAAAACATTTGTCGCAATAGATGGATTCAACAGTTTCGTCTACCCGCTCACTCGACTGAACACACCCACTAAGAAGAAGGTGGCGCCCGAGGAGGTGACGCTCACCACTTCGTTCATGGAACTCACCAAAAACGATTGGGTACATAGTTAAAAATATAGTTAGCCTTTACAGACTTTAAGTATTAGATCCATGACAAGAAGAATCATATTAAAATCTACAAAGATTTCATCAGGGGTTACCAACAGATTTTTCAAAATGTAAAAAATGACATAAATAATATAAGTAAGTGTATGTTGCAAATTAAATATGAATTTAATAGAGGACATAAAAGTTATAGGTAAATCTTAAATAAATTTTCAAACAATTGTATAAAATTACATATTAATGTGGTAATTATGAAATTAAAAATTTTTATATGCTTTTTGCAGACAAATGGCGTCATAGTACTGACGGTGGATAAGCTGGCCGTACCTGATGATCATCACGAAAGTTACTTACCTAGATATTTATTATACAGAAAGGTATTTTATCCTCCTGTCATTGATTTATAAGAGAAATTACGACAGCCGGGTGTAGTGTTAGTCTCTGCTCATTGCAACAAATGTTGGGGGGGTTTGATTCCCCCCAAGTTTCGGAACTTGTCCTGGTCTGGGCATAACTGGGATCACTCCCAGTCCATTGTATCGGACCCATAATAGTACAAGCTTTGCTTAGTTTGGGATCATAGTGTACTAATGAGTTTTCTGGTGATATTTATTTCATTAATGAACTGTGCCAGTTTAATTGATATGCTTTCTTCATTCAGGGCTTTGAACATCTCGACCCCTTTGTACCAGTGGCAGTAGACAAATACACAGACAAAGAGTTCATTACCTGCGCCAACTACTACCGGGACAGGCTTTGGCTTCGTGGACCCCCTGAGATGGAGACAGAGTTAAAGTTCACAAGTGCTTCCAACCCTTATTACTTTATGGAACAGTGTGCCCCATTGTAAATAATTATTAAGTTTAATATAAATGTAAAGTAGTGGAATTTGATGTTATCATTTTATCTCATCATTAGATGACAAACCAAAGCTACTATCTGATTAAATATGTGATTACTGCCAGTGTCCACTATAAGTATAGACTAGGATCTTAACTATGGTGGGATCAAAATGAAACAAAAACAAAAGGCAGGCAGTGGTTTTAATAATTTATTTCATGGAGCATAATATCTACAGTTGCACTTAAAGTAAGAGTTTAGACATTGTAACCAACAAGGTGGCGCTTGCCGATGCATTCACCGATGTAGAACCAGAAAAGTACTTCAGCGCCCACCAACGCGTTCAGGGTACCCTGCTTCACGGTCTGCTCCTTCCATGCACCAGTCTTCGCACTTGACAACAGTTTAGCGATACCAGCCTTGATTTGGGGAATTTCACTGATCTTGGGCGGCGCAAGTTCTACTCGTGCATACTTCATGAAGATATTGAACTTGGGGCGGCCCTGGGCGAGGGCGGCTAGAAAAAATAACGATATAATTGTATCTAACAACTGAAAATGTTAATGTTGTTTTTAACAACTAAAAATGAAATAGAAATGACTTGATATCGCCAGTTTTTTGTGCTCCAAAGCAGAATTTAGTACGAACATGACTTATATTTAATAATTACCAAAATTGTAACCTAACCTATAATCTTATACTAAATTCGAATTACATAATCATGAAAACAACTCACAAATAAATAACTTTTATGATATATAGGATTAAAGTGATACTTACAGCTAATAAGAGACGGTAATTTACCGGCTGCACTTGCCATTTTGCTAAAGTTTAATCAAAACAAGAGAAGTGCAGTCGTAAAATTTAATTTTGGAATGGAATGCAATGATAGATGGATGAATGAAGATCTGCTCCTGTCAATGTCACTATTGTCACTTAACTCAGCTGTCTGTCATATGAATTGCCCAACCATAGATTCTAATGTTATTTGTGTCGTCTATTCCCTTTTTACGTGTTATTTTGTGTTGTTTAGACAGAATTAACCGGCCAATCCCAATAAAAAGTCTACTTTGGTGTAAACGCCGATTGTTCAATCAATCTCCATCGTGTCTCCTCTACTACGTCGACATTGGCAGAATCACATTGGGCCTGACTCAATGGAAAGAGGCCATTAACACAAAAAAAAAAAATGTTATTTAATTTAAGGGGTATTTGTGGTACTTTTTTTTTTCATATAATAGATTGCGTTAGTTTGTTCCTAGCTTTAGGCGATTACAATAAACTACTTATTTTTAAATGGCAGCCCATTATTGTCTACGTCGATGATTTTCTGTCAAAGTTTGTCAAGGGAAGCCGGCGATAAAGGGTATATCTAGCGAAAATTGCCTAATTCCATTAGAAAATAAGTCTTATAGATAAAATACGAATATAAACTGATTCCCCAATCAGTGGAGATGTATTTACGGGGTATGTTTACTTTGTTTCTCACATTATTTGTAAGTCTGCGCGTCAGTCGATATTTTCATTAATTCTATATTTCTTTTCATTGCTTTTTATTATAACGATAAAAACGAGGCTTGGTTCTCTTGTATTTGGATAAATAACATAACGTGGGTCAATGTTAATGTATTTAATGATCATATAATGGTAGGGACACGTCAGTGTTACTCACTACTCAGGCATCGCCGGTGCGTCGATCTTGTTTTAAGGTTATTGGGATGGTGTTACAGCTATACTCTAGCTATTTAGCTGCATCAAGCACAACCTGCTTCATTAAAAAATTAACTTTATTACATTCCTTGAAGCATAACTATTACACACACAGTATTTATTGTATACAAACAGTTGATCACACACTTTATCAAACGCCTTTATTGTATTTTCAGCGTTGTTCCTGTTAGCATTAGGCACCTTATCTGTATGCAATGCAAATATACTGCAGGCCACAATAGATGTGAAGCGGCTACAGACTATACTGCAGGATAATGTTAGGAGTAAGGACATATCTGCTTTGTACTATGCAGTCAAGGGCTTGAAGCAACTTAATGCTGACATACCAAATATCTGCGATGTAAGTATAAAATAAAAAAACATCCAAAGTATTGACATATCAATAAGAATCTTGATTATCCAAAAGTGCAGTTGGGCGATTTTCGTGAGATCAACATCGTCTCTATTGGAGATATGATGGTCAAGTGAAATTTGGGGTCCAGGAGATATCAGATCACCGCATGTAATATAGTAACATTGCTCTCTGACTTACTTGTTTCTGTTAGAATAAAGTTTGTCAAAAATAAAACTAACTTTAGTCTTACATCACAGTTATACAATTCATTCAAGAAATATTTTACTTTGATTTTGAAAGTTGCAATATGAAATTTTGTTCTATAGATTCTTAGCAAACTTAATTGTGACGCTTCTTAAAATTTTAATTCATTGCAGGACATCAAAACTTTAAATTATGATCTCAAAAACATTGAGCAAATATTCCAACTAACAAATGCGGCTGCACTTTCTAACTGCCTGAACTCTCTGAAGCCAGAAGTAGTCTCTGCCGCTACCCATGTGCTAGACAAGAAGGATGCCACCATACCTGAACTGTACCATGCCGTGTACACCTTGAAAGCACTCGGCAAAGGCTCAGTATATGATAAGGAAGATGCTTTAAAAAATCTCATTCAGTTGTTGAAGAAAGACGATTCCCCTACTAAGTAAGTAATAAATGGACATAAAAGGACACAGTACCAGTTCATGGTAATGCCAGGCCAAATTGTGTGATGTTTACATTGGGGCCATGGGGGGCACCATATGGCCAACACACCCACCCATTATTTATTTATTATTTACACCCAGCCCCTGCTACATTTCAAATGTCGCCTACATGGGTATCTTCCATCATGTTTAACATTTTAAATGTTTAGTGACTGTCACCTTGCCCTGACAGCTATGGCTACGTGTTTGCGATGTGCGAGCACATGGGTTGTGGCGCGTGGACCGTTTCGCACGCTGAGGGCGTGCTGCTGGCGGCCGACGAAAGCGATGCCAAGGCGCTTTACTTTGAAGGGGGGCTGCCTGTCACCTCCTTCCTACTTTCCACTATCGCAAGGTTGGTATGACAGTAGTCCAACAGACTGGGTTGAACAATTTCCCTTGACTTCTTATTAAAATGTGCTTAAAACTACGTGACTAAATGCGCTCGCAGCATCAATGACATTTCGTTTAACAACATGCATATTGTATGACTTAGTACAGTTTGTTAACGTTTTTGGGTTGGCTGTACAGTCCTATTGCAATAATTTTGTAGTCATACAACGGTTTTTAGTAGTCATCCAAACGGCGGCGCATATAAACGAATGATAAGTTTATTTGGAAAAAACTAAATTGCATACAAAACAACACATGGTTGGAGTAGTGGTATTTGTAGTATTTAGGTGTGTTTAGTCATAAATCCATACACAGTCCCACTAATAGGTAAGTAATTATGCAAGACAAACAAGTGCAGTTGACACAAGTGTGATCCATGCATGTTCGTGTGACAGAACGTACAAGGCGCAGAAGAAGCCGTCCCCGCTGGGCGAGGATCAGCGCTATAAGTTTGCAGAGTACTTGGCCTCGCGCCGCTCCGTCAACACCGCGCGTGGAGCCGCACTGCTGCTCGACGCTGCTTCCGCACTCGCTGACGATGAGGTTACTTTACCCTAAATTCTTTTCCATAACTGCATCCCAGTTGGATGGCAGTTTTATAATTTTGTAAAAAGTTTGATGATTTAATAATTAATATTTAAATAAATAAAATATAGCCAGACAACAATTTACTAAGCAAACAAACTAAACTAAGCAATGTGGGTCTCGTGTCATGGGCGTAGGCTGATCGTAGTTACTACTAGTACTGCAATGGCTTGCAATTTTTTTTCTCATTTCATTGAATAACAATATTTGTGATAATTAAATTTAAGTTATGGACATTATTATTTAACACCATAATTAGTTGTATCCTTTACTGAACATATTAAGAGCATGGTTAGTAAATAAATACATTGATTTATGAGAACATTCGACTTTTGGAGTCTTACCATGGTGTTCAACAAAAAATCATATTATGACTATAAGCAATATTGTTATACTTATAATGATATTCAGTAATTTTATTTATTACTTGCGAAAATGAGGATTGCCAAGCATCAAGAGACATTTAAAATTACATACATTACTTACATTTAAAACCAAACTCTATTACAGCCCTCTCCGATATGCATTGTGATCAAAGGCAAGAAATACGTCACCTCCGAATCCGACAACATTGAGTTTTCCATCACTGACTTACTCGGACGCGCGGTCCGCGGACTCAAGCCCGACGAAGTCGTCGCACAATCCGGGACGCGTCTTGCCGATGACGTCGTCGTACTATCCAAGCAACCTCTCACCCAAAAACCCAACGATCCAACAACTTTCGTTCTTAACTTGAGTAAAATTAAATCTCAGTATGGCCTGTACAAGATAGCACTGAGCGCTGCAGCTAAGACCACCAATGTGAATGTGGCTGTGTTAGGTGAGATTCAAGTGAGCTCTGTAGAGGTTGGCGTCGGAGACGTGGATGGCACTACCAGCCCGAAGATCACAACCGTAGCATACCCCAACAAGCTGACTGATAAACTGCAGGCTGATCATTTGCAGAAGTAAGTATTGTCCCTACAATGCAAGTAGTTTTAGCCTAGTTGATAAAATGCCTGACTTGAACTCAAGGGATGCACGTTCAAATCCCTGGCACATAGCTCTGTGATTTTTGGATTTCATGTGCGACTGTCATTTTCAATTATGATTATCACTTGCTGAATGGTGTAGGTAAACATTGTGAGGAAACCTGCACATTAGTAAATATGCGTGTTAAGTTCACCAACCCGCACTGGGCCAGTGTGGTGGAATATTGGCCCAAATCTCTCATATTGAGGGGGAAATGTGCCCGGTATAATGGCTATAGGTTCGCCTCTTATTATATTGGGACCAAAAATACATTGGCGAATTGCACCTCTGTGTACCCCTTGCATGTTTTAATGGTTGTATAATCGCGTTGTATGTTGTCGGTAGGGTGTCTTTGAAGTTTACGGTCCGCGATAAGTGGAACAAGCCGGTGTTAGTGCAACAGGCGTTTGTTCGTGTGGGAAGCACTGTAGGCGACGACGAAACCATCTTTGTAGCCGAGCCGGATACCACCAAGGCATACAAAGTTGAACTGGTATGTAGTGTAGCAACACTTACACTTCTTTACATTGTGCTTTGTGTGAATTATCCCTCATATTTATTTATAGCAATTTTTATTAATTCACGATGACTGAATTAAGTTTCTGAACGAGTTTGTTGGTGAAAGCTCTAGGTGAACAATTTCGTAAGGTCTGTCGTAGCAGTCGTGGCCGAGCGGTTAAGGCGTCTGACTAGAAATCAGATTCCCTCTGGGAGCGTAGGTTCGAATCCTACCGACTGCGAAAACTTTTTGTAACATTTTTACTTTAAATCTATGACAAATAACGATATCTCATATCCATGTTCAATTAAATGTCGAAAGGATTGTTTATTTTTTCACAAATCAATTTAATTACTTACGTATCGACCAGAATGTGGGCAGCATCGCGAAGCATCTGCAGTCCGCGTCTGGCGAGTACTCGCTTACCATCTATCTGGGCGACAGCGCCGTCTCCAACCCCGTGGCGTGGCCAGTTGGCAACGTGCTTTTCAACTTTGGCAAGGATGCTAATGTCGTCAGTGAGTAGCCTGGAAAAAAATTGGTTTATTTTCTGTCAAAATATTTTTTTTTCCCTCGAAATTATAGAAAACTTTTTACATTCGTTTTTAAAGCAGTTTATTTTATAGTGCTTTTGTAGTTGATAAAACTGTTTTGTAATACCATTAGGTAATGGATTTGAACTAAAAACAGACATGGATAGATGGAGGCGCTAAGAGGTGTCCTTTGCCCGATTGTGAGTCATGAGTTTATAGACTATAATAAATGTGTCTTCCTCCAGAAACGCGCGCTGCGGTGAGCGGCACGTCGTACCGCGGGCCGCGGGAGGAGATCTCGCACGAGTTCCGCACGCCGGAGCCGCGGCCGGCGCGGCTGGTGTCGGACATATTCGCGGGCGCCTGCGCCGCGCCGCTGCTGCTGCTGCTCGTGCTCTGGGCCAAGCTCCGCGTCAACTTCTCGCTGTTCCCCTTCACGCCCAGTGCTCTAATCTTCCATTTGGCTTTGGGAGGTAAATAATACCCTTCGATCAAAATAAGGTCGTTGCAGGATGTAGGCAATGTACCGCCTTTTGTCTGCTATTTCAGTGTATCAAATGCATGTGCTAAATTGCATTAACTAAATATGTTTGTGTAGCCTCCCTGGGCTTATACGGCGTGCTGTGGCTGCAGCTGTCGATGTTCGAGACGATGAGATACCTGCTGCCGGTGGCCGCGCTCACCTTCCTGTCGGGACACCGGCTGCTGCGCCGCCTGGTCGAGGACAAGGCGCCGCCGCGCTAATCCAACTAGCAATAATATCTTGTGTGAATGTGGGTGATATTTTTAAGTTCCATAAGATAGTGAGGTAAAATAAATGTATGAGAATGTTTAAAATTGAAACGTTTTTATTCTTAAAGTAAAAGCACCACGCTACTTGGAAAGGCATGGATCCAATCTGAAAATTGTCTATGCAAATTAACTAATAGGTACCTACTTGGATTAAAAGTGATTATTCTGTTTGTATATTATGTTGTTCTTGCATTTACTATTTTTCGCACGCTTTAGAAATAGATCAAGTTTCAATGTGACTGTCCATGTAATAGAATCTAATATCTAAATAATTATTTGTTTATCAATTTGTTTGTTTTATGACCATTCGGAGACTAAAAATAGAAAGTGGCGTATAATTATTTATCTAGCTAAATGAACGAACAAAATATGTATTTCTTAATTTTTTTATTAGAATAAATTGATTCAGCACACTTAATTAATATAATTCAAATTAACATTTCCCATTGTTCATTGTTAAAACAATGCTTATCGTTATTATTACCTATCACAGAATAATCATTTCTATAATGATTGCATTATACTATATTATTAACATTTAACGAAATAGTTAATCGTTAATTACACTCAACATAGATTACAAACTAAGATATCTTAAGGTACTTTGAATTGAAAGAATCATTTTGTCCATCAACACTGTTGATTAGGGAATCTGCATACATAAAACATCATTCAACATGTCCAACTAGCACCGAATAAGAACATTATTCATTGTCATAGTTAAGTTAAATTCATGTCACATAAACTACCGGATCCACCGGTGAGGATACCCACTTACTCGAGAATTCAACTAGTTTAGCTATAGAAGTAATGATTGGAATCCATAATACTGACAAGTCTCTCAGACTATTGTGCATTGCGTGTATGTCTGTATGTGTGGTTTAGAATTCGGCGTCCAGTGTGAAAACATTATCCATTTGGTTAGCCATCACTCCCCATTTCTGGTACTCGCTCACTTTCTTCTCAAAGAAGTTAGTTTTGCCTTCCAGCGAGATGAGATTCATGAAGTCGAATGGGTTCTTCGTGTTGTAGTGCTGTTGACAAAATAACATTCGATGTACAAATGAATGTTGATTATTGCTTTGTTAGTATACAGAATAACAAAATTGACCTGGTTATATTTTTACATGTATAATCTCCATTTGAATCGAGTTTATAGGTCATCTCAAACAACCAATCTTTTCAACTTAGTATGGGTTATCAGGGAAATTAAATGATTGCTATCAACTAAAGTTGTAGAGTCTACCAGACCATTTGGTTAATGGATAGATGAATGAATGTGACAAAAATACTCTGAAAATTGAGTTAAACACAATAACCTACCTTTTCACCAATAAGATCAAGCAGTAGCCTGTCAGCGACAAACTCGATGTACTCGGACATGAGTTCGCAGTTCATGCCGAGCAGCCGGCAAGGCAGGGCGTCCGTCAGGAACTCCTGCTCAATGGCGACGGCGTCCTTGATGATGTTCAGCACCAACTCCTTGCTTGGCTTCTGTACGAGGTGCTTGAACATCAGGCACGCGAAGTCTGTGTGCAGACCCTGAATGGATATATAATGTATTTTTAAACACTATATACGTATGGAAGTTACTAACGGTAGGAAATAACGTACAATCGGTACTCGATTTAATTTAAAAATAGACTAACTTTGATAATGGTTTTCCTACATTATCCTAAGTTGGATCAAGTTGTTTTTAATTGCTACCATACAACATTTCCGCTGGTAAAATTTATCAGCGACCCAGATTTTTGCAATGTTATCAACATTAAGGGTTATACCGCTGTTATCTTTAAATAAGCCTATTTACTAGTTGTTATAACGATAATGCTGTACGTGAGGGAATCCACTTGTAGTGTGATAAGGATATGTAAAGCTGTAGCAGTTTTTTTCTGTTCATTGAACTTATATGTACTTAGCTATATAATAAATTATAGAACAACAATATTCAATATCCCTATTTTTGTCACCGCAAATTGCGCCAGTGCAATGTACTGTAGTACCATCACCTATTATTATTTTAACTACATTCAATTTTCATCATATAGAACTACAAATCTTGACAGGTCCGAAATAAAATGTGTGATTTTCCATACAAACCTCGTCTCTAGATATCAGCTCATTGCTGAACGTCAAGCCGGGCATCAATCCTCGCTTCTTCAGCCAGAATATCGACGCGAAACTGCCGGAGAAGAAGATGCCTTCGACTGCGGCAAATGCTACGATACGCTCGCCAAATGTGGCGGAGCGGCTTGCGATCCACTGCAGCGCCCAATCCGCCTTCTTCTTCACACACGGTAGCGTCTCCACGGCGTTGAATAGGAAATCCCTAAAATCGAAGTAGATAGTACACAACTGTAACTAAAGGGATAATGTTTTATAAAGAGTTACTAAAATGGGAGGAAAAGATTGACTGCATTCTACAAGCAGAGCAACCAAACAGAGAAATGTTGGGAAATATTGAACTATTAATGGATTAGAATGCTTTGTAATAATGAAGTAAACATGGTGTTTTTTTTTTTGGAGAAGTTAGGTATTACATATGTTTAGATAATATCACTTGTGCTGCCTCCACAATTGCTCCTAAGTAAACATACAAGGACCAAAAAGTAAAAAAAACCAAGTCCATCGGAGTATTTTGCCCTCCTATGACTCACATTGTAATGTAAATTAAGTAGGTACTATGTAAGTAGTATATGTGTATCACGGCACATTTTCCTGTGTGGGAATTGATATCTATAAATAGAACTGCTATCAACAATCAATATAAAATCTCCAGAAGTTATATTTGCTGTTCGTCTAGTAGGTACTTACAATAAAAGTTTAAGTCAACCTTATGAGCAAAAGAGGTGGGAAATTCCATATGCACAAGGAAGCATACTAATAAGACTTATATCAGTACATATGTCTCAATAATTACCTCTCCTTAGGGTCTCTGATATAAGTGTCAATAAGTAGTGAGTACATCTCTGAATGTACATTCTCCATAGCAATCTGGAATCCATAGAAGCATCTCGCCTCAGTCACTTGCACCTCCTGCGAGAACCTTTCCACCAAGTTTTCGTTGACAATGCCATCAGATGCCGCAAAGAATGCCAAAACATGTTTAATGAAATGCTTCTCACTGTCTTTAAGAGTCTCCCAATCAGTTAAATCCTGGGAAAAGAAACAATGGGTGTAGGTACTTACTGTCTGTTGATGCAATGAAAGGCAAGCATAATTAAATTGTGTAAATTCAACCAATTATGCCATATTGCACAATAATGCATAAGCATAAAATATGATACTTCTATACATACATAAATTATTATAATAATTTAAGCTAATGTGTAGATCAGGTCAGAATGTCTGGACCTAGGCTACCTAAGCGCATGTTATTTTATTAAGACTACCCTTATAATACCTTTGATAGATCTACTTCCTCGACGGTCCAGAACGATGCTTCAGCTTTCTTGTACATTTCCCAGATGTCGGGGTACTGTATCGGGAATATGACGAAGCGCCGCGGGTTCTCCCTCAGCAGGGGTTCCTTTTGCGGGTCGAACACCGCCACCGCGTTTTCTTCTTTCACAACATCCATTTTATCTTCGCTTACATTAACATCACGAGAAACCAACGCGTTATTCTTTACCGGTGACTGAAAATCAATAGAATTCATGATTCACGTCGCAATTACTCGGAATACGATGAAAGTATACGTACAATATGCAACCTGCCTACCTTTATATGCACGTTGTTCATTTCGTTATTGACAACTGGGGCCATTTTTAAATGAAATAAAAGACAGTTAAAACTTGAATAGAAGAGACAAGCCAAGCGTTTAATTTATCTCCACAATTGTCTGAATGAATAAGCGCGCCCGTAATCACGTAGCTACCGAATGAATGACCAAGTCAACTAATTTACTTGCGTCCTTTCAAATTTTTCCCTCCATTATTCTAAAGATTGTTTTGTTCCGAAGTCTACTTCAGTCACTGTACACATAACATTTACAATTATCTTTAACTAACAAAATATTTTTTTAATCTTATACAGTATACTTCAATAAGCAGTTTTTGAAAGAATTCTTCGCGTTTATGGTTTATCTTTTTGTTTCTCTGTTGTATTTCAAGTTTATTAGTTGGTCCTAACACGACAATTCAATACGTAGGTAGACATCGGAACGCTACAGCTGTTGCATATGTTTACAAGTTCCATGACCACTCACGAGTCAGCTGTTGAAAAAGGCGGCATTTTTCTATAATTATTGTCATGATCATTTTACTACGTTTTCAAGTATATCTATATAATATGACAATTTTAAGTTGTATAGAAATCGTATTGTATCAAAATTTGCTAAAAAAATCACACAATCTGCTTAATTACAACGAGTAAAACAATTCCCGCCATAATCTGAGTTAAAAAGCGACATTACGATTGGTTTAATAAGTAACCAATCAAATAAAAAAAACTTAGCGGTAAAATTTAAATTAAACAATTCCTAATTGTAGATGCGTAGTTAGGCAAACAAGCTTAAACTTTTTCAAAGCAAATTTTAATTACGGGCTAGAGTAGTTTTAAACAACTTTGGCACTGCTGTAGGATTTTAAAATTATCTATCAGCTATTTTATTAAATTATTTGCCATATCGTAAGCGATATGGCAAAGAATTCAGATTTGCTGAGCGTTATGCTTATTTTTCTATGCTCACTCTCAATACTTCTTCTTTTTCTGCGGTTGTTTTCCACAACTCGACGTCTGTTACGCCTATTAAAATACTGTACCGTGATCCGAAGTCTAATAAAATATTGAGATAAGCCATCGCTTCCGCTTCCCTTTTCCGCCTCTTTTCCTCCCTTTGTGTGTGTCTTGCCGTCTCTTTCGCACCGCCCCACTTCACACCACCACCACAGGTAGCGACGTTCGTCGGTTTTGAGCCTCATTGACGTTGTTGTTTTCGCTTCGAACAGACTTATAACGTGCAAGCACTAAGCTCCAACAATACTTTTTTTTTTATATATATTATTTAAATTTAAATATACAATACAGTGGCAACCAATACAATATTAGTGGCAACCTTTATAGCGACAACCATTCGGGACTGGATGAGAGTAATCTTACATTTTCGCTATCCATTGGTACAAAATTAAAAGATTCCGATATTCTTAAGACACCACCAGTATATTTAGAGCTTTTGAAGGGCATTCAACGTCTTGACGATGACGAATGGCAGAAGGTTAGATATTCAGATGTGCAGAAGAATTATACGCATTCTCCCGGTTTTACCGAGCTGGAGGCTAACGAGGAAATAAAACGATATGACACGTCTCGTACGTCTGCAAACGCGGATAAAGCTTTTGCTGCTATAAGTTATGCGCTTATTAAACAAAAAGATCATTTAGAAAAGGAGTTGCGGGAGTTTTTAACGCGGACGAAGGCTACGCCTAATTTGAACTATAACGAAGTTCATAAAAAGATTGAAGATATATTTGTCACGGGAGATTTAAAAAAAAATTCTAATGATGCTCTTCAGTTGGCCTGCGGCCACAGAGCGGAAATTGTCCAACAAAGAAGGGAAGCAATTCTGGCATCAGTCAAAGACCCTTTGCATAAAAGTTTGTTGCGAAAAATACCCCCATCATGCAATAATCTTTTCAATGCGGAAAAGTTTACAACCGCGTTGGAGAAGATGGGAGGAGTTCGAAAAACTTTTTGGCCCCGGATCAAAGATCGCGCGTCTGCACCGCAGCCCGGTCCATACATCTCTGATCCGCCTGCTAGTACATCTGGCAGTTATCATAATCCAAGTGCTCGAAGGGGAAGCACCGCTCAACCCTTCCAGACTAAATCTCGTGGTGCTATGAACTCTAGCAGGCCCTTTCGGGGTAGAGGAAGTTCTTGTGGTCGAAGAAATTACAATACACCATCAGCGGCCAAAGTTGTCCATAACAGATACCAATCTCCACCATCCCACCGGGATAGGAGAACTAACCGAAAATACTGACTTACTGAGGCATTTCCGTGCCGGCCAGTTGAAACTTTATCGGAAAAGGTGGCAAGAGATGGGGGCTCCCAATTTAAATCTGAAAATAATTTCCGGATACCGTATCCCATTTTTAAGCCGACCACCATTACACCATCCCCGTTGTTGCAACAGCCAGGCTACTCTCGAGACGGAATAAATGTCAGCTGTGATAGAGAAAATGAAAACAGAGGGGGTGCTGGTACCGGCCTCCGTATCCCCGAGTTTCCTATCACGAATGTTTCTTGTTCCGAAAGCAGACGGATCAATGAGGCCAATATTCGATCTAAGATCGCTAAATCAATTTGTACTGACAACTCCGTTCAGGTTAATCAACGTCCACAAAATACCAACATTCTTACAGCCAAACGACTGGTTAGTAAAAATAGATATGTCACAAGCCTATTTTCATCTACCAATCAGCAGCGCACAGACGGTTCCTCCGCTTGCTATATCGCCAAGAACTGCTAGAGATGACGTGCCTGCCCTTCGGATTAAGTTCAGCACCCAAGACCTTTGTTTGTCTAAGCAATTGGATAGCCCAAATTCTCCGCCAAAAGGGAATAAGACTTCTTGTCTACTTGGACGATTTCTTGCTGGCAAACACAGATGCTGCTGTTCTAAAAAAGCATGTCGCTGCATCTCTAGGCATTCTAAAATATCTCGGCTGGACAGTAAACTTCAGAAAGTCGGTGTTAAGTCCAAGAAGAAGCATAGAGTACCTAGGCATTGTTTGGGATCCTTGGCTCAATCGGAGATGGCTCCCGTAGCCAAAGTGTCACAAGATACTGACAGCAATCTTAAAGCTGTTAGAGAATCCTACTTCAAGATTAATCGACTTCCAAAGTCTTGTAGGCATGATGAACTTTGCCAGTTTTGTCGTCCCGCGAGGAAGATTGCATTTTCGGCAGCTCCAGAAACTAACTATCTTTCATCACAATCGAAATTCAATGCTAGTTACATTAGACAAGGAGTCGCAAGTAAATTTGATTTGGTGGCTCAACCATCTTGGAACGAGTTCACGGATTCACGTGTCTTCCCCCACACATTTCTTAGCAACAGACGCTTCCGATATAGCTTGGGGTGCTCGGATGAACAATACAAGTATGTCCGGAAAATGGCTCCCATCGGAAGAGAGCATGCATTCGAATATGAAGGAGCTGTTGGTAATTTTAAAGATACTAGAAGAGCATGGTCCGAACCTCCACTTATCCTCAATAAATCTACAATGCGACAACAAAACAGCGGTAGCTTACTTACGCAACGAAGGAGGATCGAGATCGCAGGATCTATTGGATTTAACCTACAAGATTTTCCTACTGTTGGACACCTATCGCATAGACCTCACAGCATTTCACATTCCTGGGATATACAACACCGAAGCCGATCGGCTGTCTCGACATCGTACAATGCCAGAGTGGCACCTTCTACCTCAAGCGACTACACAGATTTTCGCCAGGTGGGGCACGCCTGTCATAGATCTATTTGCGACTCGCCTGACGCGGGTAGTACCCAGATATTGCACACTAGATTACACGGACATTCGGGCGGAATTTTACGACGCTCTGTCACAAACGTCGAATTACCCCCTAGCATGGGTCTTTCCCCCTCCCTTTTTAATACCGAAAGTCCTACAACATCTACACAGTTGCCGCGGTATTTATCTGATCATAACTCCAAGGTGGGAGAAAGTCTTTTGGCGCCCAGACCTACGCAGCCGGGCGACTGCAGCACCCTGGACGATTCGCAACTTGCATCGAGTTCTTGTGGACACATCAACGGGGAACCCTCCTCGGAACGTGCAGGAAATGGAGTTAGAAGTATGGAGATGTGGGGCTGGGGGGAACAGTTAAAGGAGTGGACACCGCAGCAAAAGAAACTTTTAATGACTAGTTGGCGCTCATCAACTATTAGGACTTACAAGCCCGCTTGGGCTAGGTGGTTGAGGTGGACAGAAAATAATGGCGTTTCGTTTTGTAAGCCTACAGGCTCAGATCTATCTAGGTTTTTAGCAGATCTTTTCTACAAAGAGAAACTGTCTTATAACACAATTCTTGTTCACAAATCCGTAGTATCGACACTAGGTGACCCAGAACAGTCCGAGCGTCTTAGTAGCCACTTGTAAAGCGTATGTTAAAATCTATAGCATTGTCGACCCCAACTCCGAGGAAACCTCCTGTATGGGATATTGATTTAGTTGTTCAGTTCATGTCTAGAGTGGATCCTAATATCAGTACTTTATATCAAATATCACGGCACACTGCCGCTATTTTACTTTTGTATTCTGGAAGAAGGGTACATGATTTAACACTTCTCCGAACAAGCCCTGAAAACTGTATTGTCTTCAATGATCACATAATTTTTTGGCCAGTTTTGGGATCCAAGACAGATACTGTTAATTATCGCCAATCTGGCTGGCGACTGAACTTAAATCCTGCCAGCAAAGGTTTAGATCCTGTCTATTGGATTAATCAATTAATAAAAATAGGGCAGAATAGGAGAGAGACTGCCAATTGTACGAATTTATTTATTACAACATGTGGACCGCCTAAACCTGCGTCTAGATGTGTGATTTCGGGCTGGGTTTAAAAATTGTTATCAGATTCTGGTGTAAGAGCAACAGCTGGTAGCTTTAGGGCTGCCGTTGCGTCTAAGAATTGGATTGAAAATGTCCCCATTGATGAGATTCTTTCAAGAGGTAACTGGAGATCTCAAAGAACTTTCAAAAAATTCTATTGTAGACTGGTTGTACAACCAAATAATCTTACACCACAATTTCAAGCAATTTAGTTTTAATTGTTTCCAAAAAAGTTTTTTGTTAAGTTAAAATTCTAAGAGTATAATCATTTCTCAATTTCTGTTTTTTATTACCAATCAACCTTTTGGTACTACATGTCGTAGTGCCTGCAATACCAAACATTATTCATTCACATTGACGTTCACCACCACCACCAGGCGTTAACAAACATCTCTCAATATTTTATTAGACTTCGGATCACGGTACAGTATTTTAATGCAGACGTTTTACCTAAAAATAAAACGTATATTAAAAATACTTACCTGATCCGAAGTCTAATAATTTTAAATACTGCCTGGTGTAATTACTCGCAAAACAACAAACTTAATGAGGCTCAAAACCGACGAACGTCGCTACCTGTGGTGGTGGTGTGAAGTGAGGCGGTGCGAAAGAGACGGCAAGACACACAAAGGGAGGAAAAGAGACGGAAAAGGGAAGCGGAAGCGATGGCTTATCTCAATATTTTATTAGACTTCGGATCAGGTAAGTATTTTTAATATACGTTTTATTTTTAGGTAAAACGTCTGCATTTTGTGTGATGACTCTCAATACTTACTCAATAGTGTAACTTCGGACTTGAATCCAAGAGCGCATTTCCGCTTATTATCTTCATCATACGCCTTACCATGTAGATGATATCATCAATCAAGGAAATTTGTCTTGTTCATTGGCAAATTCCTTGTTTTACATCAACTTTATTGATACTGGCGTTATAAGCGTAGACTCTGTTGCTATTACTTTTTTAAGAACTGAGCTGTTCTTGATGTCACTATACTACTATCGAATATGTCACTGTCAATCAAGATATGAAAGATGTCATTTATCGGTTTTCGGGAACAGAAATTTCAACACAACATTGGGTTCTTGTGAAATTATTAAATATAAAGAGCGAAAGAAAAGATAATTTTTGAAAATGTCCGATAATGACGATGATTACATGTGCGAGGAGGAAGAAGACTATGGCCTGGTGAGCGATATATTGTCATGAGAGTCATCGTCACTGATGTTTTCGCCGTCAGCATAAATTGTTACTGTTTTTGTTTAAAAATTTAAGTATTTTGTACATTTAACGCAGATTACTAATACCTCAGTGATAATATATATTACCTCAATCTGTTTTGCTTTTCTTAGACACTCCGCGTAAATAAAATAATTTATAACCTAACAAATTTTTATTTTATTTACAATAGATAAGTCGGTTTTCCCCTTCTGAATACATGCCAGAGTCCAATCATGTGGTAATTGTAACAGTTTGCATTAAGGGAAGGCCAGACAAGTGGGACATTAAAAGGGATAATTATTAATTCAGTACTTAATTAACTGAACTTGAACTTAACAAACTCAAAAAAATATTAAACTACAATAATAATATGCAAAAGCTTATGGAAAAGAATCTCTTATCTTGTATTTATTTTGTTTCTCAGGAATATTCTGAGGATAGTAACTCAGAACCAGATGTGGATCTTGAAAACCAGTACTACAATAGCAAGGCACTGAAGGAAGATGAGCCAAAGGCCGCACTACTCAGCTTTCAGAAGGTTCTGGAGCTGGAGGGGGGAGAAAAAGGGGAGTGGGGGTTCAAAGCGCTTAAGCAGATGATTAAGATCAACTTTAAACTGGTATGCATCCTATGTCATACTTATATTTAAATCTTCTATAATTTTTATTATTAAATTGAACCTCTCTCCTTTTCAATAAATTTACCTTTTGATTGACCCTACAAAGTGTATTCAATAAAAACCTAGTCTAGTTTCTAAAAAATACCATTATACAAAAACAGTTCTAATCCTAGAAGAAGGATATATCACCAAGTATTCCCAATAAGAAAAGGGAGAGGCTTTTTGCCCAGGCGTGGGACATCAAAAGGATATTAAAAAATACAAATTAGTGTTACACTAATTTTTTTAACCTTATGTATGTAGCAGGTCACTGAAATTTATCCTGAATGGTGGTAGTAACAAGGTGCTATTTTGCAGAGCAACTTCACTGAGATGATGAGCAGGTACAAGCAGTTGCTGACATACATCAAAAGTGCTGTCACCCGGAACCACTCGGAGAAGTCCATCAACTCCATCCTGGACTACATCTCCACGTCTAGAAATGTGAGCTTGCTTAATATTTTAACAAAGTAGCAATGATCAGATTAAACTTAAGCTTAAGCTAACAAAAAATACTAAAAAACAGAATACAATACAAATTTAAGTGGGCTCTCATACAACAGAGGATAATGATTGAACAACGATGATATTTTTGGCGTTTTTATAGATTATGGTATGGACCCTTGTGCGCGAGTCCGACTCGCATATGGCAGGTTTTTTAACAAACTTATTTTCTTACATGTGAACCATTACAGTGTTTATGAATTGTCAACAAAACAAAAAGACTACCACCCATTTGGAATGTATTTCCTATGGAGAAGAATGGGTAAAAATCTCCATAGTAGCTCTTTTCCAAAAGAAACAAAATTCTGAAACATGTTTTCCTAATTGCAAGTATTAGGCTAGAAAAGTTTTGAAGCTTAAAAGTCACATTACATCTCAGATCTGAGATTATTTTTGTTTATTAAGTTCTATTATAAAGTGTTTCTGACAGATGGAATTGCTACAAGACTTCTATGAAACCACTCTGGAGGCGCTCAAAGACGCCAAGAACGACAGGCTATGGTTCAAGACCAACACGAAACTTGGCAAACTGTACTACGATAGAAGTGACTTCAACAAACTGGCTAAAATACTGAAGCAATTACATCAAAGTTGCCAGGTACACACGGTACAATAATAGAATTTTGAACATTTTTGTTCTTTAAATACATTAAATTCTAAACTTAAGTAATTATACAATACATGTGTGTAGTAGATGGATTAGAATTTTAATTTTATAACAGACAGATGATGGTGAGGACGACCTCAAGAAAGGCACGCAGTTACTAGAGATATACGCGCTAGAGATTCAAATGTACACGGCTCAGAAGAACAACAAGAAGCTGAAGGCGCTGTATGAGCAGTCCCTACACATCAAATCCGCGATACCGCACCCTCTCATCATGGGAGTAATTAGAGGTGACTAACTGACATGCTATATGAATAACAGCTGAGACCCGGCGGGTGCCCCTACGCTCAAAAAATGTTTATGTAGTGGTCTAAAACCATCTTCGCATTATTGCCTTTTTAATGAAACCAGTTTGGGGCACATCGGTTCGATGGTTTCAAGTTTCAAAGTCTGTAATGGACATAGGTACTATGTGATTCAAATGAGAATAGGATCGAGTCTGCGCCATATTGTGACGGAAGAAAACGAATTATGACTTTAAATAATTAAATATTATACTAAGACAATTTACTACTAATTTAACCTTTTTATTTAAATTTGATGTAAGACTATTATTATTGATATGCAAATAAGTTTTAGGCAAACCATACTTTTCAAGTGACATTTGACAGATATAGGTTATTGATATTCCTATTCTTATTGGATCGCACTGTAGAAACAATGTTCGGGTTGTATATATCGAGGGGTGAAAGGCTATCAGAATCAGAATATTTTTATTCATATAAACCAATACAGGCACTTATGAATCGTAATAAATTTTAAAAATAGTAGCTCTACCACCCATTCGGAATGCATTTCCTATGGAGAAGAATGGGCAAGAAACTCCATGGTTGCTTTTTTTCAAATAAGGATTTACATTTTTGCTATTTGACTTAAGCAATACTTTTGGGCGATATTGACTTGAATACATATTTGGAATCAGCTATGTTTTCGGCGTCGAGTTAAAAATGTCGCACTTTCACCCCTCGATATATAGATAAGAAATTGTGTGCTGTGGTGACTGAAAAAACTGTGACAGTTATCCACCTGCTTATATGAGCAAAACTAAAACTAGTAATTGGAACATGTTCGGTACATTACTTGAATACTTGCACAGTTGCCTAAAAGAGAAGGCCAAACTTATTTTTATTACAATAAAGGTAATTCCATTGGCACCAAAGTAAACTAATGGTATTTTTAATGGTGTCTATAGTTAAGGAGTAGTTAGGGGCCAACAGAATGCACATGATTATCTCTTAAACTAGTTCAAGATACTCTATCCAGGATGCGTGGCCGCGCAGCTTTTACCACAGAAATTATATCTTTATGTACAGGATGTTTCAGAAGTCCGAAGTAATACTTTGGGTACATATACGGCAGCTCATATGTGGATGCTTAGTGAAGACAATTTATACCTAACTATCATAGTTTCTGAGTTAACTAACTAACATACCTTTGAACATTTGTCACAGGTATCGTGTTCTGGCCTTTGGGTACATCCATAACCCTATTCAGCAGTGTAAACTACACTTATGAGAGGCGGCTACCAATATTCACAAAACAGAACATGCAAATTTTACATAGGACTCGAGATATTACGAGTTATAGAAATTGACGACGAAAAAAAGTTGGAAAAACATGGTCGAATTTCAATCAATTTTTTATACCATTCAGTTGTATACACGATACTGATGCTAGCGTCCAAGTATTATTTCGGACTTCTGATACACCCTGTATATTCACCAAGAGTTCGTTTTGGTTTTGGAAAAAAAATTGCAGCAAGCTTGTTGACTTCCCCAGAGTGCTTTATGAAACAAATAAAGCAACTGTACTTACTCCCCATTCGTGATATTCCTATTATGTTTGTAGAGTGTGGCGGCAAAATGCACCTACGCGAGGGAGAATTCGAGAAGGCTCACACGGATTTCTTTGAGGCTTTCAAGAATTATGATGAGTCTGGCAGCCCGCGACGAACTACATGCCTGAAATACCTTGTGTTAGCTAACATGTAAGTATTTCACGTATAGACGAGCTTCAGAACTTATCTAATTCTGTATAAATTAACTTTTTATTTATATACATTTTCACGCCTGTATTCCCGGAAGGGGTAGGCAGAGATGCACTGCAGTACGCCAACACTTCGTCGATGTATTTTAGTCCCAATGTAATAGGGGAGGAGCCTATTGCCATTATACCGGGCACATTCTCCCTCAATACGAGGGAGATTTTTGGGCCATTGTTCACCACACTGGCCCAGTACGGGTTGGTGAACTCCTCACACCTTTTTAATAGACGTGCAGGTTTCCTCACGATGTTTTCCTTCACCGTTTCATAGCAAGTGGTAATCTCGGATGAAAATTAGATTTTATCATTTATATTTTACTTTTGTTACAGGCTAATGAAATCCGGTATCAACCCATTCGACTCACAAGAAGCGAAACCGTACAAAAACGATCCGGAAATCCTCGCGATGACAAACCTAGTGATGGCGTATCAGAATAACGACATCAACGAATTTGAGTCCATACTCAAACACAATAGGAACAACATAATGGATGACCCATTCATCCGGGAACACATAGAGGACCTGCTCAGAAACATCAGGACACAGGTGCTCATCAAACTAATTGGGCCATACACCAAGATCCACATACCGTTTATATCGAAAGAGTTGAATATCGATGAGAAGGAGGTGGAAAATTTATTGGTCACATGCATTTTGGATAAGTGAGTATTTGTTCAGGTATCTTTAGTATGTTATCCTTCTTTCATTCATGCTCCTTGAAGGATTGTATAGTCTTATGGGATTGTGTTAGTATATCTGATAAAACGATTACGAAACTAATATTTTTTAGACTAGCGCCCGAAGTTTGTTTTCTATGGTGATTGTGGGCAGTAGAAAGCATTCACTTGTAAATTTCGATTCATTCACTTAGATGAAAATTTATAATACTCTGATTTTTTTACAAGCTTTATATTAACTTACAATGTATGTCCGGGTGGAGGAATCTTGCAACTGAATTTTAAATCAGTTATCTTTAACCGATTGAGCTGATAGTTGGTATACACGCTTATTTTGGATGACATTGCATGCCTAACTATGTTACGTCATTCTAATTCCAATATGGCGGATCATCCAAGATGGCGGAATAGTTATTTTTTCTGCACTACCACAGTATGGGTATCAAATGAAAGGGCTTGCTCAGGAAAACACGAAAACTAAGGGCAATTAAATAAAAGCTTGTTTTAAAGTGTTTTTTTCCATTAATTTTTAGAATCAAATACTCTAGAGAAGTTTTCTTAAATTATTTTCTGTGTTACTCAAATGTATATCCGATCGCAGTACGATCAGCGGGCGCATAGACCAAGTGAACTCTGTGCTGGAGCTGGCGAGCGGCGCGCAGGGCGCGGCGCGGTACAACGCGCTCGACAAGTGGACCGCGCAGCTCGCCGCGCTGCATCTCGCGCTCGCCAACAAGATGGCGTGAACATTCACACCAGCCACGCACTCACGCACCGCGAGCGTATCGAGGGTACCTATCTGTTACTTTTTGTGATGTTTTGGCGATGACTAGCTTTAAGATTATCTTACCTTGGCACAGTGGGTCGGGTTGAGAATCTTAATTATTAGTCGCATCGACTCGAATTGATATCCTCGAGGACTCATGTCGTTCATGTGCTCGCCTACACTCAACCGGCATGTATATGGCGCTCTGAAAGACATAAATATTACAATAAATGTCTATTCAGGGCAGATGTAGGACACGACAAGTCGTGTCGCACTATGTCACTACGACGAGAGTTTGTATGAATTAAAACATTATGCAACCGAAAAGTGAATGAACAATACGAAGAAATTGCCAGAATTACTATTACTGAGGCATAATTAAAACTTTTCGTTAAATAACTATGTCATTGCATAATTTGTACGATTGCGTAACAATAGGAGACGACTGCCCAACTCGCTGTGCTTACGAAATATGGAAAAGATACCCATATATACCATAAAAAGTAACGTGTATTTCATAGTGTATCCCTTATACATTAAAGACTGTTTTTTTACATTCGCTTCAAAGAAATAATTCCTGGGTGTAAATATTCCTATTCTCTTGTAAGTGTTCCCAAAATTAAATAGGTATATTCGTCCGATAATATAAAGTTAATATAATATTACGTATAATTATGTGAAAGTGATTATTAAGTTATTATGACTGTGCCCACTAAAAACCGACATTCATATTTTATTTAAAATCCATATTGGTGAACACCTAAAAGTTAAAATGATCATTTCAATAAAAGATTACAATCAATGTGATATTTTAGTTAAGTAATAAGTATTTAATAACAATGAATTATGGAGTATGAATTGATCATTTTAAATATGTTGACTAGAAATCATTGTTACTTAGTATTGGGAACACTCATACAGACCAGTTTGATATTTGCCGCACTGTACGCAATTTTCGGCGAAAATTTACGCGAATAAACAGTTTCAAGAAGCAGATACGTTTATCATTTTAATAAAAACCTGACCTTTTTATTGTAAATACATAATCACGCCTGTATTCCCCGTAAGGGTAGGCAGAGGCGTACTACAATGCAACCACACTTCACCGATATATTTTGGTCCCAATGTAATAGGGGACGAGCCTATTGTTATTATACCGGGCACATTCTGCCTCAATACGAGGGAGATTTTGGGCCATAGTCCACCACGCTAGCCCAGTGCAGGTTGGTTAAATTCACACGCCTTATAATAGACGTGCAGGTTTCCTCACGATGTTTTCCTTCACCATTCAGTAAGTGGTAATCATTATGGAAAATGACATTCGCACATGAAAATGATCATAATATTTTAATGATTAAAAAAAACATTGAATAATAAGTAAATATTTATTAAAAATAGATTTCGTATTTAACTAGTTTAAATTGGACGGATTGGTATATCACAGGTTAGTTATATACATTTCCATTAGTACATATACACTTGATATTAACGTTTTTAATAATATTATTTAATACATATTGACCTAAAACGATTCGATAACATACGATTATATGTGAAATTACAAGTATTAGATGGCACAAGTTGTTAAGTATCTGCCTGATAAAACATCATTTATATACCTCCTAGTTTCTGAAGACTTATTATTTATGTTTACAAAATCTCGGTCACTTCCAATTGGCACCATTTCTTCTAATAAACATGATTAATGGTTATCATTGTTAATCTTACGAACACAACAGTGTATAATTTTGTATCGCTAACAGACAGTCAGACATATTGAACTTTTTTTTTTACATAAGGACATACATTGCACACTCATTCCTAATACATTATGGGTATCTTCTTTTGTTTTATCATCCCGCCTTTACCGCCCGAAAGTGTAGACAGACGTAATTAGACAGTTCAAGATAATTTCGATATTTAGTAGGTTTTAAACGTAATTCGTTTTCGAACACTGTTCGCATTAGTGGCCAGTCCACGTATTCGTTGACTTATTCGAGATATGTGTATTGTAGCTATCCCCGCTGGTCAGGTGGTGCGTGTCAGTGTGCGGGTTTCTCGTGCAGCCAGGGCCGGAAGATGGGCAGCGTGCTGGGGTAGTGCGTGGGCGGGTGAGGCGTCTCTGCATTCTCATCACGGAACGGATAGGTACCCAGCAGTATCGGCAGCTGAAGCTTCACTTCTTTTTCTAAGCTCTTCGGCTCGATAATAAACTGGAATCAAGTATATATACAATTTGGTTAATCATTCCTAAAAATGTTTCTATCACAAAAGAATAGGTAGGTCGTTCTCGTGCTGCAAATCGGATATACTAAAGGTTAAAAATGATTCAGCAAGGTCACTTTTTTCTTGTACTCGTATTCGATTGACAAGGCATGCAATAAAAACCCACAATACACGGACGTTTGCATTCACAAAGTATTCCTAAATCCACTAAGTTCTTAAAATATATTGTATAGTTCTTAAAATACATTGTAAAAGAGTTGATTATTTTGGGAAATAGTTTACACATGGAGTACTAATTTGTCAGTGAATTAAGAACCCATGCACATAATACACATTTGCCACGTTGCCCAGATAAATAAATGACATTAAAACAAAAGGTTGTGAACACATTTAGATGGGTATACTTACAAATACATCATATTGCACGGAGATGAGATGGCAGCCGCGCAGGTTGGTGGGCGGCAGCGGCGGCACGTAGAGCAGCTCGCGGCGCCACGCGTCGCTGTCCCCGGGCCGCGTCTTGCCGTGCGCCAGCGACGCCAGCTCGCGGACCTCCTTGGCCGCTACCTTTCCGTGTGCAGAGTATTGAATTGTCTGTAAATAATATTCCCCGTAACTATAAACTCTGATTCTGATGTATACAGGATGTTTCAGAAGCATTGTTTGCATCAGTATCGGGTATACAACTGAATGGTATAAAATTGGATCGAATCTCGACCATGTTTTTCCAACATTTTTTAGGGTTCCGTACCCAAAGGGTAAAACGGGAACCCTATTGCTGAGATTTCGCTGTCCGTCCGTCTGTCACCAGGCTGTATCTCATGAACCGTGATAGTAAGAGAGTTGAAATTTTCACAGATGATGTATTTCGGTTGCCGCTATAACAACAAATACTAAAAAACAGAATAAAATAAATATTTAAGGGGGCTCCCATACAACAAACGTGATTTTTTAGCCGTTTTAATAGATAATGGTACGGAACCCTTCGTGCGCGAGTCCGACTCGCACTTGGCCGGTTTTTTTAGAAGTCAATTACTATAACTCGTAATATCTTGAGTCCTTTGTAAAAATTTCATGTTCTGTTTTCTGACTATTGGTAGTCACCCCTCATAAGTGTAATTTACATTGCTGAATAGAGTTGTCTATGTACCCAAAGGCCAGAACACGATACCTGTGACAAACATTCAAAGGTCTATAACTTAGTAACTATGATAGTTAGGTACAAACTGTCTTCACTAAGCATCCACATATAAGCTACCGTATATGTACCCAAAGTATTATTTCGGACTTCTGATACACCCTGTATATACATACATTATAGTTTACTTTTAAAGTAGCAATAACTTACGCAACAGACCAAATCAAACTATAGAGGTTGACTGAAATTTTCACTAATATGATGAGAACAGTCTAAAATAAATTACTTCAAGCACATCACTTGGTATTGATTCCCACACTGAATCTATTGGAAGCAGGATCATTAATTAATGCATGCATGTAGGTTCAGCAAGTTTATGTGCAGGGTCTTCGCAAGAGCATCCAAAGCCAATCAGTAATACCTTACACAGGCACTGACTTGTGACTGCTGACATACCTCCGTGAGCGCAGCTCTGCTCGCTTTGATAGTGGTCTTGGAGTTGTTGACGAGGTGTGCGGTGAGCACGATGCTCTCGCCCGGCACATACGCGCCGCGGTCCAGCGCCACGCGGCACGTCACGGCGCCGCCGCCCACGCAGCCCACGCCCAGCCGGTGCTCTACACTGCACTCGAACTGTTGCTGTACGAAAGGCAAGAGGTATAGGGTTTTAAAGGAACTCTTCAATTAACTCCTTACGAGTTCTTAAATTCTTCTACATCCAAGGGTTGTCTGATAGAGATCACTTGAAATAATTATTTTATACATAGTTTGTCTTACTTTAAGAGGTAGAATAATAAATACTTATATCTACAGCTATTTACAAGTTTTCAGGTAATATATGTGGTTATTGTTTAGTAATATGATCAATCCATACTACATATTTTTATGCCATCTGCAGTACATGGGTGTGCACACAGATTCGGTATGCTTATAATTACAAATTACAACCAAATATGAGAAGAAATGAGTAAGATTTGGCAGAGAAGAAGGGCACATTAAATTGATCTTAGAAATAGGAATAACAACTATTTAACTGTCTACATATATTATAACTTGCAATTGTCTTTATACTACAACAGTTTTAAGAACTACTTACAGCCAGTACAGGTGGCTCCATATTCAAGTCAATAGGGTTCATCACAATGAAGACCTGTTGGTTCTTATGCGTCAGGCCGTTGGGTTCCCGCAGTGCTGCCTTGCAGTAGTACTGGACCCAGCCGTGGGTGCCCAGGAATGTCGAGGGCAGGCCCATGGGTAGGCCTAACTTGAAGGGGAAGCTATGTATGCCTGGCGACAGGACTGATGTGCCATGACCTAGGTAGGATTTATTTTGATAATTAATTTGAGCAGCTGCTTTCCAAAATCCCACTGGGCTAGTACCTCTGCCAAAGCAAAAAATATGTTGCGCTATGGTGCTTTGTCACTTTCTCAATTCATATGAGAGAAAGACACATCATGAACATTTTTTATGTCACAGATCTTGTCTTGACGCTTATGCTAACCCTCTGATGGCACATATCTAATAATCATTATCATACATTTTGCAATAATTAAAACCAAAATTCTATGTTGATGAAAAGTTATAAATAGAATCTAATGAGTCTACTAACCTGGTTCACCAAGCAGTCGCATTCTAAAATCAATATAATTCTCTTTGTCAAAGAGCCTCTCGTGGCGTCCAGATCCAACCCTAACCACTCCTTCACCTATCACATGGAAATGTAAACCTGAAATATGATATTTTGTTGTATTTTTACACATTATAATGTAAGCAACACAAACACTCTGTCAAGAGAACATATTAATTACTGGGTGTACATGCCTCATCTAATTTTTTAGTCACTTTTACTTATTATTGTTTATTGAACATATCCATAACCTGACAAATTTACAGCTCCTTGTATGTATGTATTTGGTCATCATTCATTTTTATTTATTATGTTTATTGTATTTGTCCTTGCTATTAATTACTTGACATTGGCGAAATACCCGCGCTAGTCGCAGGTGAAGCCATTCCTCATCTTATTCCATTAAATATCATCATTTCGCTCATTTCGTAAAAAATATATATGTATGTATTTAATATACATATATAGAAGCTAGAAAAGTAAACCTTGTTAAACCTAAGCAATAAAAAATCTTAAAAAGAGATTTATATACTATTTTTCTGTGTTGGCTTTTTTTCTGTGTTTTGCTTAGTAAGGTTTGCCTTTCAAACATTGATATGGTTCACTTGTTAAACTGTGCTTATTAAAATTGATTCTGTTTTTTATATAGTTATCATACTTATATGTCCAGTAGGGGCTCAATATATTATGACTTGATAAAATAAAATTGATGAGCTAGACTCTCACTTTCCGGAGTGGCCCCAGTTGGCTATGGACCGCAATAAGTGGAAAAAGGGAGGAGAGGCCTTTGCCCTGCAGTGGGACAGTCAAGGCTTGATATGATATGATATATAAAATAAAATTGAAATATTATAAAATAACAAAAAAGACTTTCAACACATTTATCAAAATTTCTGGAACTACTAAAACTAGGCCTGCCTGGTTCTATGGGAAATTGATACAATATGATTTTATAGTCATAAACAGCTACCTAACAGTGTTACCTAAAAAAAAAATAGAAAATGCCTATACCAAGATTCTGGCAGTATATTATCTTCACAGATGTAATTTTCTTATTTGCTAACAGTTTCTTATAAGAAACCAATATTATTTGTTCAACAAATATTAGATCATGTTCAATGCCAACATTCCTAAGTTTGTTTTCCTTATGTCTTATTACAAGGTAATAGTCTTACCTAACACTGGTGTGTCATCTTGCAGCTCCATTAGCACTTTCCCGGACAAAAACTGACCAGGAAAATACAACAGTGACGTATTGTCAAACACTATTAGAAATTTGAGCAGTTTGCGCGGCATTTTACTTGATCGGTGACCTTCTTGAATTCACTGGCTGCTCGTTTATCTGTACTAACAATAGAAAACATACACTAAACTGTAAATAAAGGCACTAAGCGATTTCACGTACTCCCATTGAAGTATGCAAACGCAATATATTATATCATTTTTATTACGGAAGAGTATTTCGCAACTTTTTCACACACAAATTGCAATGGCTATGTTTTAATTTGTCACGATGTGTATTAGGAACCTTGCGGCTATGAAAGTCACGCCTACGATGACTTTATCGTTAAATATCTCACATCGTAGGCTGTATACAACAAAGTTAAGAAATATGTTAATCGAAGGCCATCAAGTATGACGGTACGGCACCCACCTTGCCCAATTTAAGGCTTATAATTATGAATGAAAACTGCTGCCTTAAACAAATAACTCCACTTTTAATTCAAACGCCAAACTTTTGCTTCATTTGGATCATTGTAAATCAATCTGAATAATACAAAAAAATCTTTAATCACTAAACTTTTTACGAAAACTTTGACACTTTGACACTCATGAAGTAGTGAGGGGGTGGAGGGGGCAGGGCGTGCGAATACGAAGTTGAACTTAATTTGAAGTAAATAGTTTCGTTTATTAATATTTTGATTTAAAAAAGCAGTTCTAACGTCCGAAATCCGAAAGTATTATAATAATGTTTACTAAGCATGTCAATACGCCTCCAAATTTATTGAAAAAATAAGAAATATGTCAAGGCACATTATCAATAATAATAAATCTCGTCAAAAATTATGTTCTCATGGATAAAATATATTGGTCAATGGTAAACTATACTCTTTGACTTATTATATTCTTTGCTTTTTGGTAGAGATACTCTGAGAGTTTCTAGTAATCTGTGGCTGAGGGATTTGTTTTGGTTGGGTGTTAAATTGTTGTTATCTTGTTTTTTTTAAATTAAACGACACCGTTTAATTTATTCTTAATCTGTAATAATAAAGAGTTAAATATCACAATGCCGAGTGAAATGATAACACTCCAACTTGGCCAATGTGGCAATCAAAGTATGTAAACATTCGTCCATTTACATCACTTATTTTGAAAGTATAAAGACGGGTGTAAACAGTGTTATTTAATTATTACAGTCGGTTTTGAGTTCTGGAAGCAGTTGTGCATAGAACATGGGATATCTCCTGAGGGTATATTGGAGGAATACGCGTCGGCGGGGTCGGATCGAAAAGATGTGTTCTTTTACCAAGCTGATGACGATCATTACATTCCTCGGGCGGTACTATTGGATCTGGAGCCTCGAGTGATCCATACTATAATGAATTCACCCTATGCAAAGGTAACCAAAAAAAATACCTTCAAAAATATAAGTTCTTAGCTGAAAATAGAAAAGTAAACTTCCTCTTCCTGCTTCCTTTGTTACTAATTCAAAATTCCTAAAAATCCCTCCTCCGGTAAAGCTGTAAAGGCCAACAGCGTAGTCCATTAAAAAAAAAACCTAAAAATCCTTGACTATATACTATAAACCTGAAGTAAGATGCTAGATCTTCTGATGTTAGTCCTTCTAAACTAGTCTGGGGTGTAGGCTGAATTTACAAAAGTTAATAAAGTATATGAAACATTGCATAGTCTATCATAGTCATCTATTCTCTAACTTGTAAGTACATATAAAATTATATTTCAGTTGTACAATCCTGAGAATGTCTACCTATCTAAACATGGTGGTGGTGCCGGCAACAACTGGGCATCAGGCTATGCGCAGGGCGAGAAGCTCAATGAAGAAGTGTTTGATATTATAAACAGAGAAGCTGATGGCAGTGACAACTTGGAGGTAATGCTATCAATTTGGATAAACAATATATTTGAACTTATACCTACTCTTAGATATATAACCAATGCTTTTTTATATCAATAAACTGTTTCCACATCAATTAAATATACTGTAAGATATTTTTATTAATTAAATGGTCAAGGATGATACATGTTAAAAGATAATTTTGCACAGCACTAAATGGATATTTCATAAATATGTTAGTTTTCTTATATTTACACGAATACTATACATTGAAATAAAACTATTTTACGGATTTTATCACATTTATTTACTATTTTATTTTCCCGACGTTTCGGCTGCTTTACAGCAACCATGGTCACGGGAGGACTGAGGTGTTAAACGTCCTGATGTCATAGTTAATAAAATAGTAAATAAACGCGATAAAATCCGTAAAATAGTTTTATTTCAATATTTTAGTTTTTATTTGTGTATCTTATACTGGCATTTTTGCATATGTTACCATGAAAATATTTTCATGGCAGGGTTTTGTGCTGTGTCACTCCATAGCCGGTGGCACTGGCTCTGGCATGGGCTCTTACATCCTGGAGCATCTTTCGGACAGGTTCCCAAAGAAATTGGTGCAGACATACAGTGTGTTCCCCAATTTAGATGAAATAAGGTAAGTTATTTGATAATGTAGCCAGATAGTAGACACAGGGTGTGGTAATGATGGTGTCTAATCAAAAATATAATTAGAATTACCATAATCTTCTAGTAAAGTATAGTAATACTAGCGGCCCGTCCCGGCTTCGCACGTGTTTATAATATAGCCTATGTTACTCAGTGATAATGTAGCTTTCTAATGGTAAAATAATTTTTAAAATCCTTCCAGTAGTTTTTGAGTTTATTTGTTACTTACAAAAATACAAATCTTTCCTCTTTATAATATTAGTATAGAAGTATAGATTGTTTATACTTTTTACTACAAAGTACAGAATTTTATTTATTTTAAATCCTTTTAAAATCCCTCCAATTGCTTATTCACTGTTATGAGACTAATATGTCTTTGAGGATATAGCTAATCTATCTCTATAAAATTTGATCATTGAGCTGAAGCAAGTTTGATTATTTGAAGGTAGTTGTGACTTTATTAGTTGTTGCGGTAAATTTGGAGAGGCCACTGTTATTAAATGAAATGCGGAATAGCTGCGTCCACATTAGCAGGTATTTTGCCAGTAGTATACTACAGCCCTTTTAATATCCCACTGCTGGGCACGGGCCTCCCCTCTTGCGAGGGGGACTCAGACCATAATCCACCACGCTGGCCCAGTGCGGGTTGGTAGACTTCACACATCTATCAAGAACTAGTCAAGTTCCCTCAGACGTGCAGGTTTCCTCACGATGTTTTCCTTCATCGATTCATAGCAAGTGATAATCTCAGATGAAAATGAGATTCGCACATAAATACCAGAGGTGCGAGTCGGGGTTTGATTGAACCTGCACACTTTGATTGCAAGGCGTGCGTTCGACAACTCGGTTACCACTGCTCTGGCCAGTAGTGGTGTCAAGTAATTCATAGCATCAACAATTTCAATGAATACACATGATAGGTGATGCTGGTGTAAAAGATGAGGCGGGAGACCTCTGAGTAACCATTATGGTAATTCCAGTGACGTAGTAGTCCAACCATACAACTCGCTGTTAACCCTGAAGCGTCTGACGGAGAGCGCGGACTGTGTGATGGTGCTCGACAACACGGCGCTCAACCGCATCGCGAGCGACCGCCTACACATACAGAACCCTTCATTCGCGCAGATCAACACACTCGTGTCCACTATCATGAGTGCCAGCACTGCAACACTTAGGTGAGTAGCAAAACTACTACTTGGGAGGTTAGTCAGAGACATTTTAAACAGCTCTATAGATTAATAACATCACAAGACTAGGCTACTGTATCTTTGATAGATGGTGCTCCTAATGTTGTATACAAGTAGTATTTGTTGATGAGATCACTATCAAAATCAAACTGAAGTCAGAACTCACAATATATAAATTATCAAGCACAGATGTTAACTGTAAATAATTCTTATTAAAACTTAGCATGTGTGTTCTACCTTTAACTGCTAATTAATTGGATGTGGCGTCCTTTGCTCAGGTATCCATCGTACATGAATAACGACCTGATCAGTCTGGTCGCGCCGCTGATACCGACGCCACGGCTGCACTTCCTCATGACCGGGTACACTCCGCTCAGCGCCGACCACGAACTGAACACTGTGAGTTACCTCCTAACAACTAAATTGTCAGCAACGCGAACGTTGGAAGCCTCTTTTATACTTATTTCTACCTCACAGGCGCCGAAAATCCGGAAAACCACAGTACTTGACGTGATGCAAAGGTTACTGCAGCCAAAGAACATGATGGTGTCGCTCAGCCCGGATAGGACGAATCAGCACTGCTACATATCAATATTGAATATTATACAGGTATGTGTGTATTCAAACACCTCTCGTGTATCTGAATTTACCATCATGACTATATTCGCAGAAGGATTAGGGACAATTGTATCATAGCTAAATAATAAGGATGCCACTCATTGCTTCCAAAGCGAGTGTTGTACTTGGCTGTACTGCCTGGATGTTTAGTTTCAAGTTACCTATAATTGGGTTAACCCCCAGCACCCACTGGGGGGAGCGAATCAAATTGCTTTTTATTGAAAATGTACTTTGTTTCTATATAAAAAAATGTGATCAATGAGATTTCGTTTAAAAATGTACTGCTTTAATGGATTGATACAATTCATTTTATTACATACTAGCTGTGCCCGCGGTTTCACCCGCGCTAATAGTTACTTTGGCGTAGAGTGATGTTATAACGTATTTATTTGGATAAGGATTCATGTCATGTTTATAAAAATACCTTCGCAAATAATGCGTTATTTTAGAAGAAATTTAATTACCATAAAACAGATTATAGTGAGTTAACCTTAAGAGATTGATATATGCTGTCGCGGCCTTTTTTTTAGAACTTTTAAAGCGGAACAATTCCGGCATACATATTTTTTGCTTAACTTTAACCGTTTAGGCAGCGTACGCAACGGAAGCTTTCAAAAGGATTTTTTTTTCCCGTTTTTGCCACATTATTCGTTGCTGCTCCGCTCCTATTGGTCGTAGCGTGATGATATATAGCTTATAACCTTCCTCGATAAATGAACTATTTAACACAAAAATAATTATTCAATTCGGACCAGTAGTTCCTGAGATTAGCGCGTTCAACCAAACAAACAAACTCTTTAGCTTTATAATATTATATATATATATATATAAGTATAGATAGTATAGATAGGCAATAAATTGGTGGTTGGCGAGGCTTGACGCTCAGGGCTTAGGTGTTTTGTATGGAATTGATATGAATTGTTGGTTTTGTCAGGGTGAGGTGGACCCGTCGCAGGTACACAAGTCACTGCAGCGCATCCGCGAGCGCAAGCTGGCCTCCTTCATCCCGTGGGGGCCGGCCTCCATCCAGGTGGCGCTGTCGCGGCGCTCGCCCTACGTGCACGCCTCGCACAAGGTCTCCGGCCTGCTGCTCGCCAACCACACCAACATATCCTCGGTAATACGCATGTATTATACACGAACCCTTACACCACACCACCACGAACACCTTAATAAATAAAAAAAACCATGTTTCTGTAAATCATTTTTTGCACAAATTACAGTACAGTTTACATTAATTTTTTAATCGACATGTTTTTTCCTCCCATATCGTCAGTTATTCGACAGATGCGTGCAGCAGTACGATAAGCTGCGCAAGCGCGAAGCTTTCTTAGAGGTTTTTCGCAAGGAGCCCATGTTCAGGGAGTCGCTGGAGGAGTTTGACGAGTCGCGCGGAGTCGTCGACGACCTCGTGCAGGAGTACCAGGCCGCCGCCACGCCGGACTACGTCCACTGGAACCCAGGTATAGTACCCTGTAAAACTACACAGCACTGGTCAATAATAAACGCCACTGCTTTACAAAATACCTATAACGTGCTCCTAAAAATGTCGTAGCAATGGACTCGTTGCAAATTAATTTATAATTATTTTTTTAGTAAAATAGCCGATTTTAGTGCCACGAAAAATAAATGTACCTATTCTGCCGTCTTGAGCTGGTGGATAATATATTCTCAAATTTCCTTGGTATATTTCAGAGAGCAGTCAAATATAACGAAAACTAAGATGAAAATGGAAACGACAAGTGGACCATAAAAAGTATTCCAAAGGAGATCGAATGTTGTTTGAGTGCATAGTCTCGTTGTTAATTAAGTTTTTGTTTAACCAGTGCCATTTAAATAATGTAATCTCAATTTGTTAACATCGTGTAATCCATGTCTAGTTTGAGGTTTAAGTTACCTAAAACACGCACAGTCGAAATAAAATGAACCGTGTTTTTACCAAGAATTTATTTTTTAATTTAATAGTACATACATAGCTATCTCTTCGACATTACCTTATTCCGTACACTAATCACTCTGTGGTGCGAAAGGTACACATGTGGTTTTTATAATCCAACTATTGCAGCATGGAGTACTTTACAACATTATTATGTAGACGAACATCGATATTACATGGGGAGTATTTATATAAAATATAACTGACATTCGCATATTTATATTGTAGGTAGTTTTAAGGCGCATTCTACGAGCTCGGCGGTGAAAGCGATTTCAAGGAATACATTGTAAAAGTTTGAAAGTATTAAAATGTTTCAAACCACATTATAAAATTCGCGTTATCGCTAAATACAAAAATAATGTTACACCAACTGCCTCTATAGTGTGTTTGCCACTAAGGTAATAAGTGTTTAGGATTGTTTGCCACACTAGAGAGCAGATCTACCTCCATTTACATTATTATGCCGGTTATGGCGTAGTACAGGGACGTCTAATGCTACAGAATGTAATGATTTGGAAATTGTATTTATACTAAACCATGATAACATCAAGTAATACTTAGTTGGTT
The DNA here is from genome assembly GCA_914767695.1 of Ptilodon capucinus. Classification (NCBI taxonomy): domain Eukaryota; kingdom Metazoa; phylum Arthropoda; class Insecta; order Lepidoptera; family Notodontidae; genus Ptilodon; species Ptilodon capucinus. The sequence goes on along the minus strand of OU611808.1, from coordinate 13,288,375 downwards.
CGTAACATTTACAAGAATAGTGATGTGACACTTGTTATTTTTAATGATACTGAACTGAATGTTGGCATAAACCCATCAGCTGATAAGGTTCTTCTGTATTTGACTAGGTTTGCGTACTATAAGTTATTTTAAGGCTTACCAAGTTTATAGTGGAACTTTTCATTCTTACGTTTTGGCAAGTGAAATGTGTCCTAAGTGAAAACAAAAATCTGCCAAAATCTGCAAAAATTTCAATACATGAAAATAATAAAACTGTATCAAAAACATAATTCACACTCATCCCCAACACACATCACTATAATCTAATATTTATACATGAATATAACAGTTATTCTTATAAAAGTTTTTGAATTCCAACATACAACCACTAATTAAGAACGAAAATTGTGCTGATTCTGTTGGAACCAAACTAGATTTAAGCTAAATTCGACAGTACTAAAAATATTGCTGCCTCACTCACACATTATGGCAGTGAGAAGGACTCAATATGCTTAGTTTAGTTTGGTGGCAACCAAATCGGCACCAATGTTGATGTTGAACATAGTGCGAACAGAACATATGTGATAAGAAACAAATCGCGACTATGTTAATTGAAAGAAGCGATGCAAAGTGCGACACGTTTCTAGCGAAATCAATTTCTGGAATATTCGTCTAGCCTAGTTTACACATATTAAGTTGTTAAGTAATACACTCATTTTGAGAATATTTTACTTTGAAAGAAAAGTCTTTCTTACCAACTTCCTATAAATGCCGACCTAAAGTTGCAGGGCTAATACCGATAAAAAATGATGCAGGTGCAAGAACAAATTACTTTTTTCCTGAAAAACTAAATTTTCTTTTACTTAACATCTTAACACATATAAATTATACTTTAGCGACAAGGCCTTAGCGGCACTGCCGAGACTGTAGGCTAGGAGGTCTGGCTAGGCGCCTGGAACTTGGGCTGGATGATGGATGTCTTGCGAATGGGCACAGTTTCTGGTGTGGGGATGGCGTCGCCGGTAGGCTGCTTGGCAGGCGCCGCCGGGGCCTTGAATGGGGCTGCAAGGTTGCTTGGCCGTTGCTTAGCCATTTGATAGTCACCAGAGTCAAAGAACTTTTGCTGCAAATAGAGACCAAAGGTTAACATATTGTTTTAACATCTCTAAAGTCCGTTAAATCGTCTGATATACTAAAAAGACTGCAAATTATAAAGAAATGCATTACATTTATTTATATTTTACTGGAAACCACAGGATTGCAAAAAATTTGGGTCAAATAATTGCTTACTTAGTAGTTTCACATCATAAGCTTTTTCCTACCATTTCTTATTATGTAATGATTGACAATGTGGAAGTAAGGTCCAGATTTTCAATCAACACTTAAATTATATTACCAAATGATACTTACTCCTTTAGCTAGCCTCTTCTGCAAGAATGCAGAGTGTCCTCCTGGTCCTCTCCCAAGCATTGCATTAGGGAATTTGGCCTTCAGTTTTGCTTCCTCCAACTTCTCTAGCTCCTTCGGCTGAGACAAAATTCGCGTAAATGTTATAGAGTAAAGATTGCATTCTTGTAAATTTAAACAGTTATCACAAGCATTATTTAGATACTTACATCCTTTGGAGGTTCATTTTGGTCAGGTGAGTCACCCATTATGTAGCTGTTACTGAAAATAAGATCTATAATTAATATAAAACACACGAGCTTTAGTTGACGTTGCCGCTACTTTACCAATTAATTTGATAAATTAATTGTTTACCCTCCTAAGTAAAAAACAAAGGATTCACAGCAGCCACAAAATGTAAACCACAACTCACACTTTACAACGAATCTGTACCATAATAGCTAAATGAACTACTGTTTGTATCTACAATTGTGATTAAAACACATGGTTTGCCGTTACAATAATAAAAAATACTGAGGTAATTTCAATAACGTTCGATCAACGGAAAGTTGTTTACCTTGATAATCCTTCGTATCACACGGATAAATGGTAATTACATGCAGTTGAAGCAACAACAATTAATGGAATTCGTAAATAGTGACCAGAATGGATTAGATAGATCACAATTTATCAAAAAGCGCACAATATTCCAGTGATTTTGGTAAAGTAAAAATGGCGTTTAATATAATGTTGCATATGGAATCTTATATTTTCTACCAAACAACCCATGATTATACTTTCTACCACTACAGGGGTAGCTTCTGCGAAAATGCCCTATATAGGTATGTCATATAGGGCCATTGCAGTAATGGGCTGAAAGAACTTCAGATCACCCACCCACCTATTACTTTATATAACACGAGATAAGTAATTACAATAGTTTTATATTTTTTTAAAGTACAAAAAAGCAATGATTTTGAAAATATTGTACCAAACGCCATCAAATTAGAGAACAACCAAACTGTCAGGGCAGAATGTCACGTTAGGTGCAGGCTGTCAGATTCAATCAGTCAAACAAATCATTCAAATTTCAAAACAATAGGAAGTCGGCATGCATACAAAGTGCAAAGCGAAAGTTAATTTTCGGCTTTTGTACGAAACTATTTAATTTAATAGATACTCAGTAATTTAAAATGGACACTGACAGTATTGATGATGATATAGATGGTTCTATCGTGAGTATTCACGTGCGAAACTTCTTTTGTCATGACAATTTGGAGGTGAGCTTGAACAGAAATGTTAACTTTATCGTCGGTCGGAACGGGAGTGGGAAAAGTGCTATACTCACAGCACTGGTAGTCGGTCTGGGAGGCAGAGCATCTGCAACGAATCGAGGAAGTAATTTGCATTGTAAGTACATTTAGTATTTACTTATCAACTTCAAACATCAAACGTTTAATTCCTACTCGAAGCTTTCTGCTTATTGCCATTAAACATCTTCAATTAGCTCCCGCATTGTATTTGTAGCTGTAATATATTACTTTTTAGCTTTCATCAAGAAAGGCGCCAATTCTGCCTCCATTGAGATAAAGATTAAAAACAGCAGTGAAAGAGCATACAAACACAATATTTATGGTGACCTGATCACTATTGTGAGGACTATAAACGCCTCCGGTGGCTCCAGTTACAAAGTCAAATCTGCTTCTGGTATGTATCAGATCAATTCATGAATCAAAACTAAGTACAGAGAGAGACACTTAATAATATGTTCCATATTGTTGTAATAGTTCTAATGATCATCTTTGTATATGCATCAAACCTGATAAAGTACAACTGAGTATATTGTGGTACTATCACTAATTGACCACTAGCCTAACCTAACCCATATGTAACAAAATCAGGTTCATAAACTCAAAAACATATATCTCATTATAGTTTCATTAAGCTATAAGTGGCCAGTTATATCCAGTCCCTATGGTGTAGCATTACTGTCCCTTAACAATAATCAATGCCTTTCTAGTCCGAATATGATTTAGGTATTTACATAAATACCCACAGGTGATGTCATATCAACAAAATATGAAGAAGTAAACAGTATTATTCTCGCCCACGACATCCAAGTGGATAATCCAATATCAGTACTCAACCAGGATGATGCTAGGAGTTTCCATGCATCAGATGCCAAGAAGAAGTATGCTCTGTTCCGTAAGGCAACAAACCTGGACCAAACTGAAAACAACTATGGGAGGGCTCTTGAGAATTGTCAAAAAGCTAATGCTATTTGGACTAGGAAAACGGATGTAAGTTTTTTTATATTTGGGTGTGCTCTGATAATTTTTGGAGCTAAACCTTGATAATGATCTACAATAATAGAAGCTTTCTCTTAGATACTGTTGACATATTTATTGCATTTCAAGATGTACCATTCTGATAAAACTTGATCCTAAAAAATCAAGTGCAGTAGCCGCTAATGTATTTTGGCATAATGTGTACACTACAATTTATTTAAATACAGTTAAAATTGTGACATCACTACCTCTTTAGAAGTCATTTTTAAGAAGCTCATCAAGCTTGCTAGAAGCTGCTTCCATCCTTTATCATTTGTGTTTGTTCACTCAGTACAAATGTGAAGCAACAATAATTAACAATTAACAATGTTCATCAACACGCACTGGGCAGTGTGGTGGATTTCCGCCCAAATCTCCCTGGCATTGAGAGGGAGGTGGTTGGAGGAGGAGGAATAGTAATAGGCTGCCCACCTATTATCCTATTACATTGGGACCAAAATACATTAAGTGCCCCATCGGAGAGGTGGTTCAAGATACAAGCGTGTTGATGATGTGTTATTATTATGTACAGGCATGTGTAGAACTAGAGAAGGAGTACAAAAAGTGGAAGACGAGTCATGAGCAACTGCAGTCTCGGGACGAAATAGAGGCGCTCAAGCAAACCCTACAGAACGAGTACTATTGGAGTGAGATAGCGGAACTCGAACGCGACGCCGCCACGATACAGGCGCAGTACGATAAACAGAAAACAAAGATGGACAAGCTGGCTGATAAATTGAGCAAAATGGAACAGAATTACGGCAGCAACACTGAAGCTATCGAGTGAGTTAGCAGACATTTTATTAAACAGAAGTTTCATCACAAAAATGAATCATATTATGAGTCATTATTACTATTTGAAACATATTGTGGTTCAAAGTGGCTTGCACATATTAAATCGCAAACATAAATAAATATTTGTAAATAGAGGCAAGTAACTGATAAGTAAGTATTATCTTTCGAAACATTTTATCTAAATATTTTTTAGTTCTCACACTACTTTCATAGGCTTTAAATATTTTCTTTCTTCTAACGTCCAAAATCGTTCATAATCATATACAACAATATGATAGATATGCAACAATAGGATAACAATTTTCCGATTTTAATAGTGCCTTGAAGAGCCAATTGGATGAAATGAACCTAAAGAGAACAGCCCTGAGTCAGGAGCTTCGGGATGTAGAGGATGAGATGAATAGTGCAATGGGTTCGCTGCGGACCACGCAAAACAGCTCCGGGAAGTACAAGGAGTCGCTCAACAGGGAAAAGAGGAAGATTAGTGATCTGGAGAGGGAGATTGAAAATATTGCGTGAGTTTTATTCAAAGTACCTATTTATTTACATACTGTCTGATGCAGGTTAGCGCGTTTAAGACAACTTTTGATATAATTATTAGCACTTTTTTTGGCAAAATTGTTCTTTATATTTTTTTCCATAATTAAACATACAACTACAGTCAAGGCCAAGAACAGTACACAATATAGACAAAGACAGCATCGCTTGTACCATTTAGGAGTACTTGTACTTTAAGTTCGCGATAAGCATACTCTGCGCGCTGCCTGATATTCAGTTCAAAATCATCACTGAGCAAGGCATTTGGGTCGTTTAGTACTGGGAGTACGGTATCGAAGCGCGCGCAGCTCGAGTCGCGGTCGCAGGCGGCGAGTGCGGCGGCGGCGGCGGCGCAAGCGCGCTACGACACGGCGCAGCACGACGCGGCGCAGGCGCGGGCCAACGCCGCGCACGCGCAGGGACTCGCCGACCAGGCCACGGGCGGCGTGCAGCGCCAGAGGGACCAGCTCAGTGAGTACACGCTGCCAACTAACTCACAGTTCTGGGGTCTTTGTATCACCTCTTAAAGTATTGTTAATAGTAACTGTCAATTTTTGCCAGATTTTATACCGAGTTAACAGTGACAAATAGAAAATAAGGGGGCTGTTGATTCATCCGCCATCTTTATCACTGTCATCATCCATTTTTATTTATAATGTGTATTTATTGAATTTGCCCTTGCTATTTTAATTACTTGACACTGGCTTAAATACCCGCTAAACGCAGGTGGAGCCATTCCTCATCTTATTCCATTAGATATCATCATTTCATTCATTTCGTAAAAAAGAAGAAGATGGGGACTGTTCATTAAATAAACTACGTCTCATATTCCAGATATTTTTAAGGTACCATTTTCTTTCTCTTATGTGAATTCGCCTTCTATTCTAATTTTCATGATTACTTACTAATATTCTAAGGGAGCGATTGTAATTTATCATCTGATAACTGATTAATGAGAATAATAGTAACTAAAGGGCTAGATAAAGGTTGGCAAAGGTGCGGTCTGCTCTCATGGCATTGCTGCTCCTGAGAATGTATTACTCGCAATAATTATCATTTTGAAAAGAGTAACCATTGAGTTTCTTACCGGCTCTTCTCAGTGGAAGCAGCATTCCGAACCGGTGGTAGAATCTGATTATTTGCAAGTGCTTTTTGGCCTACACGAATAAAAAAAAATTGATTTTGATATAAACAGAATATTTCGCCAACTAGGCTGCGAGTTCCTCAAATCATGATGTCATGAAATGAATTCCAGTATTCTCATATCATGTCAATGGCAAAATCAATAGGGAAGATACTATGCGAAGTAATGTGAACCTCACAGAGCTATAAATCCATTCCGTATGTACAGAGAAACTGAAGCAGCAACTACGTGAGTTAGAATCTCGCGGCAACGACTCGCTGGCCGTGTACGGCTCCAACATGGTGGAGCTCTGTCAGCGGGTAAAGCAGGCCGTCGATAAGGGCCAATTCTCCGCACCGCCTCGGGGACCCATCGGTGAGTACACCATGCTACAATAATACATCATCACACCTGTATTCCCCGAAGGGGTAGGCAGAGGTGCACTGCAATGCGCCCACATTTCGCCCATGTATTTTGGTCCCAATGTAATAGGGGACGAGCCTATTGCTATTATACCGGGCACATTCTCCATCAATACGAGGTAGATTTTTGGGCCATAGTCCACCACGCTGGCACAGTGCGGGTTGGTGAACTTCACACGCCTTTCTATAGACGTGCAGGTTTCCTCACGTTGTTTTCCTTCACCGTTTCTTAGCAAGTGATAATCTCGGATGAGAATGAGTGCGTATGCACATGAAAACCCAGAGGTGCGAACCTGCGCACTTTGATTGCAAAGCGTGCGTTCGACCACTCGGCAACCACAGCTTGCATATTAAAATCTATGATAAACAATTACAGTGTATTCAACTGTCTAATAGTACGAAGGATAATAAATAACTGACGCGTATTTACGCATGATAATCTGTTTGAATATAAAAACTTACAGTCCATCTCTAGTTGAATTGTGGAACACTTTTGAATAATGCCCCAAAAGATGAATTGACAATTTTCGGTAGTTTGTATATTTTAATTAAAACCTCGTGATAATTTTTGGATACTGAACACGAATTGCGTATTTTAGAGACCCTTCTCTAGAGATAAAAATACGTATGAAAAAATAAGATGCAAGAATTTTACACACCTTCGTAAAAAAAAAACAACATCTTATCTTAAAAAAAACACTAGGCTCGTACCTGAAGGTAAAAGAGAAGAAGTGGGGTGGCGCCCTCGAGCACATCCTGGGCGGTTCGATACAAGCCTTTTGCGTCAACACTGCCGAGGACTCTAGGAAACTGTTCCAGATCATGGGTCAGGTGAGTAACATCCACCTATTCACTATTTTCGTGTTTCGGAGTGCACTGTTTTGTGGTCAAACTGGTGTCTTGGAAATCATGATAGAAATCTGTAAAATAAATGTGATTTGAATTATGTAATGAATTAGAGAGTACGATAGTAGTAGAATTAATTGATAGAACGATTGAATAACGAGACGCAAAGAAACTTTTTTAGAGAATTAACAGAGTAGTGTTTTATTAAAAAAATCTCCCATTCGTTAGTAATTAGGCAAAGTAATGGTAGACTCAAAGCCGACTGCAATACAAAAAAAACCGGTCTAGTGTAAGTAGGACTTGCGTAAAGAGATCGTGACGTGACAGATGGATGCGAAAGTGTTCTTAAGGGTTTCATTTATTCCTTATGGGGTTCTGAAAAAAAATGAGAGTACCAAAAACACCGTCGCCTTCTCTCTCTCACTCTCTCTTTCATAATGTATACGAGAGAAAGTGACAAAAATGACTATATCTCACATTTAGTCTTGTCACATTCGGCTGTTTTACTGATGCAGGTGTACGGCAAGTCCCCGAAGCCGGCGGTGACTTGCAGCAAATTTCTCAACAAGAAGCACGACGTGCGGCGGTCGAAAGTGCGCGCTGGAGGCTTTATGTCCGCGCTGGACTCGCTCGACGTCGCCGATCCGGTGATCGCCAACTACCTCGTCGACAACATCGGCATGGAGAGCGTGCTGCTCGTGCCAGAACATGGTAAGTGCACATGTTTGCCAATGTCAAAACGAACTCAGTGTCAACATGCATAATGGTTGAATGTCTCTGGTAAAATATTCGGTGTAATTTTTTTCTGATTACTAAGGCATTATACTTAAGCGTGCTTCATCTGTGTATGGTTTCGTTAGATGTACCGACAAGGTTTAACACTTAAATAAAAATATTAAGAAGTAGTGCCTTTAAAGGACCGAAATTCGTTTAACGCGTGTATATTGTAGGGATGTAAAAAAATAAACAATTTAAAAAAAAATCGATATTTTTTTTCTAATAATCGATTATTGTTTTCTTATATTTACGCGAATACTATACATTGAAATAAAACTATTTTACGGATTTTATCGCGTTTATTTACTATTTTATTTTCCCGAAGTTTCGGACGTCTAACACCTCAGTCCCCCCCCCGTGACCATGGTTGCTGTAAAGCAGCCGAAACGTCGGAAAAATAAAATAGTAAATAAACGCGATAAAATCCGTAAAATAGTTTTATTTCAATAATAATCGATTATCAAAACATAAAATATTTATTTTATTTTATAGAGAACTTTTCGAGTAGTTCGAAAAAAAATCGATTATTTTTTTTGTTAAAAATCGATTTATTTGAAGGAGAGAAAAATCGATTTTCTATAAATAGATTTATTTTAAAGGCATTACATATAGCATACTGCAGTGAGCCCACACTTAGCCGATGTATTTTGGCCCAATGTAATAGGGGGCAAGCTTATTACCATTATACCGGGCACATTCTCCCTCAATAAGAGGGAGATTTTTGGGCTATACTCCAGCACGCATCTATCGATAACTAGTCAAGTTCTCTCAGACGTGCAGGTTTCTTTACGATGTTTTCCTTCACCGTTTCATTGCAAGTGATAATATCGGATGAAAATGAGATTCGCACATGAAACCCAGAGGTGCGAGCCGGGGTTTGAATTTGCACACTTTGATTGCAAGGCGACCACTCGGCTAACACTGCTGATTCTGGATCGTAAATTATGAATAGCTCATGCGATGATTTTCATGTGTCGTACAGAGGACGCTGTCCGGTTGTCGGACAACGAGGAGAACGTCCCGCAGAACTGCGCCAAGATAGTGACGCTGGACTCCACGGAGTACCACCCCGCGCCCAACTACCGCAGCTACGGCGGCGCCGCCCGCCACAGCCGCTTCCTGCATCTCAGCACCGCCGAGCGGAAGAAGTATGGATCGATTACTTGATAACAAAAAAGACATTAAATTATACGCAGGCAATTAATGAAATTGAAACGAAAGAGTTTGAATTATTATCTCAATGAAAACTGGTCCATTTAATTGCGGGATTACGAATATATGCTGAACAAAACAATAACACTTTTTTTCTTTTTCTTTGTGCATGCATTGGTACTTACTTTATTGTAAAAAAATAGCAGGAATTATAGATAAATGCGTGTTGAGGTTTATGCATACTACATAGCATACTAATATGCTAGTAACATGCGTTAGAGTGTCGTGACCAGTGCAATAAAAAAGTGCCTTGTATTTATTTTTTAATTTAGAGAGCTATCTCGGGTCTTATAAAGCCATACTTCCAGTTCTCGTCACGTTATAAAAGTAATCAGTAAAGAATACTCGAACGGTGTCATGTAACAGGCAAGTGATGGTAGAGATAGAGGAGGCGGAGGAGGTAGTGCGGTCGCTGGAGTCGCAGGCGGAGCAGCTGAGCCAGCAGGCCAAGGAAGCGCGGGCGGGCGAACGCAGCGCTGCGCGCGCGCTGCAAGCGCTGCTGGGCGAGCGACACCGCTGCGACGAGGCCGCGCGGGCCGCCGCCGCCGCGCTCGACCTGCACCAGGCGCCGCAACACGCCGTGCTGGTGACTACAGCGGCTTTCACACTACGCTATAACATATAGCATACAGTATACAGCTGCAGGCGCTGCTGGGCGAGCGACACCGCCGCGCTCGACCTGCACCAGGCGCCGCAACACGCCGTGCTGGTGACTACAGCGGCTTTCACACTACGCTATAACATATAGCATACAGTATACAGCTGCAGGCGCTGCTGGGCGAGCGACACCGCCGCGCTCGACCTGCACCAGGCGCCGCAACACGCCGTGCTGGTGACTACAGCGGCTTTCACACTACGCTATAACATATAGCATACAGTATACAGCTGCAGGCGCTGCTGGGCGAGCGACACCGCCGCGCTCGACCTGCACCAGGCGCCGCAACACGCCGTGCTGGTGACTACAGCGGCTTTCACACTACGCTATAACATATAGCATACAGTATACAGCTGCAGGCGCTGCTGGGCGAGCGACACCGCCGCGCTCGACCTGCACCAGGCGCCGCAACACGCCGTGCTGGTGACTACAGCGGCTTTCACACTACGCTATAACATATAGCATACAGTATACAGCTGCAGGCGCTGCTGGGCGAGCGACACCGCCGCGCTCGACCTGCACCAGGCGCCGCAACACGCCGTGCTGGTGACTACAGCGGCTTTCACACTACGCTATAACATATAGCATACAGTATACAGCTGCAGGCGCTGCTGGGCGAGCGACACCGCCGCGCTCGACCTGCACCAGGCGCCGCAACACGCCGTGCTGGTGACTACAGCGGCTTTCACACTACGCTATAACATATAGCATACAGTATACAGCTGCAGGCGCTGCTGGGCGAGCGACACCGCCGCGCTCGACCTGCACCAGGCGCCGCAACACGCCGTGCTGGTGACTACAGCGGCTTTCACACTACGCTATAACATATAGCATACAGTATACAGCTGCAGGCGCTGCTGGGCGAGCGACACCGCCGCGCTCGACCTGCACCAGGCGCCGCAACACGCCGTGCTGGTGACTACAGCGGCTTTCACACTACGCTATAACATATAGCATACAGTATACAGCTGCAGGCGCTGCTGGGCGAGCGACACCGCCGCGCTCGACCTGCACCAGGCGCCGCAACACGCCGTGCTGGTGACTACAGCGGCTTTCACACTACGCTATAACATATAGCATACAGTATACAGCTGCAGGCGCTGCTGGGCGAGCGACACCGCCGCGCTCGACCTGCACCAGGCGCCGCAACACGCCGTGCTGGTGACTACAGCGGCTTTCACACTACGCTATAACATATAGCATACAGTATACAGCTGCAGGCGCTGCTGGGCGAGCGACACCGCCGCGCTCGACCTGCACCAGGCGCCGCAACACGCCGTGCTGGTGACTACAGCGGCTTTCACACTACGCTATAACATATAGCATACAGTATACAGCTGCAGGCGCTGCTGGGCGAGCGACACCGCCGCGCTCGACCTGCACCAGGCGCCGCAACACGCCGTGCTGGTGACTACAGCGGCTTTCACACTACGCTATAACATATAGCATACAGTATACAGCTGCAGGCGCTGCTGGGCGAGCGACACCGCCGCGCTCGACCTGCACCAGGCGCCGCAACACGCCGTGCTGGTGACTACAGCGGCTTTCACACTACGCTATAACATATAGCATACAGTATACAGCTGCAGGCGCTGCTGGGCGAGCGACACCGCCGCGCTCGACCTGCACCAGGCGCCGCAACACGCCGTGCTGGTGACTACAGCGGCTTTCACACTACGCTATAACATATAGCATACAGTATACAGCTGCAGGCGCTGCTGGGCGAGCGACACCGCCGCGCTCGACCTGCACCAGGCGCCGCAACACGCCGTGCTGGTGACTACAGCGGCTTTCACACTACGCTATAACATATAGCATACAGTATACAGCTGCAGGCGCTGCTGGGCGAGCGACACCGCCGCGCTCGACCTGCACCAGGCGCCGCAACACGCCGTGCTGGTGACTACAGCGGCTTTCACACTACGCTATAACATATAGCATACAGTATACAGCTGCAGGCGCTGCTGGGCGAGCGACACCGCCGCGCTCGACCTGCACCAGGCGCCGCAACACGCCGTGCTGGTGACTACAGCGGCTTTCACACTACGCTATAACATATAGCATACAGTATACAGCTGCAGGCGCTGCTGGGCGAGCGACACCGCCGCGCTCGACCTGCACCAGGCGCCGCAACACGCCGTGCTGGTGACTACAGCGGCTTTCACACTACGCTATAACATATAGCATACAGTATACAGCTGCAGGCGCTGCTGGGCGAGCGACACCGCCGCGCTCGACCTGCACCAGGCGCCGCAACACGCCGTGCTGGTGACTACAGCGGCTTTCACACTACGCTATAACATATAGCATACAGTATACAGCTGCAGGCGCTGCTGGGCGAGCGACACCGCCGCGCTCGACCTGCACCAGGCGCCGCAACACGCCGTGCTGGTGACTACAGCGGCTTTCACACTACGCTATAACATATAGCATACAGTATACAGCTGCAGGCGCTGCTGGGCGAGCGACACCGCCGCGCTCGACCTGCACCAGGCGCCGCAACACGCCGTGCTGGTGACTACAGCGGCTTTCACACTACGCTATAACATATAGCATACAGTATACAGCTGCAGGCGCTGCTGGGCGAGCGACACCGCCGCGCTCGACCTGCACCAGGCGCCGCAACACGCCGTGCTGGTCACTCACACAACACATATTATGACAACTGCCTGTTCAAAGAGAGATATTTCCACCGTAACAAAAAACATCCTGAAACGATAATGACAACGTCTAACACCTAGGTACCCAGTTATTAACTATGACATCAGGACGTCTCACATCTCAGTCCCCCCGTGACCATGGTTGCTGTAAAGCAGCCGAAACGTCGGGAAAATAAAATAGTAAATAAACGCGATAGAATCCGTAAAATAGTTTTATTTAAATGTATAGTATTCGCGTAAATATGAGAAAACAATATGACAACGTCTAATTAAGTCATCTTAGATATTAAAAAAAAAACTGAGCCGTCGCGGGACATAAAAGACAAAACATAAACGTCGTAGCGGCGAGTGAGCGGAGTCAGCCGGTGGGCGGAGTCTAAGCGGCGGAAAGAACGGAGGAGCCGAGGAGTACGAAGCGTGGCCGCATTTAAAACTATACGTTATGTATTATGTAATAAGGTTGATTTCATTTTGTTGTAGCGAAGCACTCGCCACGCCAAAAATCAGGTTTACCTCTAGCCTACACATGTTTCACGTCAAAAAAATCAGTAAAAGGTTATTGATTGATTATATGTTGAATGTATTGGAAATATCTGTCTTCGAACAAAACCATTATTAATATTTATTTTTTAATGGAAATAACGATTTCTGACGCAGTCTGGAATGCGCTGATGAGGTTAACCAATCTAGACTACAGATAAAAAAAATACAAACAAGCATGAAATGTGGCAACTTAAAAAAAAATGTTTTCTAAGAAATGTGTAACGTGCATCGGGATCTCCAAGAATCTCACGAATCTTTTTTTACTTTAGGAGCAGTTTTAACTAACGTCTCGTTGAATGTTCTACGCTTCGTTAGCAAAACGGGAAGTTTCTTGAATACAGAAATTGTTCATAATATTGATTAGGAGTCATTTACTCAGGTGGACGAACTAAACATATCAAAGGAGAGGCTGGAATCTCTCACGAAGCAAATTGACGAGCTGGCCGCCAAGGAACAGAAGTATATACAGACAGTCGACGAGCGCGAGGCCAAGATGAAGCAAGTTAAGAACGCGCTGAGTGAAGCCACAGCCGCTTGCAGGAGTTTGACTGTGAGTTATTTTTCGATTTCTTTGTTATCAACATTGTTAATATATAAAAAAAAAGTGCCGAGACATTAGTCATAATAAACGTCGTGACATAAAGTCGTCATAATCTTTTACTACATAAAGCTTCGCGACGCCAGCCATTTAACGTATCTACGTCCGCATAGTGAATTCGTGACGGCAATATTAGTAGACGTCGCGTCGCCAATCATAGTCAGCGTCGCGACGCCACCCCCTGGCGACTATGAAAAGCACGATGGTTTGTCATAGCAAGCATAGTGAACGTCAAAACGTCTTTCATAGTCAATATAGTGACGCTTGTCATAGCCGACGTCATGACGTCGGTCACAGTGAGCGTCACGAGGTGATAACCTCATTTTGTTTACCTCCATACAGGAAGAGATAGATCAGGAGCAGCTCAAGATGGACCAGGGCATAACAGAGCGGAAGACCTACCAGCAGAGGCTACGCGAGGACCGGATCAAGATGACGCAAGTAGAAGAGATTCTTGAAGACAAGAGAGGCGTCATCCATAAGAAGATTGAAGAAGCTCTTCAGTTGTGTCCGCGAGTTGAACACGCTAGGTACATAGATTTTTATTTGCAACAGTCTAAATTGTTTTAAAACTTTAATGCTCAATAGGGGTAGAGTTAGTCGACTTAAGATGCTTTTTTGCGACTAATACCGCCACACATTCCTACCGCTGTTACTCCTGTAAGTTAGTGATCATTGATGGAATCAGGCGTAATATTGCGGAAATCCATTGTTAATAACAATTGTAGAGAAAGGGACCCACCCACCACTCACCCTCGGAATTGTCAGAATCCCAAAATATAAATCAAATAAATTAGATTGATAATAGAAGAAACTAACAACTCGATCTCCCTGTCAGTCGAGAGTCAGTATGTCATAAGTCATGGACCCTAACAATGAGCAATCCTCTGCAGAACAATCGAATCTAAAAAAATAATTCGACACGTTTTCGCCTCTCAACGAGGCATCCTCAGGACGGTTGGGCTGCGACTGAGCCAACCAACAGTCAGTCGCACTGGTTGAATTTAGAACCTCCTCCTTTTTGAAATCGGTTATAAATGTTATTTAGGGACAAGGCGATAGTGACCAACGAGCTGAAGAAGACGCAGTTGAAGCTGAGCTCGATCCGCAGCGACGGGCTGAGCAAGGCGCAGGTCGCGGAGATGTTGCTGCAGGTCGAGCGCAAGTACCGCCGCACCAAGCAGACGCTCGAGAGACTCCGAGTGCTCATCGATGATGTATATGTTCCTTTCCTACTACTACAGCCCTTTTAACGTCCCACTGCTGGGCACGGGCCTCCCCTCAATGCGGGCCATAGTCCACCACGCTGGCCCAGTGCGGGTTGGCAGACTTCACACATCTATCGAAAACTAGTCAAGTTTCTTCAGACGTGCAGGTTTCCTCACGATGTTTTCCTTCACCATTTCATAGCAAGTGATATCTCGGATGAAAATGAGATTCGCACATAAATCCCAAAGGTGCGAGCCGGGGTTTGAACTCGGCTACTGCTCCTTTACTAATGGTGTCGGATTCGGTATTTGGCGCAAAAAATTACTGGCAAAATATTTTATTGTTAAGAATCGAGTTGCGAGCTTCTTATTGCCCTAATGATGTGGTCAGATATACGACCGGGACCGTTTATCGTATCGAATCATGAAGGAGGTCAGCAGTCACCCATCCTAGGTCTACGGATGATTACTCTATTGAATAAAAAAAATGCTTGAACAGCGTCAAGGTTCTAGAGAAGTTGGAATCTACATCATTATAAATTTTGTTGACAGATTAAAAATACAACAGACATTCATTTGAAGTCCTGCCGCTCTGTGCAACTTACCATAGCTCGGAGGGTGCAGCACTGTTTCCAGTCTATATTGACTGTGCGCGGGTACTCGGTAAGTGTTCAATTGGTAACTCTACATGTTTGCTTATTTCACTCGAATTAATTGTGTCCGACTGCTCACTACTTAATGTCAATTTTCGATTTCTGACTACTCTGTATGCGGCCCCACATGTTATCGCGCGAGATAGTCTGCCGTGTTTTAAAAGAGTTTAAAATAGTCGTAACCTAAGAGATGACATTTTAAAACGTGTAAAATTAAGTTTATGAAGGGTAGTTGATCCGCCATCTGAATCACTTTTATTACTCATTTTTATTTATGTCTATTTATTGAATTTGATCTTGGTATTAATCACTCGACATTAGCTAAAATACGGAGCCATTTCTTATCTTTTTTATTTAAAATTTCATCAAATCGGTAAAAAAAGAAGAAGGGATTTATGAAGAATACTGGAGTATTTTATTCCTATTTTTAACCGACTTCAAAAATGTATGTTGTTTTAGTGTTGATGGTACCCGTATGTTGTTTTAGTGTTGATGGTAGATGTGTGTGTCATGGAGGGCTCTATTCGACCCGTAAGTTGTTTTAGTGTTGATTGTAATGTGTGTGTCATGGAGGGCTCTATTCGACCCTATGTTGTTTTAGTGTTGATGGTAGATGTGTGTGTCATGGAGGGCTCTATTCGACCCGTAAGTTGTTTTAGTGTTGATTGTAATGTGTGTGTCATGGAGGGCTCTATTCGACCCGTATGTTGTTTTAGTGTTGATGGTAGATGTGTGTGTTATGGAGGGCTCTATCCCATATGTTGTTTTAGTGTTGATGGTAGATGTGTGTGTCATGGAGGGCTCTATTCGACCCGTAAGTTGTTTTAGTGTTGATGGTAGATGTGTGTGTTATGGAGGGCTCTATCCCGTATGTTGTTTTAGTGTTGATGGTAGATGTGTGTGTCATGGAGGGCTCTATTCGACCCGTAAGTTGTTTTAGTGTTGATTGTAATGTGTGTGTCATGGAGGGCTCTATTCGACCCGTATGTTGTTTTAGTGTTGATGGTAGATGTGTGTGTCATGGAGGGCTCTATCCCGTATGTTGTTTTAGTGTTGATGGTAGATGTGTGTGTCATGGAGGGCTCTATTCGACCCGTAAGTTGTTTTAGTGTTGATGGTAGATGTGTGTGTTATGGAGGGCTCTATCCCGTATGTTGTTTTAGTGTTGATGGTAGATGTGTCTGTCATGGAGGGCTCTATTCGACCCGTAAGTTGTTTTAGTGTTGATGGTAGATGTGTGTTATGGAGGGCTCTATCCCGTATGTTGTTTTAGTGTTGATGGTAGATGTGTGTGTCATGGAGGGCTCTATTCGACCCGTAAGTTGTTTTAGTGTTGATTGTAATGTGTGTGTCATGGAGGGCTCTATTCGACCCGTATGTTGTTTTAGTGTTGATGGTAGATGTGTGTGTTATGGAGGGCTCTATCCCGTATGTTGTGTTGATTGTAATGTGTGTGTTCGGCCAGGGCCGCATGGACATGGACCACGCGCGCGGCGCGCTGCACGTGCTGTGCGCGGGCCGGGAGTCGGGCGCCAAGCGAGTGGCCGCCTCCACGTCGTCGCTGTCCGGCGGCGAGCGCTCCTACTCCACGGTCGCCTTCATCATGGCGCTCTGGGAGTGCGTCGAGCTGCCCTTCTGCTTCATGGACGAGTTCGATGTCTTTATGGTCAGTTTTACCCATAGGAACTGAGTATTTGCCTCACTAACGTATATCGTATTATTTTATTACTAGCTTCTACCCGCGACTTCGCCCGCGTCTACTTCGATCATACAATATCGTTATAAATTATATCTTATATGTTTTTCTGATGTATAAACAATAATACTGTACAGTTTCATCGAAATCCGTTTAGTAATTTTTGCATGAAAGAGTAACAAACATCCATCCTCACAAACTTTTACATTTATAATATTAGTAGGATAGGATTACTATAAGCAGATCTAAAGGCAACACACTGGAGCTCTATCTACCTGTGTATTTGAAGTAAGTTTTGGCGATTTCAAAAATGATTAGCCCACTTAGTTCTTGCCGGATCTTCTCTGTTGAGGTCGCGTTTTGATCCGGTAGTAGCATATAAAAATAAAATCTTGATAATTTGTAAGTGCCCCCGTAGGCATATACAAAATAAATGATCGTGAGTTTGACTTCGCCCTTCCCTAAAACATTCAAATATTGCATTCACAGTCCATTTCTATGTATGAAATACGATTTATTTTAAAAGAGTAATAGAGTTTCTTGCGCGCACTTTTAAGTGGAGGCAACATGCCGCCAATAGTCACTTTGGCTATTCGTAAATGATATTGGTGGTAGAGTCTTATAATATGTTCTTGTTTTGTTTCCACTCATAAGTACTTGTATAGTGGTTTACAAAATAATAATAATAAAAAAAAAATATTGAACATACCTGTGGGTAAATATAAAAAATCTGAATTCTAGAAAACCATAGATATACACTCTATATAACGACACCGAAGGGACTGTGCATTTAGAGTTGTCGTTAAATGGATTGAAGAAACATCTAAATTAGAGATTTTTTTTCAGACTAGTGTTAGTAGATATGTACATAAAAACTATCTTATTTGAACGCTATTGCGTATAGTCTGTTATTTCTGTCTGACGTCTTTTGCTGCACCAGAAATTTTGTATTTATTTACATATTTTATTCATATCTTGTGATATTGTGGCATTTTGGTGATAAAAATCCAAAGCCAAGGGATTTCGACGCTATAGGGAATTTGTCTTTAAATCGAGTGACGTTACATGGAGTTTACACTGTGTTTGTGGTCACTATGTAAATGGTGTTCTCGTGTTGTTCAGGACAACGTGAACCGCAAGATAGTGATGAAGCTGCTGATCGACCACGCGCTGCAGCACACGAGCCGGCAGTTCGTATTCCTGACGCCGCAGGACACCTCCACCGTCAGAGCAGGACCACAACTTAAAATACACTTGTGAGTATTCCTTTCAATAGTAATCATAGATATACATTTATCTGGAGCTACATAGCTCTACTATGGTAAATATGTTCTTTGCTAACGTCTATGAAACATTTATGTCGTTGTTGCGTTGTAAATTTGTAACATTATTAACCAACGCAGATGTTTGCGACTAGCGAGCGTTACTTTATGCTGTAGTGTTAATGTCTGATTTGGTAAATATACTTTATTTGTTCCAGAATGGCGGATCCGCGGCCATAGTACGTAAGCATTTTTTTTTACAATCCGATGGAGATTTAATTTTGTTTCGTGATTGTTAATTATTGTAATTGTAAGTGGTTATACCAGTGCAAGCAGCATATTGCTGGTAGTTTTTAAATTAATACTGAATACAGTACAAACCGTTCATTGTGATACTTTTATATACGCAGATAGCTCTTAGTTTTTTATATAAATAAAACATGTCATATAAATAATCAACACCATTTATTTAATACTATGTCACTGAACGTACAGTACATAAAATGTGATCGATGCAGTTTATTGCACACATGACGTTCGCCACGCTACATATCGAGTCGAACCATGAGATCACACGCTGTTCGGAATACAATTAAAACATCCTATTTATAATTACTTTTTATATTAGTTTCCAGATAAATTGATATAAAAATAACTTAAACTAAACTCCTAACCTAACCGCTAGCATGGATATAATTTTAAATTATTTCTGATATAACATTCTAAGTCTTATTTATAAGGTGATCCATCACCTTAGTGGATAAGCGTAATCGTTCAACTTATTTCTACTATGAATTTTACTACGAACAATACCCGGTTCTATTGGAGCAAGGTACACTGTACAAGTTAATGTGCTTAAAACTATAATAAATCCATACAACACGCATGTTTATAAGTGAATACGATTTTGTACAACAGATTAGTTAACTATAAAATACCATTAGTTACGAGTCAAGACCCGTACACTACACGAGTGAGGGCGAAGATTCTACGTATTAGTTGACAGTCTTAATTTTGGAGATTAACGTTCAATTACTGGTCTACGCCAAAACAGTAGACTAACATAAAATATGGTTCTATATCTCCAGATATCGACAAGTAATTGAACGGTAAGTAAAAGGTCCTTCACTCGCGCAGGTCAATAAGCAAATAATAAGTCAAGCTGAAAATGTTGAGCAATTAGTAAAGGTCGTAAATATTAGTTTGAATTCGTAAGTTAAATAATAGGAATAAATAATTTATTTCAAATCTAATTGGGTCTTTCTAACAAAATGTCTTTCAATACGACGTGACGTTGAGAGAAATAAGTATGTACATTCGGTTATGTATGAGGCAGTTCGCAATGTACGAAGGATTTGACGACACCGTAAATTTGTTTTGCTATTGTTGTATATGGAGATTCGGTAGCAAAGTTGAGGATTATTATATTTTATAGATTTCAGCGATAAACATATTTTACTCAAACATCACTTTCAAACTTCTGAAAATTCTGTGAAAAGACCTTCAGTCCAACAATGCTTACAGTCTTTGGTTAATATTTTCTTTATATTATGTATTGTTGCATTTATATTTGTTTGCATCTATTTCGACTCCAAAGTCAATCAGTCTCATGAACGTCTTCCGTCCATTTATCATGCATCAATCAATTAAGAAATAAATTACTTACAATATTAATTTATTTATATACAAAAAATGTCCAGAAAATCAGCGCCTAACCATAGAAATGTATACTAACAAGGATTGGGTACAGTTTATAAGTGCTAATATAGATTACTGACAATTGATTTAGATGTTTAAGAATATTCAAGATAAATGTGGAAAATGATTTGGTAACTAGTAGGTGTCATGCGCGATTGAACTGTAATTATATATATCAATACAAAATAAACAAGCGCATAAATGATGATGGTGACAGTGATAACATTACACTACATGTAGAATATATTGATTGAAAATGATTCATTGCAATGCATTCTATTTTTTATTTACATACAAAATAATGCTGGTCCCACATCGATAATCCATTCTTGCCATAGGCTATTTCCCATCGATGTGGATACAGCCTTAAAGTTACAAGCAATGAGAGAACACAACCTTGCTTTAACACTACAGTTATATATTTTTATATCTATAAAGAAACGGTGGATTATGTCTACTCCTTAAACATGTTAGTGACGAATTACATGAAATTGTAACCAGTATGGAATGTTTAAGCAGCATGTTCGGCACGCATGCCAATGTTAGTCAAAGTTGATATATATTAATATTATTACATAAGAATGCATCCATTCTTACATCATAAGTAGGAACAATAATCATCTAGATTCGTGTATTGGTGCGTTTATAACTAATAAGCGCATGAGTGTAATTATGCACAATATTTTAATAGTTTTGTAACAACTATCTGCATCTGCATAAATAGCAAACCGAGCCGTTTTTAGAATATTATGCACAATTAATTTTAAATCATCTATCACTATGAGGCAATACAAAGCCTTGCTAATAATGTGCGTCTAATGCTTTCATAAGTCGAAACCCGTTATCAATATTTTAAAACACATCTATTGCCAAAAGTATGGCATTTCATTATATGAAACATTTTATTTAAAAATCAAAACAACTACCATTTTATCTTGTTCAATAGTGACTTGCCTTTTAAGGAATAGTTTACTGTAGAGTTATTGATCACATAAGTAATTTTATAACCGAATAATTTTCTTATACCGCCAAAGAGACATCCGTTCCCCAATGGCCCAATTGATTTGTTAATGTCATGCACACCGCAAACGCTTTGTTAGTGCCTAATGATGTTAATAAGCCGCAACACAATGAACACGCTGGTTAGATCAAGTTATATTAGTAAAAAACTTCAATTGGGCACGTTCAACTCGACTGGATGAACTTAAACCTAATGGCGGCAATTCTTTAAAGAATATATTTTATTGGGAGAATTACACCTTCGAGAAATACAGGCGTAAGTGTTTTCAAGACTAATATAGTCAGTGTTTATTTAATAAAATTACAAAATTGATTTAGGCACATACTTTAAAATGACTAAGTGTGTGTAGCCAAGTGATTACACGAGTCACTCAGGCAATCAAGAGCCATTTGAACCATATGTATGCCCACACCTGCACAAGCATTTAGCTTAGTTGCAGAGGCTAACAAACCTACAAGTAATGTGATAACTTCACATTGGTAGTAATATTTGAAAGTTAAAACTTCCTGCGATAACATATCGCAAGGCATGTTAACAGAAGTCATTCACGTAAAAATGGGTAAACCCGATGTACAAAGGTCGATGGGTCGTGGAAAGGACAATAGTAAAAATAGACATGTTAGTCAGATGTGATAATTTTACACGTCCATACATTCTTCTAATCACTTCCCCAGGCCTTCAACTTTTCTATACTAACGTAATGCTACACTGATGATATTCACACGACAAAATGCTTAATACGGGAAAATGTAGTCTGTGCTTTTCGTAGCACGTAAGGTGTGACCATGACACACCAAGTTTAACTGCGGAACTTACGCTTATAGAATACACGGACATATGTCAAAAATGTGATTTAGTAAGCACCTGCGAATCTCAATAATCCCAGTCAATACCTTCAGCGCGAGAACAATACGCATAGCAATGAAATTTGAGGCGCGAAATGTATGACCTGATTATGACTTAGTTTACAATACGCGTACGACATATATCCTAAAAATATTAATATTTTATTTCACTTCCGTTTATTAGGCTAAGAGTATACAATGAAAATAAAATGGCGCGCATCTCTCTCTGCATAAGATGTCCCAATGGCCCTTCGTAAACATCTCACAATGTCTTCATTTAAAATATGAATGTTCAATTCTGAACAAAAAACAGTGTTGGGCTAGCCCAATTTCATTTATCAAATACAACTGCTCTTATAACATCAACAACACAGTCCTAGATGGAACATAACAAGAAACAACAACACACATTAATACTAAGCTAGACGAACAAACCCTATCGCTGTACTGAACTGATAACACTTTAAAAGTTTAAGAAGAGACGAAAAGACCACGAAATCTGTATGAAGTTTCGCGTTATTCCGTCTAGTACAATAAATATCGCATATAAACCCGATAAGGTTATAAATTCAATACGACAATTGAATAATTTTCGTCTTTAGACCCATATTTATACATCGATTTCAACTCTGAGACCAAACGTGGTTACTCTACAGTATAATAGCAACTCGGTGACACCAATTATGTATGGACTAATTTCTAATTCATATTGTTTAGACTTTAAATCCATCCGCAACAGCATTACATAACACTTTTGTTCTGATGGGTATAACTGTAAATAGTTACATTTTCTATATAAAAAAATATATACGATCGAATTGAGAAACCTCCTCCTTTTGGAAGTCAGTTAATATTGGCAAATGGCGACGTCTGCAATAAGTTATTGGCTCTAAACACAAGTTACGTATAAACAAAATTTGACAATAAATGTCGTTAATATATTATGCTAAGATTCCTTGCTGCCCCAATAGAGCATTTAAGTATGTTCTAAGAGTTGAGATCGGTTTATTATAAAGGCCTTACATCACCGCACATCAGTCGACGTCCGAGAGTAGTAGTGCTTCAGGTACGGGCGACAGGCGCCGGGTGGACGGCGTCTTGGTGGAGGGGGTCTTGGGGCTCTTGTGGTCGGAGTGCGGCGGCGTGGGCGGGTAGATGTGCTCCGGCTGTTGAGACGTGGACGCCTCCGCATCCGATTGGGTCGTCGACTGCTGCTCTATTAGTATCTGGTACACTTTGTCCTGTTCGAGGAGAACGTGTCTTAGTTCTTGTTTATGAATGTTTTCTCCTCAATAAGTATTTACTTTTTCTCTAATTCAATATTTTATTTTCGGAACCCTTTAAATAGGTACTGCATTTTCGCGGTGCTGTCCACCGACTGTCACGAAAGCATATCACTTGTTGTGAAGAATTACTTTTTTTGGGGTTAGTGAATGTGAACAAATGAGCAATTTCCCATGTTCAAAGTAGTCGGAGCAAGCAAAGGTAAACGTAAGAGGCTGCCCCAATCTCCGAGTACCTAAGCAGTCACACATATCTCGTAACCAGAAACGACATTCGCCTTAAATTGTCGTTGACACGTGTTTGTAAAATACTCACAAACATGTCGAGGGAGACGTTGTGCGACTGTATGCGGTGGCTCTCGTCCAGGTTGACGTCGGGGCAGATGAGGTCGATGCCGGCGGCGCGCTGCACGAACTCGCCGTCGCCGCCGCGCACCACGCACGCCGCGCCCTCCTCCCGCACCACGCCCGCGCTCGGCGCCAGCCATAGGTAGCACGCCTCTAGCGACTCCCAACTGTAACCTGTAACAACAGAACATCTATGCTTAGCAAAAATATATAATAAACAAGTCGACGCTTAACAATGTCCTTGCACTTCTCAAAGTACCACCAATAAGCCCTAACATCCAACTCTATCGAATTTCAAAGGGGCTCGGTGGATTGTAACAGTAATCGCACGTCAACTTGTCGAATAATTTGTTATGTGACAAGATACTTTTTAAAAAAAAGTCAGATTATAGGTTATACTATGCGCTTCCACCCTTGATCGTTTCTCTCGACTAACCTAGAGAAGGCTACATGTTAAAACAGCGAAATTTCTTGGTCATATAAAATGCTTAGCACTAAATAAACTTACCTGACACTCTAATAGCTAATTCCTTGTTGAACGCGTGCGCCATCGCCGCAGCGGCGACCGCGCTGTACGGGTAAAGGTTCACATCCACATGTAGCACAGCTAAGTCCACCAATTGTCCACATATCACAAATTCCAGCGACGAATACTGAGGGAACACGAACGTGTAGCCTCTTAAAGCATTCGCGCCTACGTCACTCTCGCCCAGAAGCCGGCGTTTCGCGCTCCGCCCCTCGCTGGCCAACTGCATGTACACGTTCAGCCAGCTGTTTATTGTTATAGGTGTGATGCTCCAAGATAATATTTTGAGCACCAATAGTTCTTCAGATAGTATTTCGTCAGTGGTGCACGCTCCGTCCGTGACGTAAGCAAACTCGCCGATTTTGGGCGGGTACACTTCTTCCACTTTCGCCGCTATGAACAGACATGTTATACCTGGAAGGGAATAAAAAGGTTTTGATACCATATTTAAGTTAACAGATATTCGGGCAGGTTGCGTTGAGGCGATCTCTTTAAGATATTCTTAACTTGCATTCCATTGTGTTCAACATTTATTATTACCTATAAGTTGCAACCGGCCCTTCTGAACATCCTCTGTGTTCGATAAATACCGGTCTATGTAGTCCACTGTTAGATGAAACGTTTCTCTGTGTAGTTTGTATACTTCACATACCTGTGGACATAGAAACGAAACTACTGTAACATAATGGAACTAAAGGAGCATGTTTCTCGTATCAATGCAGTTGTGATATGAGAAACGCGGTGACATAACGGATGATAACAAATAATATGCATTAGTAAAAACACCAAACAATCGGCGCAAAGTGCAACCGAACGTTCTGTATTGGGCTTATTGCAGAAAATCAATGTGCATTGACAAGTCAACATTTTAACTGAAACATTTGCTTGATAAAATATGATGTAATTTCAAACTAGTTCGGTTTTCTTGCATCCAACTAAATTTATAAAGTTACAGCGTACGCAAGTTTAACCTATCCCTTCTAAATATATAGTCCTTCCAGTGTGTTTGGTAATAAGATTGTTCTTTCTCTGTCGTTGCACTATGCAGCGGGGCATCTGACCCGGATGCGTAATGATCTCATGGCGAGATTAATTTCGGCTGCGATGAGAATTAACTTTATTAGATTACGTCTACGAATGAAGTCTTTCACTTTTAAAGGGTTAATTTCTTCGTAAATGCCTACACGTTTGTGTTCGGTGTAGTATCGTCGCGTGAGAGGTGTGGCGGTACGTCTAAACATCTACCATCTACCATCTTGTCTTGCAGCAATGTTCATAATATTACTTATAGATTCTGTCAGTTATCTCAGTACAAAATGTGTCAAAAATTTGGTTACTACTGAAACAATAATACTTTAAGAGATGGTGGTAAGATCCTCTTAAAGCTATTATATGCAGTTTTATCTTCGTTAAGAGAGACGACTCAGGTAATTGAGCAAACTATAATGGAAACATTGCGAGGGCAATACGTATAAATAAAGAATAAACCGTTATCTGAATTTATTCAAATCAATATGCGCTGGCGCCGCACAACCAACCGTAAAGCAAAAAAAAATAAACAATATTAGATTGTATAAAAAGTACAGACTATAGTACCGCATACCGTAGTCTTGTATACAAAAACAAGTTACTTGTAGGGAGCCTCTTATTCGCTAAACCATTGCGGGCCGTAGCTGAGCTTGATGTATTTATTGAAATGTTCCGCCATTCTTAGTCATGATGGTGAGACGATAATTTGTTGTCCCAGAAATTGGCATTTATAAATATGGTCCTTAATGATATGGTGGTAATTAATATAAATGACGTTATATTTAAAATGGGAGTCGATTAGGTCAGTAAACACTTAATTAAGATAAATAAATAAAGCTCTGCGCAAATAGTAGCGTCAAAACACGCACTAACAATTTTTTGTCAATACTAATACGACCTCTGTAGCTTAACTAACTAACCAACTACAGCCCTTGTAACGTCCCACTGCTGGGCACGGGCCTCCGCTCAATGCGAGGGGGATTCAGGCCATAGTCTACCACGCTGGCCCAGGGCGGGTTGGCAGACTTCACATATCTATCCAGAACTAGTCAATTTCCCTCAGTCGTGCAGGTTTCTTCACGATGTTGTCCTTCACTGTTTCATAGCAAGTGATAATCACGGATGAAAATGAGATTCGCACATAAACCCAGAGGTGCGAGCCGGGGTTTGAAATTGCACACTTTGATTGCAAGGCGTGCGTTCGACCACTCGTCTACCACTAGCTTAACTCGTAGAAATATATTTTTTTAAGGAAATCGCATCTATACCGCGAGCGAATATTTTTACCACAGACCTCTTTATGTATATTGACATAGTACATTAAAAAAACAGTCAAACAAATTCGCTCGCCTCAGTATGCGGAGGGCGTAAAACAATAATCGTATAACGCCGTAAATTGTATGCACAATTAAGTAGGCACACAGGATGCTGGACGGTTAAACGTACAAGTTATTTGCGGATGTAAGATATGATAGCTTTTATTCGTGATCGAGGAAAATCGAGCCGAAATAGGCATTCATCGCGTACACATGCAAATAGTATACCATAAGTAAAATATTTATTGGATACGTAAGTACTTTGCGCCAATAAAAAAATTGTATCGGTGGCGTTGAAGGGCACCTAATTTATAGAAAGCAACATTTGTGCTAAAACATCCCGGTAATTTCAATGTATAGGATTGCATTTGAATCATTGGTCGATATTCGTAGATGGTCAAAACTTTCTGCCTTATCTAAAGTAGGGTTACTATTTTACTCCAAGTGGTGTTAGCACGCATGTCAATACAAGACCTCTGTCACGGATTGGCTCGGTCGCTCTCTGTCATTTCATACGAGAGAAAGAGATATAATCAATATATTCTGTGACATAAATCTAGTCTTGGCACTCATGCTGCAACTACAGTAAAAGCCCTGGCTGCACTCTTCTTTATATTAACATTTCTGCTTGTAACTAATGTCACGCCACCTTAAAGTTCTCGACCTCCTTGATTTCTAGATACCCTAGCCACAGGATTGTGCATATCTTAGAGACACGTATTCAAAATGCAACTAGCGGATGTTACAACGTACTCTCGGAATATGTATAGAGCAGCAATAGCGTAGTGGGTAGAGGGGTCGCTCTCGTTACCGAGGTTCCAGGCTCCATCATCACCATGGCCATCAAAGTATTTACGTGAGCCCACCCCTAGTAAACGTATATGACTTGATTGGAAGGGCTAACTGGAATACGAGTGATGTAATATCCTCACATTTCTAGCAATTAATTGATGTTCACTAAAATTAAAAAAAACTAGGCCAAGTGCGAGTCGGACTCGCGCACGAAGGGTTCCGTACCATTATCTATAAAAACGGAAAAAAAATCACGTTTGTTGTATGGGAACCCCCTTAATATTTATTTTATTGTTTTTTAGATTTAGTAGTTATAGCGGCAACAGAAATTCATAATCTGTGAAAATTTCAACTCTCTAACTATCACGGTTCATGAGATACAGCCTGGTGACAGACAGACGGACAGCGAAGTCTTAGTAATAGGGTTCTTGGGTACGGAACCCTAAAAACGGCTTAACCGATTTCAATGTTTCTTTTGTTAGCTCTAATGCAGGGGAGGTTTAAAGCAACAGATTTTAGGTGATACGATGTTCGCCGGGTCAACTATGGCTTTGTAAAAACGTACGTATACAGCAGTATTTAGGTAAGATATGTACAGTTTTGTTGATAACCGAAAATATGCCACTGAGCATACAGGTAGTTTTGAAAGAACAGTTACCCAAGTGGAAAATCGATTGATATTGACAAAGCGGAATACATTCATCATCAAGCTACTTCATGCTAACGACATACGTTTTTGTATCTAATGGGATTTTAGTTAGCACACAACGTCGACGTACGGCGTAGACTTTAAACCTGTACCTAATAGTATTTCATTTATCAGCGCGATTTACTAGGTACGAGTGGTAGTAATATGCTGACATAGATAAAATATGTTTTTAAACATCGCAGCACCAATTATACATAATTTTCAGCCTTATTTAGTCTTGTTTTCCACTCGCCACTATGCACTCGATGTCCATATCTTAGC
This sequence comes from Ptilodon capucinus, assembly GCA_914767695.1. Lineage (NCBI taxonomy): Eukaryota > Metazoa > Arthropoda > Insecta > Lepidoptera > Notodontidae > Ptilodon > Ptilodon capucinus. The sequence continues at coordinate 13,259,868 of OU611808.1, read as the reverse complement.
GTTCAATTGCAGACTCTACATTTTTTTTTAATATATTTTACGCGATGACGTCAGCAACTAGAACACTTCTAAATAATTGGCGTCGCTAATTTAAGATTTAAAGAGGCATTTTTAAAGGTCGCATTTTATAAATCAGTTCATCAGTTTCATTTTAAAAAGCACTGGTAGCCGAGTGGTCGAACGCACGCCTTGCAAATCAAAGTGTGGAGGTTCAAACCCCGGCTCGCACCTCTGGGTTTATGTGCGAATCTCATTTTCATCCGAGATTACCACTTGCTTTGAAACGGTGAAGGAAAACATCGTGAGGAAACCTGCACGTCTATAGAAAGGCGTGTGAAGTTCACCAACCCGCACTGGGCCAGCGTGGTGGACTATAGCCCAAAAATCTCCCTCGTAATGAGGGAGAATGTGCCCGGTATAACGGCAATAGGCTCGCCCCCTATTACATTGGGACCAAAATACATTGGCGAAGTGTGGGCGCACTATAGTGCACCTCTGCATACCCCTTCGGGGAATACAGGCGTGATGATGTATTTATTTATTTTATTTTTATGTGTTCTAATTTCCTCATTAAGTTAAGTACTTGAGGTGTAGGGCTCAACTTTGTTGAGCTGTAAAAACCGTTTTTGTTAATCCTCAACTATCGAACATCAAAGGAATTTCCATTATGCAATTGCTAAGATTAAGAGTGGCAATACGAATCTAATCAGATTATTACTGTCCGATAGTTTGCATACTGATCTACGAATTAAAGGAAAATCCAATGAGCATTAGCATTGATGATAAGTCTTCATCAATTGGCGAAGTTCAAATAAATAAAAGAATAGATAAAACCTATTTAAATTAAGTATTTCTTTCCCACGTGCTTGACGTGAAGGAAGGATTCGCTAGCCTACATTATATGAATGTTCCAACTAGCGCGAGTGAATTATGCATGAAACACGCACGTCTGGCTCAGGCCGTCCTTTATTGTCCCACGTATTTTTGGGTATACACTTCCCGTCACAATATATTGCCAAAATCAACAGGGTACAGATATTAAGATACACTGCAGCTTTAGAAAATTGCTTTATCTTACTAATTCGTCGTCGCTAGACAGAAATATGGATAAGTTAAACTTACTGTGCTTCTATCCTTAATAATACCAGCAGACAAGAAGTAATACGAAATTCCCTTAACCAATATATGATTTCATAATTCGTTAACCACTCGTCGAGTTCTATATTAAGTGGTTTTTATTATGTACGAATCGCACACAGCACATTAGCTGCCAAGGTTGCGGAGCATGCAATATAAACTTTTTATCATCCCCGATGGAGTCTCGTATTAAGAAAATCTGCTAACAAAACGTATTAAGTGCTCGTGTTGGGTTATCACGCGCTTACAATAGAAGTGTCCCACTTTCACGACAAATTAAATTAGTGCCTGCGCCGTGCTTGAACGTAAATACTATGTTCCTTATCTAAAAAGGTGAAGCTTACAGTAAAATGTAACGTCGAGTCCCTGCCAAGTTATAATACATATATTTAGGCTCTAAAAATTATCTATAAACGAGGTCTGCAGGTCGATGGGTGACCTTTATAACATATTTATGAATGAACATCGTGACTGCCGAAAAACACGTTGTCGAAATAGGGTTAGGCAATGTAGAATGGAGTCGCCAAATAATTAGGTATTTTCAGTAATCTATTAATAGAACAACGCACGAGTAGGTATGTCTTAAAAATACTAACGAATTAACCGTGAGGTTTGGCAGCTTCCTATCTTAATGGCTCATTCGCTCTCCCGTATAATAGAAAGCGAGGTAACTTGCAGTAGAACCAAAAAGAACAGAATAACTGTACCTACGTTAAAATCATGGGGTCATTGGCATTCGCGACGAAATCGTTTACTCGAATTATGCTGCGACCTTCTGAGAACCCTCTACTCTTAATTTAACATGAAAGTGTCCTTGATTAGGTATACTATCAATAATCTTAAAACACAAATTGGAAAGCACTAGATGTGGCGTATTGGTATCGCGTTGGTTAAGAGGTCAATGGACACGCTAAAAAAGGGGTCAACGAACCCAATATTACATCACTTTCATACATGTGCAATAATAATTGAAAAATTCGAATATGTACTTACCTTTTCCTGAAAAGTGTTGCTGGAATGCCGCATGCAAGAAATGAGATCTTTTTTATAAATGTATTTATTTTTTGTCTATGTCTTCTAATTCATAAACATTTGTCTAAACTATATTTTTTAAAGTATGTGCATACTTATTACTTTGTACATGTTCCTAATTATAAGAATATATATAGTCAGGACCCTCTGTTCCTTGAGGAACTCCCAATTGTTGCATAGATCCCAATTAACTAGATTATATTTGTTTTAAACCCTCTACTTATATCTTAAGTAATCATTTCTTACCAACTTGAAGGCTGGCTCCACATCCTATTCCACTAAGCAAATACTTTAATAAAACCTCACCTCATTAAGCCAGTCCAGTAGTATAGCCCTCATGCGAGGCTGGAGATTGGGATGGTTGTCAAACATATTAGGATTCTTCTTGCTGCTTGACCTGGCATCACAGTCACACATACTGTTCCACACATCCGTTGGATCTGCCCAGGACAGGCCTGGGAGAGGACATTTCCTTTTCGGCAGTGTGGGACATGTGAACTTGCTTGTGCTGCAAATAAGGTACAGGATATGGAGACTGACTTGATTAAGGCAAGTTCAATGGTAACAACTTACTAATTGGATATGATTACAAGATCATTCCAAGATATCATTGATGGAGTATCACAAACTTGTTTAATCTAAGCTTAATATTCTACTAAATAGTAAATATAATAATCAACTTATGTTAACGAAACAGATGTGTGTTTCCAATGAAACATGACTTTATTATTAAGTTGTATTTATAGTAAGGCTGTATTAGCATAACTCATAACACAGTGTTCTCAACAGTCAATTTGAGTTGCTTTGCAATTGGTAAGTAGATTATATTATCTGTCTAGCTGTGCGAAGTAGTCCTGCTCACCTTGGCCTTTTATTTGAGTGTGGTGTGGATTCCCCTCTAGCCACATTCTCCAAAGGGCTGAGCACACAGTTAGGCAGCTCAGATATACTCGGTGGACTCAGGAAACTATCAGGGTTGTAGTCAATGTCTGTATACACACTCCTCGGCTGGTCAACATTCTCATACTGGGAGCCCTCGTCATCACTGGAGCATGAAGACGATTCCACCACAACATTGTGTGCCGGCTGGTCCTGCAGCTCTTCATCTAACACCGGAGTGATCTTCACTGGTGGCATATTCTCTAACTACAAGATTAAACTCAATTACACACTCTAATACCAAGAAGAAAACACATCCCATTCAAAGGATACAAACCTCATCGTCTGTGGAACTTCTTTTACGTTTCAAGGTCAAACGCTTGTCGCTGGCTTCGCAGGAGGAACTGCAAGCAAACGCCGGCGACAGTAAGTAAACAAATCCCTCTCACCAAGGTCAGTATTGAATGTAGGAGTAAGCACAGTACATACCCAGTTTGTGCCATCGTACTTGCGGCAGATCAACCGGCACTCTACCACTGCAGCCTGAAAAACAGGTAGCACTGAGTACTCGAGGCTATCATACTGTTATCGGTCATCAAAATTTGGTATAAATGACTAAAATTACCGCATGTCATGTTCAACTCGCAAATAGGGTTATGTCATTTGACAACCGTAATTGAGGGCATAATTCCAAATTTATCGTAAAACACTACAATTCTATTTTGATTACGAGCACTCTAGAATAGATTTCAAGGGGTAAATATGGGATATTCAATCGTAAAACACCCTATCTAGGCGGTAGATTCAGCAGCGTGCCCCCTGCTGATTGGCGGGAGATTTTTTTCCGGTGGGTATTTTAAGGTGGTAAATTAGATAAGGTATGCATATTTTGTATTTTTATGTTCAATATAACACATTAGCTATCATTTGGCATTGTCAAAATCCGAAAATATATGAATCAGCTGCTATAAAAAATGCCACGAATCCGTCACAATCGCGCGCGAAATTCTCCCGTCAGCGCCATTAGACACGTCGCTAGCTTGGGTTTCTCGGCACATCCACATATGGAAATTGACAAAAATAACTTTTGCGCGATACAATATCATATCAATATCTATTTATTACCGAAATATAGTTATTTTAACCTGAATAAATACCTCATAAACGACCTAGCCGTTGACAATATAATTGGCTTGGCTTATCGCCCACCAAAGATTTATAACCTAAATATGCCTAAAAGCTCAGTTTCATTGATCAATAGATTACTTCATAAGATTTTCTATGCCGTTGACTAGCAAAATACTTAATCAGAACATACCTGGTCATTCACAAATGAATCCAAAAATCACAAAACGAAATTTCCTTATGCACTAGATACGAGGTACGAACTTATAACGTAATTTTAACGGATTACAGTGTATTTTAGTCACATATGAGATTATATTCACAGAATAGAGATAAAAACGTTACACTTAAGGTAATTTCTAATTATACATATTACTTTTCAGCTTTTCACGGCTCGATAACGCCCGGCTTTCCGCGCGAAAATGTCGCGGTAAAACTTCGGTACTCAGCGGGTTAACTAACTGCTAACTTCATGTTTGTTTCTTCTGAAAACGGTACGTCACTCCATGGATGCAATCCGTTACACGAAGAATTTCGTATGGTAACGAAGATTTTTGATTATTTTATATTTTATTTGTAAACAGATTGTTTCCCGTTCCAAGGGAGTATTATTTATCAATTTTAATTTATATGCTCAAAAAGATTTATGAGAGTATTGTAACACCCATTTTTGTTTATCACTACCATAAACTTTATATGTCTATGTAAGAGGAACAAATATTTTTAAGTGTAAAAAATTTTGGTTCTGAAATATATATTTGAAGATATCTTCATCTAGACATTTGAGTATTCTAAGAAAGTTGATTAATTTATTATACGTAGAATGAAACGCTATTCTAAAAGCAACGCTTCTTTGTGATTGGACGATTTTGGCAACTAGCGCCACATTACTACCAACTTATACCAAGATTTATTTATTTGTAATGTTGTCGGCCCTTGAAATTGCTAATTTCATGTCGTACTACAGCTGGGCGCCAGCTGATTGAAAATTGAGCGAGAAAAGTCAATAAAGTAAAGGTGCGGTGCGCTATTTCGATATTGATAACGTGGCGGTAATAATAATGGTACATTAGATGCTATCTATGTCACCGGCAGGTGTATTTATTGTGAATATCGTCTAGTGTTGCAATGGCCTTACAAAACATCGCTGTGAAATTGTGCGGCGTGCTTCAAGCGCAGACTGAAGAAGGTAAATCGTTATCATGTAACGCTATATTACATTAAAGCAACAATGCAATATGCTAGAAAATCGAGTGAAAAATATATCTATGGTTGTTTTCTTAGCATGTAATTACAAGTTTTGACTTCCCTTTATCTCGTAGTCTCTGGAGTCTATCTTGACATATAGTTGCGCTTATATGCATGTCTCATATTACTATTTTTATTCTATTTACAGGGGTAACGGCGCGTGAGTGGCGCCTTTTGGGGCAGGAGCAAGATGGATCTCAACTGATGAGCTGGATTTCAGATAAAGATGACAAGGAACATTTAAACATTGGTGTCTACACCAATAAAAATAAAAACCTGATTATTCTTCACACATTTGATGAGAAATTAAATATAATACAGGCTTCTGTTAATGCCACACATACCTTATTAGTTTACATTGTTAAGAAGCTTGCGGGTGTTGATGATGAGGTGAAGGACCCTCTCTACTGCCCCTACTTGGTATGTCTGTTGCCTGACAGTGATAGGACTCCAGTGGAGATAGAGGAACCCTCTAAAAAGCAGATCATGGTTCAATATGTGTATGGGAAAAGCACTAAATACAGTCCAGGGATAAGGAATGACAGATTCTTGCTTTTCAAGCATTTGGAGTGTAAGTAATATTATTAATGATAATGGTGCTACTTCTGTATGGTGTAGACCAAATAATAAATGATTATGAATTCCCTTAACAGTCCTTGGTGTTATAAACATGAATCCAGCACAGATTAGGTGGTTTTTCTCACAAAATTTTAGCAAAATGTCTAAACATGCGACAGCACTGCCAAGTGTGGTTTTCCAAGAAACTAAAAAGTACCATACCTGTAATAATTTCTAGAGTAGTAAAACAATATTTAATCCTTCTATAAAAGTGCATAAAAAGTAACTAATTCTACTTCTATGTTTTAGGTATCAAAATATATCGAACTCCATTGTTTTTGAATGAGTATGATGATGGCACAGACAAATGGGGTTTCGATGGCATTTACCCAGAACCAGAGACTATTGTTAAGGTGTTCTCGTGGGCGCAGTGGGATTGTGTTAACCAGGTAAATTAATCGAGCAACTTAAAAATTATTGGACCAATTTAAAAAAAAAAAATTGCCATTATAAAGCTTTTTTTTTTGTTGACGGGGAGGAAATCTTCAGAAAGATTCCCAGTCTTCTGTGTGGGAGAAGACTGGGATATGTGGGATTCTTACCCACTAAAACCTCCCCGGTGGCCGTCTTCGACACGTTAAAGGGACTCTGGGATCTCCTAATGGAACGCACCGGTGTCCCTCTGTGCCTCGCTCCCGAGCTTAAATGCCCAGGAGCTCGTCTCGGGGGGAGCAGATGTTCGCTCCCCCTGCACCCTCGCAGTGCATACGGCGGCGAGGGCTCTCGCCGCCGTCCTCCTCAGGGTCGTCGTCTACTTAAGAGCGTCCGGGGCCCACACCCCAGACGCTCACGACCCCAAGGGTGCCATTATAAAGCTACATTATCACTGAGTAACATAGGCTATGTTTATTTATCAAAAAATGTTAAAAAAAAATGTCCACCCATGTGATGCCAGGATGGGCCGCCTGTTTAAATAATATAGGTAGATTCATGTGTATCATTTGTTAGTTAGCAGGTTAATCCCATGGACCCAGTGTAGACAGCAATATCTTGAAATTTCGGGTAACAAATTAAAATCGCCATTTAATTCTCTTAACCAAACACTAGTTCTATTTTTGATCTTAGTCATCCATAAGAGAGGCATTACCAACAGTAGGGATGCATTCATATTTTAATAGGAGTGTCTACTTCAGGTATTGTACTACATCCACTTCCGGCCGCCGACGCAGAGCTTTGCGGAGGGCGAGGAGGTGAAGTCGCCGTCCGAGGTGACGCCCACATTGTCAGCGCTTCAGTTCCATGCCGACCTGCCGCATGAGACTGTTGTAAGTATTCAAGATCATGTGTACATAAACTTTTGATAAGTAACCTTAAGATTAAAGGTTTAGAGTTCACTATAATACTGTTCAGTGTGACAGTATCTTGTTTTTATATCGAGCATTATACTCAACTAAATTGTCTATGTAAAATCCTTTTTAAATAGAGTAAACATGGAGTTTCTTGTTCATACTTCTCTAGCTAGGGGGATAGCATTCCAAAGTGTATGTTTTTATAGATATATGTAGTAAGTATGTTCACAGTTAACTTACCTACCTCTTTCGATGTTTTTTCCGAAAAAAAAAACATATATACTTAGGTACTTATATGAAAATTGATATTGCAACTGTTTAGATTTGTTTTGGAGTACACTTACTACAGTTCCTTAAGCCTCTGTACTGAATTTTTACTTTTATCTATTGCTAATGTAGCTAGCAGATATCCTAATTGGTAGAACACTTTGACTCAAATGGTGCTGGTTCTAATCTGGGCCTGTACCTTTGGGATTTTCGGTATTCATGCGCGAATGTGATATTGAAAATTTTCACTCTGCGAATGGTGGAAATGTTCGCCAACATGTGCTGGGTGGACTATGGCCAGAACTCCTGTCGCATTGAGGGTGCGTGCACCCGGTATAATGGAAATATTCTCATCTCCTGTTGCATCCGTCGAAATGTGGGTGCACTGCAGTACACCTCAATCTCACTCTTCATACAACAACATTCAACATAGACGTTATGATGATGTTATATAAATTTAACGACTCGTTATCCCACTATACCCAATACCTCTTCACCATAATGGCACACGGGGCCCGTGCCCAGGGCCCCCATTCTCAGGGGCCCCGAAGGACCGACAATTTCCCTCACATATTAATTCTCAAAACATTTTTGTCGGGCACGTTACACTTTTTTCACAAATCAGTAATCTCATCAGAAGGTATTGACAAGGTTACTTACAACAACTTAGTAGAAAAATGTTATTATAATTCGTTTTTTTACTTCCCAAAAGGGCCCCAAATTCTTGTGTGCCAGTCTAGTTTAAGACGGCCCTGACTATACCTAGGTACCTAATAACTGTAATAGTTAACACGAATAAAAATAATTATAATTCTGAAATGGGTTCTTTGCGCCCGTCTGTGTGTTATAGGAGCACGTACCAACCACATGTGGCATCTAAAAAAATATAGTCACTTAGTCAGATCGTGCGCATTGCTGCACCTATTCTTAGTGATCTTGTTGTAACGATTACGCGGCTAAATTCGTCCCGTTATAACGCTTGCATGTTATTACATACAAAATCCGGATAGTTACTGATGGTGTAAGCCAACGTTGCCAGTTTTTTTTGCAAACTCGGGATTTTTTAACTTTTTGAGTGAAAACAGCAGGATTCTTTAGTCGAAAGCGGGACATAATAAAAAAAAAGTATATAATCAGAAGTTATATTAGTTTAGAATCAGAATATTTATCTTTATATTTGAATTAAAATTACGTTTACGTGACAATAGATAGCAGAAATAGCCATAGAAATTTCAATAAAAATATAATATTTTAAATCAGATTTACCCTATCGTTAAATAGTTGAGACTTATTCGTCTTCAGAATAAACTGTCTGTGCCACCCACCCACGCTTCCTCAGCACACTGCGTGCATGGTCGAGTTATCTCCGAAAAGCGGCACTGAGCCTGTCCCGCGCGGGACATATAATGTTGATTCATTAATCGGGGCGTCCCGCCAAAATCGGGACGTCTGGCAACGCTGGCTGTAAGCTTTTATCCCCCGCGTAGATAGATTGAGTTACCGGGCAGTACCATATTACATCGAGGGGTGAAAGTCTATTTCACTTAGCGACACTTTTGAGGAATATTGACCTATATATACATATTTGGAATCAGCGAACTTGTATGCGTCGAATTGGTATGCGTTCCTTTTAAGTTAAAAAAATGTCGTTTTAGTTAAATAGCCTTTCAACCCTCGATATGATCATTGATAAGGCGGATGGCGTCCATAGTTTGTCTCTACACAACCTGATGCTAGGTCTTCGTTAGAGCCAGTCCTGGATTACCCTATAAGCTATTTAAGCAATTGCTTAGGGCATCCCGTCTAGGGGGCACCAGAGACGACACAGAAAAAAAACGAAGACACAAAAGTTAAAGCAATTTCAAAATCTTTGGACAACATGTGAAATCAAGTTGTGCCGACCCCACCTAGCATGGGATAAGGGCAGAATAAACAACACATACTTATTCCACCTACGATACCTACGTATTCACTTTTTTTTTCAATTAGTTTTTGTAGTTCGCTTAAGGATAGGGGGGCCCACAGAGGAAGATTGCTTAGGACATGTTACCTTAATCCGGCACTGGTTAGAGCCAGCCGTCTGTCGAGTGCAAGTCTTTTTCTTCACTTGTTTTTTTAATGTCTATCCATCTTGATATTTTCCGGCACACATCCTGCAACTACCTGTTTGCGTAATTATTGTACATACATAGATACATATACTCACGGATGTATCCCACGGGGGTGGGCAGAGACTGCCGATTGCCATATGCTACGATCCTGCCATACCTCTTTCGATTCATCCACAATCATGCACTTCTGTCGCTACGGACTTGACCTTTCTGGAAGAGACCGTTAGTCTGGTCATAATAGGTTTCTAACGTAACGTAAAAAAATGTTACGTGTTCATAAAGCAGCTATTCTAAATGAGCTAAGCTATGTTTGGGTCTTATGTCGACTGTACGAACCTAGATACTTGATAGCACTGCCTCCGCCGGTAAAGCTGTAAAGGCCACCTCACGGCCAACAGCGTAGTCCATTAAAACTTGAAATATATCCAATAAAATCATTAGTCCAAAAAAACTTGATAGCACTCAGTTATGTGCTAGCAACAGACAGACAAAATTTTTAAAAATTGCATTTTCGTTATAGGTATCGTGTATACTTTCATATGCATTTGTTAAAATAATGTTATTTTGATATTACAAACAGACATTCCATTTTTATTTATTTGTATAAATAGATATAAAGCCCCGTGTTGTCGAATAGATGAACATTCCGTTGAGCCTGCCGCACGTGTCGAGCGCGGGCGAGGGCGGGGCGGGCGGCGCGTGCGGTGCGTACGAGGACGACCCGGCGCCGCTGCGCGTGCACGACTGCAGCCTAGACCTGCAGATTGTGTGCGACCAGCGCGGCGTGCTCTGCATATGCCACCACTACCTCTATAAGGTATCTACACTTTACCAATACCTCCAATTTTGGTGTACACAAACATTCAAGTAACTTACTTTTTACTTGAAAAAAGAAATTATTTGAAAAAAGCAACCATGGAGTTTCTTGCCCATTCTTCTCCATAGGAAATGCATTCCGAATGGGTGGTAGAGATACTACTATTATTATTTATTGACGATTCATAAGTGCCTGTATTGGTTTATATGAATAAAAAATATTCTGATTCTGATTCTGATACTTGTTTACTACGGATATTCTTTCTTCTTAGGACTCAATACTATAAAGACGCTATTGAAGTGGCAGGCTTGCAAATATTCGTCAGTTTTAGATAGGTATTCAAATATTCATTTTTAAGGTTCCGTACCTCAAAAGGAAAATATAAACCCTCACGTTGTCCGTCTGTCTGTTTGTCAAGCAGTGCTTATTATACGGCGTCGCGTCGCTCACTATACGGGCAGCGTCGCGAAGCCGTATAATGAGAGTCGCGCCGCCTTTTAGTGAGCGTCGCGACAACGTATAGTGAGCGTCGCGACGCCTTATAGTGAGCGTCGCGTCGCCTTTTAGTGAGCGTTGCGATGCCGTATAGTGAGCGCTGCGACGCCTTTTATTAAGCAGCGCGACGCCTTATAGTGAGCGTCGCGTCACCGTATAGTGAGTGTCGCGACGCCGTATAGTTAGCTTCGCGACACCGTTTATTGAGCGTCGCGACGCCATATAGTGAGCGTCGAGATGGATTTAAAGTTCTGTAAAACGTGGGGTTTCCCTTTAAGTTAGGTCAGTAAAATACTGTAACAGATTGTATGGACAAAAATACAGTCAGTATTATTGACCATACAATCTGGTTCGGCCAGTGATAGTATTGTTTCTACAAAATGTACATTATTTTTTGCAAGGACAATAGATTTGTAAGCAATTATAAAATTTCAACCGTCAGATGTCATTACCCAATTGTTCAGTTCCCAATACAGTTACTTTTCTTTCCATTAGTTCCTATCCCTTTACGGTTATGGATTCTAGTGAAAATATATAGATTTTCGATATTGGATATTTTGTATCGATGGATCTATATATCGGACAGAATATATCGACTATAAATATCGATGTATTCGATTAAATATATCGATATATCGATACTTTTTCAACAAGCCTACCAATATGTATCATTTGTCAGCCGCTAGACGACTCCACGACATCCTTAGTGCTGGAAGACAGCGCCGACCTCAAGGACTCGGGCGTCAACTTTGCGTACTCCATAACGCTCCTGCAGCACGGGTGTGTGGTGCACAGCGTGGTGCCGGACCTGCCGTGGTCGCTGGCCAAATCCTTGCGACCATCTTACACGCTGTATGCTGGTAATTAGCCTTGACGAGATCGTAATTTTATTTTTTTAATCGTGTAGCCGAGCGGTCGAACGCACGCCTTGCAATCAAAGAGTGCAGGTTCAAACCCCGACTCGCACCTCTGCGTTTATGTGCGAATCTAATTTTCATCCGAGATTATCGCTTGCTATGAATCGATGAAGGTAAACATCGTGAGGAAACCTGCACGTCTGAGGGAATTTAACTAGTTCTCGATATATTGTGAAGTCTGCCAACCTGCACTGGGCCAGCGTGGTGGACTATGGCCTGAAACCTCCTCGCATTGAGGTGAGGCCCGTGCCCAGCAGTGGGACGTTAAAAGCACTGTAGTTTGTTTATATCGTTTAATAAACAATAAGATTAAGACACCGATTTAAAAGTTAGCAGATTAAAGCCTGCGGCACACTGGGGCGTCTATACTTGCTCGTCAAAATATTTTCCAATACCAAAACGAACTCTGTGTCAGTATGCATAAAGTTTGAATTTTATTGGTATACGCCACGCCCCCACGCGTCAAAATTCGCTCGCGCTGTCAGTGTCATTTAGTTGAAGAATTAACTTTTTCTAGGGGTCAATACAGTTTATTTCGGTATGGCAAAATAATTTACGCGTGAGCGTTGACGCCCCAGTGTGTGCGGGAAGCCTAAGCAGATTATTAGACAAATAGCTATTCAAGCATTTCCTTCTTAAACTTAAATATCATCCATATACAAAAAAAAAATATCGCCATCTTCAGTTCCTGAACTAAGCCTAGCTTGAACTATGGGTACCATACAATGGATAGGATGTGATCCCAGTTATACCCAGACTAGGGTAAATTCCGTAAAGGCCATTTCTAAAATTTGGCGATGACGGGAATCGACCCTGCAACCACCTGTGGTGTTAGCACGCAGGTCAAGACAAGACCTCTGTCACAAATTGGCTCAGTCGCTCTCTGTCTTATTTCATACGAGAGAAAGAGATATGATCAACATATTCTGTGACATAAGTCTAGTCTTGGCGCTCATGCTACAACTACTGGTGCAGTGTACCCAGCGGCCAATGCTTAAACCACCAGACCAAGTTCAATTCAAATAAAGTTGCAATTAGATTGAAGAAGGCAAATCAGCTTGCGCCTATTATCTCTATAATAGAGTCGAAAATCGCATGCAATATTATCATACAAGTAACCAAAAGTCATGTTACTAAGCAATTTAAACCTTGACCTTACACATTTGGCGTTCCTTTTTTCAAATCTACTCTATTATGGCCGTAAGAAGTCAAATTTGTAGCGCTGTAAGTCAATTTTTCTTCACAGATCATCACCTTTTAGTCAATATACCAATGCTGTACACTCAGCTCATAGACATCAGCCTCCAACACGAGCCATGTTGTCACATAGTCATCCCCATGGAGGAGTGCGACAGCGGGCCCAGCCTCGCCCCACTGCTGGGCTGGGGCGCCCACGCCATGGTCGACTTGAACACCCTGGATGTGGTCATTATGAACGTCCCTGATAAAGACCTAGCGGCGACTTTTAAGAGCAATACAGCCATTGAGAATAAACTGGCGATCATGCATTATTTGATACAGCATGATGGCAATATGGAATTAGCTGAAGAGGTATGTGTTTTATTGAAGTATAGTATAGCCGTGGTAGCCGAGTGGTCGAACGCACGCTTTGCAATCAAAGTGCGCAGGTTCAAACCCCGGCTCGCACCTCTGGGTTTCATGTGCGAATCTCATTTTCATCCGAGATTATCACTTGCTATGAAACGGTGAAGGAAAACATCGTGAGGAAACCTGCATGTCTGAGGGAACTTGAGTAGTTCTCGATAGATGTGTGAAGTCTGCCAACCCGCACTGGGCCAGCGTGGTGGACTATGGCCCGAATCCCCCTCGCATTGAGGGGAGGCCCGTGCCCAGCAGTGGGACGTTAAAAGGGCTGTAGTAGTATAGCATGTATTTTACATTTTTATTTTAAACCAACAAAAAATTATCGAGCCGTTTTTGAGTTTTAGCGAGAGTAACAAACAGTAATTGATATTTATATACATGGATATAGATTTCACGGCATTAAGGTTGGTAAGAAATTTAGATGGACTCTACGAATACTGTACCTTAGATGCCGTAAAATACGCCACGCCTTCGTAAACGTTATTTCAGAAGTGCCTTTTTCGGAATTGTCCCCCAGTACATTGTTTGGGATCATACAATGAGTGTATGTTGCGATATTTATTAATGTGTATTTATATTGTTTGGTAGCTGATATCGTGGATGTGCGTGAACCAGCGCGACGGGTTCGGGTCGTTCCAGCGCGTGATGCAGGAGTACCTGGTGGGCGCCACGCACGCCGTCACGCGCCGCTCGCTGCCCGCCTCCGCTCTCACACTCATGAAGATGCTGCCATTCACGCAACATCTCAAGTTTGCTGATGTTAAGGTAAGGTCAACGGAACGGAAATGACAGATGTGAATATCAACGACTAATTCTCTACGATTTTTATTACGAGAATCAGCCCACTGGACATTACACGGTAGTGAATTCCCGGCGTCTAAAATGTTGTTCGACGCATCTGCTATATAAGAGAACTTAAAGTCATACACATTAGGATTCTAGATGCTTTCAGGGGTTTTATTTGTATAAATAGTTTTGGTTCGTTAGATCTTGCCTCCTCAGATAATCTGATGCTACTGTAAATAAGCGTCAGATAGATTTATCCAAGACACAAATTTCACTCTTGCCTCGTCTTATATCTACGTGGACTTCCTTAGTGTCAAATAGGATACTAATCTGGTCCTAGCGGCGGGCTCTCTGTTAGCGTGATATATTTGAAGCTGGTAATGCTATCAATTGCCAACATCTTTGGCACAATGCACGGAAGGCATGTACGCCACAAATACACGAAGACACGCTTATGGGTTGTCTGATTCAGAGCTATTATCACGCTGTGCTGGTTAGTCGACCTGTTTCCACTAGTCGATTGTGTGGTAGGATGCAGATCAGTGGTACTCAAATCTTTTTTTATAGGGCCATAGACACGTTTTAGTCAAGGTGTCGCGAGCCGCAAAAAAAATGGTTTTTGCGATTGTTACAAATTTAATTAACAACTATGAATGTGGGACCTAATTCTTCAGCGCACTCTACATTTTACTGAATGAGTGCGAAAAGAACGGCGGGCCGCAGGTTAAGTATAGCTGATGTAGATGGTGTGTGTCGTGTAGGTCCGCGAGATGGTAGTGTCGGTGAGCCAGGAGAAGCTGTGGAGCAGCGCGGCGGTGGTGCTGGCCCCGCGGCAGCGCGTGAGCCAGTTCGCGGAGGACGTGTGGACGCGGCTGTGGGCCGCGCTCACCGCGCCGCCCGCCGCGCGCCTGCAGCCCGCCGCCGTGCTCGACAAGCTGCGCGTCAGCCTGCACTGCTATCAGGTACCGTACCATTACAACACTTATTCATTCATCGAAGCCTTTGAGTTTATGAAGTCTTAGTACTTATTTATTTATTTTATTAGGGAAAACAAACAATTATACAATTTTCTCATTCTAAAGTCTTAACAATTAGGTTTATCATTGCACAATTCACAACGTTATCCACATATTAATTAAAAACATTTTTACACTTGAAATGTAAATTGGAGTGAGTTAATTCAAATTCGAAGTAAATGTAGGCAAAACCTATTTTTTAAAATCGGATATTCTACTTTTAATCAGTGTTTACAAAAGTATTTAATTTAATAGTTTTGTAAGAGCAAATTTCTAAATTTACCATGTGGTAGTGTAAACATATCTAAGTCTATGAAAAATGTGTTATAATTATTAACAATACGACGTAGGGGTGCACGAACACCAGCATTAGTGTGACAAGAAGAAACAGCAAATAGTACTTTGCAAAGCTTACACGACCTCTAGCAAATTTGTATCTTTCGTACCTTTTGATGGTACACAAGTCAATCAAAAAGTAATTTTGAAATTGTGTGACCTTCAACCCCCATTTCACCCCTAAAAGGGTTGATTTCAGATAATATTTTTTAAATGGGACCAATCTTGAAGAAATCACTAGCTAACCTCACAGTGAAATGAAGTCTTGAGAAGTGTACAGCGATGTTTATACTATGTAGCGCTACTTCTATGGTAATATCCGAAGTATTTGGATTTTGTAAATATGGGTATTTACACAATAATATAGAAACACAATGTCATTCAATGTCAATCCGCCCGGATACTGAATTACTATCCGGTATCCGGCCGGATAGTGAAAACAAGGCCGGATACCGGATAGTTATCGGATATCCGTTTCATCTCTAGTTTCGACCCCTGTAAATTTCAACTTGATATCTTCACGCGTTTCTGAGAAAAAATGTCTTGACAGAGAGACAAACAGACGGCCAACAAAGTGATCCTATAAGGGTTCCGTTTTTCCTTTTTAGGTACGGAACCCTAAAATCAGGCACACAAAAGTGAAAGCAATTTCAAAATCTTAGGAAAACATGTGGAATCATGTCGTGCCGACCTCTCAGAGAAGGAACTTCACATTCATATTCTACCTACGATACGTATTCCATTTTCTTTTTCAATTAATTCTTTGTAGTTCACTTCAGGATAGGGGGCCCACAGGGGAAAATTGCTTAGGGCATTAATTTACCTTAATCCGTCACTGCATATTGTTACACTCGTTTTTGTCTATTCGATTTATAATGTTTGCACAACTGGCGTTCGTATGATGTTTGTTATCAAACACATTTATAAAACTTGTGCGATTAGTAAGATGGAAATCATTATTTCTATAGTATCTTCTATAGCAGGGGTCGCAAAATGGCGGACCGTGACCGACCCATTTTGTGCGGCCCGTGAGAACACAGCAACTTGCACTACAGAGCAGGGTTGTTACGGATGCAAAAATTTAGACATCCGCGGATGCAGATGCGGATTATTAGAAGTTCACATCCCGCGGATGCGGATTCGATGCGGATGCGGATTTTGAGATTTTAAAAGGATAATTATTTAAAGTTTAAGTGTAACAACAAAAACAAAAATAACACAAGCTTTTCGTTTTACTTATGAGTATGACACGACAGAATTTTAAGCTTCGAGTTTCATTATAAAAAAAAATATCTTTGTTTAATAATTAAACTTAAAAATTGGTGAATTATATTTAATAAATAGCAATATTGCAGCCTTCTCAGCCTCCAACAAAACCTGTAAGGATATTGTTACCAATTTGCGCCTTCCTATTCGTCAGTTACCGAATGAAGTTAGCAATTACCATAACAAACGCGAAGCACGTGCCACTCTGGCTCCGCCCACTATCTTTACATGATTAATTCCATACTGCATCCGTAAAAACTCCGCATTGATTTATGCTTATGTGAATGCGGATGCAGATGTCTGAATTAATGCGAATATTCCGAATTTGCGGATGCGGATGCAAATATTCGTAACACCCCTGCTACAGGGTACGAAATTTAATAAAAATGTATCCCCCACATTATCTTTGTTGACGTCAATTTGAAAACGACCGGGCGAAGTAACGAGCTAACAAGCGAGAAAGAGTTCGCGGATTGCGAAACCCGCAAAAACATCTTTTTTTTCTATAATATGTTGTGCGGACCGCGAAATTTTAAACGGACCCCGAGCGCAACTAATTGGTGAACCCCTGTTCTATAGTATCAACTGCAACGTTAACAACATGAGTGCTTGTAATAAAACATGTTATGGTTCTTGAGGTGTTGATGGTTGTGTTTGAGTGGTCGATGTGTGATGAGCGGTGCGGTCGTGCAGCCGGAGGCGCTGTCGCGGTGCAGCACGCCGCTGTCGCCGGGCGCGGGCCCGGCGGGCGGGCCGGCGGGCGGGTCGGCGGGCAGGCCGGCGGGCGGGCCGCTGGGCGCGCCGCTGAGCGCCCCGCAGCGCCGCTCGTCCCTGGGCGGCGCCGGCCCCGACCTGCTGCCCTTCTTCGAGCTCGACGTCTGCACCGCCAGCAAGCAGGAGCACATCATAGCCGCGGTCCGTACACTACTCTACCTTTGTTATAAAACCCCATAAAGCAAATTAAAACTATTATAATTAACTTAACTAACATTAGCGGCTCTTCTCTCATTATACTTACTTATCACTTTTTCTTGAATAAGGCAACTAAATATTCGTTCATAATTTTTGGTGATATCTAACGCGGCTTCGATTGACAGCTGCAATTAATATATTCTCAGATAAGGCTTTATTTGTCTGAAGATATATTAGTTGCTGATTTCTTAGGTGAATCTTTTGACTTGTGAATTTTAATTTCACAATAAAAAAAAAAATGTTTTGTAATCGAAGACGTCTGCCTTATTGCCGACTGTTGTCTTAATTTGAATGCATAATTTCAATTATTTCGTAACAAAAGAAGAAGAGCAATAGTTCATTGCCGTCAAAAATATATCTAATGGACTCAATTTAAACGAGTTGGTTGAAACGTGATTAAAGAGAATCGAAAAAATCAATGACAAATGAGTTTTATCGACGAATAAGAAGTAAAAGGATAGCGATAACGCTGGTAACACGTGTGACATCAGAACCTGCGCGAGGTGAGCGTGCACCTGATGCGCGAGTGCGCGGGGCGGGGCGTGGAGCGCGGCGCGGAGAGCGGCGTGCACGCGGTGGCCACGCGCTGGGCCGCCGCGCAGCTCGACGCCGCGCGCGCCCTCTGCCGCGCGCTCGCCCGCCCGCTCGCCGCCGCGCCGCACCACCACCAGCACAGGGGGTTCACCTTCATGTACGGACACCGCCTGACTGCGACACCCACCGAGCCGCATTACACACACCCTGTATTTAAAAAAAAAACCATAAGATTAAAGGTCGCTCGGTAACGGTTTTGCACTGACCGTTGTCACCTCTAGAACCATGTAAAGGATTTTGACTATATAGTCAGTATGTCTACAAAAAAACTGTATAGCTGTTGCACTCAAGCCGTTAGATGTGTCCGTGACTTTAGTCTTATGGTTTTCGTATGTTTTGTTTTGGCTGTTGGTTTTGAAAATAAAATGTTTGTTTTTGGTTTGGTTGCTTTTTTGGTGTTATTTCTGAGTTGCAGTGTTTTTGTTGTTTTTAAGGTACCTTATTGTTATTTTTTGCAGTGACCTTGACATTCTATGAAACACTACACACGCTCTATCGGGCTATCGGTCACCAAACGTTGCTTGAATTTCCTTTTTTGTTTTCAATGTAATCCTGTTTCAGTTTGGTTATGTACCTGGCTACATATTTCAGTTCTAGCGACGCTGTATCTTGAATATTTTTTTGGCTGACTCATTCCGAATAGAATATCTATAAAATTCTGATAATTTCAAATGTATCTATTATAGCGATGAAATGGACCCTGCGCACGCGTACATAGTGTTCAAAGTCCTCGAGCAGTACTACCTGGCGGCGGATTCCATAGCGTTCCCGCTGCCGCAGGGCTTCAGCTCGTTCTTCACGTACCTCGGGTACCGCACGCTACCCTTCCACACCTTCGTGCAGTACGTGCACCGGAACGTGTTCGAGCTGCAGATAGATGTCATGAAGGCCATAATCGCATGTGAGTATATCACTTGAAATTTGAGTTTATTTATAAGAACACCATGGTGTAATAATAAAAGTAAAATAAATAATTCTTCTTCTCAGTCGGGCACTCTTGTCAGAGTGGTCGTGGTTGTTGAAATGGTGTGCATGGTGGATCCTCCGTGTCGTCGTTCTCCTTGGTTAAAATAAATAATACTATTGGTGAAATGTATGCCTACAAGTGTTTTTGCCTATCCCTTAGGGAAATAGGTATTGCTCCCTTACGGCCACATCTTTTGGCAGTATCATTTTTATTATAATAATTCACCATGTTCTTTGGTCAGGTACTTTACTAGTGAACAGAAACGACATAATTTGTGAAATAATTTATTAGGCCTTACAACGACTACCTGTCGTGGTTTTTAAATACAGTACCTAGTACCTAATCTACTAAATTTTCTATGGTCGCGCGGATGTCACAAATAGATAGATAGTCTCTTTATTAGTAGTAGAGACTCTTTTTTTGTACTAATTAGATAGTAAAAATATAACACCAACAAACAAAAATATAACAAGGCAAATAGGCAAGTTTTGGTCGCCACGTTCGTGTCTCCACAGCCCAAGACGACGAGAACAAGGGCACGGTGAACAAGAAGTTGCGGCTGATCCAGCTGGTGGGCGAGGGGCGGGCGCGGCGCGCGCTGGCGGCGTGGCCAGCACGCGCCGCGCTGCAGCTGCGCGCGCGCGACCACGCCGCCGCGCTGCTCAGCGGCGGGCTGGCCGCGCACCGCGACCACGCCCGCCATCGCCCGGTCAAGGACACCGGTACGTGCAACTAAACTCAGATCATTCCGCTCCTAAAATCTGTTTGTAAAAACTAAATATGTTTCCAAAACATAATGTTCTACATTTCTTTCAACATTTCAGGGCCCCAAGTCTGCTAACACTATCGTCGTGGAGTTTCTATGACTCAATTTTTTAAGGCATGTTATCTACTTATTTTTTCAATGGTACCTATATAGAATATGAGAAGTGTAGACATTAAATATTGCCACCTTCATGCAATTTAACAAGTCATATTCTATATATGATAATTATTATGCCTTAAAAATGGAGTCATAGCAACTCAACGACGATAGTGTTAGCAGCCTTGGGGCCCAGATAACAAGGCGAACGCTATGTTCTCCATTGCAATCACATTCTTTTTAGCTAACATCCAAGCTATAACCTATTTTTAATTTTTAAATCCTTGTTGAAGCAGGTATTGCCGCGCTGCCGTCCGGCGAGCGTCTCTCCCCACTAGATACATTCCTGGATCTGCTCACCGCAAAAGCCAGTCTCAACGAGTTGGATTTCAATCTTATCATAGAGGCCACTCTGGCATCCGTACAACAAGACGCTAGTACATAGGTGAAAGACTATGATTAAATAAGTAATTTATTAAGTATCATGTAGTGTTCATTAGTTCTTTAATGGATATTGTTTTCATGAATTTAGAGACCCAAAGACTTAATGATAGATATCGCTTTGATTATAGTGACATAAAAGCTATCCATAGACTACTTGACAATGATGTCAACATATTTTTTTTATACTCACAGGACCATAGTGAATATTTCTATTATTGCAACACAATAAATGCATTATTGATATATTCCTCACAGTAGTTGCCTACTCGGTAATCTATATACATGACTGCTTTTGTGATGACATGATGACATTCCATTATTTTGTAGAATAAGGTTAATACCAGAGTAATTAGCACAAAGACTTACCTGATCGGCTAATGAAAATGTATGTGATTTTTTAGTGCAATATTAATTTAATTACAATCAAGTACAACATAAAACTATGTTTTATTCCTTATATTAAATTACATTCCATTAATAAAATCTACATCAATTGTAAAATGGGTTATATGTGACCCAGTGGGCTCTATTCTGGTCTTTATCAGTTTGGTGTGATGTGAATAGTGATTTGAACACTTCACTTGACTGTGGGTCCTTTGCAACACTGTAATTTTTCTTGGTTTTCTTGTATGATGGATCTTGGGCCAGCTCTACGGGGTGAACACGCTTGGATGACCCAAAGTGACCTCTAGCTTGCTTATTTGGGTTATATTTTGGTAGCGACAATGGGATTGTCTCAATCTCCTTCTTTATGTCACTACTTGATCCAGCCTCTGGTTCATCCTTCACCTCACTCTCATTTTTAGCCTCTGTTGCTTCAGGACTCACTTCTGTAGATGTTGAAGGCTCAACCTTAATCTCAGTTTTTGGTACTTTGGTTTTCTTACTGGGCTTTCTGTTTGCTACTCTTGTGGCCATCTTTTCTTCAAGTTTCTCAATGTCTTCATCAGTTCCATTAAGAACAACAATATCATTGTCTGTGAATGGCTGCTGGCACTGGAAACACAATTTTAACTTGTTAATAAAATCTTTTACAGTATAACTATCTTCTCATATCATGATTCCGATTCGGATTCTAAGTTAAGCAGTCTTATTTGAATGTTCTTAGTAAAAATCATTGACAATAAATCAATGGCACACCAGTTCTGAGCCCATTAAATAAACATAGGATTTCCAGTAAAAATATTCCATAAATGCTTGATTTTAGTAACACTAGGAATGTCTTAACCTGATGCAGAAATGTTAAATAGTTTCTAGTTGCAGTACTAAAAATGTTTAGGCATCACATAAGACATCTGCTGTGTTAGTTAAAGCTGACATAAGTGTGTTATCATGTACTCGGCCATGAATAATGCAAGATTGACTATTATGTCAATTAAAACTAACTACAGCCCTTTTAACATCCAACTGCTGGGCACCGACCTCCCCTCAATGCAGGAGGATTCAGGCTATATTTGTTTATGTTTTCCTTCACTGTTTCATAGCAAGTGATAATCTCGGATGAAAATGAGATTTGCACATAAATCCACAGAGGTGCGAGCTGGTGTTTGAACCTGCACACTTTGATTGCAAGGTGTGCATTCGACCTCTCGGCTACCACTTCTATATTATGTTAATTATAGAGTAATAATAAAATATAATCTTACCATATGACAGAGGTTCTGTTTAACTTCCTTTAAAGCCCTTTCAGCAAGCACACAACCGCAGCTCCAGAGGAATACAAATCGAAACTTGCCAGACATCTCCAAGCCACTGATGGGGCAGATATAGGGAGCATGGCCCTCACCCACTGCACCGTCTGTGTGGTCAGTGTCAATGTAGGCTGGGTTCTTAACCAACTTTAAATCTTTGATGTCCTTAAAAAAGTAAAGATCAACTTAAGTTTTTATAGATTATGTTTTAAAACCTATACATTTTTGTTAAAAAACTTCACGATTAAAATGTTTAGATTGAGTGACAGTTGAAAATAATAAAAAAAACACTCCTCAATGGATGAGAGAACAAAAATAGTTACTATTGGCACATGAAATTAAAAAATAAAATAATAATGAATAATGTAAATAAATACTTACCTTTAGATTCTTGATATGGTTGATTGATTCTGGTTTGGATTCCTTATCGAGTAAAGTTTCAAGAACTGAGCTCTTGCTATAGAGCCTGCCCAGTGCACAGGCGACCACAGGCTGCTGCAGAGGCTGCTGTGACAACGCGCAGTTACGCCACTTGAACGACCGTTCAGCATCTTTGTCCTTCTACAAAAATATGGTCCACAAATTAATATAGGATGCTTACCGAAAGTAGTAGTAGTGTCTCACAGATTTAGAGTGGTCGTTTACCTGTTCTGGTTTCTTTTTCATGCGCACAAGTTCATCGCGACGAGGAATAGTGCCTCCATCACAACCCATTTTGATTATAGCGAATTGGCTCTTAGTTGGATCTGTACTGCAATCGTACTATATACACTCAGCTTAGGTTAAAATCTTTATAACTACGATACAGCAAAAAAGAAACCTCTATATCACTATCGCGGTGAATAGTAAAACAAAATAATGTTGGCCCAACACAACATTTGACACATCCAAACAATGGCCGCTCGCTAGTTGCTGCTATTTACTCTGTGGCTAGATGACAATGACTCATACATAGAGGAATTAGGGATGACGATTCTTTCCAAAAAAAGATTGATTTTTACATCGATTCATAAAAAAATGGAGGTCGCAGAGATCAATTTCTAAAAAAATCTTTATTTTTTTCAAGTTTGTATTGACAATGTTAATATTTCCAAAAAAGATCAATTTTTAAATCGATTTGGATCGTAACCTGGTGAATCGATTCATTAAGTGAAAACTTATCATTTCTTTACACGTGTATGGGTTAATGGGTTATTTTCTAGGGTGCAATATCGATTCGCTGGATCGATTCAGAGCTGATTTATAGATTTTAAAAATCAATTTTCGGCCCAAAAAATCGATTCACCGATTAATTAATCGATCTCAGATGGCCATCCCTAAGAGTAATCACTGCCCCAATTTCATCATCCATATGTATTTAATTTTTTCATGCTTTAATAATTTGGCACTAGCTAAAATACCCACTCATCGCAGCTTTACTCCTTTCTTCATCTTATACACTTTGCAAAAGAAAAACAATGGGATGGGCAATATAATTTTGCAGGAGCAAAAGGTTACAAAAGCTATACTTTTGACAGCATACTGTCAAATACTGGGTGTGTACTATAAAAATATTAAATATTAAAATACACAAACCCAAAATGGAGTCATCCGCCATCTTTATCACTGTCATCATCCATTTTTATTTATAATGTGTATTTATTGAATTTGTCCTTGCTATTAATTACTTGACATTGGCGAAATACTCGCGCTAGTCGCAGTAGATGCCATTCCTCATCTTATTCCATTAAATATCATCATTTCGCTCATTTCGTTAAAAAAAAAAAAAAATATTGAACTCCATCTTTAGACAATAAAGCCTCAATTTATCAGAGGTTCACAGTTACAAACATGTATACGAACGAAACCATAGAGCACCACATCTCTGTAACTCGATCTGTGGTCTGTGTCTGTCACACACCACCATTACATAATTTAATTTAAATTTTTATTTAGTATCACTATGATCCGCCATCTTTATCACTGTCACCATCCATTTTTATTTATAATGTGTATTTATTGAATTTGTCCTTGCTATAATTACTCGACATTGCCATAAATACCGCATATCGCAGGTGCAGGCAATCCTCATCTTATTCCATCAAAATATCATCATTTCACTCATTTCGTAAAAAAAGAAGAAGTAGTATCACTATATACTTCACACTATCGATCTCTTGCCTACTGCTAGAGTAAATCTAATGGCATCTTGGGATGCTGAATGGAACTTTACCAAATTGACATGTGGTCGCTATTACGGATGTATCCAACCGAATGTTCGATCCAAACCTTGGTTCCATAAATACCGTCACGGTTACAAATTTGCGACGTCTTCTATCTGCCGGTTGCGTATGGGTCATTCTTGCACACCAGTTTTTCTCAACAAGATTAGAGTAAGAGATCATTCCCTCTGCGAGTGTGGATATGATGAAGGCTCTGTAGACCACATTTTCTTTTCCTGTCCCAAATATTCTTTAACTCTGTATGATATCCTTCCTCCAGAAATTCCCCGTCCTATCAACTTCCAATCTCTACTCATGCTTGTAGATACTCCCTATATTAATATTTTAATGAAATATATAACATCCCATAACATTAGATTGTAACATTTTAGTAGTATATTATAGTATTTGCTTATTGTGTCGTCTATTCCCTTTTTATGTGTTATTTTGTGTTGTTCAGACAGAATTAACCGGCCAATCCCAACAAAAAGTCCACATTGGTATTAACGCCGTTTGTTCAATCTATCTCCATCGTGTCTCCTCTACTACGTCGACATTGGCAGAATCACATTGGGCCTGACTCAATGGAAAGAGGCCATTAACACAAAAAAAAAAAAACCTCTTTGCTTAAAGTGATCTGTGCTGTGCAGTGTGCACACACGTTGGCCATGAACTCGTAAAGTGAAGGTTTTGTACATCTATTTCGATGTTTTTAATTTCACCATTCATAAGGACTGTTTAGCTTCTAACACTTTTTTTAGTGTGCTAACAAAAATGCCCGATGTTATTATGGATAGAGTACCGGAAAACGGTTTAGAATGTGAAGATATACAAAACAATAACTCTGATTCGGACGTCTCAGATTCTGGCAAAGTTATTAAGAAAACTGGAAAACGTGGAATAGTTTACTTATCTACAATTCCTCCTTATATGAACGTCGCTAAAATAAGAGAAATCTTTAGTGAATATGGCGATGTGGGCCGGATATATCTTCAACCTACAAGTAGTAAGTATTTGAGGTTATGTTGATGTTTTCATGCAACACTGCAAATAATATCAAGTCTTGTAACTTATAAATAATGGGAGTTAATTATTCCTTCTTTTTACAGAACCAGGTGAAAAACGCAAACGTGTACCTAATCAGTTCTCAGAGGGTTGGGTTGAGTTCCAAAAGAAAAAAATTGCCAAACAGGTTGCAGCAAAAATAAACAACACTAAAATTGGCACCCGAAAGAAATCAAGATATTATGACATGATGTGGAATATCAAGTATATTCCAAGATTTAAATGGATTCATTTGAGCGAGAGGATTGCCTACGAGAGGGCTGCACTCAAACAGAGGCTCAGGGCTGAGATATCACAGGCCAAGAAAGAAGCACACTACCTCCAGACTAATGTTGAGAAAAGTAAGAAAATGAAGAAAAAGAAATTGGCGGCGAATACTGAATAGAAACATTTTTAATACTGATTTCTTTTATTTATTGTTCTGTAACTTAATATATTTGTATATTTAATATATTATTGTACAAAATTAACTTTAAAAATAAGTCTAAAGTGCACTGATACTATAAAATTAAAAATTAGATATATTCATGTGTATAATGTAGGTAATATACTTTATCAAATATTAGTATCTAGGTATGATGGTTTAATTAAATTGCTAGAGAGAATAGGCGAGAATCAAACTAGAAATATTAATTGAGGCTTAATTTAACACGTCCACTGACTATTTCTTCTACTCTCATTCTTGCTTTAGAGGAGAGTGGGTCGGGTGTCAGCTTCTGTATATATCTTCGCGGTGGTATTGTGTGCGACAAGATGCCCTGAGAAAACTCCCTATGAACACGGACACCATCGAGCGCGTTAGGCTGTAGCTTCTCGAAGCTTAGTAGCTCCCTCATGAACTGTTTCTTTTGCGTGATCTTCGCCCAATGATAGCGATGGCGGCATACTACCCGACTGAAATATTAATGTTTTCAAGTAATACGGGTGTTAGAGCAAAGAAATCTGTCTGCTACTTTACGCCATCGGCGAAATGTTGGTGTAAGCAATAATAATAATAATAGCATATTTTACTTACTAAGCCAAAGTTAAATTCGAATAAGCGGGATGAATGCTGACATCCGATCTCGTTAATTCTGGATAACCAGGGTACAGAGGCACTCGCTTTTTTTTCTTTTCTTCTTCTGGTGGCTTGAATTGCGATAAAGCGAAAGCCATTGTTAACAATTTTGAAATGGAATACCAAACAACGATTTTTAAATCGAAGGATGATCAGTTCGAGTTTGAACGTTGCTGTGGTTACCATAGATTGTATGTATAAATCTGTCTATCTGTATATTTGTGTTTCTTTAAATCGATGAATTACACTTATATATCCAAAGAATTTGGTACTTGTCTTTGGTAAAGTAAACCATAAATATTCAAGACAACATTTATGTACAGGTGTTTCAGAAGTCCGAAATAATACTTTGACGTTTGCATCAGTATCGAGTATACAACTGACTGGTATAAAAATTTGATCGAAATTCGACCATGTTTTTCCAACTTTGTTTTCGTCGCCGGTCTCTATAATTCGTAATATCTCGAATTCTATGTTAAATTTTGATGTACTGTTTTAGACTGTTGTTGAATAGGGTTATGGATGTACCCAAAGGCCAGAACACGATACCTGTGACAAATATTCAAAGGTCTATAACTTAGAAAGTAAGATAGTTAAGTATAAACTGTCTTCACTAAGCATCCACATATGACCTACCGTATATGTACCCAAAGGATTATTTCGGACTTCTGATACACCGTGTATAGGAGCACGCGAATACCAAATCTTTGCATAAACATATAGGTAGGTATACCTAGTAAAAAAACTATTTAAATTAATAACAGTTTATTGATACAGCGTTAATATTAAATCTACTCCATTGCCATGTTCGTACGATGCCTGATGCCTGCATGCGGGCGAATTTACTATAAAGTTATATACAATTTGTGCTCAAGATGAGGCAGTGACTGCCGCCACTCTGCTCTTGCACACACAGTCATTGAAGTTATTAACTAGCACTGAACACAACAGTGATTTGTCCGGGTTTGTACTGTAGCATTGTAGGACCTGGAATGAAGCAAAATATATTTCTTAAATAATGAGTATTTTTCATTCAACAATCAATATACATACATCATCACGCCTGTATTCCCCGAAGGGGTAGGCAGAGGTGCACTGCAGTGCGCCCACACTTCGCCGATGTATTTTGGTCCCAATGTAATAGGGGGCGAGCCTATTGCCATTATACCGGGCACACAGGTTTCCTCACGATGTTTTCCGTCACCGTTTCTTAGCAAGTGATAATCTCAGATGAAAATGAGATTCGCACATGGAACCCAGAGGTGCGAGCCGGGGATAGAACCTGCACACTTTGATTGCAAAGCGTGCGTTCGACCACTCGGCTACCACTGCTACAATCAAATATTACATTTTTCAAAATTATTTAAAACATCTCTTAAAAATATCTAACTCTGATCAGACTAGCCGCAGAGCAAGGAATTTGTGAGATTTACAGTAATATTGTGTATTTTTTAGATTTAGCATTATTAGCAACCAAAGGGTATATGTATATGAAATACATCATACATCATCACGCCTGTATTCCCCGAAGGGGTAGGCAGAGGTGCACTGTAGTGCGCCCACACTTCGCCGATGTATTTTGGTCCCAATGTAATAGGGGGCGAGCCTATTGCCATTATACCGGGCACATTCCCCCTCAATACGAGGGAGATTTGGGCCATAGTCCACCACGCTGGCCCAGTGCGGGTTGGTGAACTTCACACGCCTTTCTATAGACGTGCAGGTTTCCTCACGATATTTTCCTTCACCGTTCAGCAAGTGGTAATCATTGTTGAAAATTACATTCGCACATGAAAATTATCTCAGAGGTGCGGGCCTGAGCTATACAGAGCTATACAAAGAGTGGAGCCGGTTGTGGGTATTCTAGATACTCTATGATTGGCACAGAAAAAGTTCATTTTTAACCGACTTCAAAAAGGTTCTTCTCAAAGGTTCTCTTCAAAGAGGTTCTCAATTCGACCCGTGTTTTTTTTTTTTTTTTAATGTATGTTACCGCATATCACCGGCGTCTGTCGACCGATTTTGAAATTTTTTTTGAGGTTTGCTAGGGAATTCTTCAAGGTTGGTCCCATTTCCAAAATATTATCAGAAATCTAACCCCTTGGGGTGAAATGGGGGTTGAAGGTCACATAATTTCAAAAATATGTTTTGATCGACTTGAAACTTTGTATATGTATTTTACATACAAAATAAAGAAACACGTCTTTCAGGAATTTTGAAAGAAAAAATATGTAGGGGGTGAAATGGGGTCCAATCTGGACTACAGCATATCGCCGGCGTTAGAGAACCGATTTCGAAAAATCTTTTTTTGTTTAATACGGATTGTTAACAAAAATAGAAACCCACCCCCAAAGGGGTGGAAAGGGGGGGTGAGGTAGGGTGATTTTTTTATTGGCTGTAAATTTTTACTTTTTAGGGTTGTTATAAGGTGATAATTTTGCAAATTTTCAACGATTATTGACACTAAAAATCGTGAAAAAAAATATTTTTTTAACAAAAAACAAAAACTGACTTCAAAAACCTAGGTGCACTAAATAGCTACAAATATGGTGCCAATTCATGTGTGTATTTGCCTTGTCTGACATTGATTGGCACCTACTCCAAATGTAATGAATTGTAAGGTTATATGTAGCTTTTTAGTGCACCTAGGTTTTGAAGTCGGTTTTTGTTTTTACAATCAAATGACACTGACAGTGCAAGTGAATTTTGACATTTTGGGGCATGGCTTTTACAACAACAATTTGATATTTAGGCAGTTAGTTTGTTTTTGTATTGGCAGATATTTCAATGCACCTGTTTTGACGTATGCTTTAATACTTCTAGGTACTCGTCACTTTTATGGGACATCTAGACCTGCTGGTCTGCTCACCCCATAGCATGAGCGCATATACATAAGTTTTATCTATTTCAACTGTCAGTTTTTTGAGAAAATGACAACACATTGATCTTTTTGTAATGAACATAGCTCGGTGTGACATCATTTTCTCGACTAATCTAATAGTTGAAAGAGATAAAACTTATGTCTACGCGATCATGCTACAGGGCCAGCAAGCACAGCATAATTACAAAGACACAAGCTTTACCTCTTCTGTCAGATTTATCGGGTAACAATATCACATAGACTAGTACTAAAGGCTTAAATTAGCACTGAAAAACTGTTGGAGTCTAAATAAAATAATTGAAGCAATACCTTTGCTTTCTCCTCTTGACATGGTGGTAACTTATTAGCGATTTTGTCTTTCTGTACCATATCAAACAGGTCATTTGCTTCTTTCAATGTCTTCTGGTACTCAATATGCATGCCACTGTTAATCTTCTCGTGCGCCCGCTTCAGGCTTTCAATCCTCTGGGCCCAGTATGCCTCCTCCGCTGCATATTCGTGGTGACGTCTTTGTTCGTATACTGGGGGAGGAGGGGCATATTGCGGTACAGCCTGAGGGAAGGACTGTTCAGCTTGCTGGAATGATATAGCAGTTTGTTAGATTTAAATGGATGTGGCAGGAACTTACAATTCAAATGGGATTCTTTCTTAGAAAAAGTAAGTGTTTACTATTTGTGATTATTGAACATATAAACGATGTGACTATGTATGTTAACAATAAATTTAAATGTTAAAAATTATAAGTTTTTGTTTATGATAATTATTTAAATGTTTTGCTAGAGACAGTGAAGGATTTGAGGATGATACAGTGAATATCTATTAAATAACGTAGCGGTAACATATAGAAATACTTGTGGTGTATTGTAACTAGAGATTGTTGTCATCATTTCTCATGGTGATTAAAAACTAACCTATATTATTTATTGCTGTTTCACAATGGTTTTAACGCTATAACTAAACCAAAATATATTATTTTTCCACTTAAATACAAACATATGACATTTTTATGCCGTCTAAAACCAGTAACACCTTTTAATGTTGCTCAAACAAGATATGACATTGATCTAAATTATGTAATGTATTTTAATATTTACTTTAGCGTTTAGCTGAGCCTGTATCCGATCTATAGCGTCCTGGGATACTTGGATAGCATTTTCATTCTCAACAGATACTTTTCTAGTGCTTTGTGACCCTCCCATGTTTATAAAAATGCAATTTTCCAAATAATTTCTATCGGCAAATCACGTCACAGAAGGACATTTTTTGACAGAGCGATCATTGCACTGACCCACAGAGTATTATAATGCACTGACCATAGAGTGCTTTTAATTTTTTTGACAACGACATAACTACGCTAATTGCTAGTCTATAAATCGACTACAAAATACTAAATTACAAATATTGGCACTAATCTAAATGTATTGTTATCTTTGTGATCGTGTGAAATGCTTACAAAAGGATAACATCAATTTACTTTGTAGTAAAGTTTGCTGTACAAATAATGTAAAGGATAGCATATTTACGTTGTTAGTCGGTACAGTTTCAATTGACGTAGTGTAACTATTGTACAACAGATGGCGCTACGATGCAGGTATATTCCAGATTTTACATGGGTTTTACGCATTGAGCGATGAATTCAACTTTGAAGGCAGGAAGCAAAGAATAAAGTGTTAGGACCAAGAAGGTGGTAATATGCTGTGCAAGTAGGTACAAAATATCATTTATTAACTGACCTTCAAGATATATCTATGCATTATGTTACTTCGATTCGAGAACACTAAAGTTGGTGTAGGTACCTAAGTTTATTTGAATTAAGGTATTTATATTCTGTGAGGACAATTATTCCAATTCGGAACACAAAAGTATCGATGGAATCATTTTGGCGAAAGTTCACTTGGCGGTTCGAGTGGCGCGCGGCGTGGTGAACAAAAAGTGACCACAACACAATGGAGCACAACACAACCGGTCCAGCCGGCTATCATCCTGCCTCCGACGACCGAGGTAAGTACTTTCTTCTGTCTGATCGGAACGCGATACGGCTCGCCATTGCCTTGATTCTTTTCACAGATTGCTTTTTGTATAAATTTTTTGTAACACACTATAGATAATAAAACATTTTATCACTCTCTACCATGAGTTTGATTCGTGTTTTAAAGTATTTACTGATAGAAATAACAAATTTGTCATACTACTCATTTACGTGGACGCTAGTGACTGAGTAGGCACTCATACAGTAAACATATAAACTCATGGTAGAGCTCCTGAATACTGAGCAGATGTGATTGGTTTTATTTTATTTTATTTTTACCTACTTACCCGGTTCGAGTGAAAATAGCTTCTGAGTAACTTTATCTTCTAGTGAATATGTACCTACAGTCGGCTAAAGTAAAAGGCTCATAAGGAATTAACAAAATAAAAAAATATTACAGTTATTCCAAATCTGTTCAACTGCTGGGAATGTATCTGCCCACCCATCACGGTTTCAGGTCGTGTCGTCATGCATTTATGTTTGTGAATATGCCTGTAAATATGAGAATGATTTTTTTTATCATCGCTGTATGTCAGGAGAATAAACAAAGTGTCGTTTTTTTAATTTAGCATGCCTAAATAAAGGAACAAATTCTCTATGATATTCCGTCAACATGAACATGAATGGGCTTCAACAAAACCAGCGCATCTGCACATTGTAATAAAATAAATGATAGTAACTAATTTGACTGTGATCCCTTTGTCGCTATTCGATCACAAATTCTATACACCGAGGAATCGATTCTTTACAATATTTATGTTATTATGAGAAGCCTTGACGTATAATAACAATCGATTTTCTACCTGCACGACTTTACCCTGTCAGTGGTCGCATCTTCTCGCCCCATGCCCGAGAGGATTTTGTAAAAACTTCACAAACCTTCAGACGAATCTCGACTCAACTACAATACGATGTAATGATCGATTTCGAATGTTCCATACATTAATAAAAATAACAAGTCATCGGAATCATGGAAGGGTCCGCTTTTAGATACAGGTGCATGAACGTTGAAAAAAAATATCTTTTTTTTTCTAAAAAGCGGTCCCAATCCCGACAATTAATGGATTACGTATAAAATAAGACGCGTAAATGGCACCATAAAGATTGTAACGTCTTTCGCACCAGAGGTGGCTCAACTTTGGTCTCTTTTATATAGTTTTTTTTGTCATAAGGTCTTCCTGTTCAAACTTTAGGTTGAAGTTATTTTTATTCACGTGGTTTTTAACCTCCCAAAATGTATGTTTTTATTAAATAAGGAAAACTACAATTTAAAAACGCTTCGCGAAGTGTTACAGGTCTTAGCTCGATTAAGTATAGACTACCAATCCTAAGCCTCTCGAAGCCAAACAGTTACATTTGTGTTAATTTAGAATGGACATAGAAATAAACGTTCTCTGTTGCAGATATAAGGAAATAGTGGTGAGACGGTCCCTTTAATATATTATACTTAAATCTTTCCCTCCTTAGACTTTAAGAACTTGCTCTACCAAGACGCTAGTTTTCTATATACATTAATAGTTGTTCTATAGTTATTGCACGAGATTTTTATCGCATACATTCATTTATCGACGTGGTATTTTGAAGCATATATATATAGCATGTGGCATTATTTATACGTGTAGTAATGTGTGAACATAACACGTTTTTCAACGAAGATACGACTTATGATAGAGCCTAAAAATTTCTGTCTTTTCTATTTTTATAGTAAACAGCGATACGACTTTTACTGCGATAACCCTGATTGATGGTAAAATCAATCTAGAAAATAAGTCTGCAGGTACCAACTTAAGATTAAGATTGATTTAGCTACAAATAAACAAATATATGCAGCAAGCGGCTAGGAACTACGTCGGTCAACCCAATTGGGTCCTATAACATGTGACTATGGGTCTACACCCTTGCTATTCTTTATCGAGAATAATAGACGTACCTGACCATATTTTATAAACGTTGCTATTTTTTTTTATTTAGCCCAATAAGGATTTACTACAGTTGCAGTTACATTGTCTATGCCATAGACTCTATGGTTTATTACGTACATTAGAAGACTAGCGGCTTGATAGTTTTTATCTAGGACCAACTAACGATTAATGCGCTGCTTATAATTTAACTTCAATGAGATGACGCGCGTTTTGTGTATAATTGGTCAGTTTTATCAAAATCTTGCTTATTTCTAATTTATAAAGTAGGGTTTCGAAAGTTTATTTAATCAACATATGTAAATCAGGGGTCTCGGATTAATAACATTGGAATACTTAACTTGGCTTAAAGTTTTTGCCCGAGCCGTACATGAAACTTGTTTTACATTTGGGATGATCCTTTAATTTCTTTATTTGTAAAGTTTAAACAAAATTACAATCAATTCATTTATAAATCCTAGTGTAAACTAACAAGTATTATTTATTACAGAAACGATAGGATCTACAAATTTGCCAGGCGGGTTCCTTGACATCTTTGTGTCCCTCTCTCTCTGCGTGTACGCTCTCATGGGGACTTTAGTATTTTATAATTCTATGATAGACGTAATATTGATAGTTAATTCAATTCAAAGCCCTGTATACTAAACTAAGAACTCTTTTTGCTGCACTACTAGCTACAGAACCGAGTTGATTTTACATAATAGTAGAAAATTAAATAAGTTTACAACTTTTCGATTGAATACCTACACCTACAACTTACTCGTTGTATGATCAAACTAAGTAATATAGTTACTCATGAGATATTATTTGGAAACAGCTATAAGTCTTTAAAGTATACTTTATAAATCTCACTAGTATTTACTATAAGGATTAATCATAAGGTGAGGTCAAACGGTGGTGATTGAACAAAGCAACTTTCCCGGTTTCCACGTCAGAAGTTCTGAGAGCTCAAGGATGCCGGCAAAGTAAATAGCGGAGAGAGCTAATATAATAATTTGTAACGTAATCCGGCCACGACCGACCATCTTAAGGGTTGCTAGCTTTGAGATAAAATTAAGGTAAATATTGTTGTATTTAAATCAAATATTAATGAAGTTTTGTTAAGGTTATAGTTGGCATTTAGATGGGCCAATGAAAATTATAAGTCTGTAACAGAGTTACAAGCTTATAAGAATAACGGCGAGGCTTTGATAATTATTAATTGTATTGCAAAGGTTGGTATTAACATTCAAAATGTAGGTAATTGTTTTAATTATCTAGCACAATATTCTTTACAAAATACTTATAAATTGCCGGTGTTGCTATTTAATTAATATCGTTAAAGAAGAAACTAAAGATAATTGGATTCTTGTTGTTTATGTTTTTTAGAGCTTATATGTTTAATTTTGAACAAGTCTTATGTATTTAATATTGTATGAAACGGTAGCCCTAATCTTAATTACGTGTACTTTAATATGTGGTTTTGATGACTACTATTTTGCGGTCGCGCGACTTACCGGGAAAAGGCTTAACTGCACGCTTACATTATGGCCTTGCAATGAGTCCTACTATGAGTTTTACACACGTTTTACTTTTGATAATCGTTAGCTTCTACGTAAAATTATCACATTATAAATTATACAGCGCCCGGCCGACCTGGGAACGAACAATATTACTAAGTGTCAAATATAAGTTTAAAAAAAAGAATCGATTTGTACGCTGGCAATGTACGATCCGTAGGTAGCGTGTATTCACGGTAGAACCGCTGTAGCAAACCTTAGCAGTAAATACGGCAACAAAATAAAATATAATCAGAATATTATCTGGAATGTTTACTCATATAGTTTCTGGGACCAAGTTATAACATAAACAGTTAGTAGGTATAACAGATCTTTCTCTGGATAAGTACTATTGAGCCAATTCTGTCAATTGTTTTACTTTTAGGAAGCTAAATTAACCTGGTGAGACCAGGGCACAGCTTTAATATAACATAATCTAAACACCATCTGTCATTGCAGTATTGTTTTGACATTAATTTGTTCTTTTTTCAAAGCTCTTATAGAACAATAAAACTCAAAATATTCAAGTATTATTATAATAATATTGACATTTAATATTAATATCTTCTTGTGGTTCCCGTCGAACTGGGGAGTTCTCCGATTTCTTGAGTATTTTAAAGTAGTGATTTGAGCTTAATATTCTGATGAATCATACTAAAGTGCTCATTAACATTAAAACACTCCTCCGGTGAAGCTGTAAAGGCCAACTCACGGCCAACAGCGTAGTCATATATATATAAAAAACAGTTAAGTATTCGTTGGACACTTGCGTGACAAACAAACATACATAAGAGGACATACGCACTCTTACTATTTCTGCGTACGTTTCTTCACGTCACGATATATGTACCCCATTATTTATAGAAAACTAAAAGCCATTCAGCGACATTAAAGCAGTTCACAGACATCCGCCAGAATGAAGGTATTTTTATAGTATGTATGAACTAGTTATAGATAAACGTTACTTTAAACTGTTACTGCTAATTGTACTCCTGTAGTCGTGTCATACAGGCTGTATCAGAAGTCCGAAATAATACTTTAGCGTTTGCATTGGTATCAGGTATACAACTCAGGTATTTATTTTTATGGAAATTCGAACAAGATCAAGTTTTATTTTCGCCATCAATTTTCAAATCTTAGTATATGAATATTTATAGTCGCCACATGTAGATGTAGTTGAAGTTGTTAATTAGGGTTATGGTTGTACTATAAGGCCACAATACAATACTTGTGACACATATTCAAAGGTCTGTAACTCAGGAATTATGATAGTGAGGTATAGTATGAGCTACTATACAGGGTGTTTCAGAAGTCCGAAATAATACTTTGACGTTTGCATCAGTATCGGGTATACAACCGAATAGTATAAAAATTTGATTGAAATTCGACCATGTTTTTCCCACTTTTTTTTCGTCGCCAATTTCTATAACTCGTTATATCTCGAGACCTATGTTAAATTTTCATGAACAGTTTTGTGAATATTGGTAGCTGCCCTTCTTAAATGTAGTTTACACTGCTTGATAGGTTCACAAATGTACCCAAGGGCCAGAACACGATACTTGTGAGAAATATTCAAAGGTCTTTAACTCAGAAACTATGATAGATAGGTATAAACTGTCTTGACTAAGCATCCACATATGAGCTACCGTATATGTACCCAAAGTATTATTTCGGACTTCTGATACACCCTGTATATGTACCTCAAATATTATTTCAAAATTTTGATACCCGTTTTAATTTTCTAAATAATGTCAGCACTCATATCGTACTTTATCGCCAATAACACACAAGCGGTATAGGATGGTAAGGTGATCTCTTGGACCAATTTCGTTGAATGTTAAATGAACCTCTAAGCAGTCTAAGCCCAAACACCCAATTTACTCGTAAAAACATCAACGTTAATTTACCTGTCCAAAGTAGTGCCCCAACTGTGGCGCACGGAATATTTAATGAGGATGTTCGAGTCTATATTCGGTATGTACACCAAATTCGCAAATTGGATTACATTTACAATCGTAACGATTATCCGGGGAAAAACAACAAAGGTAAATACGCTACGCTTTTAATAAAATAATAGCTAGGTCCCTTCATAATAAAAAAGTACAATATTTTTTTAAAGAGAACTAACGAAGTATTAGACGTCGCAGAATTCTGATTAAAAAACAAACTATCTACCTATTACGAGTATGTAATACTATTGCATAAAAATACTATTGCATAAAAAGAAAAAAAGCTCTTGTAAATGTTGATCAGTGTAAATCTTAGTTGACAGTCACGTGCGCACACGCAGCGAGCTCGTTGATGTCTTTTGTATGCAATCACGCGTCCCGCAAGTGTTGCACAAAATAAACTCAATATACAATATTTTATTGTATTGTGAAGTGTGTGTTTATTATAATATTGAGTTAAACAAACTATTTTAATAAAGTTATGAAGTGCTTTTAAAGTATTCGATGTTTTATTATAGAGCAAACGAGAGTAAAATTCATATAGTTTTAATCGTGAAGATGAAATCAAAATTTACAAAATGAACACGTCATATGGTATTAAAGCTAATTGAGAAAGGTAATAGAGGTACTTGGCTATGTCGTTTTACATTAAACTATGTACTGGACCTAAATACAAATGTACTTAGTCATACTTTATACCAAATGATACAGTTAAGAAGAATTATTTTTTCAATTTCAATCAACTTGTCGCGATGAATACTCACCTTTACAAAGCGGTGAATACAAACAATAAGGGTCAACGTATTTTTGATTGGAGTTAACTTTTTAATACCTACGTAAGTTTCGAATAATGTTCTCGCACCGTGTGTAACAAATTGGCCCGCCGCCTCGCCGGGTCGACGACCAGATAATCTAGACGCCGTCTAGGCACTATGCAACCTACGAATAATAACTATTTTCCTGGCACTGCCATATACATTATGTACCTATAGGAATGGTTGTGATTGTTGGGCAACAGAGGCGTTAGTTTGGAAACGTAAATACCTAATTAAAACACCTTTAATGCTGGATTCCTATAAAAAATCAACGATTCAATTGAGAAATGACTAACGTCCCGTAACAGGCATCGGGCGCGTTACTTGCGATTTTTTTAAACAACTGTTTTGACTAACGTCTCGTTAAAATTATAAAATCCATATGCGGTATGGAGTGTTTCATAAATATAAGAATCGGATATGAGTCGCTTCTAAAGTACCACTTCATAACTAAACTCAGATATTGAATAGGAGTACAATATACGTAATCAATGAGGTCAATTATGTTGTACGCAAAGTACAATTCAATTATAATTTAGGGTACTAAAAAATATCCGTGTTGTTCATATATTACGGCCGTTTAGTGCCAAACTTATATTGAACTAAGATTGATTAAACTTGATTGACTAAACTAAGATTGATGTCAATATAATCGACACCATTATCTACGTAAAATTTCGTTAAACAAATTAAAAACTACGGTCAACAATTTTATCATGAGTATTGTCCTCTTCGTCAGGGTCTACTTTGCATAAACCCATAAGGCAAATGGTTAGCCTGCCAATTAATAGAAAGATTATTTGTTAGAGAACGGTAACGAAGTATTTTTTAAGCAACCATCTTCAGCGTTTATATTTCCACGCGAATACTAAATGTACAGTTATGTCTACTAAGGAATTTATGGCACTATTTACCCATTCCATATTATGGTTTATGGCGCACTTGGCCGTGGTCATTTACGATACACTGCGGGGCTTTGCTGTTAGCTATCCCGGTATTTATACGTATATGCTATAGCGACTGCTTCGTCAAATTGAGAGAATGTTTGCTTACTAATTAGTGTCCAGGTTTGTTAGTGGTCATTGGTTTTGATTCGTCACGACTAGCCCATAATAGCGGGCGATATAATAGTGGATTGGCACTACAGAGAGAGAATGACGTTATTAAAATTTCCCGTAATTTATACATATGTACCTGAGGCGTTAGCACGCAGACTAGATCTCTGTCACGGATTCGCACGCTCACTCTCTTTCTTATTTCATGCGAGAGAAAGAGATAAAATTAAAATATTCCGTGATATAAGTTGGCGCACATGCTACAACTACTGCATTTGTTTTTTTTTCAGAATGCCAGACGTGCTGCCGCGCCCTCTGATGTAGGTTTAGAGGTTGACTGTTTTATTTTATTTCGTTAAGTTTCTTAACGGATAGCCCTGCAGTTTATTGGGAAATAATAAGCGGTAATGGAACTTATTCTACATCTACAGTAGAACAGCATGAGACAATCGTCAAAGAGTCGTTGTGAAAAAAAATTACGACAAATTAATTGATAATTGTTTGGGTGAATAATTTCATCGTATTGCAACAGGATATGAGAAATACTTATCACAGGGCATCTTAAGTAATATACTTACTCCGTCGACGAATCCCTTAACTATGTAGGTACTAAAATATTTCGTGTCGACATTTCACATAACGCTTTATTCGCTTCA
The DNA here is from genome assembly GCA_914767695.1 of Ptilodon capucinus. Classification (NCBI taxonomy): domain Eukaryota; kingdom Metazoa; phylum Arthropoda; class Insecta; order Lepidoptera; family Notodontidae; genus Ptilodon; species Ptilodon capucinus. The sequence goes on along the minus strand of OU611808.1, from coordinate 13,220,229 downwards.
AATTAATCCTTTCCGTGGTTTCGCCGGTGCGCGTAAAAAAAACGACAGCGATCGGTAAGATAAGCCATTTTACATTGACCTTTTTGAAACAGAAACATGGTCAAAATTGAATCTTATGTGGTTTGGTTAAGGTTATTGCGTCTGGTTGGCGGGTGGTGAGCGCGAGTGGTGTAGGAACATGTTAGGTCGGGAGGCGAGGCAGGGCGCGTGGGGCGCCAGGAATGCGGTCTTCTGAGATACCCCATAGGCTATACGCAGCTATCGATGGATGTGTACGTTGTATAGGTGCTGCGCGACTCAGCAAACTGGAGACCTAGGTACATTATGTAGTGAGTCTCCTACTTTTGTTTCCGAAAGTATTGTGTCTGTATATTATTATTAATTCAACTTGAATTTGAACGCGATTCGTATGAATACTAAAATAAAGCTGGCAAATATATAAAAGTAGGCCAGTTTAATTGAAACACAATGTTACTATTAAGGTTTTAATAGTAACAACGTTGTTTCTTATGAATGGGTTGTTGAGTCAATTTATATGATATAAATATTCCAATTTAAATTCCCGCCTAAGTTCTCAGTACTTACATTATCTAGGAGCAAAAAAACAACAATGCAACAGTGGTAGCCTCGTCGGTAGAACTCCCACCTTGAACGCCTGGGGTGCAAGTTCAAATCCCAGCCTAGCACCTCTGAGATGATTTTCATGTGCGAATATCATTTTCAACACTTGCTGAACGTTGAAGGAAAACATCGTGAGGAAACCTGCATGTGTCTAGATGGGCGTGTGAAGTTCAACAACCTGTACTGGGCCAGCGTGGTGGACTATGGCCCAAATCTCCCTCGTTTTGATGGGGAATGTGTCCAGTATAATGGCAATAGGCTCGACTCCTATTACATTGCCATCAAAATACATCTGCGAAGTGTGGGAGTACTGTAGTGCGCCTCTACCTACCCCATCGGAGAATATAGGCGAGATGATGTATTAAAAACAATAAAAATATCCCTTTTGCAAAGAGTTATAGCCACTCTCTGTTTGTTTGGTGAAGTAGAAGTTTAAAGTGCCTAAACATATTTATTATAGTACAATGTTAAACAAGCAAGCTAAAGTAAAAGGTCAGTGGTCCTGAAAGAGTTTAGTTCGTATTTTAAGAGGTATAACTTGTTCCCGTATGAGCAGCGCCGAGCGCTCGCGTCCGAACTAACCACTGGGTGGTTTTTTGGCCGCACCATTTCGTGGACCACAGGGTCATCGACCCGCTTAAAACAATTGCCCGCCGCCGGTTATTTATGCTCCGAGTTTATTGTTAATGTTGCTTTTAGTGTGGTAATATACAAACTATATTGTAAAACTTGAAGAGGAGAAAACCAATTATTTATATACTTTATAAAACTTTTTTCATAATAAAAGTAAAATTACTGCTTTGACTCCCAAATTTATAGCAAGGTATGACTCATAGTGGCATTTTAAAACACTTTGAACTGTAAAATTACATTATAAGAAGTTTTTTTTTAAATCTTTATTCAAGGAGCTTCGTCAGCATTGACGATGTCGCTCCATAACAAGCTTACTTACTACTTACTGACCACGATTATACCGGATGTTTCAGAAGTCCGAAATAATACTTTGACGTTTGCATCAGTACCGGGTATAAAACTGAATGGAATGAAAATTTGATTGAAATTTGGACCATGTTTTTCCAACTTCTTTGTCGTAGTCAATTTCTGTAACTCGTAATATCTCGAGTCCTATGTAAAATTTGCATGTTCTGTTTTGTGAATATTGGTAGTCACCCATAATGACTTCTGAAACATCCTGTATATGAAGATCAACTGTTACCATTTCAAAATATGATTCGTTAAAATCTGGCTTGTCATTATCAATATGATCATTCACTGAACTGTTACGATCACCGCATAGATAAATCTTGCAATTTAAAATGAGTGTCCGTTTTTGTTCAAGAGATCCAAAAGTGGAGTTATGCGATGACGTCACAGACCGAGTCTAGTCGTGACCAGACCAAGGAGACTCACACACGAGCTGTCCCGAGTGTTCACGAAATATCTGGCATTTCATCCGAGCTAGCACGAAGTCTTGCACACGTATTCTATTACAGATAGCCATATAGGCAATACACTCATCATAGTCACGCTTACGTTATATATATACTACTACTAGCTACCCTATCGAAATATTTATTATATTTGCATATGCAAACATGAAAATGCATATCCGATGTCTATTTATCACAGATGCATTGAAGTATAAAATCAGCGTCAAGGTTTGTAAGACAGATAGCTTTACAGTATAGTTTCTTTTCCTTTCACGTTTTGGGTATTTTTCATTTCCTTTTGGTTGGTTATCTCCAGTTGGTTATCTTTCATTCGACTCTGATTTACCTAGTTACCATTATTATAGAGCAATTGCCATGTATACTACACATTGAGACCTTTCACTTTTTATTCGCACATGAAACCCAAAGGTGCGAGCCGGGGTTTGAATCTGCACACTTTGATTGCAAAGCATGCGTTCGACTGCTTTAGACTAGAGAGAGTGCCTAGAGACTTAATGTTTGAGTAAGTGTCGCTAGCTTAACGTGCTTTTCGAAGTACGGAGTTGACATCACACGCCATCATAGGCAAATTAAAGATTCCTATTCCATAACAAAGGAAAACATGCCCCGATTATGCTCGCCAACGTCTTTGTTGCGACTAAATATATTATGAGCGGTCTCAATTCGGAGCACGTACCGAACGTATGGGTATTTACAATTGTAATTCAATTACTGGTTTATTTGGCAAGATACGTGTATTTGTTGGACTTGTACGTGAATAACGTAGCTGTGTGCGAAGCTGGCGGGAGACAGGTGTATTAACTAATGCGTTTTAACCAGCTAGCTGTTTTTAAAAATACACCTTGCTCCAATATACGTAGAGATTGATTTTCTCTGGCAAAAGTCACACGACCACGTCAATAAATTCGCTCGCGTCATTGATGATGTTTCGTTGAGAAATGGGCTTATTCTATCAGTTAATACCGTTCGTTATGGTATTGTCGCACATGAATGCTCATCCATAGTGTAGCTTAAAGTGGTATTTATACTTACTTATTTAGATTCTAAAAAGCTTATAAAAATTGTGATTCAAGATAAGTTTTTTAAGTTGCTCCTGCGTTGATCGCACCACTTTACACAACTTAACAACATCCATTCAACGTTATATTAGTCAGATTTTAAACTGGTTTTGTTTTATTAGGATTATAAATTTGAATTGATGTTATAAAATAAGATTGCGTTATTCTCTGTGAGTCAATTGAGAGAAAAAAATATCCTTCTAACCCTGTTCTTTGCTAGAGTAATGCAGTTTCAATTTTGGAATGGATACAAAGTGACGGAGAGATTTAAATATCATACCTATAATAGTCTGATATTTATTCGTTCGACTATTACGAAAACTATGACATCATCGCAGGTGCATACAAATATTTAGGTGTCTAGACTGTAAAATAATAAAACATGTTATCTAACTCAGGATCAAAGGTGCGACCTATCTAGTTTTTGAAACAACTATGAGCTAAAACTAATAGAAAAATAAGTGATTTAGGATTCTTCTTATAATGTGTAAGTAATTGCGTAAAGCCATACTTAGTTATTACGATATCCCCCAAGTAGACATTTACACCTAACACCACATCACACACACGCAACATTTGCCTTAACTGTTCACACCGGCTGTTTGCTTAAACCTACAAGATGTTTCTATTTAAACATTCTCTCATCGAAAATACGCCTTAACACAAACGAATAGAGTCCACAATTACTGTTAACTGATTAAGATTCAGCTTGGTTTGAGACAATGATGGGAGACTATTGTGTTAGTTATGTGCTGTCAATACAGTTCTGGATGCGGCACTTCCGTCGATATTATAGAATAGCGTGTCTAAAATTTTTGGTAGAGACGGAAGACGGGACTGCTTATCAATACAAGCAAGAAGCTTTCTTGTGTTGTCACTACTAATCGAGATTTGTGTCGCCTTTGATGCACTAAAGTCCTGCGCCCACAAGCGCGTCTAAACGCGCGCGATAAATTTTCTCAATACCAAATACGCGATAAGTTTTTCAATGAAGTCAATAATAGATGACGCGAGTGAGTTTAGTCACATAGCCACATGGCTCTTGCCACAGAAATGCATTTATTTATATAATTGAACAGAGTACATAAAAGAAAATATTATCTGACTCGACCCAGTGAGAGCAGGGCCTAACGTCATGATTGAACTTCAAGTTAGTTGTGCTAGCGTCCAAACTCGTACGCAAGATCAGTCTCCTTTGCTCCGGTGGACCGCGAATTTCTATATATTTTTTAGACTTTGTCCTAGTTTTACGCACTTTCTAAAGCACGTAGGTTATCATACTACTTATGGTCGCTTGTAAGGGAATCAAGAGATTGCAAGTCCCTTCCGCACACTGGAGCGTCAACGCTCACGCGTCAAATATTTGCCTATACCAAAACTAACAGTATTGACATGTAGAAAAAGTTCATTCTACAACGGAATGACTGACGCCGCGAGGGAATTTTTACGCGTGGGGGCGTGGCTTTTACGACAGAAATTGGTATTAAGTTCTTTTTGGTATTGGCATATATATAGACACGTGATTTTTGACGCCCCAGTGTGGGGGTGGCTTTATCGTGAGAACGTGATGCTTACCAAGCACATAGTGTTTAAGGTGATTTAAGTCTCGCACTAAATAGACTAAATAGATGTACACGATCTCGTGCCCCTACTCCCGTAATTCGTGCTAAGATTATACGAATTTATTCGGTGTTATCTCGGAATTAATGCGCGTGTCCCTTGCGAGATATCGTGCTACTTTTAGGGAGCAAATGCACTCGCTTCTATAAATTACCCTATGTAAATGCACTTGGTGCGTATCGTGTCTGTAAATCTCGATGTCGGAAGGTTTATTCGATGAAAATGAGGTCCTAACTGTTAAGTTTTCATTAGATTACTTGAAGTAAACACATTTGTATCAAGTTTTATGACTAATTATACGAAACAAGTCATGGTAGTAACATTAAAGAAATTACAATAGAAAAAAAAAATATTGTTCGTTTAATAATATTTTGTTTGAAAATATTTGCTTTGTGTGCAAAGAATGGTTTTAAATTGCTCAAATACATCGTATTTCCATTCGCTTTGAAATGCTTATAACTCTGAGATGCAGAAGTAATACTTGCATATCTAAGTGCATTTAAATATTATACATCTCACTGCGACGATGGTGTGCATTTTATGAATAAATTATGAGTAAGAACGGTGAATAAGATGTACCTATCTTATTTGATTGATTTGTATACCTTTATTCAAGTTCTTTTTATAAAATCTTCGTCGAGGATAAGAAGACAAAAAATGTACCTATATATGCCTCGAACTTATACAAATCATCTATCTACAAAATATTACAGCCTCACTTTTTAGCACACAACGGCTTGTAATGTTTTACCTTTGGATTGTTACTTCCCATAACTAAAAGTGGGTTAACTTGTACCAAAAATATAAACAAGTGCGTAGTTACAATTAGCTCAGAATATGGACTTGTGGAGATCAAGTGTGCACCGGGGCCATTAAATAAAAATAGTAAAAAACGCACTTAATTTCCCCAGAAACATTCGAATGTCCAATTTCTCAACATTTCGGGGTTATCTCGTTAAAACCCGTTACTACGTGATCGTTCACCCTTTCCTCTCTTTAATAACACTTGGTGGTGCGAGTCGAGACGCAGGCAAACCGGCTGCGGGCCGTCGTCGTCATGCCGCCTAATTGATGACTCGTGAGATCACCGGTGATCGGGAACCATTCGAGTATCGGTATGCGAGGTTCGTTAGTAGTGGTTATTTTTAAATAAGGAACGGTGCCTTTTCTGGTTCGCTTTGTTTTTTTGTGGCATTTGCATTTCGATTATGGGATAATTTGCTGAGAATAAAATAAAACGTTACCAAGTTCCTGTTTGCCATACAAACTGTAGATAAAACATATACAATCAGTGTGCAGCATGTAGTACAAACTATACATTTTTAGACCTTTTTTATGGCCTATTAAATGCCCTACTGCTGGGCTGATTTAGGACTTATAAATATAAAATAATTTAAGTCCCATAATTTGTCCCAAATGTCTCGGACAATCTCGACTCCTCTAACAGTCAAATGAATCTAATAAACTAACAATTTTGCTTGAGTTTATTTTCACGTAGTTTCAAATTATCTAACACATTTAATCATATTTCGTTAAGCGTAGCACGATAGGCGAATTTCCACTAGCTCGGAATAGCTTGAGAGTACATTACGGTTAGGCCTGATGTCGATTGAGCACGCAATTACGTCATTAGGCTGCAGTCGAACAAACGAGCCCACTTATGTTGTAAGCTGAAGTCATTTCAATTAGTAGTACGCACTAACAATTTGTTTTAAAGAGCTTAGTTTGGATTCATATAATTAACCTAGAAAAATTCTCCCTTATTATATATTTTATAAGCTATTACTTGGGCACTATTAACAGTGGTTTCAAAGGTAAATGAATAGACTATATAAATGAGTATAATCTACCTGGGTACTCGATTTACTCACTTTTTAAATCATTGTTCTGCAATATTTATTTTATATTTTATCAGAAAAGTACCTACTCATATATAAACGGACTAGCAGCCCGTCCCGGTTTGGCACGGGTAAACAATTTTTTTTAACGTTTTGTGATAAATAAATATAGCCTATGTAACTCGGTGATAATGTGGTCTCCTCCGGTAAAGCTGTAAAGGCCACCTTACGGGCAAAAGCGTAGTCCTTTAAAAAAAAAAATAACGAGGCTTTGTAACGGCAAAATAATTTTTGAAATCGATCTTGTAGTTTTTAGGGTCCGTACCCAAAGGGTAAAACGGGAACCCTATTACTGAGACTTCGCTGTCCGTCCGTCCGTCCGTCTGTCACCAGGCTGTATCTCATGAACCGTGATAGCGAGAGAGTTGAAATTGTCACAGATGATGTATTTTTGTTGCCGCTATAACAACAAATACTAAGAAACAGAATAAAATAAATATTTAAGGGGTCTCCCATACAACAAACGTGTTTTTTTGCCGTTTTTATAGATAATGGTACGGAACCCTATGTGCGCGAGTCCGACTCGCACTTGGCCGGTTTTTTAGTTTATTCGTTACATACAAAAATACAAATCTTTTCTCTTTATAATATAAAGTATAGAAGTACAGATTGGTAAGGTGTACTCTGTCATTTGGTATTTAGTACATACCTAAGTATATTTAGGCATAAATTATATCGCAACAGTAGGCGAGCCTGTAGCCATTTACTGCTACTGCCAACCTATTAATTTAATAAAATGTTGCTTTCAAATTAACCTTTGATCGGCAATATCTGAAGCCTTTCATTCAATTTACGGCATTACTGGTAAGTACCGGTACAATGTATCGATAAACGAGTATTCGATCCATGATCAGTAAATCGCGGTTGAACTGTAATCGATAATTATATTGATTAACTAACTGTTCGAAATATTTACTGTATACGGTATTGGTAATGTAAATAAGTCCGCATTTAAGGACCAAGGAACGTACCATCTACGTCAAAGTTAGAAAAACTAAATGTACTTGCTAAAGATTTATTCAACAAAGTAATTTGTATAAAATGTTATCGATACTTCACCAATATAAACCTGATTCTGAACTTATATTCATTATATATTCGCGTGAATGTATCTCGTAATATTCTGTTATATATAACAAACCAAATTAGGTCTTATTGTACAGTAATAACGATCATTATGTTACTTGAATTCCACACTGACGTGGCGATGATAAATTAACGTATGATATATGGATTTATAGTTTTACAGACACAAAGAATAGGTAATTTATAACGTTTTGAAATTAGGTCGGTGTTATTTCATGGAACTGTATTAATAATGTATACGTTTGAATTATTCAACCTTTGTACGAGAATGAGTTACATATCTACAATGTGCTAAATTATCTTTCGTAGTGCACATATCTAGTGACCTTTTATGGTAATGCGGAGTAAGTACGTGATATTCATTCCGTTCTCAACAAAACCTATTGATAATCTGGTCAGCTATTATTTATTAATTTATCAATATTGTCTTGTGATTTATTCCTCTATTTTTGTCATTTGCAAATTATCGACGATTTTTGTAATGAAAATGTGAAATCCTTCGAAAGCCCTGATTATATTTAACCAACACGCGCCATTGTGCACTGATTACGGATATTCTATGCCAAGAAAATTTAGTATGTACAAATATTTCTCTACAACCAACCATTTTCCATTTTCCTCTTAATAACTTATCATCTACTCTCCCATCTTGCGTTGAAGGCCATCATACCAAAGCAATTATTTCTATAGCCATCTGTGGTTTAGAAAAATCCCTACATTGTAAATGGGAGTAGACGCACTTTACTGTACTAGCTTCCTAAGCGTAATGAAAATATTTGTAATTAATATTAGACTGCCTCTTCTCTAGTATTGTGTCAAAGGTGCTGTCTGCTCTCATGGCGTTGCTGCTCCTGAGAATGTATTACTCGCAATCCTTACTATTTATCATTTTGAAAAGAGTAACCATTGAGTTTCTTACCAGCTCTTCTCAGTGGAAGCAGCATTCCGAACCAGTGGTAGAATCTGACTATTTGTAAGTGCTGTTTTGGCCTACACGAATAAAAAAAAATATATACATCCTATACGCATCTATAAAAACGACTTGAAGAGACCGCAGGTCTACAAAAACGACACCTATTATACAGCCCATGTACAAATAGCTCAAAAACTATTCGATGCGTGCATCCATAGTTAGTAAGGGTTGCGCATTGTGAAGGGGATATATGCAAATCACTCAAATATCTAGGAAGTACTACCTGTTTTAACTACTTTAAATATTGGTGGTACAAAGTGTAAGAATAAGATTTATATATGACAAGGTCCGAACAAGATCTTGTTTTGTGTGTAATCTTATTGTAGAGTAAAACGGGGTCATAAATGATAATAAAAATAATGTTTACATGGAAACATGATCGATTAAATCCTTTCAATTGAAATCTTACACAATTTTGTAATAACTGTTTTGTATTTTATAAGGCAATGTCGTTAATATTTATGATTTCTGCACCTGCTCTTGTTTATTCTAAATATTCTGACGAACTATCTGTATCTGTATACGCTTCAGAATTCGAAATCGATTTTACCAAAACAATTCCACATTACAAAATACAACAAATTCAAAATCGCATTTCAAAATTCCGTTTATGAATTGCCGAGATGCTCGTTATTTTGAATTCAACATGAAATGGTAAGCATTTGATAGGGCAGTGACTGACATCCCTGCAGGCACGTCGTTACCGCTGACATCGTTAAGTTTCCATTCTGTACCTAGATTGCGGGCGCCTTGCCATGCCAAACGCTCGTTATTGTTATAGTTCATTGAATATTTGCGATGCACTATTTTAACCTTTACAGAATTTACATTTCTTTTTCATTTACATTTATTTTCATAAACTCTACTTTAGGTACGGTATATTATATATTGGGACAAACTTTCAATGTTTAACAATCATAGCCTACAGCAGCCGAGACTTGAATCCCAAAAAGCCCAAGAAAACGGTTAAATGGTCTGGGAGCCTCAAGGATATCATCGCTAGAAAAATAGTGTTTGAAGAAAATTATCACCATCAAAATCTAGTGCCATTCTATTTGCTATAGACGTCACTCCTTACGGATGAGATGTGCAGATCGTTCTTGTACGAATGTTTGCACAGAGAGTACTAATTAATTTGAAATAAAATGATGTGTTACTAAATGCTGGTGCTATGATTATGTTCATATGTACCACGCTTATGTAGGTACAGCACAATCGTATACTATTCAAAGCAATAAATAGCTTTCAAATATCGTTATACTGGCTAAAATGACTTTATACAGTTGAGTATACGCAATAGGCAATCTCAACTATGCTAACATTTACGCAATTTCCTAGCCCTATGCTATTTATGACGTTTTATTTGCTGTTAAAACAGTATGTATCTCAGGTATTTAGAAATGGTGAAAATCTTGTTTGCGTTGGTGGATATGTGGTATGAATATTTATATGTTTAGCTATGATTTTGCAAAGGTTTTTTTACGTGTAAAAAACACAGAGTTCTAAATAGAATAATAAGGAAAGTCTCTTTGTTCCAACGAATAAAAGACAAGTTCTTATCACACACATTAATTGTATCAAGTAGGTAAACGAGCCAAAAAACGGCCACATAATTATCTCTTCTTTTCCCTGTTCGTATAACGTTCGCGGTATAATCTGTTCGTTCCCAGAGGCCTTGCATCATTTATTGGCGAAACTTACGGCCCTCGGGTTAAGTGAAAAGTCGTGTCAAAGCGGCTGGTAATTGGCGCGCCGCCCTACAAACTATTTGTACGTAGATCGTTGCTCTGTTTGTTTACCGATGGCTCTTGGTTACTACGTACTTGTGTTATTCACTGAAGTGTTGTATAGATGGCTCTTCCTTTGCCCATCTCTTTGAATCATACTGGTAATAATGTCTTTACTAAGTCTCAGAGGACATTTGGACGATCGTAGTTCATAAAACATTCAGTTGACTAATTTCAACAATGTAATAGCGCGCGGTATAAAATGACTGAAATACCTATAGGTAAAATTCGAAGAATGATTCTCGTTGCGGGGTTATTAAATATATGGGCGTGTAGTTAACAACTGATACGTATCGAGTAGGTACATGAAGTCTTTGACATTGTATCAGGCCATAATTTTAATTCATCTGGTAAAACCATACGTATAAATACATGGGTATATAAATATACTTAAAATTACATCAATTTGTATATACATTGTAAACTTGATTTAACGACAAACTCCCTAAAGCGTCGAAATCACTTGGCTTTGGTTGGTTTACCTTGCCTACCATACAATGATACGCTCTATATAGCACTACTACTACTACTACAGCCCTTTTAACGTCCCACTGGGCACGGGCCTCCCCTCAATGCGAGGGGGATTCAGGCCATAGTCCACCACGCTGGCCCAGTGCGGGTTGGCAGACTTCACACATCTATCGAAAACTAGTCAAGTTCCCTCAGACGTGCAGGTTTCTTCACGATGTTTTCCTTCACCGTTTCATAGCAAGTGATAATCTCGGATGAAAATGAGATTCGCACATAAATCCCAGAGGTGCGAGCCGGGGTTTGAACCTCCACACTTTGATTTGCAAGGCGTGCGTTCTACCACTTGGCTACCACTGCTATATAGCTCACCCACTCTCAATAAAGACAAGCTTATTTATTATCAAGATGCCTCAATATCACAAGATATTAATAAAATAAATTAAAAAAATACAGAAAAATACTGGTGCAGCAAAAGACGTCAGACAAAAATAACAGACTATACGCTAGTGCGTTCAAATAAGATTGTTTTTATTTTATGTACATAACTACTAACACTAGTCTGAAATAAACTTTTTCTTTTTTTATTCGGATTGTCCTTCTCTCCATTTAACGATAACTCTCTATAATGCCATAAAATGCACAGATCCTTCAGTGTCGTTATATAGAGTTTACACTGTTAGTTCTACTATACATTTCACATATCGTCTACAGAAAATATTTACGCAGACAGTCGCGATTAGTGAACGTAATACTGGTGGTAGAGATATAGGGAGTAGTAATTTAGAAAAGTATCCTCAGTTCACGTGGCAATGTTTGATAAGAATTGAATCCGCGAACGTGAGACATAGTCATAATGGAGAATTATAATAAATAAACAAAAATATATAAATATACAGATTATAGTAAAATATTAGGGAACTCTGATCTACTGTCTACTGGTTTCTCTTTGCAATTAGTTTGGTCAAGTACAAAAAATCTTACTAATTTGTGCTTGTAATTTTCATATAGCTGACAAATATATATTTTTTTACATTTATATGTTCAGTTATTGGATTAATAGGTATTTACTGTAAATTGATTTTAAACTACGTTAATTTTGTATTAAAGATTGTAATGTAATGTTTGCTAAACGGTTAAATTATAAATAAACAAGATTTAAATTAACAATTTTCCGTCTGAACGATGTAAACATTAATTAACGAGCTTCTGTTCTATGAAATTGACGATGAAATTGTGAGCACGCACCTATTATTAAATATTTGATGTTATTGACAGTAAATGTATTTAATACTTGCCCAGGAGTGGGACATAGAAAGGCTATAAAAAATACTTGTATTCGAAAGATGCTGAATAAATAACTTTACGCTAAATAGCAGTGGTAGCCGAGTGGTCGAACGCACGCTTTGCAATCAAAGTTCACACCCGGTTCACACCCCGGCGCGCCCCTCTGGATTTCATGTGCGTATCTCATTTTCATCCGAGATTATCACAGGCTAAGAAACGGTGAAGGAAAACATCGTGAGGAAACCTGCACGTCTATAGAAAGGCGTGCGAAGTTCACCAAGTCGCAATGGGCCAGCGTGGTGGACTATGGCCTGAATCCCCCTCGCATTGAGGGGAGGCCCGTCCCCTGCAGTGGGACGTTAAAAAGGGCTGTAGTAGTAGTTGGTTTTTGACCAAACATTTTGACGTGTGAGCGTTAGGCACCAGCGTGGCTTAATACAATGGGTAGTATATAAATACTCAGAGTTCAGAAGAAATAGTTTTACAAACAGACTATAATTACAGACTATATTTTTATATGACTATAAAAAAAATACATCATCACGCCTGTATTCCCCGAAGGGGTAGGCAGAGGTGCACTGTAGTGCGCCCACACTTCGCCGATGTATTTTGGTCCCTATGTAATAGGGGGCGAGCCTATTGCCATTATACCGGGTACATTCCCCCTCAATACGAGGGAGATTTGGGCCATAGTCCACCACGCTGGCCCAGTGCGGGTTGGTGAACTTCACTCGCCTTTCTATAGACGTGCAGGTTTCCTCACGATGTTCTCCTTCACCGTTCAGCAAGTGGTAATCATTGTTGAAAATGACATTTGCGCATGAAAATTATCTTAGAGGTGCGGGCCTGGGATTTGAACTTGCACCCCTTACGTTCAAGGCGGGCGTTCTTGCCCGCGAGGCTACCACTGCTATGCGACTATATTTCTTGTAATAGCATTTGAAATAATATGAGCAGATTAAACATGGCAGGTAAATCGATTTACAATTTCGCATCGAATCCCGCATTATTGCCTAAGGAAATGGATATCATTTATTGAAACGTCAATTTGTGTTCAATTCCAACGTGGATTCACTCAATTATTGTAATATCTCTTATTGAGGAATTATACTGCAGGAGGATAACATTCGAATCCTCGAGGATTAATATTTTCGTTGGTTTTAATCGTAATAAAAAAGAGGAACTCACGAAATAGTATAAATGTTTTTTTTTTCATTTATACTATTTTATTAGCTCTTATAAATGAAGTACCTATTAGGAATCAAGCCAAAACGTATTTAATATTTTTTCTAAGTAAAGCAAACTCTTCTTTAGTCATCAATTTCGCTAACACTATTATTCAATATAAACGTATATAAAAGTTCAAAATCCCCAAGGAAATCAACGAAATAATTAATATACTTTGATAATAATTAAATTAATTGTTTCACGTAACCGCTGATAGCCCGAAGTGGTCGCAAATCGTTAACGGTTTCGGCGAAATAAAAAAATGTACTCAAATTTTTCGTTCCCCGATGGCCGATGAAATGGATTTTTGTTATTACTTGATCACTTTAGTTACAGCTCTCACATTTTTTTTTAAATTAGCTTCTTGATCACCATGTTTGAACGAGTTCGTAACGTCTTCGCGAAAATTTACTGTAATTTCTCGTTTATGATTATCTGTGGTATAAGCGAGATATAATATGCTTACTTAAAATGACGCTAAATAAAAAAGAAAACCTGCTACTAATAGTTACGCAGTTGCCTTGGAGTCTATTGTGCGCAGCTTAGCTTTATAAGCCTTTGATAATGAAATATAATACTTAAAGACCACGAGAATGCATGCGGACACTAATCAACAACGTAGTTAGTTTAGTGTTAATTAACAAGTATCGATAAGATTTAATAATACTTCAATAAGCTAGATTCCTATCTCTTCAAAGTGTTAATTGCATTCTTAAAGATATTGCAAAACGAATGCCATCAAAGTGTTTTGGATGTTGGAGGGATGCATCCGCAGTGATGAAGATACATTCGCCTCGGGGAGATTCGGTCGGACCGGTCCGGCGGGTTCCAATGCGACCAGCCAGTTTTTTCGCAACACAACTCTTCCTGGCCGCGAGCCCTGTTCTCACATAGCTTCGATACATTTGTAGGTATATGCATTCTATCAACGTACATAAACGTTCGGACTAATTAAAATCATACTCACAAGGAGTATAAGTAGATGGATGAATGAAGAAAATACAGAGACCATGGAATTAGGAAATCTCTGGTGCTGACGAACATAAATAATCTTTTAGAGTTAAAACTATTGCACAGATTTTGAATTTGATACTGGGGGAATGTGCCTTGTTTAATAGCAATATACTCGCCCCTATTCTATTGAGACAAAAATAAACATCACAAACAAACATCGGAAAAGCGTGGGTACATTGCAGTACATCTTTGCCTACCCCTCCGGGAATACAGGCGTGATATGTGAGTATTATACCTATTACAGTTAATACTAGCAGTTGTCGATGTAGAGCAAGCAATATTTGATATTAATAAACTCGATACAAAAAGCGGTTATCATTTCCTTTCAGCTCCGGTATGCGGCATCTTAAATTCCTTATGTAGTATTGTATATACAGTAGATAGGCGGGTATATACGAGTAAAAAATCGGCAACACGCGTCGTCCGAATCTGGCCCGGCGAGCGTTGACTCTGCTGAGGAACCATTTAGGAGTACCTGTGTTGTGTACTTGTGTTTATTCGAACGAGTTCTGTGACCGTTTCCATTGTTTGACGAGATTATTATTATTTACGTTACAAGATAAATGCCCCTATTTGTCATCCTCCTTTGGTTTAGGGAAGAAAAGACGACCGGTCTTACTTAGAATCAGTATTAAAATAATTGTATTTATTTATGCTCACCAAAAAAGAAGCTTAGTATGTATAAATCGAGAAGCCTGTTACGAAATTATAGAACTCTATCCCATTCCGAATGCAGAAATATTAATTAGTTAAATTTAAATTTAATGTACCGGGTCAAATGTGTTATTAATTATTTGCATACATCAGACATATTCAGCTATATCGGTTCATGTCCACGTGAGTCTGTGATTAATGTGTTTTATAATTCAAAACATAGATTAATTAATTATTAATTTACTATTCATGTTTGCTACCAGACTCCTTTAATCCGAGAGTTCGTTCGTACAAAATGTTCTGTCGCTGCTATCTGCGTTACGTTAAGCCAGTAACTATCAGGCAGCCGGCTCCGCCGTGCGAATACCGCCTTACTTGATTATTTATGCGGTATCTACAAAAATAACTACAGAGTCATTATACCGGGTGTATCAGAAGTCCGAAATAATATTTTGGGTACATATGCGGTAGCTCATATGTCGATGCTTAGTGAAGGCAGATTATACCTAACTATCATAGTTACTGAGTTATTAATATTTGTCACAGGTATCGTGTTCTATTTAGCAATGCTATTTATGTTGTACTATTTAACAATTTAAATTATAGCTACAAGGAACGACTATTAATATTCAGAAAACAGAAAATGCTAAATCTACATGGGTCGCGAGATATTACGAATTATAGAAATTGTGGAGGAAAAAAAAGGTTGGAAAATATAGACGAATTTCGATAATTATACCATTCAGTTGTATACCCGATATTGATGCAAACTTCAAAGTAATATTTCGGACTTCTGATACACCCTGTAATTTATTCCATTCTCAAACCTGAAGAAGTCGTACAAGTCGTAATTTATTTTAAAATCTATATTTTGGCAATTCCAGTTGTTTGGAATTTCAACTAAAACAAAAATAATTTCTAATAAGCGGCGGCCAATGGACACTGCGTCCGCGCACACCCACACACGTGCAAGCCCCATAGCCACGCCCCACACGCGCAGGAGTTCGGTCACGAAAGAGCCCGAGATTATAGGAAGATTGTCTTCGTCTAGTCTAGCTACATTATATAGTAAATAATAAAGTATATAATACCAAGTACCTATTGTCTGTGCCGATGACTCGCAGATAGCTTGTATATGATTTATAAAAGAAAAAAGTATCGAGAGGCGTTCCGTAGGTATCGTCCATACCGAGAATTAAGTTAGGTATAAGGTTTTACGAGTTGATATGGAAATAAAACTGGATATAACAACGATATTACTGTATTTTATGGTGGTACTCAATATTGTTTTAATTTATGGAGCCGCTCGCATTTTATTTTTGTTGATAACTGTTAAAATTTATTGCAAATATGTAATTTACACTTATTATATTCTCCTTAGCCTTGTTAAAAATTAAAACAATACAACGTTTAACCCATCTGTCCTTGTGAAAGTCAAGACGACCAAATTATGTCATTGAAGTCTAAATTATACCTTCTGATATGGATTTGGACTATTCGATACTATTTGCGATTACAAATTATAAATGGACCATAGTTTTATAACCCGTTTTTAATCCCCCTTAAATAATAAAAATGATACCGAATGACTGAATGATTACGTCTTAAATATTTTTATAAATTTCCGTATTGTAATTTTCGTTAAAACAGCAAAGCTTTCAAAAATTTCAAGGGGTTCTCTTCATATTTAGAGATATATTTACTCTACATTGTGTACTCAATCAACCTACATGGTCGCGTAAGGATTAATCATAAATTTCTGCGTAGAAAAAGTAAGCAGAACCCTATGCTAATCATAACGTATCATAGATAGTACGTGTTTTCAAAATTTTTGATTCATTCATGGTTTGTCTATTTCGCATCCTGCGTCCTTATTGGTTCCCATGGCCGCCGGTGACCTCGTGAGTAATGCGACTCACCAATTATCTAGATTAACTATTAAAATCTTTAAGTGTAGCAACTCGGTTCGAATACACGTTTGAAAAAAACTTGTCTTTATTTCCGGTGATGGTGGCTGTGTAAGGCAAGAGCCACACTGAGAATTAGTTTGCTTTGTGATTTTGTAATTAAGAATTTATTTAGATTACCTCATATTGTAGGTGATCACTTTTTATTAGTCGACTGATGACTTTTAGGGAAATTGGACGATTTCTCCCTCAATCTCTGCTAATTAACACAAAGGTAAACGGATTTTCCTTGACCAAGTAAAATTGTTTATCGTAAGTAAATTCATGCTAAGATAAGTCCATATTTAACAATGTTTTTTTATTATTTTGGGACTTCACATATGTATACCGTCACATACTCGCACCACTGTTACTCCTGTAAGCTTGAATCTATAGCTGTATCCAATGAGACCCCGAAGTTTGATCCTCGGTGAGTCCATCGTCTTAAATTCTATCGAAAACGACCCTTTTTTTTAGAATATGGAAGATTTAGAAATTAATGTTTATCGCTGTTAGCACAAAAAACATGAAGGTACTATTTTCAAAGTGTTTCTAATCAAAGGTTACATATAGCCTGGTTTAAATGGTCGACTAACTTGCACTTGTTTAATCTTTTAATTAGAAAATCCTAACAGCGTTAATGTTAAAACATTTCCCACTTGGCGATTTTTTTATAGTAGGTACGTACGTACGGGCCTCTCGTTTCCTCTGACACATTGAAGGGTTAAAAAAAAGAAACCACAGAATCGTACGAGTCCGCACGCCTGTGTGTACGTTGTAGGTACTATAAGTAGCTCTACTACGAGTTTAAACTCGTGTTTACGTTCACTAAAGTCGCAAGTATATAAGTAAAATAGTTGCATATAAAATTGTATCAGTCATTCGAGGTACTAACAGTTTGCCATATTAATAATTTACGTTGCCGCTAGCGATTGACGAGTCTTACACACTATAAAGTCACAGTAGAGCTATTATGCGTTTGTATGACACTATTCAGCTCTCTCGTCAACTCATTGAAATTAATTATCTTGAGATATTTAACGTACAGCTTTATAATTTATTAACATTTTTTGAATGAAACTTCATGCTTCCACCTCACATACCAACTATCTTCCAATACAAGTGACTCCACCTCGAGTTAGGCAGACGTTTAGAAGACCAAATATTTGACGTTCTTACTTGCGTAATATATTCGTACATGACAAACACATGCTAAAATCACAGTTAAATCTAATTATTTCGTAGACAAAGCTCGTAAAAGAGATGCAACAGCAACTCCCTTTACAAACAGTTTTCTAATTAAAGCAAGCGCTTTAATTTATGCGTCGGATGGTAATGGCTAATGTGTTAAATTTCGATTTAATGGACCTCAAATGAATCATTCAGATTACTTAAGGGCCAGTTTAGACTGTGCGTAGGGCACGCACATATGTCTGATGACACTTAATAGTCAACTTTATACACATTGTCTTACAGTTGGAAATAGCGTGGACGTACGTTTGGAAACAAATTTCAAATGTCGAAGCTGCGTTTATGCTATTTTGTACCTTCAAGTTAATAGATATACACTTCATTATTGTGTATCATTACAAACCGTTCGTTCTACGCTCAGTCTACGCTGGTTGCTGTCGGTCGCAGCTAGAATTCGTTCTTAGAACCGCCGGGTTTGTTTCGCAGTATTTAAACAGGATAGGGAGGTAGACGGGGACAGAATGAGGTAAATTTATGGATCTGTGATGAATGGACGTGGATAGGGTTAAGTGTATTTGAAATCTGTGGATCTCAGTGTCTTATAACAAACATTACTTGATCATGCTGGTTCTTAAACTATAAATCAACTAAATTTGATAGCACTGAAAATAATCCTGTTTCGCTCATACGTTACGGCCGTGAAAAGGACGGCAATATTTTTAGTTTACTGTAGTTTAGTTTGATGTCCACGCAATCAGTGCCATAATCATACTGTCATCTTGATACGATATCTAATAAGTGGTATCACAGCAGACTGTAGCTTTAACGTATAACTTTAATACGAGCGTACGCGAATATTTTTTCGGCTACCGGTTAGGATATGATTTTCCATACAAATATTTTAAGTAAATGTTAGCGTCTAACGACTCCTAGAAAGCGTATACACTCATGGTGAACCTGCTTTGATTAAACATTAATAATTATAATGACCTGATCCAAGAATGCATCCTACGACATTATCTATCAAGAAGAGAACATTAAAGTTACTCTATAATCAAAATGTAGAGAAAGCAAGATTGATTCGTTATCGGGCGGCAACACGGTGCGTGGTTGTATCCGAGACAGGCGACTGGATGTAGGGACCGCATTAATTGACAGTTGAATCGGTACCGACCACGAATTAATCGGTCGGTGTTTTGAATTATTTATAGGATGCAGTGTGCGAGTGGCCGGTGGGGTGCGGGGTGCGGGGTGCAGGGTACGGGGTGCGGGGCCGGCGGCTGCAACAGGTCCGCATTGTGTCGGGATGCAGGGATGAAGACCGACCCAGGGTTGCCAGCACAATTGTTAAAGTATTTATTTACATACAATGGTTATCTTTTACTTTGATGACAGCTAGGTCCAGTGGTACGAACGTAGGTCACTAGGCTTATTGTACCGGGTGGTTGCGAGATTTATTCCAATCAGCAGGAAATTCTCAATTGTCTGGGACCGTCTCCAGATAATCGCATGGTATCGACGAGTGCTGTCTGGGGATTTGAAACGACATATATACAATTTAAATGCATAAATATGAATATAATATAAAATACTGACTCAACTCTCTTCTTCTTCTTCTTCTAATATAAGGGCTCGGCCCTTGTCGGTGCATTTGATGAAGTCACCGCCATCTGGGTCGATTCAGTGCAGCCTTCTTCACATACGACATGACACCAACCTTATCTTTCATTATTATTTGACTCATGTAACATATTCGCGGTCTATTATACTAGATGACCGGGCGAACTTCGTACCGCCTTAGAATGGGTGACATACGAAAGCAACGCCACCTGCCGGGTCCAATTGTGAATCTAAACCATCCAGGGTGCCACTCAAACGCATACAAAAAAAATCATTCAAATCGGTCCAGCCGTTTAGGAGGAGTTAACTTACAACGAAAAGTGGCATTGATTTATATATATATTGATTATTATATACTGCTACCTGCCAATTTGTCAAAGCTAAAAGTGATATGTTCGAACACAAGTAAATAAAAATGTAATTTCTTAAGATTTTTAATCAGTTTTATGTTATGTACCTATCTACCTACTTTAAATAAGCATGGCGCCACCATATATCGGCTGCCACTAGACTTGTTACATCCGGGTTCAGTAATATCGTTATATCAAGCGACCAATAATAATCGTAATCAAAAATATTGAGCCAATTAATTCTCGATAGTAAAACGCTCAAGTAATTTCACTAACGAACTTAATCGCGTTTGGCGCGATGCCATCTTGTATTATAGTTTCATTATAAATAAATTGCGTTTTAGTGTCTGAAACAATGTACAAATTTTAAGAAAATATAACCAACTTAAGTACTTTACTATTTGGTTGCAAAGAACATAAGGTGAGATATAAAAAAACACCTTACGTACTATTGACAAACGAACTATGAATGTACTGATTCGTTTTTCTTCAACGTTATGAGGTCATAGATGTGACGCATCATGTTTGATTAAAACCAGTTGGGATTCATCCGGTATCTTTATCACATTCATTACACATTTTTGTAAAGCAGTGGTAGCCGTGTGGTCGAACGCACGCCTTGCAAATCAAAGTGTGCAGGTTCAAACTCCGGCTCGCACCTCTGGGATTTATGTGCGTATCTCATTTTCATCCGAGATTGTCACTTGCTATGAAACGGTGAAGGAAAACATCGTGAGGAAACCTGCACGTCTGAGGGAACTTGTCTAGTTCTCCATAGATGTGTGAAGTTTGCCAACCCGCACTGGGCTAGCGTGGTGGACTATGACCTGAATCCCCATCGCACAGAGGGGAGGCCCGTGCCCAGCAGTGGGACGTTAAAAGGGCTGTAGAAGTAATGTGTATTTATTGGATGTGTTCTTGCTATTGATTATTTGACATTGGCTGAAGTACCCGTTTTTCGCACGCACGTGCAACCATTCTTTATCTTATTCCAAAGGAGATGCCTTTGCTCAGGAGTGGGACACGAAAATAGGCTACAAACATAAATAAATATCTAAATATTTTCGTAAACAAATAAGGGAACAGTAGTTGTCAATTGTTTTTATTTTTAACCGACTACAGAAAGAAGGAGCTTCTCTATTCACCTGTATATTGGTAATAACATTCTCATTTTATCAAATAGTTATTAATTTTGATGGGACCAAAACTGAAACTACAGAAAGTTACGTATTGCAGACTTCTCAAGGTAGCTATAAGCAAGGTAGCTGCCAAATTTAGGTTAGTTGTAATTTACGGGAAACAGAATTGTATACTATTGTATGTATAGGTAATGTGGATGGCACCCCTACGCATCGGGTGGCGGGAAGGGGTGCGCGGGCGCAGGAGGCCGGCGGCAGGAATGCGCGCTCTTGTTCGTTTTGGGGAGCGTCTGCGCAGGTAGGCGCGCCGCAGCCTCCCGCGCCGTGCCCACCTACCCGTTGCCAGGGGTATACTTGACTGCTATGGAACACCTTTTGGATTAAGAATATATTATTGAAATATTTTTGAAGTGGAAATAATATCCTTATTTAAATATTTGAAAAATAAAGTAATCGCAAAATACTTTACTCATAGTACATTCAAACTATCATACTTGTATTTATTATATAGAAGTTAAATATATAACATATTACCTTTTATTTTTCTAATTTAAACCACTTTACATACATAAATGTACCTTTTAATATATTGAACATTTTGCAACTCTACACCAAATATGGCAATTTACATCCGTCTACAAAACACGTACATTTACACTTTACAGTTTAAAAGCGTTCTAAAATGCCACTGTAAATGGATTATAACTTTCTTTAGTGGTAGATAGTATATTTGATTTAGTCTATATTTATATGTTTGTTTGGCAATTCAACTCGTAAGTACCTTGATAGAGGTTTACATTAATAAAAAATGCTGGATTTAGTTTAACTTATTATTTTAAATAAACTTTTAATAATGTTGATCAGTCGGTTATACCCCACCCGACCCAGCCCTTCGATATGTTTTACTCGTTTGCTCGTCCGGAGGTCAGGCGCGTAGTAAAAGTATTGAGTCAAAATAAAACCGCTCCGCCCGGTCATGGGAGCTAAAACCGGGTCATAAATGTGTGCCCACGAAAACCTTACCTTCGTTAATTGCACGCCTTTCCATACCAATCATGTTTTAAAACAACTCCACGAAGAAATCGCGCAGTTAATTTATGATTTAGACATGATATAAGTAAGTTTATTATTGTATGTTTAAAATATCTATCTTACAAATGTCTGTCTGTCTATTTCTTACAGCTACCTTGTACAATTTGCAGTTAAACGTTAAAAATATAGATAAACGAGTCCAATTGCGAAATTCCTCTTTTAATTAGGGCGGTTAAAAACTCAGTTGATACAATCTAAAAAAGATTTCGATGGTTTGCGTTACTTCTCTGTATTGTTTTGTTATGTAAAATTTTATTTATAATTTCCGTGTTTAAGATAGACAGGCAAGGATGAGATTTGATGTCATTTATGTTAAGATATAATAATAAGATTCGTTAACGAGATCAAATAGTTATGTGGGATTGATCACATTTTTATGCTAATATACATTGATATGATGTTTAGTTTAGTTTGATACGAGTTAATTACATCTACTTAAGCACATATTGTGTCTGGATACAACAAAACCAAATTTTGTAATTCTCAGACTCGTTAATTAAAGCCATATTATAAAGGAATGATAATTGTTAGCAGGTACAACCCATTTCAACACCAAAGTGACGGCTACTTTGCAAGTGATTTATATTGCATAAGATAATAGCAATATATTTTTTATAAAATTTAAAAGCATTGATCCGCCCATCGCTTATTTATTTTAAATGATCCTATGAATAATACCACAATGTTTAGGCACCGTTTTATCACGCCCTGCACTCACTGGGACGTGCGAATTGAAAACGTAAACGTTGAAAACGTTTTTATACGTAAATATTGAATTTCTGTACATTTCATTTTGGTAATGGAGAAAAAAATATCGCACGCATTTGTCGCGCCTATGAGTGCAGGGTTTTATTGTCAATGTATGCAAAGTTATGTATCTGCGGCGTCACTCTGAGGCTAAGAGGAGTCTGCTTCGCTAATGGTCCCAGTCGGGCTTCTGAATCATTAGATAAATTGGTTATAGGGAGTTTGAGTCTATTGTAGCACATTCCTATGGTAATCCATGTTGTGAATACTATTTTGCTTTTGAATAGCAGTGACGTTGATATGTATTCTTCAGGCTGTAAATTTGAACGTAATGGAATGAAAGATAACTTTTATAGGACACAAAACATATTCAAATTTCAAGTTTGCCGATAGAAAAATATCTGAAAGTATTGTAGACAGAATCGAGATAGTTAGGTAAGTTTATGTACTCCTCTTCTCATGAGCTTTGACAAGCCTTAATACATTTGATAGAGCTACAGGGTATCTAGAATAAAAAAACTGTTTTTTTTTAAATAGCCTATTTTGTGTCCCACTGGGCAAAGGCCTCCCATCTCTCCTTCCACCGATCCCGACCCTGAGCCGTAATAAAACTATATAGAATAAAAATAGAAAACATTATGTTGCGCCCGACCTTTCTTTAAAAAATAATGAATGAATTTATTCAGATCCTATATATATTTTTGTTGGTTATCTTAAAATTCCTAATTTTATAAGGCGCATATTCCAGTGAAAGCATGAAATATACCTACTAGTTAGAAATGAATAAATTTGACGTTGTCGGTCTTCTTTAAAACAATATCGACCAATATTTCACTTAAGCGACATTTTCATTACTTTACAGGAGAGCAAACTCATTCGACCCAGAAAAATTCACTGATTCCAAATAGGTATGTTTATTATATCAATATAGCCCAAAAGTGTCGTTTAAGTCAAACAGCCTTTCACGCCTCCATATCTTAACAAGCTTCAACTGTGTATATAAACTGCACAGTGTAATGATATTCAGAAATTGTTTCCAAGACCACAGTCCCTGTGGTTTTTAATAAAAACTGGGCCGAGTGAATGAGTGAAATCCGATGACAAGTTATTTAAGAAACTCTTAACCGTACGTTGTGAGTTAATCCACCTATACTTTATACGTATTTTACGCATATCTTTATATGCTACTAGCTACGACTCGTAACTTTGCCTCCCCCGGCATTAAAGATTTGCCTAATAATTTGATTAATAACTACCTCAGATAATATAATTTAGATATCGAACTCTGAACCTCATAGCAAGGCGGGCTTATTTGAAACTACTAGACAATGATAGGTATTTTAAGGAACTTAAAAAAAAGAAGTTTTTAAAGTGTTTTTATGTTTGTTAAACATAAAAACACAGCTCGAATTGGATATATGAATAAGGAAAAGGTGGATTTATATTAATATAAATATTTTAAATACTCGCTGTTATAATACCTTAGGAAAACGTTTTTCGTATGATTTTTAAAAAGTTTTCCAGTAAAATGATATATTAATAGGAACATACATACGCTCTGTTACGCTAAAAGCATATATACATAGAAACATATATATACCGACATATTATACAATCATTTGTATTTAAATAACTTATACACATATTTGGTGTTGATTATGTTTCGCGGTATCCTATAAACCGTTATGTATGCAAATGTTTGATATAGAGAATATTATTTTCTATAATTATTGTTGTATTTATATAAAATATGGAAATTCTATCCTTATAAAATATGCGTTTTATATGAGAGTTTGACCGTTTTGTTGTTCTTATTGTAACTGTATATTGATTAGTTTTTTAATAATGAGAGTATTAAATGACGACGGCTTAGCTCAGTAGCTCAATCGTAGGCCACTCGGCTCACTGCAATGGGTGGTTGGGGGTACGAATCCCGTCAGTGGATACATTGCAGGCCTGGATTTTTCGGAAATTACCCTAATTTGGGTGTAATAATTCCCATTTAGTATATTATGTTATCGTATATATTAGTGTATGTTATTTGTTTAGTACACCTCTTTCTTACTAGTACTTTAATTCCTATCCATCCAAAGGTTGCCTGGTACAGATCACTTTTAGTGATAAGGCCCATTGTTGTACTTATTTTTTTTTTATCGTACATGTATAGTTTGTATGTCTCTAAGAGGTGGAACAATAAAGAGTAATCTAGCTATCTATCCATGTTATAGTACAAGCTTAACTTATTACCTAAAGTTATTAGACACTGAATAACGCGGCAACCGATCCAGTCTTTACCATTTACCAGCCACGAACAAAAGACATCAACGCGGCACGCTTTCTAAAAATAAATAATTTTGATTATGAAAAGTGACATTCAAGTTTAATAAATGGAAGAAAGATGCAAACAATGACCCTGCATTTAGATCAAGGAGATACAACTGTACAAGTAAGGCTTTAAAGGTCACGTTTCTCTCATGCTCCGAATGTCACTGGCACTTATTTATAGTTTCAATAAAATTGTGGATGGCATAAGAACAAAACGAGTTGGTGTAAGCAGATAAAATAAATATTGCGTCAATTTGCACCTTAATCTACAGACAATTGCTGATAAAATATAGACAGGATTATAAAACATGGTAGATTTGATTAGAAAATAATTATTTATTACATAATACATGCAAGAAAACTTTTAAAAAATTGTCACTGTTAGAAACAACCGTATCATATAACTACATTTTTAGTAAACCCTTCTCATAAACTCGTAGGGTAATTAAAGTAACTACATTAGGTCACAGACGGTTGGCCAGACATTACATAGTAAACGTAGAAACGTCATGTATACGTGATGTGTAGTAGGTACACGTAGAACAGCCGCGCCGTGTATAGACGGCGGCGGCTCGCGAAAAGGTAACCTTGGTACAGAAATATGCGAGTATGGCGCGCTCCGGTCGCCGCGGGGCGGGGCCCGAGTTCTGGGGTACCGCGTGGTACACAAAGCCCCGGAACTTGGGTCAAGTTGGGTCGAGATTTTCTATAAAACCTATCAAGCTTTTCCCTCACCAAATAGTTTGAATTTTGAATTCAGTTATACACGCATTTCATGTCAGGTTTGCTCGAGTAGGCAAATATGGCTAATTTTACAGTTCGGTATAACGGGTATTTTAACAAAGAATTCTTACATTATAATTAGATAAAAGTATAATTGTAATCAAAAATCTGATGATAGCTTTATGTTACATAAAATGTTATAGAAAATATTTTGTGTACGGAACCAGACGCTCGCTACAAAGACACTTGACCATAAATTTTATGTGTACTTTTTGCTTCATTTTTTTCTGCGCCCTGAGCCTGAGCGGCCGGAGCCTGATGCTGTTTCTGATAGATCGCTTTATCCCGACACGACCAGCTTACTATCTGTTATAATTGTTTAACGTACCTACCTACAGTTTATGTCGTGCGTTATGTAATCTTACTATAAACGGTATAGAATAATAAAATACAACGGCTCGTGTGGCATTCGAATATTGAGATAATTTTCAACGTGTATTTTGTTGTTAAAATTTGTAGCAATGTGAAGTTATCATATTGCTACTGCTTACGCAAGGAGTGGGATCATATCAATGATTTTCAAGGACAGGGGGAGAATCAAACCTCTAAGATAATTGATGGAATCAGGCGTAATATTGCGGAAATCCATTGTTAATACAATAGTAGAGAAAGGGACCCACCGCTCACCCTCGGAATTGTTTGGAATCCCAAATTATAAATCAAATAAATTTGATCGATAATAGAGGAAACCAACAAGACCGAACTCCCTGTCAGTCGAGAGTCAGTATGTCATAAGTCATGGGCCCTAACTATGAGCAATCCTCCGCAGAACATGGGTAAACCTCTAAGTTACGTGGGCGTTTAAATATTGATCTTCTAGGAATAACTGTTTAGTAAATAATAATTTTAAAAAGTCGTTTGTTCATGATCCGAACGGTACTAAGAAATATTTTGTAAAATGGGATATACCTAAGATTAAATTGTTTTACGAGTATTGAAAAGAGGTTAATTTCTACGACTACTGATAATCAATTTTACAAATAGCGGAATTACAAATCAATATTGTATTGGACACGTTATTGCTTCGAAATATGTTTTGTCACTGCTTACAAGCGCTCGTTAAGCCCGTTTTTATCGAGCAGCCGACTTAGCCGTGCCGATGGAGCCTAAGTCTCCTCATCCCTAGTAATCTTTATACTATATATGAGTATGTTGCGACCAAACCAGTCAGCGGCGGTGGCGGCGCCTTCATTCATCACGGAGGCTCGTTATGGCGGTTGCCGCACAAAAAACTATGCCATGAGACTCTTTTACTGTTAATCTACTTAAGTTGTTGGGAATATGGCGAGATGTAGGTATGTGCCGCTTAAGAAAGTTTTTTGTTCAACAAGGAAAAATAATTATCAATCTATCTAAGCTACAAACACACTGGGATGCCAAAACGTGTGCGTCGATTTTTTTGCCAACACGCAAAACGAACCGTGTGCCTATATGCATAAAGATTGAATTTCAGTGGTATAAGCTACGTCACCACGCGTCACGCGTCACCCTTTCGCGCGTCAATGACATTCTGTTAAGGATGAGCCTTTTCTATGATTCAATACGGTTAGTTCATTATAACTTTATTGAACTTGATTTGTTCGTAGTCTTGTGTCTGTCTTTCTTATTTAAAAAATTGTAGTCCATTTTGTTGACAAATATAATTTATTTGTAGTTTGTTAACAACAGCCCCTTACATGTTACAACCCCTTGCCTTGCAGCATTGTTTTTATTATTAATTTAAATGTTTGACAGTTAACCCAATACAAAATCTGTCAAAAATTGAAACAATCATACTTTAAGGGTTGGTGGTAAGACGCCAGAATTGACCACATTATAACGGTTCACTGACTAGATTACTTACATACTTATATTACTTGATAGATTTCATACCAATTTTTTTTTTGAAGGACTTACACTGTTGGCCGTGAGGTGGCCTTTACAGCTTTACCGGAGGAGTGGCGAGCGCAGAGTGCACTCCAACCAAGGCCTTAAGGGCGAGATTTCATACCTTACAAATATTGGTAAGGTATGAAATATGTTGGATACAATTAAACAAGGGTAAATGACAGTCGTATAATGAACCAGCAAATAATAAAGTGACAGAAGTAACTTGATACTTTTAAAAGATACCTGACAGGCTTAGTGTGAAACCAACCTTATATTTCTGAGGAGCGACATGTTGATCATTCTAATAGCTGCGAGCGGTAACGGTGACGTTTCGATAAGATCTTAGATATATAAATGATAAAACATACATTTTACGAAAATAAAGCAGTTAATAAAGGTTTCGACATTATTATAAATAATTTTATGTCAACTTGAAAAATTATTATGTATGCATATACTTATTTATGAAGTAAAAGTGGTTATTTCCATTCTAATTAACCATCGTTCAATCCATAAAACGTAACGGGATAAAAATACAACTGGCTTCGCCTCAAATTCATACACGTATAGGAACTTTTGGGCACCCTCATTATTTTTCTCTAGTGCATTTAATCCATCACTGTGTTACGACGAATCCTACTAATATTATAAATGTGCAAATTTTAGAGGATGGATGGATGTTTGTTACCCTTTCACGCACAAACTACAGACCGGATTTTGATGAAACTACAGTATAATATAATACTGTAGTTTCATCAAAAATACTGTAGTTTCATACACCAGAATAACATATAGGCTACATATGTATAACGATATTGACTAAGTGGAGTCTACGCGGATGAAGTCACGGGTAGAGGCTAGTATAAAAATATGAATACGTTATCATAATCACATCTGTATTCCCCGAAGGGGTAGGTAGAGGTACTACGCGTAAGTTACAGAGCAACAAATATTTTATTTATATTACCTTGGCAACGTAGTGCTTAGTGTTTCCTCCTAGAACTACAAATATGCCCAATATAAAAAAAACAGAACCTCATTTTTAAATTATGTCCTCTTCACATGAAAAGCCCCAATTGTTATAAAAAACCTAATGATTGATTTCTAATTAAATAGCATAATAGTTAATAGACTATCATAATTACACAGGATTATCAACGGAAACGGAAAGCAGTGGTAGCCGAGTGGTCGAACGCACGCTTTGCAATCAAAGTGCGCAGGTTCTATCCTCGGCTCGCACCTCTGGGTTCCATGTGCGAATCTCATTTTCATCTGAGATTATCACTTGCTAAGAAACGGTGACGGAAAACATCGTGAGGAAACCTGTGTGCCCGGTATAATGGCAATAGGCTCGCCCCCTATTACATTGGGACCAAAATACATCGGCGAAGTGTGGGCGCACTGCAGTGCACCTCTGCCTACCCCTTCGGGGAATACAGGCGTGATGATGTATGTATGATGTATGTATGTATCAACGGAAAATAGTAAGTTATGCCTACAAAGAAAGATCTGATAGCGTCTAGACATTACAACCTCGATAAAATTGATTGCTATCGGCGGAGGAATGTGATTCATTAGAAATAACATTACATTTATACGATCGTCGACTTTCATTGAAATTCGTTTTAGGAGAAATCTAGCCGAAGGATTGCTACTGCTTGTGACGGGGCGCTGAAAACTGTGAATTTACAGTTTACTGATAGCCCCTTTCTCTTCAGTATCATTCAATATGATTTTAATGTTAATTTTAGACAAGTCCGTGGGTGAGTGGTAATTGTTTTTACAATATTTCCATAATCAGTATAATTAATGTAAAAATCACACATGCTGCTTATATCATCGTTGAGGAATTTGTGTATTATTTTGTTAATATAATATTCGTATGTTTGTACGAAGTTCTCTACTTGTGAGGTAGAAAAAGGATTGTGTAAATATTTAAAATATCGAAATTGCAGGCTTAGGATCATCCTATATTAATTTGGCAACGACATGAGAGTGCTAAAATATCCAAACGAAGAGGAAGAAGAGAATATTAATAAAAAAACACTTTTTTAAAACAAGCTTTTATTTAATACCCCTTAGTTTTCGTGTTCTCCTCAGCAAGCCCTTTCATTTGATACCCATACTGTGGTAGTACAGAAAAAATAACTATTCCGCCATCTTTCTTTCATCATATATAAATAAATAAATAAATCTTGGATGATCCGCCATATTGGAATTAGAATGACGTCACATAGCTAAGCATGCATTGTCATCCAAAATAACCGTGAATATAAAATTTCAGCTCAATCGGATAAAGATAACTGATTTAAAATTCAGTTGCAAGATTCCACCCGGACAAACATTGCAAGTAAATATAAAGCTTGTAATAAAAATAAGTTTTTGAATGTAAAATTGAGGCGCGTTAAAGAAAACTCGCTCGTTTCATAGCCTTACCTTAAGGGAGTAATTTCATCGGCGCTGTAACTTTATAACGTTAGATTCAAATGCAACGAGAACGAATGGCTATTGTTTTAGATAAGTGGACAAAGGCGTGTTGTCCCGGATGATAAGCCCACGACTGGGATTATGATTAACTTTTGATACTATTGTGTTGTCGTTCAAAACAGATTTTGTTATCTTCGCGTACTGTTTATGTATTTATGGGAGTGTGGACAATAGGAAATAATAGTCATTGCATCTATTTACCTTCCACCTGACAAGCCTCTACTCGAGAGTGATATCGAAGCACTCCTTGGTCTGGGAAGCGCGGTTATTCTGGCTGGCGACTTCAATTGTAAGCATGTCAGTTGGAACTGTTACTCTTCCACTCCCAATGGCAACAGTCTGTACGCCCTGACTAACCGACTAGACTTTGACGTAATCGCGCCAATGCATCCCACCCACTTCCCCAATAATACGAACCACCGACCCGACATACTTGACATGGCGCTCCTGAAGGGGATAACCTTAACGTTGCGCTCTTTAGAGGTGCTCTCGGAGCTTCACTCGGACCACCGTCCTGTCCTTATGCGACTCGGACCGACCCCGTCGTCCGCCCCACCCACGCGATCGGTGCTGGATTGGCATGCGCTAAGAACTACCTTGGCGGATGCCGCTTCGGTACCTATCGCAAATGTCCCTACCTCCATCTCGTCCCCTCAGGACACGTCTCAGGCCATAGGTGCCTTCACTGAATACCTAAGCTCGGCCATCAGCCAGTCTTCCAAGCGGGTCGTAGTGAGTGATCTTCACCGCTTCGTCCTGCCGGATGACATCAAAGACCTAGTCCGAGTCAAGAACGCCTCCATCAGAGCGTACGACTCTTACCCCACCGTAGAGAACCGGGTCCGCATGCGCGCCTTACAGAGGGACGTAAAGCGTCGCATTGCGGAACTCCGGAATACTAGGTGGGATCAGTTTCTAGGAGGGATTTCGCCATCACACCAGGCATACTGGCAGGTGGCGAGAGCTCTCAAATCAGACATTGTAGTCCAGATGCCCCCCCTTACGCGCCCCTCAGGCTTCCCTCCCGCGTTCGACGATGACGAGAAGGCCGAGCTTCTCGCTTCCGCTCTCGAAGAGCAATGCTCGACTAGCTCCCAACCCGTAGACCCCGCTCACGTAGAGCTAGTAGATAGGGAAGTAGAGCGCAGGTCCTCCCTACCCCCATCCGAACCTCTCCGCCCAACCACCGAGACAGAGGTCAAGGATCTGATTAAGGGGCTTAACCCCAAAAAGGCCGCCGGCTTCGACGGCATTACCAACCGAGTTCTTAAACTCTTACCCGCCCAACTCATTTGCTTGCTTGTGACCGTCTTCAACGCCGCCATGGCCAATTGCATCTTCCCCGACGAGTGGAAAGATGCAATTGTCATTGGCATTCACAAGCCAGGCAAGCCCTCTACTGTCCCGTCTAGTTACCGCCCCATCAGTCTCCTTAAAGCCATTGCCAAACTCTACGAGCGCTTGCTCTATGCAAGACTCAGAGAGTTTGTCACTACCCATGGTATTCTCATAGATGAGCAGTTTGGCTTTAGAGCCCAACACTCTTGCGTCCATCAGGTGCACCGCCTCACGGAGCATATTCTCAAGGGGTTTCATAGACCGCGTCCCCACAGCATGGGAGCTCTCTTCTTCGATGTGGCGAAAGCGTTTGACAGGGTCTGGCACAACGGCTTGATCTACAAGCTGTACCTCTTGGGTGTGCCGGACAGTCTCGTGCTCATCCTGCGAGACTTTCTGTCGAACCGCACCTTTCGCTACCGCGTTGAAGGGGCGCTCTCGGCCCCTCATCCAATTAGGGCAGGAGTCCCTCAAGGCTCCGTTCTCTCCCCCCTTCTCTATAGCCTGTTCACGAACGACATCCCTCGTTCGGACAGAGTTCAGCTCGCCCTATACGCGGATGACACCGCTCTCTATTTCTCGCATAGAAATAGGGGCGTTATCACCCGCACCCTCCAACGCGCAGTAGATTCTTTGGGCGAATGGTTTCGGAAATGGCGCATTGAAGTGAACCCGGAAAAGAGCGCCGCTGTGTTCTTTACCAGGGGAACCCCACGGCGTCCCCGAGCTCCCTGGTTCAGTCTAGGGACCATCTCTCTGTTCGACCAAAGCATCCCTTGGGCAAACCGCGTCAAATATCTAGGTGTCACTCTGGACAAGTCCCTTACTTTCGGTCCCCACATTAGAACGGTGAGCAACCGAGCAGCTTTTGTGCTCGGTCGCCTTCACTATTTGATCTGCAAGCGGAGTAAAATGTCCCTTAGAAATAAGGTGACACTTTACAAAACATGCATCCTCCCCATTATGTCATATGCCAGTGTGGTTTTCGCTCACGCGGCGAAGACACACATCAACCGCCTGCAAGTAGTGCAGTCCCGGTTTCTCCGTAGGGCTGTAGGTGCCCCGTGGTACATACGGAACGTAGATCTTCATTCCGACCTTGGCCTCTTCTCAATTCGTAAACACTTAAAAATAGCGTCCGAACGCTATTTTAAAAAAGCCGCGTCGCATTTAAATCCTCTAATTGTCGCCGCCGGCAATTACGAGCCAGACCCCGCGCACACGTCATCAACCCGTCGCCGCCGTCCGCGGCACGTATTGATTGATCCTCCCGACACGATCACCGCCCTCCTCGACCCGGGCGTTGAGAGGGCCACCAACACACCTAAACCAGCCTCAAACAGACACCGATCTCGCCGGCGAGGTCGAGGAACCCCCTCTTCCGCTCGTAGGTGCATCTTTGCACCTAGGAGCGCAGTCACTACCTCACCCCTCACGGTAACTGCCCAAGCCGAGGTCGTGCCCCCTGTGGCGCCCTTGAGCTAGTTGCCACCCCTTTCCGCCCTTAAGGCCTTGGTTGGAGTGCACTCTGCGCTCGCCACTCCTCCGGTAAAGCTGTAAAGGCCACCTCACGGCCAACAGTGTAAGTCCTTCAAAAAAAAAAAAAAAAACAATAGGAAATAGATCATTGGGTCTCGGTTAACACTGTTACTCCTTGACACTGTGGTTTATAAATAGGAATAAAATGGTCAAAGACATGACAATATTTTTGATGTGTACTGAAAGCACTTATATAGATAGAAATGCACTCCATATTTGATGCAACACTACTGTGTTCCATATTTGATGCAATTTATTGTAGGTATTATGACAATACCTATTTATAACCTCTCATTACTATAAGAGGTTATAAATAGGTATTGTCATAATACCTACAATAAATTTTCTTTTTTTATAAAGTATAAGTAGCATAGTAGTATAGTGGCACTGGTAGCCGAGTGGTCGAACGCACGCCTTGCAATCGAGGTGTGCAGGTTCAAACCCCGGCTCACACCTCTGGGATTTATGTGGGAACCTCATTTTCATCTGAGATTATCACTTGCTATAAAATGGTGAACGAAAACATCGTGAGGAAACGTGCACGTCTGAGGGAACTTGACTAGTTTTCGATAGATGTGTGAAGTCTGTCAACCCGCACTGGGCCGGCGTAGTGGAATATGGCCCGAATCCCCCTTGCATTGAAGGGAGGCCCGTGCCCAGCATTGGGACCTTAAAAGGGGCTGTAGTAGTAATAAGTACATACTTCTTCGGAAGTTTTATTTTCTAATTACCAAAACACTATGTAAAGGTGATATGATAGAACAAAATGTAGTCATCAACTGACTGACTAGACTGAAGAGTTAAGATATGTAACCAGCTCTACCAACACAACACTCTTGGAATCAAACTTTCCAATAGAAATAGTAATTTACAAGTATATAAAAATACACATAAAATCCGGCCGTCCATCAATATAAATAACGTTCGGTTTAACGTGCTATAACGAAACAATAAACCGGTCTGGGCATTATTCCGCTATGCACAAAGGGTAAGCAGAGATCATAATCTTGAAGCGTATTGTGCTATGAGTTACAGCCTCAAGTAGTTTCGCGGCAGTAAATTGCCGTTTTCACATTACCCGCCAACATTTATTGGTTTCCATCGGACTGAAGACTTTCGTGTCATTGACGTGTCATTGCGGCCTGTAGGTAAATAAGCTGCGAGTAAACTAAATATCACTAAAAATATTGCTCTCTTGCCCACAGATTACGGCGGCAAAAAGGACGGCAATACTTCATCGAATGTAGTCTATCTTGGTTCCAACAAATGTCGAACTATTGGCGCTCATTATGTTCGCAACATAGTTTATGAAACTATGTGCGATCCAGCTACGATCGGTATATGTATCATAGTATCTATAAAACGAATTCGGAGTCAGTAGTCGACCAGTCTGTCATGAAGTTGGTTGGTGGAACCTATGTTTGCACTGCTATGATTTTAACTTTATTTTCTTCCATAAATTCTTCGCCACATCCAAAACATTGCAAAACGTTTTGTGCCTAAAAATATCATTAAATTAAGGGGTTAAAACTTTAGACCAATGATTTGATTACAAATAGTAGGTTTAGCCTGCATTTAAACACTCACTCTGACTTTTTAGAGGCTATTTATATTTGTGCGGTAATAAGTTTGCTCTAGGTGTACTGGTATAGGTTATACAAATATTTTATTTAGATGCTAAAGGATAGCGAGCTTCAAACAAGCGTAAAACTCGCGGTGAAGCATTGAATATAAACGAGAATGATGACACATCCTAAATAAAGCAAAAAGCAACACGAAAAATAAGTATTTCTGTCGGTTTGATAAGACGATGGTAACGAATTGGCAGGTTCACTGACCTGCATAACGACATGTGATCTGTGCGAGTCACCGACCACGTCCGGCTGTGGGTGTGTGGGTGATTCCAAGAAGTTCCTTTTATTTTCAATTGGTAACTGTCTCGTGAACTATCAGGTAACGGTACCAATCTCAATTGGTTTCATGCTTCGTTCCTACATGCTACTTTCACTCATAGATCCTCAGGAGATAGAGATCTGTTTGCTGATTTTAACGATCAGATATTTCAGTTATTCCATCGGGTATTCCGTAACTCTATTGTGAAAACGGTTTCAATCGCTTTCCATCAAAACTTATTACATACATCGAATACGTAATTATATCTATCCCAAATATGTTTCTATCAATCCCAAAATGAAACCAATACTAATAAGTTACATAATCGCCATCAGACAACTTCATTAAAATATCGCGGGGAAATCGCATCCTTATTGGTAGCCCATCCGGGGATACTAAATTATAAGCTTCGAAAGACAGTTTTAACTTATCATGTTTCTACTTATAAATGTCGTTATGAGGTGGCATACGTAAGCCTTAAAAATTGGCAACTTGTTTACTCTTGGAGCTTCGGGTGACGGTCTCTCCGCTGAAGGTATTTAAAGTTCTCACTAGTCACGGGAGCAGCATTCCTCATATTATAAATAAAATCAATTTGTAAATAAAACCGGCCAAGTGCGAGTCGGACTCGCGCACGAAGGGTTCCGTACCATTATCTATAAAAACGGTATAAAAATCACGTTTGTTGTATCGGAGCCCCCTTAAATAATTATTTCATTCTGTTTTTTAGTATTTGTTGTTATAGCGGCAACAGAAATACATCATCTGTGAAAATTTTAACTCTCTAACTATCACGGTTCATGAGATACAGCCTGGTGACAGACGGACGGACGGACGGACGGACAGCGAAGTCTCAGTAATTGGGTTCCCGTTTTACCCTTTAGGTACGGAACCCTAAAAAAGAAGTGTTGGCTCTTGGTAGGTGGCATAAAGGAAATTGTTTATATGGCAACAAATTATACCCTAAATACGTTGTGTGGTCCTAGTAAAACGCGAAAGACATTATCTCACAAATTATGTCATGCTAGTTGCTTCTACGATTCTTAATATAAGAGCAACTTCTTCTTAGTCGTACACTCCTGGCGGAGTGGTCGTGGTCATGGATTGTCTAGTGGGTTGGTTGCGGTTTTTGTGAGACTTCTCCATCTCTCTCTGTCAGTAGAATTATGTGCACATTCATTAATGTACACTTCGTTGAGGACTTGATGAGGTCTGTCCATCTTGTTGGTGATCTGCCGCGGGTTTAAGAGCATAGAATGAGATAAAATCGTAATATCTCAGACATCAATCTGTCTAGTTACAGCCGACGGTGCTTAGATATGTAAATACTTCAAGTGTTTCAACCAGGGGCCCAATTCTCGCATGATCGACATCATCTCTAATTCGATATATGTCGAAAAAAAACATGTGGGTCGAATTGAGAACCTCCTCCTTTTCGAAGTTGGTTAAAAACGTCATTGGAAGTTTTTTTTTTGTTTTCATATGTCGAACTAGAGTTATTGTCGATTTTGCGAGAATTGCCCCCAAGGTGCTTAAAATTCGCTCGCGAAAATCTACGGTTTTATGTATTTTGCTTTTTGGGTCATCGCACTGCGGACCTGGAAAGCCCCGATCAGTGTTACGTGATCGCTATATTTAAAGTGAGGCTGTCACCTGGTTCTCTTAAACGTGACCGACCTATTGCATTTCGGCGGTTAATTAGCAAAATTGTCACGTAACTGTGATACAGTTCCGAGTTGTACCTGGAGCCGTGGAAACACGTGATGTTTCGTTTCTTATTTTAGCGTTTTTTGCTACGTAACATGTTTCAGCAAAGTCACATGTTTATTTTTTTATATATACTTTCGTTCAGTATACTTAAAGATTGAAACTTTTCTAACGCAAGTCACGAGACCACACGTTAAAAGTAGCTCGCATCATCATTGATGATTCATTGAAAAATGAGCTTTATCTGTGAGTTTATACAGTTCGTTTTGGTGATAGCAAATAATACGCGCCTGTGCTATATACTAATGCTGAAAATACAAGTGATCAATCCAAAATAACATATTTTATAATCAAATCCCGTAACTCCTCTGCCTACTGTGCGTGATTATAATGAAGTTAATATTGGCATTTATCTAAAAAAATCTGAAGATGTTTGTATCTATGTCGGAGGATCAAACACAACTATAAATTACCGCACATTCAAATAGTTCTATGAGTTGTATAAGACAATAGTCATAATAAGCGTGGGAATCGTGTTTTGTTGACCTGAGATCATTGTGATACGTAATTGTTATTGTTACTAATTAGTTAATCTAGCTGCAGTACCTCGAAAGATGTTTAGAGATAAATAAGTTAAAAGCAAGTATTTTTTATCGAAAAATCTTCGTTTCCTCTGACAGAAAAAAAATTTACCACTTATACTAGTAGTCACTTCATTAAAAAGACGTTAAATTGACATTAAATTGACCTATGGAAGTTGGTATTACACTCAGAGTACCTAGATAGAGTTGACATAAGAACTTAACTCTTCGTAATGCTCTGCGGCGATTTTTTTGAAGATTGGCAATAATGGTTTATATGAGATCCGCAATCTTAGAATTAAGATCAAGTAAGTACGTAACAAAAGTACGTACGATAGCAGTGGTAGCCGAGTGGTCGAACACACGCCTTGCAATCAAAGTGTGCAAGTTCAAACCCCGGCTCGCACCTCTGGGTTAATGTGCGAATCTCGTTTTCATCCGAGATTATCACTTGCTATGAAACGGTGAAGGAAAACATCGTGAGGAAACCTGCACGGTTGAGGGAACTTGACTAGTTCTCGATAGATGTCAACCCACACTGGGCCAGCGTGGTGGACTATGGCCTGAATCCCCCTCGCATTAAGGGGAGGCCCGCGCTCAGCAGTGGGACGTTAAAAGGGCTGTAGTAGTAGTAAGTACGTAAGTGTCAAACAATATAAACAATCAAATTCTAATATGGCGGAAATTTACCGCTATTCGGGCTCTTTTTATTCTTAGTTATATATACTAGCGCGATGGTGTTCTTGTAGCTGAATGTTTGTCAATATGACATTTATATAATATCAATCAAAATACTTTTTTATCGTTGATTAGATCTAAATCCCAAAAAAAGAGTAGAGACAATAAGTGGGCGCTACGTCACATGCGCTAGAGTGGCGCCCGCCTACGCGTAGGTATAGTGGTTCTTTTAAATAAATAATAATACATCATCACGCCTATATTCCCCGAAGGGGTAGGCAGAGGTGCACTGCAGTGCGCCCACACTTCGCCGATGTATTTTGGTCCCAATGTAATAGGGGGCGAGCCTATTGCCATTATACCGGGCACACAGGTTTCCTCACGATGTTTTCCGTCACCGTTTCTTAGCAAGTGATAATCTCAGATGAAAATGAGATTCGCACATGGAACCCAGAGGTGCGAGCCGGGGATAGAACCTGCGCACTTTGATTGCAAAGCGTGCGTTCGACCACTCGGCTACCACTGTAACTTAAATATAGAAATAATAATTTATTTTTAACCACACTAACATTTGTTACTTTTCTTTAGTGATATTCTAGTAACAGATATGTTATACACGCACAAAACAACCGAAAAAAGGGTTCCGCGTAACAGCGGCAGCACACATACACACTTTTCATTCATTTTACATTTCACAACACGTAGAAATGTGCAAAAGAGATGGCTTGATAAAACAAAGAGATAGCTAGTGTTGTCACTTGCGCTTCTATGTGATGTAACATTCATCTATCAACGAATACGTCCTAATTAGTACGTATTCGAGTCTTCACTGTTGCGCACTCATAACATATCTGTTTACTACAATATCATTGCTTTCCTTAATAAGCACTCAAAACTGTATATTATCTTAATAATTTTATAGCCATTATATTACATAGGTCCATTCCTGAGTATACGTATGTACCTATTTGAATGGCTTACATTAATAAACATATCTGTTTTGTATATTACGAGAGTTTTGTAATCTTATATGCTAGACAAATCATTCGTAAGCTCTCATTTTATTTACAATAAGCTTTCGAAACCATTGAATAATATAAAATATTATGAGATTATTTTTGGAGATGATGTAGACATGCGTCGGTTAGGTTACGTGCGCGAGAGTCGAGCACGGTGCTGTCACCCACGCCCCTCGCGGGGTTACAGAATACAGAGTATTATATCAACCTGTCTGTCTAGCCAGATTAAACTCTCCCTAGCTGGCCTGAGAGAGATGGTTTATAGAACAACTTTGAGAAATGCATATTTTATTTAAAAACACATATAACTTTTTATTGACTTCTTACTAACTGCTTCTATAAAATATTTAATTATAAAAAAATATGTATGCTTTTACTGAAATATAAATGCCGCTACTAGGAAATTCAAAATGAAACTATTATCTAAATATATACATAGTATATGACAAATAAACTATACAATTCATACTCATAGTCTCTATGAACCCAACATTTGAGCTAATGCATCGCCTCTAGTACCTTTAGTAAGTATTTCTATACTCGATGCATCATTAGTCCAACCTTATATGGTAAGCGAATCTAGCCCCCCTTGGCGCCAATATAACGACAATAAAGCATTGAAATTGTCTTGGCAAGTAGGTGCGGTGGTACCAGTTCACGTGCCCGCCAGCGACTTGCTCGCCCACGCGCAGCGTGCTATTGTGCTACTCGGGTCACATACAGGGTCGAATCTTTTTCACATCATTTATTTATTTTTTATTTATTTAAAGATTGGAAAACCAACAGCCAAAACAATAATAATAGACAGAGAGAGTATAAATTACATAAAGCCAATTATAGGTTTCCACGGTTAGCAGTAGACAGGTTATCATATTTACTTTCAGCGATCACTTAGTAGCAAAAATTATATAAACTATAAATAAATTAAATTAAAGGCTCATTAACTAAAGAACCTATGGATGAGCCGCCGCCTTATTGTATAACTATTCGTGACAAATGGGTCAAAGTCAAACTCCTTGCATATTTTGTTAAAATCGTTGCTCGCTCGCACCAGATATGAATTTTGCTATAATTAGTAGAGGTGTAGGGGACATTTAGAAAATATTTTATACATTTTTTTAATTTCTTAGAGACCTATAGTCTTGTACAGAGATTTTATTCGATTTATGCTGCAATTATCTGTATCTCTACTGTTTTACGAGTGCTTTAAGCTTATATATTGTTAACGTTGAAGTTTATATTTGAATGGGGAATGGCCTTACAATATTCGCTAAAACTAGCTCATCATAGCTTAATTTAAAAGTCTTGGAATAAAATTGATGAGGGAATCCAATCCTGAAGACATTATATAACCTGTTGAAAAAAGTACGAGTTCGATCTTTTTCAACGCTATTTTTTTTTTGAAAAGTTTATTTACGTCTAGAAACCCTAATCGCCAATTTATCTAGATCTAGGCATTGTTAGCGCCGCACCGAATAAATCTCCTGGTTACCTGGAAGGTGAGTCATTTATCTTGCGGTTACAATGATGCTCAGAATGATTTTAGTCACGGAAATATTTTGTAATTCTAAAAGCCAATTCTGGTTTGTGTAAACTGGATTGGATTTTCTACGAAGTGTCATATATACTTTTTTTCTTTGGTAGCATTTTATGAGTGGCGATATACCTAATTTCCTTTTGATTTTTTTTTATCAAATAGCACTCAATACTTTTAATCCTAAGGTTTATAAATGCTATATACGCTAACGCTAAATTTGTCGAATTTGAATCATCATCTGTCATATTTCTTCGTATATGATAACCGCTTGGTCTAGAAGTTCGAGCTTAGGCCACTCGTCCCACTGTAGTACACTGTATCGGTTGGTTCTTCTGTGGTTGGTGGCGGGTTTGAATCCTGTCAGCGACATATTTCGGAAATGTCCTTTTGGTTTGCCAGCCAGTCCATGTATAGTAACCATAGTACAAGCGTTGCTCAGTTTGGGATCATACGATTAGGTGTCAGGTGTTATTTATTTACCTAAGAGCTATGCAATAGCTATGTCATAAAGATTACTTGTATATATTTACAATTATTTAACTGTAAGTGAACATGTTGGTTATGTCACACACATTTGTTGAGCTGGTATGACCCTTGAGGTTTGATCTTGAGTAAAGACTGACCGCATCTCAGAGGCAGCTGCTCCTCGGACCCGAAGTATCCCTGAGACACACTAGGGCGAACTTATTAACTTGTTTTATATTTCAAAATGTATCGGTGTTAAAATGCTTATCGAAAACATTTTTACGGTACGATCACGCGTCAAATTTGCTCTTGTTGTCGATGACATTTCATTGTAGAATTTTTTTTTTCTATTAGTTACGTTTTGGAATGGGCAAAAACTTGATAGCGCGAATTTTGACGCGACTGTGTGTTCGGAGCTTTATTAGGCGTCAGACACACCTCAGAGTTTAGAAATAGGTAGTACATAAACTTTGTGGTCCCTAAATACATGTTGAACAAAATTTTGCTGTATAATTTTATAAGACGACAATAGGTATATTTAGTACTATTGTTTGAACTATTTTGTAAGTAACTGAGTAGATAAATTAGATTTTAAATTTTATTATAAATCTGGTTGATAAGCTGATAAGTAGGTGACCCGGTGGTACTCTATCAAACGTCAAACAGCCTCGCCTACGAGCACAGTAATGGATAGACAATTGTGACTAACCGGATCTCGTCCGGTTTGTGGACTGATTCGTTCGTCACTGGAAAACATAAAACTTGAAGACGATTTTGGATATTTTTTGAAAATGTACTCTTTACCAATAAAAAATTTTAAATGCTCGTGGCAAAAGCCCCGCTGACTACGCGGATAATTTCGTTCGCGTCATCGATGATATTTCTGTGAGCAATGTGCTTCTAAAAAACAAAACCGATTTGCGCAGAAGTTCGCATTACTTTTTAGAAATACATTTCAAACTTTAGTAGCTAGTCTATAATTCCTTGTGTATTTAGTGAAATGCTATTAGTAATAAAATTAAGCAGTTTCAATATTTAATATCGGCACTTGCAATACTGCGAATTAACAATAAATAATTATACCGTTATGTAGTATAATTATATCGTTTATATAAATAGTTTGCTCCCTTAACTTTTAGTAATCTTTTAAATGGTGGGTATAATTACAACTATCTGAAGCCGTTAAGACAGAAAATAGATTAAACGGGTACAACAGTCATTCGTTAATACTAGTTCGATGTCGTATCGTTCACGACTAAGATATAAAATAGAAAATGTATAGATTGCGACCGACTAGTCAAGAGATATTAATGCAGCCAGCTTTCTAGGTTCACGTCAATTAGAAAGGTACACCTACATAAAGAACGGGGCAGACCGAGCTCCTGCTATGTTGGCCTGTCGGTTGTTGAGTCTAAAGCATGCGGTGGGCGAGGATGCGATTGGTTTTAAATAGGTTTCAATAAATTATAAGTAGGTATGCCTTGTGGTCAGAGAGTTGGCCACGGGCCCGAAAATGACTACAAAACATCATTACAAAAATTTAATTTTAAAAGAGTAGCGTCATGACGCTTTTATAATTTTCATGGCGGTGGGGTCGCGACGTGGTTATCATTTTAATAGTGGCGTCGCGACGCTGTTATAATTTTAATAGTGGCGTCGCGACGCTGTTTTAATTTTTATAGTGGCGTCGCGACGCTTTTATAACTTTTACAGTGGCATCGTGACGTTTTTATAATTTTGATAGTGGCGTTGCGACCCTGTTATATTTTTTATAGTTCCGTCGCGACACTGTTATAATTTTTGTAGTAGCGACGTGACCATTGTCACAGAACATAAAAAGAAAGTATCAGGTCGCTTTATAGTAGTGTGTAGCGAGTCTTAGGAGCCCGGGTGAGTCAGCCAGGCTGCCTACGCACGAGGATGTCGGCCTGCCATTGTAAGCGCAACTAGAATACTTGGGCTATTTTGTGAAAGCGCGCGTTGAATACATTATTTTCATATTTTGTATAAGATGCACTTTACATAAAGAATGGCGGATAATGTGGCCACCTGATGGTAAATGGCGTCTGTTGATCATGCACCCAGTAGGGATACTGACAAACGGTGGGTGTGAAATCATCTTCAGAGATTTGCTATTAAGTTGGCAACATTAAGGACGCAGTTTGCATAAACTTTAATGTTTTAATGCAGTGAATAGTAAATACTTTGCTTTAATAGATTCTCCGGGCGAGTAGTTAACTTTCGTCTTGGGAATAAATGCGTTTAACATTGCAATATTGTGAGAAATTAATTAAGACACTAAGTAATGTAATGATTTTATATTATGTATCATATCGAGATGTATCAAAGGTGGGAGGATTATATCAAGGAGGTAGCTGGACCATGCTGGATGAGAATAGCAAGGGATAGATCGTTGCTATGCCAAAGAGCGAGACAATCACGAAACCGGTGTCTAATTACAAATAATAACAGTTAATTACGTTGATTTCATAAACAACCATGTTTAATATTAGTAGTTATAAGATGAAATGTAACACATAAGGTTGTTAATATTCTTCTTATCCGGTGCGCTCTTGACAGAGCGGTCGTGATCGTTAAGTATCAGTATTGGAAGGGGCAGATGAAATGCGCTTCACGACATTTCGCCACCGCTGTCTGCAGGAGGTCATCCTGCTGCATTCGTTGACTGAGCCTCCAATGGCGGACTTGATCTGGTCAGTCCAACGCGTGGGTGACCTTCCGCGCGGTCTAGTGCCTTCTATTTTTCCTTGGACGACAAGGCGTTCTATGGACTGGTTGTCACGCCGGGAAACATGTCCGAAGTCCGAAGTTGTTAATATAGGCTTTTATTATTATCATATCGCGAGACAACACATACTCACATACTCGTCGTATGACCCCAAACTAAGTCAAGCTTGTTACGGTTACCACACAATGGACTGGGGATGATCTTAGTTACTTCCAGACGTGAGCAAATCCGGAAAAGATCATTTCCGAAATTCTCTGACGGGAATCGAACCGGTGCAGTGAGTCCGACGGTCTACGCTCAAACCCAGCCAAGATGCGACGCGTAGGGCTGGAGCGTCAACCTTCGCTCGTCAATTTTTTTTGCCAATACTATAATGAACTGTATTAACACGTAGAAAAAGTTCAATCTACAACGAAATGACACATACAGGGCGAACGAATTCTAACGCGTGGGGGCGTGGCTTTTACAACAGAAATTCAATCATAATGCATATAGACACAGAGATCGTTTTCGTGTTTTAGTGTGCGGGATCCATTTACTACTCAATATGGCTCTCCTCCTATGGATAGAGACGCGATCACGGTCTTTTTTTACGTCACGTCATAACGCAAATACCGTCTCACTCATACCAAACGGAATTCATCGATAATAATGACGGTGATAAAAAAGGTCTTGTTCTCCTTCTTCTTTTTTTACGAAATGAGTGAAATGATGAATTGTGGATTTTGATGGAATAAGA
Organism: Ptilodon capucinus; assembly: GCA_914767695.1. Taxonomy (NCBI): domain Eukaryota; kingdom Metazoa; phylum Arthropoda; class Insecta; order Lepidoptera; family Notodontidae; genus Ptilodon; species Ptilodon capucinus. Next base: position 13,175,291 of record OU611808.1, on the reverse strand, counting down.
TGAGGAATGCCTGCACCTGTGATATGCGGTATTTATGGCAATGTCGAGTAATTATAGCAAGGACAAATTCAATAAATACACATTGTAAATAAAAATGGCGGCTGAATCCTAACAAAATGGTTGTAGTTGTAGCATGAGCGCAGAGACTAGACTTATGTCACAGAAAATGTGGATTAGATCTCTTTCTCTCGTATGAAATAAGACAGAGAGCGACCGAGCCAATCCATGACAAAAGGTCTTGTCTTGACATGCGTGCTGACACCAGGCGATAAAAACATAATAGAAGATGGAGATTGAAGGATTGGCATACTTATTGGAGTATAGTGAACGATCACATCGTAAAGTGTCAAAGGTCGTGTGTCAGTATTTATGCTCATATCAAAACGAACTGTGTGTCAATGTATAAAGGATGAATTACTGTGGTTAAGTCCATATCGCCACTCAGTAAAATTCGCTCACGCTGTCAATGTCATGTCATTGTAGAATGAACTTTGTCAATGAGGTAACACAGTTCCTTTTGGTATTAGCAAACAAATCGACGTGTGTGTTTGACTCCCATGTGTGCGGGTTTCACGTAAAGTAATATGATATCTTATTTTATATTCTCGTATAGTAATAGCTCGAATCTATTTGCGTACACATTATCATACATTTGTGCACGCAGTTGTATTAATTTGTCGTTATAATGATTTATGACGTCATAACCTGTGGTGGCGATCGATTTGATTGAGTTACGGCGAGCGAATTTAGTTCACTTAGCTCAGATTAGACTAGCTCATATTTTTTTCAGGAGTGCTATACAGGATGTACCAGAAATCCGAAATAATACTTTTCCGTTTGCACGAGTATTAGGTATACAGTTGGTACCTTTTGAACTCTCAGAATTTGAAAATATAGCATAGTACTCGAGTTTAGCATAGTACCAATAATCCTGTATATACCTGAAATATAATTTCGGACTGGTGATACACTCTGTATACACACGGTCTTGTAAATGAAGTCGGTGGTTAAGGTTGAGGGAGTTCGTAATACATGCAGTAGGTACTCGTTCATAATCCCACGAGTTGAAACGGTAATTTCGTTCTCAGATTTCGGCGAACATTGTTTTAAAGCACTGCCCGCATTGTTTCAAATGTAAATAGTGTACAAAATGCACTTGATACGGGCGAGGTTATTTGGTGAATTTTGCCATCGGGTTTTTTGTTCGCAGATTTAAGCAACAAAGAGATTCATATTTGAACTTACCATTTGGAAAGGAAACAGAACTTTTTGAACCTGAATTCACTGATACATTTTTTAGGTAATAAAGTAAAATTTTGCTTAGTACTTTATTTCAAACGTGATGGTTACATTTGTAAGCGACTTCTTAAATCTGACATTAAAAATACCAAATCATATATAAACCATCCATAATAGTATTATTAAGTGAAATGAAATGAAATGAAATATATTTATTATTGAAGGAATGATAACGGTGTTTACAATGTGGACTACCTAGTCACTGTCGTATGTATTAGTTGTGTTCAATACATAACATAAGACTAGGAAAGCAAATTTTATTTCTATTTGGCTTAACACCTGTATACTTTTTGTTAATATATATGTATCTTATGTTCTTTTTTATTTGATTTATGTATTATTTTTTCCTTATACTTTGAATAGGACCTTAATTATAAAATTGAGTTAACATTTAAGCATATAAAGCACATCAAATATATGATACATTACACTATGATTACAATAGTATTTTTCTTTGAAAAAGTATTCATGACTTTCCACGGAAAAACAAACACACATAGAAATGTGCCACATAGTAATATATCCAATAATTCTTTTAAAAGAACCTAAGTGGGTTCACTCCAATTTCCCTCATTCCATTTCATCTATCACAGTCGTATCTCGATCGTTGATCTCTCATTTGTTTTCCGTTCCCAAACCGCGAGAGCCATTAATTTTTTTCTCACATCGAACCTAAAACACGAACGTCTCTGCTCACCACCCACAGCAGACCAACCGTACCGCAACTTTGTTACGCCATCCTCGTCTCCCGTGACGAACGCACCTCCTCGACGTACCAATTACCATGAGAACCACACGCGAATAACGCCTCTACATCTCCGTGACAAGGGTGGCTATCGCGTGTGTATATCATGTCGATGGAGGGATTTTGTGTTCACGGGTGTAGCAGTTGCGCAAGAATAATTAAGATTTCGGTGGAAACGCATCAATTTAATAAAACTGACCATTTTAAAATAAACAGCATTGAAACATGGTATTAATTGGACGTAGATAAACAAAAAGGATTCAATCCACATCAAGTCAGTATTGTAATATGGCAGCTTGAAGTTTGATAATGTATTACATGTAAGATGGTTACCTTGGTGGTAAAAATGCTATTTGCTTTTATTTTTCGATGGGATCTTTTTTGGTTGATTGAAAAGGATACTCAACTAAGTATACCAAATGGTTCTTATGAGGCCTTATTATGCATTTGGCCTCTTTGATTATTTTGTGGATTGGATCCTTTTCGCTTATCTACGTCTACGTCCTAATAGAATTCGTAGTTTATAATATGTTTATTGATGTGCCCTTTCATTCTGCACTTACCACTTATAACTGAAATAATTTTCAATAGGTACAATGTTTACTTAAAAAAACTTTAAGAAATAATTTCTATAGTCCGTTAGTCATCAGTGTGTGATAATTCTTGCGAATTGTAAATACACACAGAGCGAGTATTGTTCGCCCACAAATCGTCAAGTCTCCTTTGTCTTCTTGTTTGAACTGTCGGTTGATACGTATTTTAATGTATTTGTTTTATGACTATTGACTAATGGCGAAAACCTATATTCTCTTTAATCTGTGGATTTGCTTTACAAAGGATAAAATTGCCTATCTCCTTTATTTTTCGTCCCAACAATAATGTGAGTTTACCTTTTACCAAGGATACGGCTGACATAAAAATGGTCCCAATATTATTTTGATGACAACAACTGACATTTTGGTTATCCATAGAAACTTCTAACTTATACTGCTGGTTCGCTACCTATCGCTTATCTCTGTCGAAAAAATATTTGTTTCGACCTTAAGCAAACACTTTAATGCCTAAACACTACAAAGATTTTTGTTAGTTCACGTTCAGTTTCCTGAATGCACTTTTAGTATGGAGGAATGACGGATATAAACCATAATTTCCTTAATTCTCAAGTAGGTAGGTAAGTATAAACTCTATTTCCCTCCCAATTACAAAATCGATAACACTATAAAATTGTCAATTATCTTGCATCCTGTTCAACCAGTGTAGATTTTCTTCGCCAACGTCTAGATTCGCCACGTTTTTTGTGAGCTACATTCATAGTTATGTGTGTCCGAAATCGGCGTCTTTGTGTAACGGCCACTATGGCCTTGAATGTCCGTGACTGCTCTGCGCGGGCGCATTTCACAGGCGTTGCAGCGCGGCGGGTTAGGACCTTTACAGATGGACTAGCTTCACTAATAGAACTCAGATGAACGAAGCCATTAAATAGATGGAGTCTCAATGCTCGCAAATGTACCTACACGGCCGTCTGTCAATAGTGTAGTTTTGTAACCTCGTGGCTTGCTCTGTGCCTGCCACCAGCCAAAAACTGGTGTCTTGAAAATTGTAACTTTTAAAACTATATCTAGGGGTGTAAGGCTACCCACTAAAACTACTAAACTTTGACATAAGCGACATTTTGTTGACTTAACAGGAGAGCATAATCATTTGACGCAGAAAAAATCTCTGATTCGAAATAATACCTTTCAGCAAAAAAAAATTGTCTTGAAAATTGTACGCCATACAGTGATTTTTCCACTATGTAGCGCTGTAGCGGTAATCTACAAGAACATGACTTTTAAAACTATATAACATCGTATTTGACACAAATTATACGCTCAATAAACGCGACGTACATCTCGAAAATAAGCCCTGGTTAGGCCTCATCCTTTATTATTAGATATCTTGAGTACTCACAGAGCACAATGTAGTTTGTTCGTAAAGCTATGTTCGATCTGGGACTGCTCTTAGCATAAACTTTTGTAACTCGAAGCTAGCCGCCGAGTGACGTCATAGAACCGGCCTGTTGTTTTGGAATTTTATTCGTTATGCCAATTTGTTGCTAGGTTGTGTGCTGGGTCTATGCGACCGTTTCATTTGTTTTTCTGTTCATTCGCATTTAGGTTATTCGACATTTAAAATAGGGTTTTAAACTTTAAACACTGCTACGGCACCTATGAGGTAGAAAGGATTAGTACAAACCTTCGAATGTCTTCAATGTTTAGAAGACAGTTCGTTTGTATAGCTCCTGCAGATCTTGAGCTCTTTACGTAGATAATGATTTTGAGAGGTGAAAGGCTATTTTTGGGCAAAGTCGACTTAAGAGTATATGTACATTTGGAATCAGCGAATTTTTCTGCGTCGAATGAGCATGCTCTCCTGTAAAGTTAAAAAATGTCGTTTAGGTCAAATAGCCTTTCACCCCTAGATATCGATTCTATTGGCACCGAAACAAACCACAGGAAACTAAGTGTAATGTCGTCCTTCTTACGGTCGTAATATATGAGCGAGAACGCAATATTTTTAGTACCGTCAAATTTAGTTGTATTTTATGGACATCAGAGTCGACATGACTATCTGTTAAGCAATTATAAATATTGGTATATTCTGAAATCATGCTGTAAAACGTCTGTGATTAAATTGCGACTAGTCCTACACCAAATATATTTTATTACAGATTGAATGGTCTGCCTGTAGTTCTGTTACCTACTTAATGTATAAGATATATGTGTATAAGATGATCGGATAGATGTGCCCACGGCACCTGGCATCAATTGGACACACATTCAGTTTTGAATGAATCCAATTTCGATTCTATTCAGACTCGTAGATCGGAAATTGGATTCAGTGGTGAGCTATGCAATAGGCTTCGATAGTATCGGAGAGACACAAAAACGAAGTGAGATTAACAGCTGATAGCTTCAGTTTTTATACACATCGATAGAGAAGTAAGTCTTCGTGGATAAAAAACGTCTGTTTCAAATCGGAACGTGCGACAATTCGACAGCTTTATCGGTATTTGACCTCCATTGTTGTGGAATTCGGCACGAAACTCGATTTGCATCGGTCCACGGCCCGAAATTCGAAGCTCGCAGTCAAAATAAACGCGCCACCGGAACGACCAGGGCAATTTGAGCTCTCGGCCATTTCTTTTGGAAACATTTTTTTGTCGCACATAAGGATATTCGTTTGTGACGCAGAGGTCGAGGTATTTGGATGTGTAACGGTATTAAATGTACTTATTTTAAATCTGCGAGAGATGAGATTATTAAAGCCAGGTCTTATTGGTTACGCAAGATCAAACAGTTTCTGACTTCCTTTAAAACCACCATTCGTGTTTCTGTAGGTTTTTATTTCTATACTAATTAAGTACAAAGTAACAACAAACTAAATGCATAATTTACATGCTAATACTGGACAAATTTAGGAATTAAAAATGGTCTCTACGTAAGATATACATATTGGCACTCTCAGGAGTTTTTTCGGTTACTAGATAATGTATTTAGACATTACATCATCATCATCACGCCTGTATTCCCCGAAGGGGTAGGCAGAGGTACACTGCAGTGCGTCCACACTTCGCCGATGTTTTTTGGACCTAATGTTATAGGGGGCAAGCCTATTGATGGCAATAGGCTTCAAGCCACCGAAGAAGATTAGTCAGTTTTTACCACCTGTCAAGTGTCACATTCCTGATGAACGCAGGGGTATACAAACTCGATTGTGAATGTGGGCTCTCTTACATAGGACAAACCAAAAGATCAATAAAAACCCGCGTAAAAGAACACATAGCTGACGTGAAACACCGACGCTCCACGAAGTCTGCAATCTGTGAACATGTACAGGACTGCACCCGCCATTATATCAGATTTGATAAACCGCATATCCTCGCAAAAGAACACCGACTCCGACCAAGGATGATACGTGAGGCCATTGCAATTAAAAAACTTCCTAATTTCAATAGGGAAGATGGCTGGGTGCTACCACCAACTTGGGATCCAGTAATTAATATGATTAAATCCAAAACCAAGTGTACCATTGCAAGACCTCAAGACACCCTAAGCACTTTCTGCGTAGATCGGACCGCAAACAACAACTAAATATGAGGGTACCCAGTTATTAACTATGACATCAGGACGTCTAACACCTCAGTCCCCCCGTGACCATGGTTGCTGTAAAGCAGCCGAAACGTCGGGAAAATAAAATAGTAAATACACGCGATAAAATCCGTAAAATAGTTTTATTTGCTCACGATGTTTTCCTACACCGTTGACATACGGACATTGTTTTAGGGATTTGAACTTGTGTCCCTTACGTTCAAGGCGGGCGTTCTACCGACGAGGCTACCACTGCTTCTGGATAATACTAGATATGTCATCTAGTATTTTATTTACATAATTTATTCTGTAGTAGTTGTAGATAAAACAGCTGGCCGAAGTCGATTAGTATTGACGAAATTTGAAATTTAGATTACCAATTACACTGAATAATGATTGTGTCTAATAAATACTGTTGTAGGAGCAGTTCTGTGAAGTTATAATTTATTGCCTAGTTTTATCGCAAACTTTACGCTTAGTTATATTTATGTGTTATGAAATAGGTAAAGACTTTTGTTATCTATTTTGTTATGGAAAACAGGATAACAAGTTATATTAATAACGTTTAGGTGCAGTGAAATGTAGGACTTTAATTCAAAGACGAAATGCAATTCGTGCACGGGCTTGTACCAACCTTTTTCTAATAGGTAGCTAATTTGGAATTATTTTAAAAATGTTCTAATACTTTTGAGAACAAAGGAACAACCGATCCAAATAGGTAACCAATCTTTATGAAACCTGCTTACACAATTTTATATTCGACATTTATTTATAAGAATATTTGAAATTGGACTTTCGGCAAGTCATAGCTCCAGTTATATCTTATGTACACAAGATCAGGATTATTCAGGAGGACAGCGTTGTTACTGCGGCGAGCACGCAGCTTAAGAAATGTCGGGGAGAAATCGAGCCGCGCCCGAAGAGATAAGCTTTCCTTGCAGTGTGCTTGCAACGTTGGATTTGCATGCGACTCTCAATGATGTTTAAATATCAGTCAGAATAGACTCGAGTGTATTGCTTAGATTTGTGCCTACAGAGGCATATAATACGAACATAAATATGTATAAAAGTAGACCGGGAATCAATATTTGAGAATGTCTTTTGCACTGACAGGGTTCCGGTAGAATTAAAAGTTAAGGCTGGCATGATCATAAACAGCTGCTCTATTATATAACGCTTAATTACATACGCTATATTATATAACGTTAGGACAGTAATCTCGGAAGCGTAATCAGTGTCATTCTAAACCTTTTACCAAAATCAGATTCAGAACAACCGAGACATATTTGTATAAAGCTCCGGGAGAATAGTTCATTAAAACGCGCGTTGTAAAAAGTTTGCCAATACTAAAATGAAATGTATTGAATAAAAGAAAAAGCTCATTGTCCATCGAAGTATCATTAAAGGCACAAGCGATTTTTGCAGTGGGGTCGCGTGGCTTTTACTACAGAAATTGAATCTTTATAAACATTGACATAGAGTTGGTTTTGGTGTTAGAAAAAAAATTCAGCGCGCGTCTTGACGTCCCAGTTTCTCTGAGGTTCCATAACGTTATTAGTTTCAAATATTAGATTAAAATATCCTCACCCTGGCATTGACCAAATTAATATTGTTTACCTGGAAATGAAGATATGAAAAAAAATGAATTATGAAAAACACCACTATTTGCGGCATTCAACACTATTTATTCTTTGTCAGCACGTCCTCGGAGCGGCATAATGAGTTCCATCGACACTGGTGCACACGTCACGTGTGTTACCATTAAAGGCAACGACAGACAAGCCGCCCCATTATACTACATCTCGAAATCTGAATGCCAATGAAATGTTTGCGTTCAGAGAAAGCAAACTTTTGGAACGCCGTAAAAAATGGTAGGCATACATAGTGTATGAAATTTAAAGAAATATATACAAGCAGTTATTATGACCTGATTTAAGAACTCAAAAACAATTGTCGAATTACTTTTCATAAGTTATAATCTGTATTCACATTAACCCTACCTGCCCCGTAACTTAGACTATCTGAGCATATAAGCGTTTCTATTTACAAAACGCTTTAATAAATGGCTGACTTTGGCTGACGATAAGTAGATCACGTGATCACTTAGCCCTGCAACCACTGTCAAAACGCGAGCAACAATTTTTTGCTAATACCAATATGAACTGTATTAAAAAAACTCAATTTTTCTACGGTGTGACATCAAAGACGCGAGCGAATTTTCACACGTGACTTTAATTCAACATTTGTGAATATTTTAAACAAAACGTCCAGATAATTCACTCGCCCTAGTGGTTGTAGGGCGTGTTCCTATAGATGAAACCATCTTGGATCGGAACGCATGCAAGAAGGAAACCATAGCATAAGAATATTACATGTAAAGTTCAATATTATTACAAAACAAGAAACTGGTTTCAATTTACAAACGAATATCACCGTTATTAATAGCAATAAGACCTATTACCAAATTTAGCTCCATGACAAGGATCCCACGTATATATATATATATATATAACTTAGTTAGGGTCAGGCCTATGATGAGCAATCGTGATAATTTTAATGATACGGGAAAATCCTTCAAAAATACCTCATTTGTTTGTATCAGTCCATATAAGGGCCCAGATTAATGTTCCTATTTAGGATAGTGTTCTAATTTGTCAATGCGTGATCAATATATTGGCTACCCACGCGCGGTTGGCCTAGAAAAAAGTATGGTGTCTTAAAATATCCGTTTCTTTTTACGTATAAATAAGTAAAATGAAGCTCGATATTAATTTTAGTTATGTTCAATTTAAGTTTAAACATTTTGAATTTAACATGTTTTGGCTTTCTGTTAATAGGTACAAAATAATTAAATTTTTGGTTTCTACGGTTAGTTTATCCTATATAATACTGGATCTCGACCACATGTCAGGTTCAGATAATATAGTGGTCAGTGGTCAAACGCTAATCAAGTGGTGCAGGAGTTCACTATCGCAAAAACTTCGTCGAAGGACAATAGTTTAACAAAATATTTTTACAAATAGATATGAGGTAACCCCTGAGGTGGACTGCAGTATACTCATATGTCACAGGTCTATTTTGATCCCATCCAACGTAATAGGCGAGCTTAGGTTTCTTGGTTTATACCATTATACTGAATTTGTTACTTTGTAGAAACCTTTGTGCACAGTACTACATACATATCTCCTCAAACAGATATGTTTGGAGATTATTTTTCATAAGTTGCACCCTGAACACACTGGGGTGATCAAATTCACATGATTTTTTTTGCTTACCCTTTGTATATATATACATAATATACATAAAGATCGAATTTAGGTGGTGAAAGCTAAGTGACCACGTGACTAATTCCCTCCCGTCATCGATAATAATTTGTTAAAAATGTGCTTTTTCTATGAGTAAATACAGTTTGATATTGGAAAAAAACTGTTCGCATAAACTCCTCTGTTCCATTTCTTCATACTTTCTAATTCAGGAGATAACTCTAACATTCCCTTTACATTCACCATTGCAGTTAGTTAATTGAACTTTAACTAATGACTCATGTTGCGCTCCAATCGAGATCTCTTTACAAGGCTTGTCCCTACGTTTTGTTTTTACTGCTACTTTGCATAGTGGTGCACGTTTCGGAGTTAATAGTGGTTTGTTTGGACTGGTACGGGAAATATCTTCAATATAGATGGATTTTTCTACATGTAGGTCTTTTATCAAATGGACAGCTAATATTGTTTTCTTATATTTACGCGAATACTATACATTGAAAAAAAACTATTTTACGGATTTTATCGCGTTTAAAACGTCGGGAAAATAAAATAGTAAGTAAACGCGATAAAATCCGTAAAATAGTTTTATTTCAATGGATAGCTAATTTTACGGATGGAACCAATAAGAAGACAGTACATAACATGAGAATAAAATCTTATTCATTCGGAAAATAAAGTAAGTTTGTATTTTTTGTAGAAAGAGGGTGCCCGAAAAGGTCTTTTCACTTCAGGGTTGTAGCATATGGTAATCAGTAGTCTCTGTCTATCCCCGTAAGATACAGGCATGTATGTATAGTTTGTAATATTTTTTGCTTTTAAAAATGGTGGTCAACTCTGGTAACTGGAGTTTTCAGGTCTTATGCCTATGGCAACTAATATATTATGTAATTAGTTTAATAAAAGATAATAATATTAAGATATATTTTTTTTTCAATGTTACCTGAAAATTTTGGGAAGTAATAGGGCTATTAAGTCTATGGCTTTTCCTATTTAAAATTATCATTCCATATTCAAATAGTAATGAACTTAACAAATGAAATAATATACTTGTTATTACTCGTAAAGTGCTGAACGTGAATTTAATATCTAACTAATATTTCTCTGTTGTTACGTCAAAGCCGTGTAAGGCATAAATTAATATAATTTATCGAATTTTGAGCTGAGAATATTAAAGCAGAAACTATGGGCTTGGTTAAAACATAATAACAGATGTAGAACAACATAAATTGCAAACATTAAACTTATACTTGGAGAAAAACAACTCATTTTACAAATTGGCGATAATTTTCTAAGTTGTCGCTCTCTCAATAATACATTGGAATAAATGATTGTGGGAGTATGTTATGTGTGTACGCTACACAGTAGCTAAGTGGACTAATTAAAGTCAACACTATGTGTTAACTTTGGTACAGACTGAAAAATAATGGCACGTTAAACAATGTATATCACTTCAATGATCCAAGAGATGGCCACATTGTACTGTCTAATAGGTATTTTCTTTATTAACTTCATTAGTCTGTGGTACAAACAAAAACATTTTTCATAAAAAGCAAACTTGACACACACAACTAACCACAAACACACAACTATAGCTACACACACATGCACAAACCTCCCAATTATTTGCCTTTCTTCGAAACCAGTTTCAACAAACGTATGTTTTTGCAACGAAATTCAAATTTTGGTCGTTATTCGCACTTGCCGAAACTCATGACCTTCTCACAGTGGTTTGATACCGAGGCGGCGAGGTCGACGACCCCGATGCAGATGCGTTGCCGTTCACATGTAGTGTTACAACCTCCCACGTGATAGGTCGCGAGCTATAAGAGGTAGCGAGAGCTGGAAGAGCTCAAGCATGCAACAAGTGGACCTAGCTACAGGCAGCAAGCGGCTGTAGAGGAGGACACGATAACGAACATAATCGGTGCAATTTATTATTAGTCATTTGCCTTATCTTTTCCCATTATTTGGGGTCAGCTCATTAAATCATTTCCTTCCATTCATCTCGCTTTTTCGTAGGTCTAACATTCACTCAGATCACCCTTTATACAGTCCATCCATCTTTCCTTGGCTCACTATCTTATCACTATTTTATTCACATACTTCTCTTCTTATCACATGTCCAAAGAAGAATACTTTCTCCTACTCCTAATCTCCTACTTCTTACTTTCTTAGTTATGGGCGCTACCTCTGATGTTCATACTCCTCAACTTATCTGTTCGCGTCACTCCACACATCCATCTCAATATTCTCATCTTGACAGAGTGGAAACGTTTCTACGTTATCTATGTTCATTATTAGTACGATAAACAAAATTATACTTACATTTTTATAAATGGAGGAGAGGTGTTTTGTTATATAATTACGTAAAGTATGACGCTGGCAAAACCTATGATACCTACTGGAAGAGTGAGTGTATAATGATATTCAATCCGATATCACATGGGGTTGTAGAATATTAGTTAAAGTTACCATATAATTTATGAAATTTTTCAACATCGGCGCTAATATAACAAATGTTGTTATATAACCGTGATTTATAGTCAACCGCCACCAACATTGCTTTAGTCTTATTTTAACAGCAAATTCGTAAAGAAAATGACAGCCCGCCATCGTGTATGCCTTGCACCAGAGGCGTATACGAAGTCCGCCTACACGAGCCACTCTCGAACTAAATCCGAGGTGATTTGAGCACTTTTTGTTGGTATTTAAATTGGGTGCGTCGTTATGTGAACGTTGCTCACCAACCGCCAATACGTTCAACTACAACAAGAGCGTTACAAGAGTAACGTGTAAGGGTTCTGTAGTTGATTTCTTTTCGGTAACTTACAACTACTCGCCTGTCCAGGTACGCGCTAAGGATGAAATCTCAACGTATTCGTTGGAAATGCTTTGAATATTCATTCATAGAATGTTCCAGAAGTAAAGTCTCCGTTCTATATTGTAAAAATATTTAGATGAAGACATAAAAGCATAGTATACATAAATCGAAAGACTCTTTGAAACCAAACAAAGTAGGCAAGTTTTTTTGAAGAAGTATGCGTTCAATACTTTTCGGTGGGGACATTGGGGGCAATAAGTGGTGTTAGCACGCATGTCAAGACAAGACCTCTGTCACGGATTGGCTCGGTCACTCTCTGTCTTATTTCATACGAGCGAAAGAGATATAATCCACATATTCTGTGACATAAGTCTAGTCTTGGCACTCATGCTACAACTACAGGTTTATTAAATTCTTATAACATTACGTCACCTATCTGTCTCGAATGTATCAACAAGCTCTCTGTCATGATTTATCAAATTTCTTGAAACAATTCGAAATTCAAACAATAGTACATTACAGTCTGCGCGGCATCGATTCCGCTGCTTTCCATCGCACAATAGAGGGCGGGGGAGTCGGGTCGCGCTCGTGACTGCCAGCCTGCGAGACTTGGCCCGGAGTCAGCCGCGTGACACATGACTCATCTATCCGATTCTATTGCCACGAAATGCCTATTGGCTGCGTTTGTTTTGTAGTCTCTACCTTAGATTACTCTATGGTTTAGTGGTGACTATCCTCTGTGTACCGCTTTTCCTTCGTTGTTTCACAATGTACTTTGCTCTGTATTTTTATCCTGTTAGCCTGTTTCGTCCTACAGCTGGGCAATAGAGCTGGGCTTTCCTTCTTTTTTTTAATGATAGGCCAGACTTCCTTAAGGGAGTCTAACTCGTCACGCCATCTTTAAGTGAGCTTGCTACGACGGCGCTTTGGTCATGTGGGAACTGGGAACTAATCGGTGACAAGTTTTGCTGATAAATTCCCAAAATAAATATGCTGCTAATAGCACGAGCACTTATTTGGCTACAAGCATACTTACTTATGTATTTTTGCTTTCTGAAAACTAGCATGCTAGTAAGCAATTCTAGTAGCATTTGAATTTTAGACTTTACTAAGATTGTTGTACTCGTAAATAAGCGATTCTATAACAAATCAATTCGCATTAAAATCGATCCTTTATAGACTCGCCTGAAATTTAAATCTATGACTAAGACTAATCACGTAATATTATTGTAATGGTATTCACTAGGTACTATTTAGTACAATGCTCTATTGTAAGCCACTCCCGTGACCTTTACCAACAGAAAGCAATATTTACAATTGTCAACATAGTGTTGCGAAGTGAGGATTCCCGCAACCTATACATTGAACAAAACTCTTCAACAAAACAAATACTTCATGATTGTATCGGACCTCAGATGTAAGGGCTCTATATTTGTCAATCGGGATCCAATCTCGCTGGCTCTCCCCCGGGGTACCGCACTGTTCACAGTCCACGGAACTCCATTCGCAATCTCCTTGTTTATTGTGATATCGTTTTCTGATCGAATTATGCCCGCTCGTGGGTTTTTAGCGCTGAGAATTGAAGTAATACGTTTCATGTCTAAATGCTTTTGCTTTTGTAAAGGCTAATTGAATAGAACGCAATTGAAAGATAAGATAAGGGTGCGCTAATAGCCTTTAGTTGTCCAATGTTATTGTGCCTATCTTGGAATTTCTGGCATGATTGTGTAAATTCTGGGTTTAATTGAGTAAAATCATTATACCTTATGAGGCTTTCTATTTTTTGAAAGGACTTACACTGTTGGCCGTGAGGTGGCCTTTACAGCTTTACCGGAGGAGTGGCGAGCGCAGAGTGCACTCCAACCAAGGCCTTAAGGACGGAAAGGGGTGGCAACTAGCTCAAGAGCGCCACAGAGGGCACGACCTCGGCTTGGGCAGTTACCGTGAGGGGAGAGGTAGTGACTGCGCTCCTAGGTGCAAAGATGCACCTACGAGCGGAAGAGGGGGTTCCTCGACCTCGCCGGCGAGATCGGTGTCTGTTTGAGGCTGGTGTAGGTGTGTTGGTGGCCCTCTCAACGCCCGGGTCGAGGAGGGTGGTGATCGTGTCGGGAGGATCAATCAACACGTGCCGCGGACGGCGGCGACGAGTTGATGATGTGTGCGCGGGGTCTGGTTCGTAATTGCCGGCGGCGACAATTAGAGGATTTAAATGCGACGCGGCTTTATTAAATAGCGTTCGGACGCTATTTGTAAGTGTTTACGAATTGAGAAGAGGCCAAGGTTGGAATGAAGATCTACGTTCCGTATGTACCACGGGGCACCTACGGCCCTACGGAGAAACCGGGACTGCACTACTTGCAGGTGGTTGATGTGTGTCTTCGCCGCGTGAGCGAAAACCACACTGGCATATGACATAATGGGGAGGATGCATGTTTTGTAAAGTGTCACCTTATTTCTAAGGGACATTTTACTCCGCTTGCAGATCAAATAGTGAAGGCGACCGAGCACAAAAGCTGCTCGTTTGCTCACCGTTCTAATGTGGGGACCGAAAGTAAGGGACTTGTCAAGAGTGACACCTAGACATTTGACGCGATTTGCCCAAGGGATGCTTTGGTCGAACAGAGAGATGGTCCCCAGACTGAACCAGGGAGCTCGGGGACGCCGTGGGGTTCCCCTGGTAAAGAGCACAGCGGCGCTCTTTTCCGGGTTCACCTCAATGCGCCATTTCCGAAACCATTCGCCCAAAGAATCTACTGCGCGTTGGAGGGTGCGGGTGATAACTATTTCTATGCGAGAAATAGAGAGCGGTGTCATCCGCGTATAGGGCGAGCTGAACTCTGTCCGAACGAGGGATGTCGTTCGTGAACAGGCTATAGAGAAGGGGGGAGTGAACGGAGCCTTGAGGGACTCCTGCCCTAATGGGATGACGGGCCGAGAGCGCCCCTTCAACGCGGTAGCGAAAGGTGCGGTTCGACAGAAAGTCTCGCAGGATGAGCACGAGACTGTCCGGCACACCCAAGAGGTACAGCTTGTAGATCAAGCCGTTGGGCCAGACCCTGTCAAACGCTTTTGCCACATCGAAGAAGAGGGCTCCCGTGCCGTGGGGACGCGGTCTATGAAACCCCTTGAGAATATGCTTCGTGAGGCGGTGCACCTGATGGAGAGGCTTTCTAAATGGTTGATTGGTGGGAACAGACGTAGCTCGAACTCTGGTACCAACCGCACTCTACGCGTTCTTTATAACTGACTTCAAAAGGTTCTCTATTCGACCCGTATGTTATTTTTTTTGGTTTTCTACCAATTCGTAGGTGATCGCATTCAGGACCTAACCATATAGGGGGCCTTTTAGTAAACGCACTGTTAGTGAGTCAGTAAGAATAAGTATATAAGTTAGTGTGACACTGGAACACATACTTACAATTAATATGTGAGTGAAAAAATGGTCCCAGTGAGATGGTCAAATTATTTTATATGAAATTGCAATATTCACAAAAAACATCCATGCGATTGTAAAAGCAACGGATATTACGACGTTGCGAAAGCATATTAAAGCAATCCCGTTAATATCATTACCACCCAAGAGAATATATAAAATATAACCAACGAGAGACAGTCACTACTACATTTTAGCTTACACCTCGAGATAAAATCTTGGCCGTTAAATACAGGGCTCCATCGAACGTATACACCGTATATTATGTACCTATATACTGGTCTACCGAACTGGTTCTTCGGATCCCGCCCATAGACAGTTGCTATGTCTCGACCGTACGTTACGAATGGAAACGCATAGACCGGTTGTATCAACAATCGTATTTTTACTATTAGTTGTATTAAACATGGGTTTTTCCAGTCAGATATATGGTATTAAGGATTGGCTGCGTGAGAATAACATTAATAACACGACAGATTAAATATATAGTTACCTTATAATAAATATCGCCTGGTACACTCTTGTATGGCCCCAAACTGTACTATGGGTACCATCAAGTTCATGGGTATCATACATGAATGTTTGACAAATGGTCTTGGTGCCATACAATAGAGGCTCTTACTGTTACACTCAGACCGGGCTGAATTAAGAAAATACCATTTCTAGGGTTCCGTACCCAAAGGGTAAAACGGGAACCCTATTACTGAGACTTCGCTGTCCGTCCGTCCGTCGATCCGTCCGTCCGTCCGTCCGTCCGTCTGTCACCAGACTGTATCTCATGAACTGTGATAGCTAGAGAGTTGAAATTTTCACAGATTATGTATTTCTGTTGCCGCTATAACAACAAATACAGAATAAAATAAATATTTAAGGGGGCTCCCATACAACAAACGTGATTTTTGCCGTTTTTATAGATAATGGTACGGAACCCTTTGTTCGCGAGTCCGACTCGCACTTGGCCGGTTTTGAAATTTTCCGCTGACCGGCATCGAAACCGCTACCATTCAGTGGAGTGAGCCGAGCGGCCTGCAATTAAACCACTGGACCAAGGCGCTTTCAACGTACCTAATGATCTCTTTGTTAATGTTTAGTACTGAAATTAAAAGCTTGTAAAAATAATGCAGGGTTGTTTAAACATATTATATTAGAATCTCATATAGTCGTATATTAATTATATTATTTTACTATTATTGTATTGACGTAGAGATTTAAGCCTGCCTTTGTGTGTTAGAATACTCGTTACCCTCTATAAATTACATCTCTATAAATAATGAAGTAGGTATAATTTATATAGCAGTATAAAGTATATAGCCGAGTGGTCGAACGCACGCCTTGCAATCAAAGTGTGCAGGTTCAAACCCCGGCTCGCACCTCTGGGTTTATGTGCGAATCTCATTTTCATCCGAGATCATCACTTGCTATGAAACGGTGAAGGAAAACATCATGAGGAAACCTGCACGTCTGAGGGAACTTGACTAGTTCTCGATAGATGTGTGAAGTCTGCCAACCCACACCGGGCCAGCGTGGTGGACTCTGGCCTGAATCCCCCTCGCATTGAGGGTAGGCCCGTGCCCAGCAGTGGGACGTTAAAAGGGCTGTAGTTAGTTAGTTAGTATAATTTTCAAATCTTCACTTACGATCCGTTTTGTGACTCAACAAATTAACTAAAATCTGTAATCTATTTTTTGACATAGATAGGTACTATCGCTGTCGATCGCCGCTATCGACCACGAACGTCGTGACTGATATGTAATTTTCTCAAAATTAAGACACGTCAGTCAACACAATATATTAATTATTTACCGGACAGATCGACCGATCTGTTTGCCGCACATCGGACACTCTGTGCGCGGTCGACGACCTCACCTTAAATACAACCTGTTTGATAGAACCAGGGACTTGTAAATCAATCGGTTTGCTCCGGCCCAGCTTGCTTGACAAGCACGTTCTTTACAATGATAGATTCATGTTGGGGATAAAAAATTGGTCGGCAGTGAGCGTGGATTATTCACAGAATTCCGTATATTCAAATTAACCACAGCTGTGTATTATTAAAACAATTGTTATAGGATGCATATGACCCGAGCAGAGCTGGATTTTCATAACAAAGATGTCAGGATGTATAAGAAAACTAAATCGTTTTTTCTGTACGGCAAAGCTACACACGTAATTAGAAAATTGCATGCGTTCGGTATAATCCCAAAATGAATGCACAGAAATACAGGTAATTCCTATAGTTGGCTTAACTTCTTAGCTAGTTTTCGATGAGGAGCGTAATACGGTAATAATCGTAATAGCTCAGACTAAAAACTTCTAATGTCCAATGCTCGAACATTAATATTTTTTCCGTTATCTCCATAGATGGACAGTGGTAACAGAAGGTACGAAAGGAAAATAGAAGTAGCACTATATAGTAATAACATTACTGTATGACGTACCACTTTCAGGACGTAATTTTTGGCTGCAAGGCGATAATGACAGAATACCGAATGGGGCGGGCAATATAATTTAGTACTCAAAAGATAGACAGCGTGTACGCATTGCGAGCACTAAGACTCGTTCTATTTCAAGGCTTATTTCAAAGGTTACAGCAATGTTAGTTTGTTTTGAACTATGCTAAGTTACCACAGATCAGAAAGTTATCTGGTCACTGATGTTTAATTATCGCAGAAGAACTGCAGATTGTATTTAAACAATTGCAATGAGAACGGATATAAAATTATAAAATGGTTACGGAACCCTAAAAATATTTGGAACGGATATTAGCGGGTTGGCATTAGCTTATTAGTTGTATATGCTGTCATTTTTGTCATACGATGTGTATGTATGACATGTGATTAATTTCGTGTTAATAATGCAAGTTTTGAATTTAACTTTGTTGTAATGTCAATCAATCGATAAATTTCATGTACAGTAACATCGCTCTTGCAATTGCAATGTCACAATGCTGTGAAATTCTTGGATTATTTGTAAGGATTTTTGAAAATTGTATTTTTTTTTTTTTTTTTTATGTGATAGGGAGGCAAACGAGCAGACGTTTCACCTGATGGTAAGTGATCAACGCCGCCCATGGACACGTGCAACACCAGGGGCATCGCAAGTGCGTTGCCGGCCTTTAAGGAATGAGTATGCTCGTTTCTTGAAGGTACCTTTGTCGTATCGGTCCGGGAACACCGCTGTATCTACTAATTATACCTTAATGGCGCCACATATCAAATATCCTTGACTCGAAAATACTTCTATACAAGCGGTAACCTTTAGTGCGCAACACAGTGGGAGATTAGTAAGGAAACTCCAAACAAAATATATATTTTAAGTTCATTACCATTGAAAGAGATTTAAGAAGGAAAATGTCACTATCGCATTTTCCTCAGAAGCGGTGGTTATTTAGATAACATCTAAGTATCACAGCTATCGAGAAAAATATATACAATACAGTTTTGCTGGAACGTTTAAAAATAAAAAGGTTTTTATTTTGTTTTAATTAGAATTACAGAGGTATAGTTTAAAATGCAATAGACACTAAAAAGTTGTAAGCCCGATTTTACTCACCTTTAAAATTATTAATATTTAAATCCTCCTATAATAACAGTTTACACTACAAAAGTGTTTCAGAATACTATTGTAAATTATTCATAACTTTCTATATGTTTGGGGGTCAAATTTGAGTTAAGTCCACGTTAAGGAAATAAAAGGTATACAGGATAGAGTTGACAGACATTTGACACTAGTTAGCTTTGCAAGATCGGATGCTAAGCCATAATTCGTGTTCCTTTATAATCCTACTAATATGTATAATAAATGTGAAACTTTGTGTGGATGGATGGATGTTTGTTACTCTTTCACGAAAAAACTACTAAACGGATTTTGATGAAACCTTACAGTATTATTGTTTATACATCAGGATAACATATAGGCCATAATTTATAACGCTATTGTACAATCTAAGTCTGCGCGGACGAGGTCGCGGGTAAAAGCTAGTATTTAAAAAGCTTCTGCGCAAAACTAAACGCGAAAACTCACACAAAGAATTTTCCTTAAGTAATGACGAACATTCTAAAAATAACTATGATTTTTATACAACCGGCGTGCGGTACGTCTGCGTACCGAGGTGTTACTTATATGGTAATTGCCGGCTCCCGATCAACTAACTTAGAAATGTTTATATTGGATTGCAGACTGGGTGTCGCGATATCAGGTGATTTAGGATGAGGTCAATGAGCTTTGATTCCATTGACCAAATAGTATACACAACAACTTTCCAAAAAGTTTTACACAGTTTAATTTTACAAAGGAGTATTACCACATTTATTTCGTTGGACTCTTCTGTAGATCCTATCATAGATGAGGAGATGAGAGTGTGTGCCAAGCTAAGACCGAATAAAAAAAGGTTTTTGATAATGTGAAAAAGTCCTAAAGTATTTGCTTCAGTATGCGTGTACTTGTGATGTGTTGGACGGTAAAAACTTGGGGCTATAATGAAGAGTTAGTCGTGCGTACCGTACTATGGGTTTAATGATGTGAGTGGTCAAAAAAGTATCAATCGTTTCATAGAAAGATCCTCACAATTCTTCGAAGAATAGAAAGGATCTGTAGTTTCACGTTGACACGTTTTCATTTCTGAGATGTAAAAATACGTTTTATTTGTAGTCTTGCATCTTTTACGGAATGCTATAGGTACTTTTGTTGCCTAAACGTAGAAGGTGTAAAATATCGTGTACATAATTGTGTATTCGTAATGAATACGATATATTTTTCATCGTAGTCGCTTATTCCAAAATGACCATTAATAAACACCTCAGGCGCTCGCGGGAAGTAAATAGTTTTCCATTCATCAGCGGATATAGGTGCTTTGTATTGGTAACATTATTTTGTATTCCTATAAATGCACAAAAGATATAAAAAGATCAAAATTGTCTCGAGCCGCGAATTTTTTATCTCCAGACAAAATGTGAAATGAAGTTATTTAGCTGTTTATCTGTCAGCCAATTTGATACATGGAAGTTGAGCTATTCGTCAAACAACGCCTTTCCGTCGATCAAACCATTAATTTGACCGCTATTTGTAGAATAAAAACTGACTGTCAGTTTATCTGGCACTAGAAAAATTGCCCGTAAAATATAATATAATATTTAAATACAAAATAAAAGTGAGTATAAAATGTCGACTGAGTGTAATCGGTGCGATGATTCCGTGATGGTTGGTGGCGGCAGACAGTGTAGCTAATCAGGAATCATGGGTGCTTGACCCAAGCGGCTTATACCGCTTTGCCTGTGATATAAGCTATTGAGTATTTAAAACTAGGAATATTTAATTTAAATTTCATTTTGTTATAGCTTTTAAATGTTTCAGATTTGCTCAAATCACTTGCCAATAGGTATTATCTGAATTTTGAGGTTTTATTCTTGCCACAATGGTTCAAGACAAACGTTTAAAAACAATGTCGCCATCTACCCTAGGACGGACACTCCTCCAAGAACCATCATTGATAACATGTGGCTCCACAGGCTTTGCCAACTTTTAGATTTCTTGCATGTTAAACCATTTTAGATGTATAATCTGGCAATTTCCTGAAACTTCTCTATGTTGCAAATCTCTCGTTTGGCCAATGATTGAATGTTTTTGGCAGTCTGAAACCCCAAGGGTTCTATGCAGCAGAACGTATTATTCGGTTTTTTAAGTTTGAGGTTAATACAGCCAAGTACTTTAGATAACCGTTTTCTGGGACTAGTTCATTTATTGCCGCAGTGTTGCTTCTTAGTTATTCCTTTAGTAATAAAAGGCTCAGTTTGTAGCTGATAATCTCTGCCGGCACTGCCTTTTTGAAACTAATTAGGTTCAGGCATGCCTGTTTCCTCAATTCTCTTCCACCGCGCAAGTGATAAATTCAAATTATGTTCCTTACATTAGGTGCTTAGTGACACCCTTATATGACTCCGAGTGGAGGCAGCCTGGCAGCATTCCTATGTATATATCGAGGCATTGTATCGCCCGTGGCGCTCTCTGGCTGGGAATTTACATCGATTACGAATACCTACTGTTTGTCAGCGAGGAATTTGAACAAAGTTGCGCTCGAGTGGGATATCTTTGGTATTCTATCTAATTTATAAGCGTGCGAACGATAGAATTGCCATTTTGGGATAATTTACAATTAAAATATTAACCCCCAAATTAAAAGAGATAGAACCAATCAGCCATTTTTCAGTGCAAATGTCTTCTACAATGTCTCATTATAACTTTACTAACAATCAAACAAAAAAATCCAACACTTCTGTTAGTAACCCAATGATCTAACAATCAAATAGTATTGGTAAAAATATATATTGTAGCAATAAAATATTTCTAGTTCTTTGCCAATTTGTACTGAAGTCCACTTAAAGTACACACTGATTTGGCTACTGATATTTTCAAGGTTCAACTGCCATTTGCCGTCCACGATTCAACTGTTAAAAAGTGAAGAATTCAAACAGAGTAATAATAGTTAGATCTTCATCCCACTATGTCAAGAACAAAAAGCATTTCAAAATGAAAATACATTGCTGTAAGTAATTAATTTCAAGTCTAGGACAGTTGAGACGTTTGGAATATTCTATTCCACGTTCGTACTCCTTTCCCGCGTTGCGCAGGCGCCGAACAGCAATTAAACTTGCATCTTCATACCAACATCCGTCAGTGAACCTAGATCTACTCCGTAACTATTTTAAGACTAAACAAGTAAAAGACCGCCTCAGGAACCAGTTCTATTTAACCATTGAGTATTTTTAACCACAAGAATACAAAATAAATTACCGACCCACGTCTCACGGTGAATGGAAAATATGCAAGTAATTTCATACAGGTCGGAGAAATAGTAAACTCAACGTAAAATTCAGTCTAACCTTGAGCGGAGGTGCCAACTCGCGTGAACTCGTTGAAATGGTGTTCATAATTCTGGCGTTTTAGAAAACCGGTTATTTCAGTACCGTGAGACCGCCTGAAGAGGTAGGACGTAATTTAGACGAAATTAACGCATGAAATTGTGTTCGGACCACGTTCGCAAAATCACCGTCGCCGCGCCGTCCGAACCGGTCTCGCGTTCGAAGAAAGCCGCCATTGTGGGGCGGCCATTACGAAAATTCGGCCATGTTTGTTTCGTGGAGCAAAAACGCGGCAAAGTGAAC
Source organism: Ptilodon capucinus (assembly GCA_914767695.1). Lineage (NCBI taxonomy): Eukaryota > Metazoa > Arthropoda > Insecta > Lepidoptera > Notodontidae > Ptilodon > Ptilodon capucinus. The sequence continues at coordinate 13,152,440 of OU611808.1, read as the reverse complement.
GATCGACGACTAGTCGCGGTTAGATACGTCAATTCAAATCCTAAATTCAAATTTGAACATATGATTCGGGATACTTCGCAATTGGAGGCGTCTGTCGTTGTGAATAATTTGTGGTTAAAGGCGTTGGCGATGTCCTTAGGTTGATAACACTGTCAGATAAGAGTAGCGATCCGCTTGCTCTCGTTGACAATGGTTGGGATATAGTTGAACTTCATTGCTGGCAAAAGTGAAGCTTGAAAGGTTGGTGAGGCAAAAAATACATTCCTAAGATAATTAAAGGAACATCTGACCAATTGATAAGTCAGTTAATTTAAATGTCAGCATATTGGTTTCGATTCGGATCTTCTATAGATTTAGAATTCTTTAAAATCGCCTTTGAATGATTTTTCTGCAGCGTTTTTGTTTGATCTTTCAACTTGTGTTTCCACGACCACATTGTAATTTTTTGTGCAAGCCACAAGAGTTCAGCGTCCGCGTTCTCTTGTGTCGTGCGGCGAGGTCACCGGGGGGGGTGACGTCAGTGAGGTTCTACGGCTGGACCAATGGGGCGGTCGTGATGGCGCGGCGCGGGGTCGGCGTGGCGTCGGCGCTTGCGCGCGGCCAGTCGCGGCCCTCCGCCGCACAGTGCGAGCCGCATGCGCAGTTGATACCGCATACCGCACCCCGCACGATCGCTTCTACTTGGCGGACACGGCGCGTACGCGTTTCTTTCCCCCTTGACGCCTTTTCACGAGATCTGTGTCCTCGCAGCCTATGGAAAACGCCTAAGTTAACTATGTTATTTTTTTACACGCCAAGTTTGAACGATCGTGCGGCACCGTTCTTGGATGAGAACGGATTCGACGGACCACCCTTCGGATACGCAGGTGAGCCATTTTTTTTCCTTAAGCCGTTCGAGAGTTGTCTAGACCAGAATTCGTGACCGGTTCGTTTTGAAACTAGCTAGACTGACGTGTTTAACGAACGCGAATTGCTTATTGCCCAACATAATCTTTACAATCTAACTACCGTATATTTTGCAATTATATCGCGTAATTTCCTGTGAAATTTAATGGACTTTGTGTTTCTTTATGCATGGAATTAAGATGAAGAGATAATAAAAAAATACTGCTTTGAATTTTATAACTTAATGCGTAGCAGATTATAAAAACTATTTTTAAAGACTCGAGACATCTTCATCATGTATGTTGGTGTGAAGATTCGTTTTTTTTTCTGCTCTTAACTTATCTGCCACTCCTTTAGAATGTTTTAGAGTTTCAAGAACACCTGAATATTTTAAAGATTATTTTGAACACTTCATTATTTTCACCATAGAACCGTAAAGAGATACAACAAGAAAAATTTAAAAGTACCCTCCATGGGTATATGACACATGTGGCGTTTTTGTGGGTATGTCTTTGTGAGGAGTGTACATCCGGGTTCGTCGTCTGCACCGCCCACAGTAGGCCTTGACCGCCGCGAACCCGCCGCGATCTCTACGACACCGACACTTGACGATTTTTTGTGTACTTAGCTACCTACCTATGTGCGTATAAGCACGGGTGGGAAAAGAATTTGGTTGTTTCCCCACGTATGGTTGTTTGGTTTCTGGTACATGTTTGAATTCTTCTTGGGTGGGACGAGACATTTTGGTAAGGGTTATTTTCTTTTTGACCAGTGTTTAGTTGGATACGGGTAATAGGTACAGCATATTTGCTTATGTAGTATGACGTCTGGGTTTTTCCATCTACCTGTTTATTATTATTGGCTAAATGTGGGTGGCGCTGAGAGGTTTTATAATCTTGTGACTGTCGCAAACTCTATACAAGTATCAAATGTTGCTTTGTGTTGTGTATTGATTTAAGGGATATATGTTGATATCATTTTATTCGGTACTCAATCATAAACAATAAATATAAAAAAGAGTACCTTCTTATTGAGGGAAAGACGATAGACTTTTTCAAATGCTCGGTTTAGGTAATGCTTGACTCTTCTATAGTAGGACACAAATTAGTGTAGTTTGCATAAAATCCCGATTCAAAGCGGTTTTTAATCTCCCACACATGGAGTAGCTACTTATGTGCATATTTGGATATAGAACTTATTTTCAAGTAAACCGGCAACAATGATTACCAGCAAAGATTATTTGCATGAAATTGATAATTTCCAACTCAATAGTTTGAACGCAAGAAAGAAAGAAATATTTAATTAATTATATTATGCAAAGAGTAATTGGATGACGTCGTTGAGCGCGTTGATGTCTAATGTACTGGGTGGGGCGGAACATGAAATTAGTATCTGAATTATGATAAAACTGTGTAAAGCCGTGCCGTAGGGACCTACACAAGTTATTCAAAAATAATGGGAATGCATAAACATGTTCTTAAATGCGATAGTAATGTATTGAAATTATGACAATATTTATGTATCCAGTCAAATATTTTCATCTTTATAAAACGGTATTCGATGTAGCTATTGTATCTTTATACATCATCATCATCACGCCTGTATTCCCCGAAGGGGTAGGCAGAGGTGCACTGTAGTGCGCCCACACTTCGCCGATGTATTTTTGGTCCCAATGTAATAGGCGAGGCGAGGGTCCCAATGTAATAGAATATTGTATCTTTATTTACTTAAATGTTCCAAAAATATCGTTACAATATAACGCAGGTTATAAAAAAATACAACGCTCACATCTAAACGTCTGGCGTGAACAGTCGCTAAATGCTTAAATATTTTGGAAAATAACATATCGAATTAATAGGGTCATATCACGTGATCTCGTATGCGGAAATTACATAATAATATTGATAATTATAAAGTCCACTTTTATTTTGAACGTTAGTTCCAGCATAGATAAATTGGTAGCATTGACATGGGAATAACAACGTTGTTGGCGTAGATCCAAAACAAAGTAGGCAAGTGAAGGCTCCGCGGGGTATGTAAATAACTGCGAGCCCATTTATATCCGTCTAAGTTTAAAAATAGCACATCAGTGTGAAGATAATTGCGTCGGACCTCGAGTTATTAACTAGCAGTTGACAGGTAATTATAATGTTAGGCTAAATACCTAATTTGTTGATTCAAAAATGGAACCCATATTATTAAAAAAAGAATGAAGTATTCGAAGGATTCAAAAAACAAATAACTAAGTTTGTAACAAAAACTTGTAGTTTCTTATACTTGGGAAGTAATGTAGATAGACGAATATAATAATGTTAAATAAAATAAAAAATTGTGGTATACATCTTATATCTTCCCTGTATATAATAAGGAGGTAAATGGCCCATTTTGAATAAACCTATATTGATTTTAAATACTAATAAAACTGATCACGATTCTATGCCATGAAATATTAATATCTCCCTTTGATCTGTTTGTTCGCTTTGATCTCGCAACATTATTAATTTCATTGGAGGGTAGCTTAAATCAAGTATAATTTTATAGAAATGTTTTAGTCCCGACTGAGTTGAATATTAATATTTAGCTTTCTCCAACAAAAAAAGTGTAAAATAGTTTATCTTTAGTCTGTTTAGTATAATGATATTAAGACTGTCTTAATATCATTATATCGTCTTGTTAAGCAATTAATTTGAGAACAAGTTTAAAGAAGCAAATTGTTCAGCTTTATTCTATAAGCAAACATTTTGATCGAATCTTATTTATTAAATTCATTCCATGAAAGAAAGATCATGAAGATGAACATTTCATGGAATCATAAACGATTTCTTGTCAATTAGCGAAGGACATCATATTGGTAAATTTATTCCACGTGTCATAGATTATGTGTTCTTGCGAAACGCACAATTTATCTAGCCCGCATAGGTGAAGTAAAGTTATAAAGTACATTAACTATCTTGGTTATAATGTAAAACTGATGAGTTTAGTCAAGCGGTGTCTCGTGACGACACATGCCATTTATAAATATATTGCTTTCCACCTCGCCGTCGTCGTGTTAAGCAACTCTTAAAACCGTGTTTCCACTTACGTACATTAATGGCACCGAATCGTTTACATATCTGTAAGTAATTGTTTGTAATTGTCGTCGGTAAGTTTAATGTTCGTATTACGACATAACGCGATACTGATTTTCGGTTTCGTAATGTTTTTTTCTTTTATATTTCTCAACTTTCAATATTCAGACGTTAATCACACATTCTTTCTACAATAAGTATAAATTTTAGCAGCTTATGTTTATTTATTAATGAAAATTAATTAAGTTAATTGTGATAGTATAGTCTGTTTTCGATATAAATTAAGAACTCACTTCTTTGTATCCGGTTAATGTTTTTCTTTTTTCCATTCCAAACAAAAAGTATTATTAATGTTTTATTCAAATTGAGTACCAAAGTTACACGTCTTCAATCTATTGAATTTGTTGAAATCGTATCAGACAAAGAATTTCGTTTACGACAACAAGTCAACAGGTTCAACTAATTAACGGGAATAGTGAAAATTGAGTTCACTTAATTAGTACCTTTAGTTAGAGCTCATCAATCAAAGACCCTCTTTTGAATATGTTTTTTATCTTTTCCGTAGAAAATTCTTCCGTTACACACATTGTTCGGTTAATAATATTCGTCGGGCGGTCGACGGCACCTCGCCTGTGTTAGAATTCAAATACATTAACATAGCCATGGACCGTGAATGTATGTGTAAGTATCATTCACAAGTCGCAACCGTGTGAATCTGTCGGTTGAGAATGTGTTCGGAAATATTCAGTGTTGTGGCCATGATTTTTTTTTGGATAGTATTTAATCGTTACTGTTTTTTGTAAGTGAGCGATAGCAAAACTAATTTGCCTCACCCTGTACCAAGTAATTTTGCTTGATAATGAACATTCAGATACCAAACGAAGTTTCTTCTATTCTCATATCCATAAATTAGTGTAGGACTATCTAGTGGAGTCTTTACGAAATTTTCTATGATCAGCTGATTCCAAATATGTATATACCTAAGTAAATATCGCCCAAAGTGTCGTTTAAGTGAAATTGCCTTTCACCCCTCAATATATATATTTTCGCATATGCGTCCTTATTATATCCAATTCCTATAGGAGGTTACCAAGGCTGTACAGACAGTGAACACTTTATAACTTTTACTATATTCTTACTACTCGTCAAGCTAACTGAGCTTAGAATGTTTAACGGATTAAAAATTATATTGTACCGCACAAGTGAACGTCTATGCAACATATCGGTTATATATGTTTTCAAACACATCACTAAAATCATTTAGTTTCACAATAGTTTCTATCAGAGGCTGAGTGTCGTTAACCGCGTTTCGTAAGCCGCGTAGCGGGTCGCGATTCTCCCCGCTAATGTCAGACTTATTCGTCATATCGTGTGTTTCGTGAGCACTAACATCTCCTTTGTTCTTTGTACGACCAATGGAAATGCTAAATAGCTTAAGTGACGTCGTTGTATAAAATTATGGTTATTAAATAGTACAGTTTGTTGATGGCTAGACTTTTTTTACATTGGGGAATTCATAGATTTTAAGGTGTCCATATTGAAATTCGATCTCAGGTGTTCGAAATTCATTTTGTTTTTTTCTAACGTACATTTTTAAATGTCAGTAGGTATATTTATGGCCAGTATCTTTTTTTAGAAGTTTTTGATTTTCGTTTTTTATTTATCAATGCTAGCATCTATTCATACTTTTTATAAAATTTTAGTGAGTCCATTTTACCCCCGTATAACAGTATTTTCATTTGAACCTCTCAAGTATTAGTCACTTGTACATTCTCCATTTACATAGTCAGCGACCGTGAATTCTCGTGTGAACAGCAGGAACCGCCGGAGCGTACGACGACTCTGCCTCGTTGTATTGCTAATGTCCAAATTAAATTAGAACAATGTTTCGTGAGGCCACCTTCTGATTCTTCAGATTTGGCAGGCGAGTCGATTATTCCACCTTTATTTGTATTGTTAGACGCCGTCGATAAGCGTTGTTACTTAAAAATATTCAACAAAAAGTTTATACACATTTAGATTCGTGTTTTTGATTATTTAGTATTTGAAACAATTCATGTATAAGCACATTTCTTTCATAGCAAAGTGTTTATCCTGAAAATTAAACATTCCATGGTACACCTCGTTCTGTTCATAATGCCGCATTAGGATTGTGGTCACGAGCGGCCGGCGAGCGTCAGCCCCAATATAGCCATATCTAGCGTATAATCGCACTCGTTGCTAGCGACGTGAGCGTCTAATTTTATTATTGAAACGGATATAAATTAATGTCAATTTTGTAACGATAACGTTTTTTGTAACCATACATTTGCAATAAATAATTAATTGTGTGATAAATCGGTCAGGGAAAACATCTTAGGTTGCAGCAAGCTTCACTTTTGAAATTTGTATTTCATTTGGTAACAAAAAATATGTGTTAATACGATACTTTTTGTGTTACGCATTCATGCTATTTTTATTATATATTTTGAGTTACCAGACTAAAGCTGTATCAGCTGCTACATGTATACCCATACTAATTCCTTAAAACTATCTATGACTATACATAAAATTCAGTAGTTACAAACGATTCTATTATTTCGTTAAATTTATACTCTATATCCATAAAATCTAAAGGTAACGTAACAAGCCACTTGTAAGTAACAATGGTTGTGTCCTCCAAGATCTACCTGCTTCATAAAATGTTTATTCTTCTAAAGGCATTATTTTTTGTAATACCCCTGTAGGTACTTGTGTTCATAATACTTAAACAAAGGGGTACAATCCGCTGCATAAAACTTGAGCTCTGAAAAGCAAGGCTCGAGAAGATAACACCTCCATTGTAGATTTCTGGGCGCTCGCGAACAATAGGCACGTCTTATTCAAACTTAAATTTATTAACTTTGACTTTCAAGCTTGCAGTATACTTTGTTGTGTGAAGTAATACACTTCTCATCAAAAAAATCGAAACACCTCGCAGTTTATGATTTGATAAGGATTATCAGAAAAATGTGTATATTTAGGAATAAATGTAAAATGTCATTTAATAGTGAGTAGTATGAGGTTTATAAATCCTAATGTTAATGTTCTAAATTCAAATTAAGTCTTCATAGGTTTCGTATTTTGTATGATGAGTAATTTTAAAAATTAGGACAAAAACAATAAAAACGAAAGTGTTTCGATTTTTTTGATGAGAAGTGTATGTTCGGTCCGAAGTTATTTATGGTGTTCTCATTATATTAATACGGGAAGCAAAATCTTTGTATCCTTTTTTACGAGAATTACGCGCACGGAGGAGTATGAAGTTTGGCACAGCTAAAGTAAATGCTGAAGGAGTGCAGTAAGCTAATATTTTTATATAATATTAGCTGTACCCGCGTCTTTTCGTCGCGAAATATGGGTATTTTTCCCCCGGAACCCTAATTATTTTTCTAAAATGAAAGTAACTCCTTGTGACATTAGCTATCTGTCAGTAAAAATCCCGTCAACATCGGTTGAGCCGTTTAAATGTTTACCCGGCACAAACAGACAGACAGACCAAAAATTTAAAAAATGCAATTTCATGATAGGTATCGTATATAGGTACTCGTACCTTCTATATGCATTTGGTAAGAAGTTATTTTGACAAACAGATAGTTAAATTTTATTTATTAGTATAGATATACATTAAATCAATAAAATAAATACATTAAATACACTACCATGCGTTTGACACACACACACATACTCTTTTGTATAAGGTAAAAGAAGGTCATTGAAGAAGAATCTTTGAAGGTGATTAACTAATAACCTTCAAAGATTATGGTCGAAATTCGACCAAAGAGTGACGGCTAGTATATTAATATTAGTTCATGTAATAACGTACTTGCTCAAGTAATAAAAACTTTTATTATGTCAATGCATACGTGTAATAAATTAGATGATATTAAGTTTATAAAACCGACACTTTAATAAATTTATATTATCATGTTGAGAGCAGTATTATATGTTTAGGTAGTTGTGAACGGCGAATTAAAAGGAATATGGTATTATAAATGCAAATTGGGCCATTATATATTTGTACATAGCTAATCTTGATGACCTCCGCAGAATTCAACTTTGTGAGCATGTTTTTTTTTTGTTAAATGGTATTGACTGCTTGAAAGAAACCACAGATAAGTAATACTTAAATACAATATTTTAAATATAAAAATAACAGATTACATATAATTATTATAACATGAAATATACAATAGCTTATTGATATTTTAATATACAACTATTTAAAAAAATATACCCTAATCTCTTAGCCAGGGTCATCCAACTCCTTAGCGATTTGAATACCTACATTCAATTATGTTGTTAAACGTAAAGTAATCGCATTTTCTCCATTTTACTAAGCTAACGATACGTGACGCGCCAACTAAGGTTCACTCGATTGTATCGATTGATTGGCGGCATCGAGTGGGTTTATCGATTACGACAAACGTGGGAATACCTTGATGTCTGTCTTACCAAATTTGTTGCAATGATAAATTGTGTATAGTGATTCATGCATTTTGGAATCAGAATGCTATGTTATATCAACTATTTGGCCTTTATAACAAATCTAAGTGGCCAGCGTTAGTTAATCTGATGTTCTTTTTTTAAATGTTTTGTTTCTCTATTTGAATGTGATGACTGATAAAGCAACTAATATAAATATAAAAAAGTTCGTGAGGAGGATTAATTCTGTTAATTTGTGTATAGAGTATTTACGAAAATCCCATATAAATAAAATGTAAGTGATATTTTTTAATCAAATATAAACTAATAAAACGATACACCTTAAGAAACAAACACGTTTCGTTAGCTCGAGTGAGTAACCCACCGAAAAAAATAGATCGAATTACGAAAAATAAAACCAACAAATCGTAACGAATCCCAAAAGTCTGTTTCGACCAATTAATTTGGATTTCGAACCGGATCGCAGGTACTGTCTTTCCTCTTAGCAGGTAAGTGATGCGTACCGGTCACCTGTCCGGATCCATGGGATACTTTGGTTAACCCCTGCGTCGCCCGCGTGTGGTGCAGTCGAGGGGGCGGGGTGGGTCTTCGTATACCGGCTGCTCAGTGTTGTTCGGCCACCTGTGTGATATACACGGTTCTTTGAGTGTCCCTTCTATTGATGGAGTGGTTTATTGTTCAGCCGGCATCTATAGTGTTGAGGTAACATTTTTGTCTCTGGACTCTGAATGTGTGAGTTTTTGGGATCGTATTCAAGATTTTTGTTAGTGTGTGTTTCTATGGCAGGTTGGTAATATAAATGATGTGGTTGTTTCCGGTTATCTTTGGTTACTTTAATTTTTTTTGAATAGTGCAGGTATTGGATGGGACCTATATATAATTTTAAATAAAGATTTAACATTAATCATATAACTTTATTCATATTTACATCCAATAGTATGGTTTCTTAATATTTTTTTAAATACTTTCGAGTAAATTTTCAACTGTTTCCCTCTCTAGTCTACTGCGCGTAATAATATTCTTTCACTCAGTCGAAAAGTCGAGATCGGACCTTATTGACTTACCACCTGTTGTTCGATATACTTTTTTATATAAGACACCTGTACATAGCAGTTGTCCTTTTACTATAAAGCATACTTGTAAATAGAATTTATAATGTGGGTACCTTAGATGTGTTTGCGATGTCATGTCACTTGTGGTTTATGTGGTTGTCAATTCAAGGGTGGGGGCTCACTGCTGGCATTAAACGAGATTATTTGTTTCTTTTTTTATAAAAAACATTTAAAAAAAGTACTTTGTGACAATATAATGTACGAAATAAAATATCTAATGTCATTGGTAAATATTTGTATCTTCTTTAAGTTTTACTGTAAAAGGCATAGAATTTTAATTTCTAGTGACGTTTTAAGAAAAAAATGATTGGTAATGTTGATTGTACCTAACTTACTTAAAATGAGAAGGTTATTGATGTCAATTCTGTTGTACTCAAACTCCAACCAAACTTTATTTGACATCTATATAAATATTAGACGTCCTGCTCATACATTACGTACTTATTAGGGAGGCCATACCCTTATTTTAGGTTGGTGTCCATAGAATCGAAACCATTGTTTATTTAAAAACAATTGCAAATAAATTTCCGTTCAATTTTTCATTCAAACCGCGTGCTAAGGGATTCATAAAAAATAAACGTCGAAACAAAACTCGTAACGGCGGTGTGATCACAGACGTCCTAGAACAAAAACGAGGTGGCATTATCATAATTCTGAATTTATAATTATTTATAATTGCAAGGTTCAATGCCGCTGTGCGCACGCGGCGCCTGTTGTAATAATCGCGTAATGAATGAATCAATAATGTGACTGATGAATGAAATATGTGATGGTGTAATTGCAAGCGAGTAGCGATAATATAATTGCAACTTCGGTCTAAATCATGTTGAGTATCATTCATTTGTTCAATCTACCATCGATCACAAATATTGAAGTACCACTGGGCTGGAGTTATTATAAGACGGAAATGCTATCTTTATGTTTAGCTGACAGCTATCATTGTGCCCTCAAGTGATGCTTGTGGTTATATTCCCTAGAGAATACAACACGACTTGATACTTGGCGTATCTACATAATCAAGTCAGGTTAGAGAAGTGTGATCGTTATTATTGTGAGATATAATGAGAAAATGAAATGATATTGATACTTTAATTGGCAATAAACTCTTTTTTATGTATAATAATTCTTATTTTTAAATAAAAATAAGTTTTGTACAGCGTTTATGACAGCTAGTAGTGAGCTGTCACCGTTATTGCGGTGCAGTTTATGGAATACGGTGGTCAAATACAAACGGTTTAATTTGCATTGCAACCAGTATTTCATTGGCAATTCTAAAGGCTGGATAAGCAATAAAATATATGATAGCATCTTATTTGTATTCAGAACCAACCTAACGTTGCGATAACTGCACTGTACTGTACTGTAAACCGTTAGATCCCTACAAGAAAAAAAACTGGGTACATTATTAAATTCAACGAGTATTCCTAACATTTGACATTTTCACTCATCCAATTTTGTGTGTGGCTTTGACAACTTTGCAATTTTTTTTTTGCATTTATAGGTATCTGTCATTCTTAATGTCATTGATAAATTAAATAGTTCATGAAAAAAATCGCTCTTTATTTGTAAAAAAAATTGAAAAATTTTGTACCTGCGATATGAAATAAAAATTCATTTCCCGCTCGCACTGTGAACCCACCCTCCATGCAACTTAATGCAAACGGCCATTTTCTATTGTAATGGAATCACGTTATTATAAATTCACCCGCCGCGTTTACTACGAACCTTACAATGGAGAATACGAAATGTTTCGATGCGTTTACGAAATTTAAAAATATACGTGATACGGGTTGTAATGTTACAAAAGTATTATCATGAGGTATTGATGGTATGACTAAGGGTTACTTCAAGTAGGTACGTGTGATACCCACAGTGATAATTTAGCAGTAGCTTTGAAGTCTTAATAATATTTGCCTTCAATTTAAAATCTTAACAGGAAAACCTACCGTCATGCTCGAATATAAGGTTTCCTTGAATGATACATACATTTGATTAGTCATATACATCGAGTTATTATCTATAGATGGAGCTTTTCCTAACATTTGACAGTTTTACACTTTTAATTTTATGCGTGACTTTACGTCTACATACGTCAGATTTTTTATGTCAAGTCGTTTAAGATTGTGACCATGTGTGCATTAATGTGTCCCATTTCGCAGTATTTAGGAATCTGTACTACATAATATTATTGGTCACATAAATATTCTTATAATATTATTATGTTTCATAGAGATTCATATGACGACATTGTCTATAGAGTTATCGATATGACTACATTTGATTTTATCTATATTGTTTAATTGAAATGCTTTCGATAATTTACGGTAGTTCTATTTATTGTGGATGTAGTACATACTCTATGTTATAGTTATGCAATAACCACTTAAATCAGATTTAAAGTAATAAAAACGACTCTATATTGTTTAAGCAAGTACTTACATACTCTATGTGCGTTGGGCGATACTCAATCAATCAACGTCAGGGCTTATCAAGTTGTACAACTTTTTTAAACTCTCGTAATTACTAAACGCATCTACTTAAATAATAAATTGAATTGGTTTTATATTAAACTAGTACCTAATTAATTTTTCCTAGTTAAATTCCTAGCTAATTAATTTTTACTAGTACTAGTATCTACTATAGCCCTTTTTGACGTCCCACTGCTGGGCACGGGCCTCCCCTCAATACGAGGGGATTCAGGCCATAGTCCACCACGCTGGTCTGGTGCGGGTTAGCAGACTTCACACATCTATCGAGAACTAGTCAAGTTCCCTCAGACGTGCAGGTTTTCTCAAGATGTTTTCCTTCACCGTTTCTTAGCAAGTGATTATCTCGTTCATTATATGGCACCCGTAGTACAAGCGTTGCTTAGTTTGGGACCATACGATGAGTGTATGATGTCTGGCGAATTTATTTATGTACCACTATTATCAGAAAAAAAACAAAACTTTGAAAACTCAATATTACGAGAAATTAATTCTATGCCGCGAGTTTGGAATTCAAAATACAAAATGTATAAAGAATAACTGTGAAATTGTCACTCGAGATATAACTTTGTTTTTGATCAGATTGTACCGAGCAATGGGATTATTGAAACGTGTCTCGGAGTTCTGAAGTATAAATTAGTATTCCCCGGTGACTTGACAAAATGTTGTGCCTTGCAAATCTATTTACGTAGTGTTAAACAATTTTCGAAAACTTAATTTACTTCAAATACCAAAACATCGCCAATGAAACCTAAATTGTTGTAAAGTATTAGTGAACTTCGAAAAAGACAATTGGTGAAATTAAAACTCCAATCCAAAGACGCGCACGACAATTTTTTTTCCAATACCAAGACTCGTTGAATCAGCACGCTATTAAAAAAAAAACATTGAGAGATTATGATTTCGTTAAAAACATTTCGTGGTAATTATGTGATATCATATGATAACTATTTTGTAAGTTCCATAATTTATTTCATACTTCTGTTTTTTTTCTAATTTCTTATAAAATGTCAATTTTGTAAAGTCAAGAAGAAACGTTCTGAATTGTTTTGAATCTCGTCGATTGTATGATATCCATAGAACAGTTGCTTGACGATATTTTTTATGCATCTCACGTAGACAGTGAAATGCTTTTCTATCGCAAAACAATATCTAAACATGTACATAGCTGTCTCGAAAACTTGATAAGAATCAAAACATTTTTCCCAGATCGTTGATCAAACGTTTCTGTCGTGTCGCAGCGGGCATCGCAGCTTTCTAAGTGAAATTTTCCAGGTTAGGTCGCGCTTTGATCTTGGGGTTGTTAAGGAAAATGTTCACGAACTTCTTAAGCATTTGATATTGACCCCAATTTTAATTTGCACAGTCTATGATTAAACTAAATTTGATAGGACTATAAATATGGTTGTCTCGCTTATATACTATGATAATGACAAAGATGACAATATACTTAGTTTGATGCGAACAAAATTAGTCACCACTATTTAAATTAGTTCATATACTTACCTATTTTAACTAGTAAAAGATAGGTGACAAAGAACCAAAATGTAATATGGTTTTCGAGGCTGTATTTATGTAAATTGAAAATTAAAATTTGATATTTTTCATTATTAAGATAATTTAAAATCTTCACGAATGACAGCTAGATCCATCTAGGCAAACAAATGGAAACAATAAATTCGCAGGTACCTATATTTTAAAACTAATATCCTCCGATTATCCGTATTCCGGTGTAATGGCGGGTTTAGGGCGCTTTGATCTGAGCCCATTAGGGCGCGGGTAAATCGAGTTACGGCGGGCTAACGAGACTCGCGCCTTTTGCTGTCACGGTTAACTGTAACTGTTACGTGATTCTGATTACGGAGTGATTCGATCTATTGTACCAAAAGACAGTTGATTGGCTGCTAGCTTTTGTTCGAAGTTTAATTTGATGTATCTTATCCGAATTCTTTTTTTTAAATCATTGAGAAAAGTTCTGCTAACTAAGTGTCCACTTTATTTTATATCAAAACTAGGCCCGTATTCCTTCGAAGAATAGTCTGGATTAATTTTATTAAATATTGAGAATGGGTCAATCTCGACGTCTAGAATTATAGATTCAAATTAAATTAAATTGTTCGATCTCGCAGAATAGATTAAATTTGAGAGTTCATCCGAAATTCCAATTTCGGATTTTAGTTTTCTCGATCTCAAAGTAGCAAAGTAGTTCTTTTATTTGTCTATCCTGTGAAGATCTAAAGTTATCTTCCAATACTGCCGTGGAGAGTCATTATACTTTGGGTATATTAAAAAGTGTGTATTACTCAATGGATCGAGTAATTTTTTATCATAATTATTTATAATCGTTCTAGAGCAGATTGCGACCGAGATGGGAACGGTAGTAACCGGTCGGTCGATTCCACGCATTAAGTAAGCCATTATAAGAGTTTCTACAGCAATTACCGGTGCCCTTAAATGGCCCGGGGTCCAGCTTGGTCGTATTAAATTTATGTTGCGCAGATGTTGGTACCGAATCGGTCAGTTATTGCAAGTTTAAAATCGGTATTTATGCAGTGCGTACAGTTAATTTTCGTAAAAAATATTATGGTTGGGTTATTCTAATGCTCATGTTATTTATAAATTAATTCTATTTTTGAAATTGTTTGATAGTTGATTCAAAATAGAATATCTTTTTTCTTTTACATATGTTCCCAGTATCTATATTTTGTTAAACTAGAATTCCATTTCCAACGGCTGTCAGGTGTCTGTCCTGTTTTCAATTTAGAGCCACTAGAGCCTTTCTCTAGAGTTTAGAACCCACTCAGCTGGGTACCTACCATCTGTCAATTAGATTATGCACACATATAAAATCCTTTTTGTTAAAAACTAACGGACGTTCCCATCTATGATGAAGAAATGAAACATACTCTTACTTTTTAGTAAAATTCATATAGTTGTACGAGTTCTATATTTGAAGATTATAGCATAGAGTAGCGCATTTATGGTCGCCTTTGTCTATGACGTTTTGCCTGTTTTCTAGTACCGCACAAAAACCACAATTTGGAGTGCAAGTCACGCTCGTAGGCAACACGATGGCGGATTGACCTCGCCAACATGATTGTCGTGACCGCTCTCCTATCACATATACCTAACTGCCTTGCCGACACAGCTGCAGCTTGAACAGTGTTTGAATATGGAACCTGAATTTTAGAAAAATATACTTTTTTATTTACGCAAAGTATTTTAAAAAAAGAACAATCGCATCAATAGTGCCCAGAATTAAATAATAAATACCTATGTGTTAATTCTTAGGGTTTTTCGTAGGAGGCTACATTAATAGCATAGACATACATACGATATTGAATTTAATAGCTTCGTTCATATGACGCAAATACGTTCGAAACTTCATCGAAACATTTCACATCACGTCCACACAAGGCAATTCCAAAGAGGAACGACAAAAACACCTTTATATAAACTCGACATGCACGTATGAATACAAATAGAGATGTGTCTGCCGCAATCGAATTCAAATCATGTGTGTTTTAACTGGATTCACGCGTCGCGAAGGACGTAATGCGTAACGGCCAATCACAGTGCCGCGAAGACCGTTACCATTCAAATTTGGAATTGGTTTCAATTTTGGAAGGTCACGCCTGGCTTAGTTTGGTGAATTGTTTAGCATATTCTGGGGCCGTATTACCGCATTTAAAAACAGAATTACTGCATTATCTGTCATAAAACCAACTTGTTATTTATGGTCCACCCCGCCCCCTATTTTCTTAATGGCCAGTACGAAGGAGTGTTTATGTTAGCCGAATTTCATCCCGTATTTAATTTCAAACTTTATACGAAATCTGCAATGGTCAGAGAGATATCTTATTATTTTTCCTAATAGACTTTTTTCCATTCTGAAATATTTGAAAAACCCAATCCTTTTCAATCTTTTTGGTAACCGTACCTCTAATAGACAAGGCCGCGCATGGTTTCATTACAATCGACCTTCGCCGCCATCGCTTCCCAACGTGACGCAGTGACGTAGATATTGACGACTTTTACCTTTTTCGTAGGATTATGTCATTTGTCGCATGACCGCCCTCCGCTGTGGACGTTTCCACAGAAACGTAATGACTTCTTTCTATTGTCGCAAGATTCGGAAAATCGATTTATTAAAATATTGAATAAGAATTTGCGAAGAATACTTTTATGTTTTATGTGATTATAACGTAATTATAAAATTAAATATTATCACAAACAATAATGATAAGTATGTTGTCACACATAAATATAAAAGTCTTAGAATAACGTATATTTCAAATTAACTACATCAAGGAAAACTTACTTACGAGTACCCAACATACTGTAGGCCGCTATTTCCTTCGCTGTCATGGTCATTGAGGCCACGGTTAGGCGACCTCCCATTTCTTAACTATTAACTATTCTATTCTTTAACTATTAACTACAATATTACCTCAAAGATGAGGGCGAGGGAGCTCAAAATACTCTGGTCATTGTATTTCAAATAGTGTATTAACCTAACTAAACAATTCTGCGAAATAGCCGCATTGTTAGATGTATTTGCTTAAGTCATTCGCACTTCACGGGGCTTCGACCTTTTTTATTTTTCTTTTGTACTTAACTACTTTTAGTGGGTTCGGACGTTTGTTATTAATGTACCTGTTGTCATCAGGTCCTCTTAAAATTGTTTTAATTTTAGAACGCCGCTGGCCATCAATAAAAAGAAAAGAAGAACATTATGGAACAGTCGATTTTAAATATTTAAAAAATAGATACTGGTAGGTGTTATAAAAAAAAACAAGTAATTTATCATCGTGTTGTTTTGTATTAACGTTTTTTGATTAAATATGTTTAAAGTTTTACTTATCTTTTATTATTTTTCTACGTGATTTACTTATGTATCGAAAATTTTTCAAATTCCATATAAATCAATTTCCGAAAACGATTTCTGGTGGTGTAAAAAAGGTCCCGATAGAAATTCTTAGAATGGTTCTAAAACAACATGAAACAATCTCATCATAACAGAGCTGCAACGTTCGGAGATTTTGTGAAAAAAAAACTGGAATTCCTAAGATAGTACCTAACTTTTTTTGGAAGTTACAGCATTTACTAGCCTAAATAGACATTTAATATGAATGGCCAAGGAGGTATTTTCGTAATGAAATAATCCTACCTCCAATGCTTAATCTTGAAAGTTAGGTTGAAAAAAGATTAATACCCTGGAAAGTACTTACTCTTAGTTCACAGAAGGAAGAGTAATCTTTCACTAGGCAGGAACTACAATGTCCGCAGTCGATAAGTGCTTGAAGGCAAGACTATTTTTTGTCGGATTTCTTACTCACCTAGAATTTTCTTCCAATGTTATCTCCGACAACTTAAACCAGCGACTTTCGTACTTTTTTCCCATAGAGGCATTAAAGAAAGCGTTCATTCATATGTTTTTATCTACATCATAGAGATCAATCGCAACAAACGACAAGACGCTTAAAGGTTTTTAGAACTAGATTTGCATAAGCTTATTGGTGCCACGGGCCTTATTGGCTGACTGTAAAACAAATAGGTTAGTCATCAATTATCTATGAATAGAAAAACTCTCTTTAATCTTTGTTATTATAATAATAAGTTCATAAAAAACTATAGCTTTAATTATTACATCGTATTGCAAACAGAAGCCTCCGGTCCCTTTAATTTTATTTTGGGATTGTATTCCCAACAATCTTCAAAGGAGATTTTTTTTGCGAAACCCTCCTTAGAGAGCCTGGTATTTTTTGTGCGTAAATTGGAGTTTGTTAGATATTTTTTTTTAAATTTAATGTTACTTTTATTTGTTAAGTAAATGTTTTATGGGCAGTTTTTTCGAGGCTACCAATTATGCTTTCATATAGTTTTATACAATACTTATATTAATAAAATAAGCTATAATATATTTTTAATAATAAACTAATCAATTTTTTATCACATTTCAGATTAAAGACGAAGTAAGAAGTTTAAATTCAGCGTGCACTACCATAAAGAAAACTCGAACCTATTTGCATCATTTGAAGATAGAAAAATACACTTTTAATTTTCAAGAATCGAACATGGAATAAAGAAGAAAGTAGATC
The DNA here is from genome assembly GCA_914767695.1 of Ptilodon capucinus. Taxonomy (NCBI): domain Eukaryota; kingdom Metazoa; phylum Arthropoda; class Insecta; order Lepidoptera; family Notodontidae; genus Ptilodon; species Ptilodon capucinus. Next base: position 13,134,324 of record OU611808.1, on the reverse strand, counting down.
GGTCAATTATCTTTGGTTATCTAGCTGTATGAGTATTCAGACATCATAAAGCTAGGTTACCGGAGTTAAGTGCCGACTACGTCAACATAACACGTCGACTTCAACATCATAACGCCTATTAACTACCTACTATTATACAAGTGCAAGAACATACCGATTTCCTCTTAGGATATAACAATTCTCCGAAGCTGTTGTCACAAAGGATTATATTAGTCTTATTTTCTCCCTTTGTTATTTGTCCATTTAGCGACACATTTCTTAGAAAGGAACGTGTATGTATGTGCCTTTGTACAGTTATGATATTCGTAGATAATTGGGCTTAAGTATATACGAATATTGGGGGGGTTTATCTCTTTCATAATTAAAAATAATTTTAAGTAAGCACTTCTGGTAGGTTTAAATAATTAAAAAAACATTGTGTGGCTTACACCCTAAATAATGTAACTTTGTTTCCGTTCCGAGTTCTGTGTCGATATACATAAAGATGGAATTTGTGTGGCCACTCGTAAAAAATAGTCCGCGCTGATAATGACATTCCGTTGAAAAATGATCTTATTGAGAAAATACAGCTTGTTTTAGTATTGGCATAAATTCCGACGCGCGTCTAGACGTTCCAATGTACCCTGGGGCTTTAATGATGAAATATAAACAAAGTTGTAACAGTCAGTTGATGTCACTGCGAAGTTTAAAAGAGACTTTGGGGTATTTTAAGTGATTGCCCCCGAGGTATCGTTGGGATTTACAGTCCACGGCCCCGCCGACCACCAGGCCGTGTGCATTGACCCAGTTATCAACGATCGGGGCTTTTACCACCGTTTAAAATTAATATGTGATTATTCGTATATGTGAAATCGATTTAAGAAGACCAAGTATACCCAGTTGGGTCGCTTGTACCTTTTACTGTGTTAATCTTTGGATCAAACGTAACTGTTCTGATTTTATAGCTGTGTTGCGCTGTATTTTAAGGAAAACTTAACATGTCAGAATACATATGTTTAGAAAAAACTAGAGAAATTATATAATTTGAGGGTCAGTATACCCATTTGGCATCTAATAGTGCTGATTCTAATGTAACATAGTATGACGCTTAATTTGACGGCACTTGAAATATTTTAGCTGTGAAAAAGTTGCCTTTTTTTTTTTTTTTTTTTGAATCGACTACGCTGTTGGCCGTGAGTTGGCCTTTACAGCTTCACCGGAGGAGTGGCGAGTGCAGAGTGCGACTCCAGCCAAAGCCTTAAGGGCGGAAGAGGAGGGCAACTAGCTGGGCAGTTGCCGTGAGGGGAGAGGTAATGACTACGCTCCTAGGTGCAAAGATGCACCTACGAGCAGAAGAGGGGGTTCCTCGACCTCGCCGGCGAGGTCGGTGTCTGTTTGAGGCTGGTGTAGGTGTGTTGGGGGCCCTCTCGACGCCCGGGTCGAGGAGGGCGGTGATCGTGTCAGGAGGATCTATCAACACATGCCGCGGACGGCGGCGTTGTGCTGTTGTGTGCGCGGGGTTTGGCTCATAATTGCCGGCGGCGACAATTAGAGAGTTTGAGTGCGACGCGGCTTTTTTAAAATAGCGTTCGGACGCTATTTTGAAATGTTTTCGAATGGAGACGAGGCCAAGATCGGAATGTAAATCTACGTTACGAATGAACCACGGGGCTCCTACGGCTCTACGGAGAAACCGGGACTGTAATACTTGCAGGCGGTTGATGTGGGTCTTTGCCGCGTGAGCGAAAACCACACTAACATAGGACATGATGGGAAGGATGCAAGTTTTATAAAGTGTCACCTTATTTCTAAGGGACATTTTACTCCGCTTGCAGATCAAATAGTGGAGGCGGCCGAGCACAAAAGCGGCTCGGCTGCTCACCCTTTTAATGTGGGGACCGAAAGTAAGGGATCTGTCAAGAGTGACACCTAGATATTTGACTTGGTTTGCCCAGGGGATGCTTTGGTCGAACAGGGAGATGGTACCCAACCTGGAGTGGGGAGCTCGGGGGCGACGATATGAGGTGCCCCTGGTAAAGAGCACAGCGGCGCTCTTTTCCGGGTTCACCTCAATGCGCCACCTCCGGAACCGTTCGCCCAAAGAATTCACTGCGCGTTGGAGAGAGCGGGTGATAATACCTAAATTTCTATGCGAATAATAGAGAGCGGTATCATCCGCATAGAGGGCTAACTGAACTCTGTTCGAACGAGGGATGTCGTTCGTAAACAGACTATAGAGAAGGGGGGAGAGGACAAAACCCTGAGGGACTCCAGCCCGGATAGGGTGAGGGGCCGAGAGCGTCCCTTCAACGCGATAGCGAAAGGTGCGATTCGACAGGAAGTCTCGCAGGATGAGCACGAGACTGTCCGGCACGCCCAAGAGGTACAGCTTGTAAATCAAGCCGTTGTGCCAGACCCTGTCGAACGCTTTCGCGACGTCGAAAAAGAGAGCTCCCGTATGGAGGGAACGATGTGGTCTACCACTAAAACCGTTAAGAATATGCTCCATGATGCGGTGCACTTGATGGACGCAAGAGTGTTGGGCTCGAAAGCCAAACTGCTCATCGATAAGAATACCTGAAAAAGTTGGCAATACACTTAAGTTTCGTGCAATCTACATTAATAGCAGATGTATTGTTTCTCAGAAGTTAAAAGTAACAGGGTTAAGTAAAGTCTCGATAAAGTAATGTAACGAAATACATAAACTGTGTATACAATTATGTGAATGCTAAATATGTATTCACACATTCGACCTAGAATCATAATTATATTGTTATTAAGTACTACAATTCCAAGACCTAAAAGCCTTATTAGGAATACTGTTTTAGACAGTATATCGAGGGGTGAAAAGCTATTTGACTTAAAAATCTATTTTAATCGAAAATATTGCTGATTCCAAATATGTGTACAAGTCGATATCGCCCAAAAATGTCGTTTAAGTCAAATAGCCTTTCACTCCGTGATATATATTAAAAAATTGTATCGAAATATTAGGTCCAAACCTAAAAGATAAGTAATTTTATTCCGATAATGAAGCGGATTCAAAAAGTATCTCATGGCTGAAGTAAAGATGGCTGAAGTATGGCTGATTTGAAAGTCGTAACGCATTGTATGGAGATTGGAGTACACTAACTCGCCACTAGAGGCGCTTTATAATTTACCATGTAAATGTCGTAGTATAAGCAAGTAAAAATATTTTTACTAGATTTTATTTGTATGATATAATTGAATCTTATTTGATCTTAAAAAATTCGTTGAAGACATATTAATTTGTACAAGAATGCTTAAGGCTTTTATTGTTATTTCATAATATTCGTCCTCGCATCGAGGTAGTCACTCGCCTCAAGGCCGCCCCACGCTTTAAGGCTAACCCACGCCTCCTCTCTGACAATTAACTAAATGTTTTCAACTGCCATTCGACTGCTTTACTTAGGGTCGAAGATAAAAGAGCCTGTCGGGGCCTAGGGCGGTGTTATTTTACATAATCACCTCCTATTACCAAAGAGTGAAGACGCTGGCTAAGCGGAATTAGATCTCTATTGAATGGTTCTCTCCTTTAAAAAGTTTGAAAAACATTTTAAAATTGTTATTCATTCGCTGAAAAATAAGGCTTATCTTTCTAAATTAAATACTTACTATACTTTCGACGGAAACTTTTCAAAATCCTCCTTTATTATACACTAGCGGCCCGTTCCGGCTTCGCACGGGTATAATATATACTCTATATTACTCAGTGATAGTAGTGATAGTAGATAGTGATAGCAGCATTCCGAACCGGTGGTAGAATCTGACTATTTGTAAGTGCTCTTTGGCATACACGAATAAAAATAATTTGATTTGATTTGATAATGTAGCTTTCTAACGGCAAATTAACTATTGAAATCGATCCAGGAGTTTTTAAGTTTATTCGTTAGGTACATACAAAAATCAAATATTTCCTCTGTATCATATTATATTTATATTAATTAATTAATATATAATAACTAGCTGACCCGACAAACTTCTTAGCGCCTTAGAGTTTAGTGATATACGAAAGCAGTGCCAATTGTGAATCTACCCGGTAGGTCCAATTGTGAATCTAAACCATCCAGGAACTCATTGAAATTTCACACAACATTACATCCAAATCGGTCCAGCCGTTTAGGAGGAGTTTAGAGACATACACACGCACACGTACAGTAGAATTAAAGATAGTATAGTAGATATGATAGTATATCTATAGCCCAAAACGCCTACTTTTAAAATGATTGGATTACGAGCTTGGGCGAAGAGCCTTTTAATATAAGGAACCCTGAGTATTTGGAGCTTATTAAGTATTCGATTGGAGTGCAGTACTCTCCGCAGTCCGCGGGTATTCTATTTGCGTGTGACAGCCCAAGATTAATGTCCCGCGTAGCTCTTCCATTAGTAAATTAAGATTTTGTTTTATCTGTGACGCCCCAATTTGCATAATTGAGTCGAGGAAAACAAATAAAAATTAGGTATAAACTTTATTTGTACTTTATTGTGATGAACACTAGGTATACTTTTGGTATAACTTAATTTTTGTGCCACCTTGAGGAGGGTGTTTGGAGAAATTATTTTTACCTAATAATCTCAGTGTAAGTATATTCTAGTACATAATGTACGATTTTAAAAATCTTACAGCACGGCGACGCGCTGGCCTACTGGCGATCTCCCAGACTGTTTTTTGTTTAACAATAGACCACTCGGTTCGGAAACGGTCTTTTCGGAATTAGCCCTGGCCTGGGTGTAACTGGGAACGCTTAGAGTCCATTGTATGATACCGATAGAACAAGCGTTGTTTACTTAAGGCGCATACGATGAGTATATGTTGTATGGCGATATTAACACATATTTATTTATTTATTCTTATCAGCGGTACATTTTTACACGAATTTATCCTGTCTGGATGTAACTGTGATCGCTCCTAGTTCATTAATACATTATGTGGCGATGTTATTTTTTTAGAGCTATAGAAATTTGCAATTTATTTTATATCAAATTAATTGTTCTATTATACAAATTTTGTAGAAATTAACATAGAATTTACTAATATAGTGCTGCGCATACGTTATACAATTATAGCTAGCAGTGGTAGCCTCGTGGGCAAGAACGCCCGCCTTGAACGTAAGGGGTGCAAGTTCAAATCCCGGGCCCGCACCTCTGAGGTAATTTTCATGTGCGAATGTAATTTTCAACAATGATTACCACTTGCTGAACGGTGAAGGAAAACATCGTGAGGAAACCTGCACGTCTAGGCGTGTGAAGTTCATCAACCCGCACTGGGCCAGCGTGGTGGACTATGCCCCAAATCTCCCTCGTATTGAGGGGGAATGTGCCCGATATAATGGCAATAGGCTCGCCCCCTATTACATTGGGACCAAAATACATCAGCGAAGAGTGGGCGCACTACAGTGCACCTCTGCCTACCCCTTCGGGGAATACAGGCGTGATGATGATGATGTATTTAGCTATGAATAAGTAATAAAATTGTTATAAGTAGTATACGTAAGTGCATGCCTATTATAAGCAACTACGGAACGTTGGAGCAAATTGCTAAATAGAAAATGTTAGCTACATTTCCCGCTTCGTCTGCATCTCTCCTGGGATACATGAGAGAACAGCGCACAGGTAGTTAATTCTCAAATAACTGGAAACAGTAGTAAATTCTCATTAGATACAACATTCTACACTTCTCTTAATTACATAGTTTTATAATGTACGTTGCAAATGGCTGACTATTCCGATGATAACTATTATAAATGCAGGGTACAAGCAAATAACAGGGAATATCATAATTCATGAATTTTGAGAAAAACCAATTTGAAATTTCAACATTTCTAACAATTCTTTAGTTTGGCCATAAACAAAACTGCATTTTTAGCGTCATCTGTTAACTTTTTTACAATTACAATTCAAAATACCTTACACAAAATATGCAAAAAAAAAACAAAAAAAAATATGTGACATTCCCTGTTATTTGCCTGTACCCTTCAAATGTTTTATAAAACATAAATAAATAACATAAATAAAACCTTCGTACTGGTTGATTTGAACTATGAATGTTTTTTGTTACTCAGTTTTATAGTATAACAGCATACATCGACGAAGTGTGGGTGTGCTGACGTGCACCACTGTGTTCCCCTTCGGGGAATACATGTGTGATGATGTATACTTACGAGTATTTTAATTCTATAAAGGTAAGCTACGAAATGGGGGAAGAATATTTTTTTATTTAAATATTGTGTTTTCTTTGTGTAATTCAGAACGATCGGAAAACCGCAAGAACATTCTTATAATATACCGAGAGGTGAAAAGTTTATTTTACTTAAACGACACTTTTAGCCGATATTGTCTTAAATACATATTTAGAATCAGCTATTTTTTTTTGCATCGAATGATGCTCTATGCTTTTCTGTAAATTTAAAAAAATGTCGCTTTCGTCAAATAGCCTTTCACCCCTGGATATGGTGTCTTATGGATTTTGCAGATAGCTATCTATTTATGGAACTATTTCCACCCAGATGTTAGGAGGCTTAGTAAAGTACCGTAAAGTGGCCATTAAACCAACTCTGTGACATAAATATTAAAATTCTATGATAAAAGCCACGTATTTATGTATGTATTTACATGTATGTGTACTTTTGAAACTATTTACTGTCAGTATCTATTATTAAGTACTCCCCCGCCTTAATCCTAGATCCTAGATCCTCTCCATCCTAAGGTTGCCTGGTAGAGATCGTTATTAGTGATAAGGCCGCCCATTGTGACACTCTGTGTAAACTGTGTGTAATGTTCATACTTTTTGGCGTGGAACAATAACGAGTTATCTGTCTTTCTATCTGTCAACACGTGTCAAATTTCACTCACGCTGATTCATTTCGTTGAGATTTTTTTTTTTTACGAGTTAATTCAGTTAATTTTGATATTGGCAAACATTTTAATACGCCTCTTTTGCCGCTTTTTTTTTTTTGAATGGACTACTCTGTTGGCCGTGAGGTGGCCTTTACAGCTTTACCGGAGGAGTGGCGAGCGCAGAGTGCACTCCAACCAAGGCCTTAAGGGTGGAAAAGGGTGGCAACTAGCTCAAGGGCGCCACAGAGGGCACGACCTCGGCTTGGGCAGTTACCGTGAGGGGAGAGGTAGTGACTGTGCTCCTAGGTGCAAAGATGCATTTACGAGCGGAAGAGGGGTTCCTCGACCTCGCCGGCGAGATCGGTGTCTGTTTAAGGCTTGGTTGGTTCGCTTTTGCCGCCTCAGTGTGCGAGGGTCTTAACAGAATTTAGGGCAACAGTGGCGTAGGCTGCCGCCTTAGATCTAGAATAGATCGCTATGTTTGATTTGTGATTGACGTTCTAATAATGTCTAGAAAATTGTTACTGAACTCATGATACACTGATAATATATCACAGAGTAACATAGGGTATATTAGAAACCCGTGCGAAGCCGGGACGGGCCGCTAATATTGTATAAAAAATTACTTACTAGTTTTCGATAAGTAAAATTGACTTATTATTTAAAAGTGAAACATAGTATGCATATATTTTCATTATGTGCTTTGCGTTTCTACGTAAATAAAAATATCTATAGTATGTGTTCCAAATTCAAATAATACACACGCTTGCATTAAATCCTTTAACTTACATTGAAAACGGCGCCAATTTGTCTCAACATCTAGATATCCTGAACGTGTTTCCGAAGAATGAAATACAGTGAAAAGAGTTTCAGTTCGATATTATTGTGTACGAACTACGTAGCCAGTACATTAGCTCCTCTATACAGCGGCGCGGGCGGGGCGGACGTGAACTAGAGTACACGTGAATTTTGTGTGTAAGTGCCTGTTACGGGTACGGGTAGTGTAGTGCAGGTTAGGGTTGTAAAACAGGTTTCATTATTCGATATTAAAAAAAAAAGACACCTCGCATTGTTTAATTTTTGTCTATGGTATATAGATCATAGACTGCCACCATCAACTTTCCTTCTATCATAAGCTTCATCTCTGTATTTCCCGAAAGGGTAGGCAGAGATGTACTGTAATGCCAACACTTCGCTGATGTATTTCGTTTCTAATGTAATAGGTATAAGGTCTATGGTGTAAAGTACAAAATTAATAGAAAATGTTAGAGCTAGTAAAAACTTAAGATGTCAAAAATCTTAGTAAACACAATAATAAAATATATCTGACTTCATACATTCGTTTACAATAAGCTAAAGAGCTTGTATTTTAAGGGTTGGTATATATATTAATATAAATAAAAGAAAATATAAAATAAAAGGGCCGTTTAAATGACATTAACATTAAGTTAAGAACAGCAATACGTTATGTTTGGCCAAGTTTGGTTTGTGTACCAATAGTATATGCATCATGGTATGGATATATTTACTGTTATAAAACTTGTGAATGTGTCAACCCTAGGAATCCGCCACAATAAAATCCCAAGCTGAAAAGAAATTCAATTCGAACGTACAGTAGGTACAGCCGATACTTACATACCTCGTACATTATTTGGGCCATTGGAAAACGGATTATGTTTTAAAACACGCTTTTATCCTCCTTTCTTTTACTTTTGCGTGCTGCATTTATCATACACTCATTTTTATAATGTATTCTGTGAACTAATATGGAGAGTTTGAGACTTTGTTATCTCTCTGTTAATCTTAAAAAGTCTCGTATCAAATAAGTTTTCGTTGTGATGTCAGAAAATCAATATGATGTTTTTCTAGTAAGTGCGCTTAAGCGCTCGTTAGTTGGTTAGGATTAAGCCCTGAGCAAACTGGTGCGTCAAAACGCACGCTGAAAATTTGTTGCCAATACCGAAACTAAACAAACTGTATTGACTCATAGAAAATGTATTTGTCAACGAAATGCCATTGACTGAGCAAGCGTATTTTGAAGCCAGGTCGTGTAGCTTTTACCACAGAAATTCAATGTTTGTGTATATTGACACAGAATTCGTTTTGGTTTTGGCAAAAAAAATTACAAGCGCGTCTTGAAGCCCAGGGCGTTATGAGTAGCTTTTTGTTTTTGTGATGTTCAAGTCCATGCTCCGTTGCTACCAATTTTATGAAAAGTTACTACAAATTTATACAAATTCTAATCCATCTACAAAGAACTTATAACGAAAATTTTCAGTAGGTACAACAGTGTTCTATTCTATAATATGACTAATGGATTGCAATAAAAAAAAGAAAACGTGTTCCAAGTGTTCCAAGGTAACTTCTGCTTTAAAACTTTTCGGCGTGAAGGAAATGTCATTACCTGTGAGTGCAGACTCTAATGCATGTTGCATTAGGTAATGGGCGGCGCGCAGCGATGTAATTGGCCGTCATTTTATATTTATGAAATATATAAGACCGATTTTATAGTCACGTTATAGCCGAAGTGCGGTTAAAGATTTGGGTGATATCTATAATGTCCCGTTGGCTGTCACACGTCTAACCCGCGCTGTCTTTTTATTAATATCAGAGGACATTTGAGCCGCACTTACAGTGAGCGAGAATCGTGACTATAAAACCAGCTTAGGATTGTGGTGTTTGATTTTTCGAATAGATACAAAAAAAGTGATATGATACGTTTAATACAACCTTCTCAGCAAACATGGTACCCCGGTACGACGGTGAGGAGTACCGTAAAGCATAAAACTCCTCACAAACATATGGTAGATTTATATCAGGTAATCATGCTCACCCAAGCGTTGGACTGACCAGATCAAGTCCACCATTGGAGGCTCAGTCAACGAATGCAGCAGGATGACCTCTTGCAGACAGCGGTGGCGAAATGTCGTGAAGCGCATTACATCTGCCCCTTCGAATACTGATACGAGTACTTAACGATCACGGCCGCTCTGTCAAGAGCGTACAGGATAAGAAGAAGAAGAATCATGCTGCAGCAATTTTTATTTAGGCTATAGAGCTTTTAGTTCCACTAATTCATGATTGCCTGGTACTGATTTAGGAGTATTAAAAGGAAGATATCTTAAGTATTTTGATAGTTTAACATGAATACGTCCAAATATTCATTGAAAAATATTGGCGTCTGTTTTATTTCACAACATTATTTAATCATTCTAATGGAGCTCTAATGGGCCTTAAAAAGCTTTTAAAAATATACTTAAAGTAATGTCGTAGATTTTTACCTCAGGTATCCAATTTTTCGCTCAAAAAATATTATAGATTTGCAGATAACTGACAATGGAGGATTTAATACTAAGCTGAGGTTTCACAGTGAGAGATATGACAGCAATTTGTTGAAAGTGTTGGTGTTGCTTTTTTTACTATTTTATTGACAGATTTTTTTCGAACGTTTTCTGAATATTTAAGTTACAAGATCTGGTAAATAGGATTTAATCTGAGTAAAAGTGAGACGAACAAAATAAAATGCCCATAAGTAGTCACAGTTAAAGTTATTATCGACATGGTTTATTTTCTTATTAACCCTTAAGTTATAGAAAGTAATGATCAATTTACAGTGGCAGTGTAAAATTAATATAAGTTTAGGGTCTGCATTAACCGATTTAAAAGATTACTCGTCAAATTAAAAAGTTTAGGTACAAGAATGTCTACGGACCCTTCTAAAAACTCGAACTTCGCAAATTGGGATCGAACTCGTACTGTTGTGAACATTCTTAGGACGATTTCTTATCAGTTTTCACTCGACTGAAGGGCTTTCACTGGACTTGAGTAATTGGAACATAGCTGGCTCTATACAGGGTGTTTCAGAAGTCCGAAATAATACTTAGACGTTGGCATCAGTATCGGGTATACAACTAAATGGTATAAAAATTTGATCGAAATTCGACCATGTTTTTTACATCTTTTTTTTCGTCGTCAATTTCTAAAACTCGCAAAACCTCGAGTCGTATATAAAATTTGAATGTTCTGTTTTGTGAATATTGGTTGAAACCCCTCATAACTGTTGTTTACACTGCTGAATAGGGTTATAAAACGCCAGAATACCATTCTTGTGACAAATATTCAAAGGTCTGTAACTCAGAAACTATGATACTTATGTATGATCTGTCGTCACCAAACATCCGTATAAGCTACCGTATATGTACTTTAGACCTTACATAGACCTTTGTTGCAGTGTAAACAACAGTTATGAGGGGTTTCAACCAATATTCACAAAACAGAACATTCAAATTTTATATACGACTCGAGGTATTGCGAGTTTTAGAAATTGACGACGAAAAAAAAGATGTAAAAAACATGGTCGAATTTCGATCAAATTTTTATACCATTTAGTTGTATACCCGATACTGATACCAACGTCTAAGTATTATTTCGGACTTCTGATATACCCTGTATAAGTCAGACAGTATGCTATGTGATAAATAATTTGGAAACTTGAAATCGCTACTTGAAGGCCCGACTAAGTCTATCCAAAATATAAAGATATTTAAATGCATAAATATACTTAATATATAAATAATTTACAATGATGCTTTTTAAGTTAGCAGTGGTAGTGGACAAACGCACGCCTTGCAATCAAAGTGTGCAGGTTCAAACCCCGGCTCGCACCTCTGGAATTTATGTGCGAATCTCATTTTCATCCGAGATTATCACTTGCTATGAAACGGTGAAGGAAAACATCGTGAAAAAACCTGCACCTCTGAGTGAACTTGACTAGTTTTCGATAGATGTGTGAAGTCTGCCAACCCGCACCAGCGTTGTGGACTATGGCCCGAATCTACCTCGCACTGAGGGGAGCCCTCTGTCCAGGAGTGGGACGTTAAAAGGGCTGTAGTAGCTTTATAAAACGTAAAAATGTGATAATTAATAACGCTGTCCATTAATTTGTAGCTTATGTATGAGGGTCGATTAATAAAATGTCTTGTATTCATATCAATAAGTGGGGTTAGCACGCATGTGAAGACTAAACCTCGGTCACGGATTTGGTCTTCTGTCTTATTTTATACGAGAGAAAGGGAATATAATACAATAGTCTTTGAAATAAGTGTATTCTTGGCGCATATGCTACAGCTACAGGATGGCCCTATTCAGTAAACGGTGAATTAGACATTTTTTTATGGAAATAAATTGACAGCCAACACGATGATGAGAAATAATATATGATGGTATAATTTTATTTAAATATATGTAATATTATAAAGAACTCGCACCTCTGGGTTCCATGTGCGAATCTCATTTTCATCTGAGATTATCACTTGCTAAGAAACGGTGACGGAAAACATCGTGAGGAAACCTGTGTGCCCGGTATAATGGCAATAGGCTCGCCCCCTATTACATTGGGACCAAAATACATCGGCGAGGTGTGGGCGCACTGCAGTGCACCTCTGCCTACCCCTTCGGGGAATACAGGCGTGATGATGATGTATTTTGTATAAAGAACTTGGCCATTGTTATAACTGCATTTATTAAAACTGTAGAGTCAATGCAGAATCAAGCGCCTACGGCTTTTAGTGCGGCAATCAATAATACGAAACATGTTGCGCGATAGATTTTATAGTACTTTATGTACTTGCTGTAAACAATCTCAGATTAGTCTGTTTAATAATCGTATCATATGTAAAAGGACTTGTTGATAGCTTATATTTCGTCATAATATCATCGTCATTATGAAAATATGTAGACGAAAAAACCGGCCAAGTGCGAGTCGGACTCGCGCACCAAGGGTTCCGTACCACTATCTAAACGACAAAACAATCACGTTTGTTGTTTGTTGTTATACCGGCAACAGAAATACATCATCTGTGAAAATTTCAACTCTCTAACTATCAGGGTTCATAAGATACAGCCTGGTGACAGACGGACGGACGGACGGACAGCGAAGTCTCAGTAATAGGGTTCCCGTTTTACCCCTTGTGTACGGAACCCTAACAAATAGTAGAATTAAATAAAAAGTCTCTACCACTGAAGATAACCCGACTACCTTTATTAAAAACCCCAACTCATGTATAAATAAGAACCTCATTTTCGTCATAAATTCTTGTCCTCAAAGCAAATCTTACAAGCGGCTGCTACGAGCTTTCTAGTTATATTAAAGGATGTAGGTACTTTATCTTTTTAAAAGGGAGCTTGTGTATCTTATAAAGGTTTAGTTACTATATTTTATCCAATGAAGGTATTAATAATTATTTATACTATTAGGCATGCTTAATAAGATTCGTTGAAATAAGTATTTGTGCATGCTTGTCCAAATTAAATGTAGGTACCACCTGTAAAATAATAAAGTTACACAATAATACTAGACTTGGATATGGAACTTCAATATAATCTCGAGTTATTAGTAGCGTATAGTTAGGTAGGTCTCTAAATATTATAATAGCCTATGTATTTGCATACTATTGTAGTTTGCAATAATGAAAACTTTAAAAAAATTGTCTATGGCCAGTTTCTTAAAACAAAATTAAATATCATTGATACTCATAAAAAAATAAAATAAAAAAGGAGTAAGTTTTATGATTTATTCCACTTAGATTAATTGCGTATATCAGTAATATGTTTTAAATGTATAGTTATGTACGAGGCTACTTCCATCCAATTTCTGTTGAGGAAATTCAAACATCCGCGTGTAAGTCTCAAACGGAAATTCGGATTTCAGTCTGAAGCCGAAGATGCGACCCAGTTTGATGGACAGAGTAACATTAATTTTATTTATTTATTTTTAATTTGCTACCCTTATATTATAATTTTCTTTGAATTTTCTGTTTAATATAAATTAATCAAATACCTATTTAGCAAAAAAATTTACAAATTTTAAATCACTTTATTATCAACGATATGATTAATTTTGTTTATGAATTGTGAACCACGAAGAAGGTATTAATTTAATTAAAAAAACGGAAGACTAGTTACACCACGTAACCGGCTACCAGACTATTATTGGTAGGCAATCCTGAAGGTGTATCCTTGCACCATTCGTTACTTGTATCCATACACTACTTCTTTATCGAAAATTAAAAAAAAAAGGTAAAATGTAGAGTTTTGTGATAGAACCCTTTTTTAAAAAAAAATTGGGCTCTATCTCCATGCAGGTAAAACCTTGCCAGGATGTGTAAACCAAAATCGGTTGGATTTCGGTTTACACATCCTGGCAAGGCAACCAGGCAACATAATGATAAGTAAGTTAAATTTTACTTTTATTATATTGCATTTTCCACAAAGGCTGTTGACTGTTCATTAATTACACCAGAGATTATTATCTTTATTCCGTTTTTATGAAACCCGCTGAAGGCTCTTTTATATTGCGTTGGTAAAATATGATTTAGCCTCGCAATTTAGCGGGCGCCGCGCAATTGTTGGATTACATGGATTGTTCAATTTCTTAGTGGTAAATTAATGTATATTACACTTGTTTTCTTGTGGTTTCTCGTAACGATAGCAACTTAGGATTGTGTAAACATCTATTGAAAACATAAATACCTACCTGGTTGCGTAACAGTGAATGTAAATAATAATGTGTAATTTACAGTATCAGTAGCATACAGTACAATATAATACAGTACAATATTGACAATTATCAACCCATAAACAACTAGTGCAGTAAGGAGAGCGGTCTTCACGGAAACCACAATATCAAGTGTGTTAAAGTACTACTTAGCTTTGTTTAGTACATGTCATGTACTTTCAAGATGGTCCTCGCAGCATTATCCATTGAAGTCTTATATCTTATTATTTAAAATTACTTTTATGTCGTATCGCCGCCTCATCAAACCAAAAGTAAATGAGCTGGAAGACTTCCTCATTGGGAGTTTATAAATTCGTCGGCTAAAATCTACATTGAAATATCATTTCAACCCGAAGGCGTAACACGGAAATTAGTTAGAAACAAATATTGATGGTACAGCCGTTTGTGTAAGTTATATTGAAGGGACGAAGATGGATCGGAGAGGCTACTGTCGGGAACTCATCTGTGTTGTATTGGATTTTAGACATTGTTTGAAGTTACAATAAATATTGCTGAACTCTTGGTAACTATTAATACAAGGGCCGTTTGAGTAAAATATTATGTGCAATAGCAGAACATTATATACTTGAGCGTTCGAACGAACTGCCGGTATGGGATTCCAAATACGCGTCCATTGCTTGTCAAACTAGTAACTATCAAATAGCCACCTTTACCGTGAAAATAGAGCCTCAGTTTTAAGGCAAAGTCGAATAATATAAGCATCTATGTGGTACATATAAATTTAAAAATTACATTACATTTCTCCTTTTATGTTACTATCGGATTGGATCGAGATTCGACGAGAAGATACTTGTGTTTACAAGAAACTTGTGTTTTTATAAATTGTTTTTTTTTTTTTCCAAAATATCCAAAAAATATTTTGATGTTAATCTCTAATGTAAATATAACACCAGAGTCACAGTTTATAAAATAGCTAGAAGCAGTAATTTGGAGTTGAATATGAGTCGACAAGATGCATCCTCGAGCCCCTCCTAACAGCTTACAGCTTCTAAACTTAATTTGTTCTAGTCACAGCGAGACGTGCTCTCAACTAGTGATAAACTACTTACTGATAGTTTCCCTCTAGTGCACTTGAGTTTATATTGTCGGTAAAGTTGGCGATAAAGTGGTTTATTAGTTTTGATTACGGCACGGTTAATGTAAATGAGAGTGACTGAGATTTTAATTGTTAATGCAAATGAAAATAGACCTTGTCAGCCTATGGTTTTACGCGTCCAATTTTACATGTTCTAACATTTAAATTATAAGAAGTGAAGTGATGTTTTGATCGAGTAATAATTTGATTTATCGATACTCGAAATGTTTTTCGTAAAAAAATTATATGAATGGCAGTCTGTTCTAAATTTAAAAATGAATATCCAACAACCTCATCTAAATTTTAATTATACTTTAAGAATAAGTAAGTTACTTATGTTTGTCCCTTTTGAACCGTAGTAGCTAGCAGTAAGATCTGCTTGTTCTGCGTGTTCTATGCAGTTTACTCGTGAATGTAATAAATTACATTCAGGAGTAAACTGCATAAAACACAACCCGAAAAGGAGAGTTACACTAGCTCTAGTTATAAAGCAATATCCTGTAGCAGCTAACTCACTCCAAAACTAATTTCGTCTCAGAGACTCTACGTAATGTACTCACTTATTGCGCTATATTGTTAGAGTTTCTTTGCTGTACCGTCTAAAAATTTGCTTGAAAATATTCCGAGTCAACTTAATTGGATATATTCATGACTTTATAAAAGATGTGTGTATATATGGTTATTCCTGTGATTCAAAATCTACGGTTGTTCAGCAAAGGTTTAATTACCGCAGCTGTGTAAAATAAAAACATGTAGATCGAATTTATAACCGCCTCATATTTTGAAGTTTGTTAATAATATGGGAGTTAAAACGAGTTACTGCATACTTTAAATGCCAATGTGACCATAGTGTAGATGTCAGTATTACTGGTGGAGCAAGTTTAGACAACGAAAAGGCGTCTACCGAATATCTCGCCACTAGTACACACTACTAAAAGAAGAGATATGGTTAAATATTTCAACAATTATTCTTGTACAAATTTAACGCAATATAATATTTTCATATTTAAGAATTAGAGTTTCTCAACGATGTTATTTTTAATATAAAATTATGGCACAGTTTCATATTAAAATTCCTAAAAAAATACTTATAAGAAGGTCACTCACAGATTACGTGCTCTTCAAACGAGAAAATTAAAAATCCTCTTGTCTACGAAGTTTTCTATAAGGGCTTATTCCCAACCGAGTGTTGTCACCGACGTTCATCTATTTAAGCCGACGTTGATCCGAAAAGAGTGTGAAGTGAAAAAGCTTTGAGTGTAAGCGGATTCTTTGTTTTTGCAAAAAAAAATCCATTACTTTTCTCATCATGACTGTATACTTATTGAAAAATGTTTTGAAATCAAATGTGTGTTTATTAATATTGACGTGTTTGAAGTTTCTTGAAAGGTAATCATGAAATAAAGTTGATGGATATTCGTATAGTTTCCGTAGTTTGAATTACTTCGAGTCATGGAATAATAAAGAGTTATCTATCTATCTATAATGGTTATGATGGCAACTACATCTTCAATCTTTAAAGTTTACCAAAATACGATCTTTGTCGAATCTTGTCGTAGTTAACATGATATCAAAGAGGTATTTTGTGCACGATAAAATGTTACGTAAAAGTATGACCGATCAACTGTGAAAGTGATCTCATTTCGGCGTGACTGACAAAGATATGGTCGCAAAATACATTATCACAGTCACCAGCTCCGGTAGCCGTGATCGTCTAGTGGTTAGGACCCTACGTTGTGGCCGTAGTAACCCAGGTTCGAATCCTGGTCACGGCAGTGGTAACACTGTCTCGGCGGAGCATATCTTTTGTTTTATGAATGGTACAAAATTGCACGGTATTCCGTAGAAAGCTTTTATTACTGTAAGTGTAAATAAAGCTTGTAACTGAGAATATATTGAAGGATATATTCTCCCATTCAACAGAGACACGGAAGATAATTAAAAATAACACCCTGAATATACCAAGGCAAGCAAATTCTCACTGTTTAAAAATACAATCAATGATAATAATATAAGACTGCTTATATTATTATCATTTGGCTACCACTGGGTAGCCGAGTGGTCGAACGCACGCCTTGCAATCAAAGTGTGCAGGTTCAAACACCGGCTCGCACCTCTGGGATTTATGTGCGAATCTTATTTTCATCCGAGATTATCACTTGCTATGAAACGGTGAAGGAAAACATTGTGAGGAAACCTGCCCGTCTGAGGGAACTTTGCTAGTTCTCGATAGATATGTGAAGTCTGCCAACCCGCACTGGGCCTTCAAAAACGGACTTCAAAAACCTAGGTGCACTAAAAAGCTAGAAATAACCTTATAATTCATTACATTTGAAGTAGGTGCCAATCTACGTCAGACTAGGCAAATACACACATGAAATTAGCACCGACTTCATAAAATGAAAACTGCTTGGCCGTACAATTTTAAATTTTTATGGGACTAAATGGCATCTATTCCGCATCAAACAAAAAAATAATCACGTGAATCGGATCATAATTCGCAGCGTAATCGGTGTACATACATAAAAAAAAACATAGCGACCGAATTGAGAACCTCCTCCTTTTTGGAATTGGGTTAAAAAGATTGAATGTCTACGACAGAAGTGAAACGATAACTCGAAAACGCGAATAAATTCGTTTGCATCATCGATTGCATTTCTTTGAAAAATGTGCTTCTTCTATGAGTTAAGATAGTTTGTTCTGGTATTAGTAAAATGTGGTTGCGCGCGTTTTGGCATCCAAAATTGCGCAGGCATTCAAAAGGAATAAAACACAATAACCAATCCCAAATAATAAGAAATAACGTAGAAAATATGACGAAGATCAGTTACAGGTATCATAGAGCTCTCTAGATTTAATGAACGAAACACCTTCCTATGTACTGGCAACAGTAAATTGACTCCATTTAACTAACTCAAATTTATGTCAAACATCAAGAATTTCAAAAGTTCCACACAGTTTATGTCGACACGGCTGTACCCGAAACTTTGTGACGGGGACACCATTATGTTAATGTAGGGGACGTTCATACGTACCCTCGAAACAAGTTTCTTGTTTCATTCAATAGTTTCAGATTGAAATATTAGTAGGGTACTATGAATAATAGTGTAAAAAGATATGCTCCGCCGCGTCAGTGTTGCCACTGCCGTGACCAGGATTCGAACCTGGGTTACTACGGCCACAACGTAGGGTCCTAACCACTAGACGATCACGGCTACCGGAGCTGGTGATTTACATATCCAATTTGTCCGTTACTTTGGTCAGCTTTGTGCAAAAACGTATAACGGTTGAATGAATACCTATCTTGCGCAGTCTCAAGAAGGTGGTTTTATTCGTTTTGTAAGACATCTTATTGAGTGACACTACCATTGGCTGTCTCCTTAAAAGATGGTGACGCGATGATCTAGATATCTTCTTAGGAAAACCTAGATAATTGCCCTTTGATCAGCATTAAGATATTTAGGTCTGTTTAATTTGCATTAAAATTAGATAGAGTACTCTTTAATACACACCGAATAGAGAGACAGAAAAAAGTATTTAAAAGTATACAATCAAACTAAAAACTAAACTTAATAGCTATGTCTAAATTATATATTTAAAAAAAATGAATCTCTCATGTTTGTAGGTCTTTTTCGTTTATGATTCAAAGAGTCCGGCAGCTGTTTCAAAGCATTTAACTAGTCAACTTACTAAAGTTGACAAGTTAATACAGACTCTAACTGGAACTATACTAATCTGTCCCTACCACTTACAAATTTGGTAAGATCTAGGTAAGAATAATAAAGGTGTGCCCTACGAACGACCTTAGAAACGTTACAGATAAAAAAATACCAGCTTTATGTACATTTTATGCGTTCATGAAGTATCTTACAGCCTTCTGCCATCTCCATTAGCTGTTGAGCAGTGAGGAACCACGTGAAATCCATTAGGGTTGCAAATAAAACGGCACTAACACGTACAACCCAATACCAATGCTTCGCGTGAACCGCTGATGCACCTTTACGATTTTGCGCTTTATGGACCAATAACTGGGGCTAATTTATTTCACGGTAAGAGGGTAAGTTAATGCTTTGAAAAAAATACTGTTGGAATAATATAGGATCTATGCATATGTACATAGCGCATATAAGTCGAAATGACAGTCAAAGTGTTATTTAAGGTAAGAAAATATAATCAGACTCTATGAAAAGAGGCCGGATTCACCCGCCATCTTTATATAACGTTCAGTACTCATTTTTATTAGTAATGTAGGTATATTTGTTTTTTCGTGCTATTAATTACTTGACACTGGCTGAAATACTTGCTAATCGCAGATGGAGCTATTCCTCATCTTATTCCATGAAATTTCATTAATTTCGTAAAGGAAAGTAGCCATAAAAAAGGTTTTTTTTTTCGCAATGGAATATATAAAAGTAATGTAGAAGGATGAAAACCTAAATAACAAGAATGTAGAATCAAATTGAAGAACAAGCTATATAATAAGACCATTCAAGAGGGGAAAAAGATGGCCTAATACGGATCTAACTCAAAACATTGCCTTATTTAATACTAATTACTATGCAGAAAAATAAACTCAAAAGGATATGCTCCGCCGCGACAGTGCTGGCACTGCCGTGACCAGGATTCGAACCTGGGTTACTACGGCCACAACGTAGGGTCCTAACCACTAGACGATCACGGCTACCGGAGCTGGTGTTTCAAACACCCGAAGTAAAGGTGTATATTCCGCGAAACTGGAGCACTTTCACTCGTGATTCGATACGGTGAGCGCAAGAGATTATAAAAAGTCGTTTATGCAATTACAAGCCTTTGCTTGTACGATACCATCTAAAATTGTCTGATAACCAAGTTTTTCTAACCTAACGAATAAATTTACTCACCTGTTTATCTAACTGCTAGGTGGTGGAATTATTCGCCAAATAAATTCGCTATCTAAAGATTGAAAAATCGTATTTTTACTATATGGCAGACTGTTCATCTGACGAATAAAAAATCCGCTTTTAATTTTGTTTACAAAAAAAACTTAACTCAGTAACACGAAAATCGTGATCCAGATGAAAATTTTGCGTAATTTTCTTATAGGAACGAATACCAATGCAAAGCAATACAATAATTATGACATAAGATTTCTTCCTGTTAAACAAAATTAGGTGAATCAACATTTTTGCCGATACCAAAACCAACCGTATAAACTCATGAAGAAAGCTCATTTTTCAACGAAACGTCATTGATTTTGACAAGTGGTCGCAAAGCGTTTGCTTAAAAAATTAAATCCTTTTCTATATCAACATAGAGTACATTTTCATAAAAATAGTAAGACTCAAGAATCACTACGCGCCCGCCTGCATAAACACTCAAGATGATTCATAAAAAAAAGGTATGCCCGTCTACACCATTACTAGGAGACGCTCTACGTTTTAACGTGTTGCCTAAATACAAAGTTACCAGTTACAGTGTATTATAATAACTTAAGGCATCTACTTGAGAAAATGAGCATTAAATGCTTTTAAACCTACTAAGATCATTATCACATATGCACCTATGTTTTGTTAATGGATTGCTTTATTCAATTTCAATGTTAGAACAAAAGGTACGATACGGTCAAAATTTCGAATACACGTCAGGTTTACCATACATTTTCTTTACACTTCAGTAAAGGTTTAAAAACAGTTTTACTCGTATAACGTATTTAACCCAAGTTTTTCGACAAAAGTCCCAAAATCTCTATCTTATAGAAAATTCGAATCACGCATCGGCTCGAATACACGCTTACCAGCGCTAACAACGTTATCACAACCTTCACTGTTATCTACATTCAAGGACTTTCAATTACCCAGGAAAATTGGAGATCGGGAACACCTACACTTGTTCGAGGTGCTAACAAAAATGTACACGGGAATATATGCTGTATCTTCTTCTAGCGTTGGGTTCAGAGTAGTTTGCCCATGTGTTTGAAGGGTGAGCACTTGATGGGTCGATTGCACCTCTATTCTTACGTGACGTGGACGACGTTTGTTGAAGTTTCTCAAGACCTACATCTAGGCTTTGAAAATAGAGATTTAAAAATGAAATTAGTTGATTAGGGAATATAAGGATTTGAAAAAATTGCGAATGACACTCAACTTTATTGCTATGGACATAATCTTTCGTCAGTAGATATAATTTTATATGCAGCTTGAAAATGTTCTCGAATTTCTCTCCAACAAAACTTGTTCGAATTAGACTTCAGGCATTACATGGCGTTTTTCAGAAACATTAATTACATCAAGCGTACTCAGATTACTTCCAACTTTGCCGATGCCTAAGGCTCAAGTGCAAAGTTCGGCTTGTCGGCGCTCCACGAATAGTTTTGTTTATTAACTCAAGTTTACCTTAGGTATGCCGGTATATAACCAACTTATATTACCAATTGTACGTTGTACAATATTTTTGATAATTTTCTTAAATAAATATCGGTATGCACGTCGTATAATCGCAAACTAAGCAAAGCTTGCACTATGGTTACCGTACAGTAGACTGGTTGCGATCTCGACCATTTCTAAAATTTGTCGGTGATGGGAATCGAACCACTAGACCAAGACGTCATCCAACTAACCTTTCTTTTAATTAAATTAGAGTTTCGGGGAAATTTCGCTTATCCTCGGGAGTTTCGAGGGCCAAACCTCGGCGTCTTTATTGAAGACCGCTGTAGATCCGGCTTACGGGATGACAAGTGGTGAAATAAGCAGTAGCATTAGACCCAATAAAATATATTTTTTTTATATTCAAAACCGGATGCTCGCTTTGATAACTTACAAATAAGTATCACAGTATTTGAATAAAAATATTTAGAGTATTTGTGAATTCGGAGAGGTTCACCGCGATCAATCATAAGGCTGTATTCAAATCAGAGTGGCGTACAAACAGGATAATGTAAATATTCGCGCCAAGATCCCCCACCGTCTGCCTCGCGCCTATTGAGGGCTGTGTCAATATTATTAGGCGTTTCAAATACACATTGGAAATTTGAAATAACGCCACAATTATATCTATACATGTAATTTTATTTATAATATTGTGGGGCATTAATGTGAGCTTGTGGAACATATAATTCGCTAGACTCTAACTAGGAGCAAACGATGTCCATTTTTTTATGCCACAGTAAAAAAACCCGGCGAAGTTGGACTCGCACACGAAGATACGTACCATTATCTACAAAAACGGCAAAAACGTGATTGTTTGTTGTATGGGAGCCCCCTTAAATATTTATTTTATTCTGTTTTTTAGTATTTGCTGTTATAGCGGCAACAGATATACACCATCTGTAAAAATTTCAACTCTCTAGCTATCACGGATCATGAGATACAGCCTGGTGACAGACGGATGGACGGACGGACAGCGAAGTCTCAGTAATATGGTTCCCGTTTTACCCTTTGGGTACGGAACCCTAAAATAGACGACTATACAGGTGACTCTATAACTACCCTGGCTAGAGCCAAACTATAAAGAGCCGTTGTGTTATGGATATTATGTACATATAGCAAACCCCAATCAAATTACGATGAATCAGTCACTTCAGACTTAACTAATCAGTTGCGGTTATGATTCGGGAATTCTATGAATTATGGAGGCATAAATGTTCAAACACGTTTATGTTACGTGTGCAGGCATTTATTATTTCATCAAACACACTCAAACTCGATTGCTCGTATATACAGCAGGGTCAACGCTGCAATCACTGTGCCGAGCGAATTAACTAGACTTTTATTAAAATTATACTCTGTATCAATATACATAATGATTAAATATCTGCAACACAAAACACGCGAATAAATTCATCAATTCAATCATCCCGTCATCGCTGAAATTTCGTTAAAAATGTGTTTCTTTTATTAATAAATACATTTTGTTTGGGTATTAGCAAAAAATTGATTGCTCGTGTTTTGTTGACATGATTTATGTCACGTATTATGTAGCGTCGAGTCACTCACTCACTTTCTTAATTTATATGAGAGAAAGAGACAAATTGATATATCACATTTTGACTTATCACAATTGGCTGTCTTAAAAATGCAGAGTGAACAGACATATTTTGTTTTATTATCATGTAATATCATGATAACCCCCTTACCACCACTCTAGAAGCAATGTTATTATTATTACTTTTATTTTATGACAGTTAAAGCCCCCAGCACACTGCGGCGTCAAATATGTAATATGTCAAAAGTTGACAGTTATGCACTAACAGTGTTTTATTTCACCGAATAATAAAAATGAATAAATTCTAGATTTTTTTTAACAACAAATATTCAGAATCTACAATGAGTTTAAAAAGTAAATACGAACAGCGCAATAATTAAGTTAGCATTGTTAATTAACGTCAGTAGGCAATAAACTTTATTGCTTCCAATTCATAAAGCTTTTGTTCAATTTTGCATTACAGACCTAACTAAGATTAGATTAGGCACCTAAGTAAGAATTGTTTTATTTATTTATTTTACACACAAAACAGGTTACAAACACTGATTACTCTATAGTGAAAATAAGGGTGCTAGGACATGATTGTAACCCAAAAACTTGTGTTTCGGTTAGCATTAATATGTGTAAATACGAGATAGGTAACATGCTAATGAATATAATAAAGGTTAAACCTAAAATTAAAACTAAGCCTTAACTTAAAGTAACAATCAGAAATAGAAGAAAAACATACTAACTAATTAAATAAAATGTTAGAAATAAATATTATAGCTACTTACCAATTTTTTTACCAATTTCTAATTTTTAAGATATTGTAGATCTGTCTTTTATAGGTACATAAACTATTATTTCCAAGTATATCTAAATCAAGTTCGTTTCAATCAATTTTAACGGCAGTTGCACCCAGAAAAGCAAGCAAAGGAATGTGCCTTTTTTATTTCGTACCCTGTGTCAATTATTATAAAGATTTGATTTCTGTAGTATAATCCACGTAACCATGCGTCAAAATTCGCTCACGTCGTCGATAATATCTCGTTCGAAAACGATATATATTGACAAAAAATTTCACGCACGAGCATTGACACCGGGGGGGGGGGGGGGTAAGTATTTTGTACTTATGCTACATCCTGTATAATAAGTTATAGGTGCCATGCTTACAAGTGATTTATGTCTAAAATAACAGTGATATTTTCCTCGCGTGATGTTTAGTACACTGTGGCGTCTTATATCAAGGAAATAACATTCTTTCTCCAGCTATAAATTGATCGAGACCCCGCGACGTGTTTGTTATCGCCGTTATAAATAAGTGTTCACACAAAACTGATGACATAAAGGATTCTTTATAGTTCACTGTTCCTTTTGTCGTGTAAATGTTACAAATATTAGCCTACGTTACGTTCTTTACTTGCAGTACAGTCGATTTCTTATATTCAAATGACGCGTCGTGCTCTAACGGACTGTAGAATTCTGAACAAGATGTTAATCATAACTATTCGTATAAAAGAAGTTTCGTGGGCAACTCTCCTGGTGTATGTTACGGTCCGTTATTCGTGTATATAGGAATTTAGCATTAGTGAAAATCATTTAGATATACAAAATTATCTATAAAATAACAGGTACTTGCAGTGGTTGCCTCGCGGGCAAGAACGCCCGCCTTGAACGTAAGGGGTGCAAGTTCAAATCCCAGGCCCGCACCTCTGAGATAATTTTCATGTGCGAATGTCATTTTCAACAATAATAATAATTCTTAGACCAAATATAAATATTAATATCCCACCGTATTTTATGTATTTTACATAATATATTATGTATTTATACCTTCCCCCACCATGTCTTGCTTGGCCAAAAGCCCGCAGATATGGTTATTACCCCAATCACCTGGGAGAACAAATTTGTTAACACAAAATAATAATAATTTCTTTATTTCAGCCAAAAAAGCCATATCCATATACAAATACTAGAGGTACAATGAGATAAGATAATGTAAAAATAAAAAATAAAAATGTAAAAATAATATTATATAAAAAGATGTTACCAATAAAATATAAACAATGATTACCACTTGCTGAACGGTGAAGGAAAACATCGTGAGGAAACCTACACGTCTGTAGAAAGGCGTGTGAAGTTCACCAACCCGCACTGGGCCAGCGTGGTGGACTATGGCCCAAATCTCCCTCTTATTGAGGGGGAATGTGCTCTGTATAATGGCAATAGGCTCGCCCCCTATTACATTGGGACCAAAATAGATCAGCGAAGTGTGGGTCCACTACAGTGCACATCTGCCTACCCCTTCGGGGAATACAGGCGTGATGATGTATGATGACTTACTGTTATTTTATAGATTACATTGTAATTAAGTTACAATAGTAAACTGTCTGATTGAATTTGCATCAGAAGAATATTTATAAGACGTTTATAAAAAGTATTGAAATGTTTAGACTGTTGTGAAAATTTTAAAATAATGTTACACCGCATTTCCAAGACAAGCACAGAAATATTCCAATATAGTATATAAATGTGTGTATGGGATTGGTAGTCTATATTTTTAGGTTAAATCCGTTAATTAATAAAACGTGTAATGAGTACCTTACCTATAACAGTAATAATTTGGCTAATTGGACTAATTCAGAACGAAATTATTTTTAATGTATTCATGCAAAAAAGACTGTTACGCGTGACAAATCTCGAATTCTCTTAGACTTGTTAAAATAGATCATTTAGACTCATTAATGAGATGAAATCTAGTTAAGGAGCTAAAATGAATCTGCATTAAATTAAATCTGTAATGAGACCATGAAGATGAAATTCAACTAAACTTATTAGAGTACATTGACCGCGTTTGTTTGAGTTCTGAAAACGCCATTGTTTTCTAGGAAAAGCCAGTTCACAAAATATGAAGATTGAGTACTAGTCTAGTACTAGTCTAGTACTCGCCTCTAGAGGCGAGATGATATATTTAAAAAAAAATGAGTACTAGAAATTCTTGTAATTTGGGTACCGTCATGGTTATGTAGATAGCAATTCCATGTATTATTTTGGTTTGTTTTACTTTTGACATGAGAAAATTCCTGTAATCTGATAGAAATTTGCCTCAGGCAGCCTACAAATTGCACTAGATTGAAGTTGAGAGAATAAAATAAACTTACAGTGGAAATATTGATATCCCAGCATTTAAAAACGAACACAATCGCGTAGCGGAGCTTTAGATCTTTCAGTATACGAACGGAACTCGCGACGCCTACACGCCGCCGCGTAGCCCGCCCGCCCTAGCTCGCGGCGAAGCTACGACGCGATATTACGGAAATCTAAACTCAAACTAAATACAGCCTCTTAAAAACAAAACATTCGAATTTTAAATTGCGCTGTCATTTTTCAAATGTGTTTCCAAATTCAATTTTTTTAATTTAGAGATGTGTCTTTTCGATTAGAAAACTATAAATATATTTTATATCGATTACTGGACAATGCAATGTGATTTAATATTGAATCGATCGTGTATGTTAATTCTAAAATAAATTTGTGGTATGGAAGAGTGGGCTTTGGAGCGGAAAGGCGGATCGAAACGGCAGACCGGCTCTGAATTTGTTTGGTTTGGTAAGTCGCTTTGATATATGTATTCAGTGAGTCAGGGATGCGATCGGTTACCGAATATCGTATCTTATCTTTATGATTAGATATTATGTATCGATTTTGAATTATTTTATTACAAAATACTTTGTTATTTGTATTTCGCGAGTTTTCAGGATACAAAAGTTATATCATATCAAAGTTACGCATTTCAAAGTAGTAACTATCCACCGTATTTACTATTATTACTTGACACTGGCATAATACCCGCTAAGTTTATAGGAAAACATACTCATTCGACGCAGAAAATATCGCTGATTCCAAATATGTACATGTATGACTTATATATTCATTATTTTCGTTAGCTGCCGTTAAAATTACCTTATTAAATCCCAATTTTATATAATTTTGAATACAATCCTACAAAGTACTTATAACGATATAATTCAGTTTAATTTATTTTGTAATACCAGTGCTGATACAACTAAAAAGTATTTTATGTTGAGTTTGTGACCATTTTTAGAACAATATAAAAAATATGGAGTGCAAATTAAAAATATGTAATATTCAGGACACACCCGCGTTGTTTCAGTCGGGACGGTAAATAAATATTTGTCATGTCTGACGGTCACGGTGGCGGGTGAGTGCTGGGTGTTGGACACGGTTCCTGCGTCATGCCGAGAACATGGCGAGGCTAATGTTTGTTGTCCAATACTCAGTTGTGGACGAAACATATTGAGGCAGTATATCATACGTACATCCATATTACTAATGTTACGGTTTTATTTGAAAAATAAACAAGTGTCTACTATAGCTATTAAAACGCTTGTTCCTTTAAATTGGGACCGAAATACATCGGCGAAGTGTGGGTGCACCGCAGTGTACCTTTGCCGAATACAGGCGTTGTTGTATACTACTATAGGTTTCTTCAGAAAAATACCATAGCAAATGATGATGTAGAAATATTAAGAAGATTATTTATTTTTAAGATAGGTAGATGCTTAAAACTTATGTAATAAATACTTGCAACCTTACGATTCATTTACAGTGGCATTATAAATTAATTTTAATGTAGCAGGTAGAGGGAATAAAATTTACATAACCCTTGTGCTAACCCTGTCAAATTGTTTTTTAAATTTCACGTAGGTACCCATCAGGGCCAAATATAAAAAAGTTACTCCATAATTTTTGAATAAATAATTTATTGAAAACACCCATATAATAATTATTTTTAACTATCAGAGGGAATTAGATAGGTATGATTGCTCATACCTATGTAATATCCCTTAAACGTAAGATTGACAGAGTCTTCGTATTCTGACACCCAGATCATATTTACGCCCCAATAAAGTTAAGGTTAAACCTACAAAGCTCTTAATGCGATCACAGGCCACCAGACAGGCAATAAAACCATGGGATTGCTGTAAAAGTCAATCACAAGAACCGACGTGAACTGAACAAAGCTAGTTTCAATCTAATAAATAGAACTGGATTGCATTTAAAAGTCGTGACTACAAGAATAAAAAAAACATAGAAAACCAAATGATACCCTTCTTCTTCAAAGCCGTTTAAAAAGATAATCAAACGATTAAACTACTACTGTACTATTGTTTTCTTATATTTACGCGAATACTACACATTGAAATAAAACTATTTTAAGGATTTTAAGGATTATTATTTTAAGGAAAATAAAATAGTAAATAAACGCGATAAAATCCGTAAAATAGTTTTATTTCAATGTACTACTGTACTAGGTAGGCCAGTTTTGCAGATTGTTTTATTTTAAAGATTTATTTTTATTTTACAGTTAAAACTGAATACTACTCTGTTCCATATAACCCCCTCCCCCCTACCCCCATGACCGTGACCATATGCGGCCAATGCAGGAAATAATATGAGTATATAAAATAATAAGAAACAGCACCGATTCTGTCACCAACCAACAATGATAAGGATCAGCGCACAGCACACACATTTTTCGCCAATACCAAAATTAAGTGTTTCATTTTAGGGTTCCGTACCCAAAGGGTAAAACGGGAACCCTATTACTAAGACTTCGCTGTCCGTCCGTCCGTCCGTCCGTCTGTCACCAGGCTGTATCCCATGAACCGTGATAGTTAGACAGTTGAAATTTTCACTGATGATGTATTTCTGTTGCCGCTATAACAACAAATACTAAAAAACATAATAAAATAAATATTTAAGGGGGCTCCTATACAACAAACGTGATTTTGTTGCTCGTTTTTATAGATAACGGTACGGAACCCTTCGTGCGCGAGTCCGAATCGCACTTAGCCGGGTTTTAGTATTAGAATTTCTGTGGTAAATGCCCCCACGCGTCAAAATTCGTACGCGCTGTCAGTGTGGTTTAGTTGAAGAATGAAATTTTTCTATGAGTCAATAGAGTTTGTTTTGGTATGGCAAAAATAAATTCGGGCGTTGTGTCGATTACTTCTCAGTGTGCGGGCTTAACGCGCTACGCCCGGACTGACAGTCAATTCACGGCGACAATATATGGCGATATGGTATTGATATATCCCAGTCGGTACAGTCAGGGCCGTTCTTACCCGGGGGTTCAAACCCCGGCAGAAAGTCCTAGGGGGCACAAGCCAACCGCTATAAATTTCGATAGGTACTGAGACCACACGAGTGGAGCCACGGGCGCAGCTAGTTCAGTATACATTATGATGTTACATAGGTATTGTTATTGTTTTTTTGGTTGGTTTCGCAGATTAACTTTCACACCTCGGAGCCGAATATGCTTTAAGTCGGCCCTGGGTACAGTAGCCTGTCTTGTTAAGTACGTGTATTCATAGTATAGAACAGGATACTCTGGCAAATGGCTTGAATGTTTATGTCTGTATAGGTAGGTACGAGATCGTATTGTACATCACTGTCTTCTAACAGTAATCTACCCACAGAGCCAGTGAAGTGCACAGAGACATGAGCGAAGCTTGTAAACTTATTGAAGTCGGATAACAAGAGTTTTGATAGCTTATAGAGATTTGGCGCCGCGATACAAGCACAAAAGGATTGCCAACAAATCTGCTAACTCACTGTAAGCGGGTACACAATAGATAAACTTTACTGTTATCCTTCGAGGACTTTGTAAGACTTGCCGTATTAAAATTCCCGACAATGGAAAATTTATGAATAATTTCTGAAATTCTATTGGACTTAATGTTAACATAAGTATCCTTGATCGTGATATTATTCCCTAGTATCTGTCTCTAGAATATAGAGCAAAGTAGAGAGGCATTATTACACTGAAGTACGTGTATTACTATCCTTTTCGCAAAATATTTTAAGTGCTGTATTATATTCAAGTTTATACTTAGTCCCTGAAAATCTAAAAGTGTTCTACAAATAGTGATGCTAAATCGTATCGGAATAACATATGTCACGTGATCTACTTACAACTAAACTTGTAGATTAGACGGAGAGGCTGTACAGCTAGTGCCCGCACGACATATGACACGGATTATGTCATACCAAGGTGCCTCATATCTCACATTTTGTCTTGCCACACCCGATTGTGTTACCAATACAAATGTGCGCCAACACTAGACTTATGGCACGGAATATGTTAATTCTGTCTCTTTTTCTCGTATGAAATAAGACAGTGAGCGAGCGAGCGAACCCGTAAATGATGTCTAGGCTTGACAAACGTGCTGACCCCACTGATGTTACCATACAACTTTAAATGTTTTTCTTTCACCCAAAAAATAACACTTCCGAAAATCTCGCCTAAATAATTCATTGCGCGTCGCTTTTTCTTTTCCGCAGGTTTGGAGTGGGGTAAGGGCTGGTCACAGATGTGAAGTCTCGAAGTCCCTCGGACGACTTGACGTGGGACCCGGGGGCCCTGTCCAAACTTCCAAAGTATTTGTCGGGGGATACTGTTAACGTTCCTCTCTTTGTCTTATATAGTTAACATAAGGTACAAAGTTCTTAAATCGTGCTTTGCTTTGCACTGCCTTGATTTCGCGAGTAAAGTCAAAAGTTATACAATTATCCAAGTTTTTTTATACGAATTAGCAATTTATTTTTGTAGGTTACATTTATTGAATACAGAATGAAGTTATTTTACGTTCCGTGAAAACTCGAATGTTCAATAGTACATTTTCTGCTCTATGGAGAATTTAGCGCTTTCTGACTCAGCAACCAGCCTTGCATGGCGACCCAGTTTTAAGAAAACTCGTCTATTTGTAAATAGCTATTGAAAAAACGGCTACGTCATGCTTCGCCTTTAAATCACCGAAATTTAAAAGATAATTATCAGATTGAGGGAGGTAAAGCATCATAATTAACTTCGTTGATTTTGCTTTCCATATTTTTTCTTTTCCTCATTCATTTGCAATACAAAATCCTGCATAATTACCCAAAGGCTTCACTCGCATTAGAAGGGGAAAGTGAGCAGTTAAATAGGAAATGTTCCATTTTGCTACAGCTTAGAATAGAGTGACTTAAAACTGAAAAGAAGATTAGTATAGAGATTATTTGTACTAGGTCCTACGTATAATTGTAAACACAATTGATAAAATGATCTAATTTACCTATTGTACTTTGTTATCAAATTTGATCATGCAATTAGTTGTCACAAGTCGATAAAAATTAAATATTATTGTAATTAAAACATTATAATATTTATATAATTATATGGTTCCGGTCCGACTAGATAAACGCTACGCTACGACTCTACGGGGCAGCGGCGTAGGCTCCAAGGTCAGGGAAACTCGTAGCCACGGCTACGACTGTAGACTGATGAGTTCACTTTAGCTAGCAACGTTTGCACTTCGTAGAACATATTATTTAATTAAATGCTCCGCCGTCTGACAATTGTTTTTAATATACGACAGATGCATTTTCTTTTTTTAATAAGCAGTTTATTAAATTATAGTTGATGTCCCCGAGTAAAATTCGTGACAACAAATATTTTTTTTCTCTATCTTTGAACTGTATGACTATATATTTTCTATAAAGTGTATAGAAAACAAACAACAATAAGACTAACGGAAGCTATCAGATAAAAAAAATACGGGTCGAATTGAGAACCTTCTCCATTTAGAATTTGGTTAATAAAAAGTACGTTAAACTTTGAAACGTAAATAAAAAGAGCTCGATATGTGAAAACAATAAAATGAACTCACATAAATAATCCGCAATATCGAAGAAAATAAGAAATTTAACCAATTTATATCCGCCCAAGGATCAAATAAATGTCTATCATCATTCTGCCATTCGGAGCGGTTGAAGACAGCTATTTATACATTTATGGCAAACGATCGCGAATTTATAGGGTCTCACTGATATAAAACCTGATGATGCGTTATCAATATAACCCACAAACATGATGATAAACAAATTGTTGATAATATATTTATAAATGACATTACAAAACACATCAAATCTCGTATATATGTATATAAATGATATAATTGATTGAAAGAATTTCTATAAATGATGGTATTTCTATAAATCATTCTATCAGTAATAGCCCATGTAAATATAACCATCTTACACTGAAATAAGCGTATCCGTTCTTCTCGAGGCCATAATTTACCAGCGATAATATTTTTTCTGCTGTCAAATAAAGATTGGTCGTACCTTGAGTTCCACAGAATCCACTTCACACACATCATCACGCCTGCATTCCCCGGAGGGGTAGGCAGAGGTACACTGCAGTGCACCCAACTTCGCCGATGTATTTTAGTCCCAATATAGCCAATTGCCATTATACCGGGCACATTCTATCTCACTACGACGGAGATTTTTAGGTTATAGTCCACCACGCTGGCCAAGTGCGGGTTGGTGAACTTCACACGCCTTTCTATAAACGTGCAAGTTTATTCACCGTTTCAGAGCAAGTAATAATCTCGGATGACAATGAGATTCGCACATAAACCCAGAGGTGCGAGCCCGGGTTTGAACCTGCACACTTTGATTGCAAGGCGTGCGTTCGACCACTCGGCTACCACTGCTTCACTCCACTCCACAATCCACTTTACTCTAAATATAAACAAATAAATATCGCCAGACAACACATACTCATCACACGATCCCAAACTAAACTTTTGTACTATGGGTACCATATAATGGACTGGGGCGATCCCCGTTACATTCAAACCAGGACAAATTTCGAAAAGGCCAAGTCTGAATTTTGACGCTGGTGGGAATCGAACCCTGAGTCAAGCGGCCTACGCTTAAACTGTTAGACCAAGCCGTCATCCGTAATAAAACTTTCTGCTCCAAGCTCTGTAAGCTTAGAATGTTGCGTAGACACCGAGCAGTACAAAATGCTTGAAGTGACGTAATTTTCTCGATAAATCTGACAGTTGAAAGAGATAAAACTTATGTCCTTACTATTAACACGTTTTCTAAAATGAATACAAAAGAATCGCAGGATTTTTATAACTATGAACATAGCCTTGACACACAAACGGGGTCAATATCTCAAAGCCTATTAAATTCATGCAAGGATTTTAATGGAATATATGCATGGGCCATCTGCATTAAATATCTTTGTTAATGGTTATTGCGACCATAAATTAACTTAAGGATTCTACTAACACCCTTGAAGAAGCTCATTTAGAGTCTAAACCAATATTTTTGACGGCGATAAGCTATAGTTAACAAACCGTATAAGTTAAAAGTTTCTATGCTAACTAAATATGATTTGTTTCCAAAATAATATTGGGGTGACTGCTCCGTCAACCCTATCCTTCGTAAAAGGTAATCGCACATGAATGTTAGCCTAAAAATAAAGAAGATAGGCAATTTAAGTAAGGCAAATCTATAGATCTGGCAGCATATAGGTTTCTGCTGTTATACAAGTAGTACACAGGGCCTGTATGTAAATGTATTATTAACTAATTGTATTGTAAATGAGTGACACTTCTTATAAAAAAAAAATTTTTACACCTACAAAAAGTTTTCTTTAAATAAAGTAATAAATTCATCTCATTTCGATCTAGTATTGTCTGGATATTTGCTGAAAGCTTCGAAATTAAAAAGAGGACAAAATCATAAAGTACATTCGCCTCGGGCTGACTGAAGATTGAATATATTTATAAGTGTCCCGCTATGTAGAGATAAAATATTTTTTGCCATCAACAGTTTTAGTAACCCTACATTTTTGCCTTAAATGGTTTATTGTAATCGATTTTACGAGGTAAGATTATTTATTTGGGTTTTGCTTTATAATATAACTAACTGACGCGGCGAACTTCGTACCGCCTTAGAATTAGTGACATACGAAACCAGCGCTACCTACCGTTCCAATTGTGAATTAAAACCATCCAGGCACCCATTGAAATATAAAAACAAAATTTCATCCAAATCGGTCCAGGCGTTTAGGAGGAGTTCAGTGATATACACACGTACAGTAGAAATATATATATAAAGATATGGGTGCAGAATGAGCTATTATACCAAGACCATTCGAACTAGTTCTTAAATTAATTCCACCTCGACCATCTTTCCAGCTGCTTGATCAGCTAGGCTAATAAGTATCTCTTATTGCTGTCAATTTTCGTTAGAAACCATGGCGGACAACATGGCGGATTTAAAAAAAATTACAGCTGATTTGACGGAACGTGGTTAAAAAATGCTTGCAAATTAATTACGTAATAATTACTGAGCTAAATAAACTTTGTTAGCATTTCGTTCATCTATTGTGTATTAGTTACATTACATCATAAATTTCCAGGGCGTAGTCTCCATTTGAGATAACAATCCTAATTATATTTTCAGAGCGACGTAATGGAGTTATTCCCGGAATATCATAATAACATTAATAACATAATAATATCGACAGAATACCTACACTAAAATTTGGTATTTAAACTCACTTGACGAATTTTGAGTGGCTGATAGTGCTGTGCTATTTGTTTTATAGTTACGTAGTCCTTAGCACGTAACAAGCATGAAACAAACGCCAAACTCACTGTAGAGCTATTGGTATCTATAACTACGAGTCCTTAAGTTCCGCGCTCACTGGAGGATCAAAACTCATGTTCGCTTATACCAACACGAACTGTATTATCTTAGAGAAAAAGTTCATTCTTCAACGAAATTACATTGACAGTCTGAGTGAATTTTGACACGTGAAGGCGTGACTTTTACGGCAGAAATTCAATCATTATGTATATTTACATAGGCTTTGTTTTGGGAATGAAAAAAATATTGACGAGCGCGTCATGAGACCCCTGTATGAGCGGGTATTTATTCATAATTTAAAAAATAATGATTGAATACTTTTAAAAGATGTGTGCAAAGGTGTTCATTTTCGTAGCATGAGTAACTGGTTTATACTGCGCACATTTAACAGGGACCCCTTGTAACTTCCAGTCGTTAACTTGATTAGTGATGCGACAAGAGGTCAGCGGTGGCCTAATGTCTCCTTTGTGCGTCAAACACGCTCAAATGAACCGCTAATGACTTCTAGAGGTTCTTTTATACTGACGAAAGACCTATAGCTGAAAAATAGGCAGTTAAAAGATTTTATGATAGCAGTGGTAGCCTCATGGGCAAGAACGCCCACCTTGAACGTAAGGGGTGCGCGTTCAAACCCTGGGCCCGCACCTCTGAGATAATTTTCATGTGCGAATGTCATTTTCAACAATGATTACCACTTGCTGAACGGTGAAGGAAAACATCGTGAGGAAACCTGCACGCCTATAGAAAGGCGTGGGAAGTTCACCAACCTGCACTGGGCCAGCGTGTCGGACTACGGCCCAAATCTCCCTCGTATTGAGCCTCCCTCTATTACATACATGATACATCGGCGAAATGTGGGCGCACTAAAGTGCAACTTTGCCTACCCATTTGGGGAATACAGGCGTGATGATTTTTAAACATGGAACTTCATTGTACCAGTCTACATTTGATCAATAATAATATCTACCTCTTGGTACGTCCCCAATAGGCCAAATTTCCTCCATCATATATCCATTACGTAAAGTTAAAATAAATATCACATATCCCAAACAATAGGGGACTATGCACTATCCACTACTTCTTTATACAATAATACTGTTAATGTATCTTAAGTCCGCCGCACACGGGGGCGTTAAAAGGCACGCGTCAGAATTTTTGGCACTACGAACACGAACTCTAGGTTAATATCCATAAAGATTGATTTATTGTGGTAAAAGCCACGCCTCACGCGTCAATATTCACTCGCGCTGTCAATGTCATTCCGTCAAAGAATGAACTATTTCTATGAGTTAGTACGTTTTGGTATTGGTGAAAAATATGACGCAGGAGGGTCGACGCCCCAGTGCGCGCGAGGCTTTATCCTTGTACATATAACAGCTATAGGGGGATTTAATACCGCCATCCTGCTAACTCGAAGCACGAGGTATGAGGTGATTCGAGAAAGCCTACCAGATCCTACTGAAGTAGGTCACATCTTTTTTACTAAAATGAGAACCGTATTCTAGGTTATCTGAGATAAGCTTTAGCGTACAGACAGATACGTCTTCATCGATCTTATTGAACATTGAAGAGTTTTGCCTTAAGGAATTTTCAAATAAGTACCTAATCCTGAAAACCTATCATCGAAAAGTAAGCATAGGTACCTATGCTTACTTTTCGATGTGCTTCCTTGGTGGGTGCGGACCAGCTCCAACATCGTTTTAAATATAATAGCCAGTAGGTTAGACTGCGTAATTGTAAGTCGCTGCTGTGCTATCGCACATGGAATGGACCCCTAGAGGTTATTTAGAATAGGTTAGGTTAGTCTTAAGTCTACTTACCCATGTATGAGTCTTAGTTACTTTAATAAAAAGTTTATATTCCATTTTATTACAACAAGTACATTTTACGAAGGTACTTCCTTGTTGTACAGTACCTTGAAGGCTACATACATTATATATATTATTTCACATAATGCACTTGGAGCAATCCCAGATCAGAGCTAGTTCCGAAAAGACGATTTCAGAAATTTGCGCCCACGTAAATTAAGCCCGCCACCATCCGGTGCTGTGAGGCCTTCGTCAAATAAAGCAACGCTTAATTTAGCATTGCACAGTGTAAGCCTTAGTTTTTTTCAATTTAATACATATACCGTCATATACCGCGTGCCTATTTACATAGTAAACACATATGTGTTTACACCCACAGGAAAGAGCAATTCCAAGTGCTATTGGAATAACTTCTAACACAAGATGTTTTGCAAACCTATTTTAGCCGGTTCTCACGCGATATGATAGTAGTAGTAATAGTTAGTTCAATATGGTAGTATCATTTTGGAGGATAAGTAATCTTTAAATAGGTCAGAGTATTTCCACCGAAAGTCGACTGGAGGCCGTAATCTTGGATCAAATCCGTTTTAGGGGCTTATCGATATGTCTCCATCAATCTTGGTGAAGTGTTCTTGGTGAGATGGAAACAATTGATTTTTAGATATCAGTATTCGCGGTGACAGCTAAAGCTGATGACTGACCTTGTATTTTCTTTGAATGGCAGATCATAAGGTAAAATTGGTACATTAACCGGGTTACCGTTGTATGAGGGGATTAAGCTCGCCACAAAGTTCCACCACTGTGGAAACTCTTTGTTACTCTTTTATGCAGCAACTGTATCCAATGATTACTCCGAGGTTTGACCCTCGTTGAGTCCTGGGGAAAGAGCTAAATTGTCTTATAACTCGCACGAGTTTATCGGAAAAAAGGTTTAGGTGTTGGAAGAAAAAATATCCACTTCCCTCCATTGCAAAGCGGGAGACAAAAATATATGTTAATTTATTAATAATTGATAATTAAGAAAACTCAAAATGTAAATCCTTACTGTGTAAAAAAGCAACCATGAAATTCCTTGGCCATTCTTCTCCACAGGAAATGGATTCTGAATGGGTGGTAGAGATATTATTATTATTATTTATTGACGATTCCTAAGTGCCTGTATTGGCTTACATGAATAAAAAAATCTGATTGTGATTCTGTACTGTATAGGGTGAATTTTCACAGAAGGAACGCACCACGGGTGCTATTTTACACTTTTTGGGCCTATCAATGTGAGCTACATTATACTTGATTCCAGTTTTCCGTTTTGTGTTGTGAAGTAAATGTCACGGTGAATAACTAAGTAGCAAAATATTATGTCTCACTTTTCCAATCGAATCCTTTTCTACGTTTCTCGTTGCGGTTTGTATAGATGTGAGTAAGCATACAAATTGAGGTCATTGTGTGACCCCGAGTTAGGGTATTCACCCTCACACTACTGTCATTTGTTTTTATTTCTCTCCATGGACGACATCTCTCACGGTTTAACATGCGATGTGTAATGTTCAGTGGATAGTGTCTAATGGCTACAGTAGAATCTCGAATGTTCGCTAAAATATTTAAGGACCTACCTACTAACTTGTTTATTTTGAAATGTTTAAACGTGCTGTGGTTCCAATTTCCCAGCTTATTCAAATTAAATAGGGTTTTGTGTTGCCAAAGTACAAGCGTAATATTATGTTATTTTTTTATTAAATCGATCACAGACCTATTATAAATATGGCATTGATAATATTGGCATGTAATACTACTATTTGCTATTCAAGTCTAGATACCTATGTGAAATTGGAATGTGGGACCGTAATAAAGAGACCCGAAAAAATCTTTCGACAAAATAGGGTCAATCATACCGCAAGTTGGGACGTTTACCGTAGAGATGGGTCAAACCGTATTTTTTTCAAACCGGTTAAACCGAATCAAAATATTGCTCAAACCGAGTTGCAAACCGAATCAAGCTAACCGAATCAGCCACTACTGTGTGACGTAATCCATTCGAATTCATCGTAATCCATTCTAAACCGTTTTAAGATAGGTACGGTTTACGATTTCAATTCGGGTAGGGTCACGTAAAGAATAGTCAACTGCATAGATAATTAACTTTAATAATCATACAAAAATTATTAAGTTGTTAAAATTTTAATTACAACCATTTTAATCACAATCAGTTTAGGGTTTTTTTTTTAACAATTACAGCATAACTAGTAAACTAAAAAAAAAAAACTAGTCGTCAAAAAAATCAACATTATCATCAGTCTTAAAACTTGAGTTATTAATTAGTAACATACAATACAAATAAGATGTGCTATGAAACAATTCAGTACGAGTAAAATAAAATAAAAAATCAACAAAACAAACTTCTTAGTCAAACATTTTAGATTAACAATCTATAAATCAGTCTTTCAATCTATAACTCGGGTCCGTTCGTAAATGATTCGGGCTGACCGTTCAGTACGCGCCGGTGGATTCATCGTCGCATCGCATTCGTACTCGCTGAAACTAGTCGAACTGATACGAGACTCGTATTACGAGTTGACGCGATTGCGGTTAAAACATAACCCGGGTTAGAGAGCTGTACCTCGGTTTGATACGAGTTGCCCTCTAACCGAATTGATTCGGTTTAAACGTATTCGGTTGGCACATCACTAGTTTACCGTTCCAGACCCGCATTTATCTTCCCGTAGGGTGAAATTCCCTGTATTCTGACATGACGCAAAAAATTTCAACTTATTCTATAAACAATTTATCGCCATCATATTTATTACAAAATATTTCGCAACGGACGTTTGCTTGATCATTCTTTAAAAAAATATGACATCTACAAACCTAGGCGTAGGCGTAGGGTTTTATTACACAAATTCAATCTTTATGTAATTGGACACAGAGGTCATTTTGGTATTTTTTCTGCCCACGGCAGACTGGGGCATCTCTTATGTGAGTGCAGTCTCTCCACATTAATTAGTAAAACTATCAAACCTCAAACCACACGAGAGTTTAGAGTTCAGCATCGCATTTCATATACATTGAAGTATAATTGGTTTAAACTGCATTAAATATACGAGACTGGAAGGTAACGTGTTTACTAACTTTGATATTAAACAGCTCGGAACAGTAAATATGTGGTTTTATTGTGCGGTGCACGTTTGGCACGCTATGCTCTACATCGGCATAAGTTTTGCGCAAACATTGTGTTGGCACGTGTTTCCCGGAATAGGTGTACTACAGGGATGTGACAAAAACAATAACTTAATCTCTAAAATATTTAAATAGTTTAGTTTCATATCTCCTGTAATAAAAATTATAAAAGTTGTGCATTTATGTACCTACTTGGCATAATATCATGGATCGTTAGAAAATATTTTTAACATAGGATCAACCGTGAAGACAAAATTATCAAACATTAAAAATCTAAATCAATTCAAAAACCAAGGAGATATTAAATAACATACATATAAAGAGCGTCCCCCTTCATTCGATGCAATTCTTAGATTCAGAAACTCTTTGCTGCTGAAAACTTTTAAAGATCATCAAATTTACTTGCGTAATTGGTAGAACTTCGTACATTGTATATTTTTTAAAGTTTACTTTTAATTGGCGTGTCAAGTTCACCAACCTGCACTGGGCCAGCGTGGTGGACTATGGCCCAAATCTCCTTCGTAATGAGGGGGAATGTGCCCGGCATAATGGCAATAGGCTCGCCCCTATTACATTGGGACCAAAAATACATCGGTGAAGTGTGGGTTCACTACAGTGCACCTCTGCCAACCCCTTAGGGGAATAAAGGCGTGATGATGTATTTATATATTAATTGTAAATAATTGTGTTTTATATAAGATAGTATCTCCATACAGTCACAAACTAAATAACTATTTACTATTAGAACATAACAAATGACTATTACAATCGATCTATATAACATTACTCGTCTTATGTAAAGTGTTTTACCGTCATGTGAAAGGTCACTTGGCTTCCCCAGTTATCTTTACCGGAAAAGCTTTTAGCCGCCGACAGTCTCGACTAAACTCTATTCTCTACTAACTTCGACTCGTTACGTATAGTAAAGTCAACTGCCCGATAATTTCGGATGATAGAACTGCCACCGAAGCTTCCATTCAAAAATTCTCTACCAAATAAAACAAAAAACATGAAATCGTTCCACAAACGCCGGACATAACATACAAAAACATACGGGTTGAATTGTGAACCTTCTCCTTTTTTGAAGTCGATTAAATTTTTTCTGTCACTGAACTACGTTCCCACTAATCCATTAATTATCAGGCAGCCGACTGTACTGTGCGAATAGGGCTTTACAGAAAAGTTTCTTTAATGATATGTAACACTCAAATTTTAAATGGATGCTTACTTGAATTCATATTGAATTTATTATCTAAGATTAGAATTGAACTTTTGGACTGATGAATAGGGTGTATTTTTTATTATTACTCAAAAATCCTTTTCAGAAAATCACTCGATGTAATATAATTACTCGATTCAAATAGATTCGTATGCGTTTTTCACTTGAAATACATAAAAAATTCGTTACCCCGTGAAAGACCGATTGTCAATCGGCACTGTACCACGTCCCCCATAGAAAAAAATACACCTGAGCAAAAATAATTGGAAATTTTCAACAATAGCATCGTAAATTCAAAAATGTATTTTTGCTAAGTACTTACGAGAGAGGAAGCTTCAATATGGCTCGTAGGTCGTAGTGCCAGCTATTTCTTTTGTTCGAGAAGTAACAACTGATTACCCAAGTGGGACGCAACATTAATGAAACTGCTTTAATATTTCCCGACACACTTCAAACAATAAAGAAAAGTTTGCATCTGTACTGTGTATTAGACTCTATCACTTGCACGTAAGGCTGATTATGCTGTGTACTGCTATAGTCTAAGAGGTTTCGTCTATTCGGTGATCTGTTACCTATTTTAGACCATCTTACGTGTAGGTAAGAGTGATTATAGCGTGTACTACTGTTTCTAAAGACAATTTGTCCAGTCATATAACCTGTTATCTTTGGGCTGTATGCCATGAGCGCAGTGCGACTGTTTCGTAAGCTTATTGTTCCTGTACTTGGATACATTTCAGGATCTCTTTCAGGATAACAAATCTGTAAAAACAAAGGACATGCGGGTATCGATTAAAGGCTTGAACATACTAACGCGAGCGAACTCACTTGAATTTTACTCTGTCATAAATATAGACGCGAAAAAATCGCTCGTTGCTCTATGTCATTTCGTAGAAAAATTTACTTTCTCAATGAGTTAACAGAGTTATTTTTAACATTAGCAAAACATAGATCGCGCGCATTCTGACGCGCTTGTCTGCGCAGGACTTAATAGTAGATTTACGTAAGAAATTGTAAGTGTTCAACGGCCGTACTACGTGAAGCAATGACGTCAAGGGCATCACGGAAAACCGCTGCCTGCGACAGGTAAAGGTCCCTGTAATATGAATTATGGATGGGTGGATTGATCTGTTATCATAACCATACACCAGTATCATTTGCAGTCAAGAAGGTAGTGCTCTCACATTCTTCATTTATAGGAGAGAAAGAGACAACATCCACATATTTCATGACATAAGTCTTGTTTGGAGCACCTTACTGGCCCAGGGACCCGCAGATTACGTAAAAGCATGCCCAATCAACTGTGAAAGTGATCTCATTTCGGCGTAATGGACCGATAACGGTCGCAAATTTCATTGCTTCAGTTACCAGCTCCGGTAGCCGTGATCGTCTAGTGGTTAGGACCCTACGTTGTGGCCGTAGTAACCCAGGTTCGAATCCTGGTCACGGCAGTGGTAACACTGTCTCGGCGGAGCATTCTTTTTTAAGAAAGCTTATGTCAGTACAAAATTACGTATATAATAAACATTATCCAACTTTTGGTTTTCCTTTAGTGTCTTGGAAAATTCCTAGATTTCTTTTTATTCCCAAACCGTTTCTTATCTGCGAAACCATAAGGGCATGTTTATACAAGCCAAGAACATAATTTATTTAGTATTGTCTTGGGAGTCTGATGACAAGTATAACTCAATAGCAAAAGCTTGTGCCCACTTCAGATAAGTTCTGTAGTCTCTTTGGTGAAATATAAGTTAGAGGGACAAGTTCATCATCGTAGTTGTAGGTATATAGGTTAAGGTAAAGGCATTTTCAGTCTAGCTGGATTGTGATAGGACCTGTTACGAGATCAAAATACATGCAAAAAATATAATAGATGGTATCGTATAATAATTGCCTACGTCAAAAATCGTTTAAATCCACTTAGATCAGTAATTTTTTCATCAAAACGTACTTACTCGTAAGTGTCTTAGATTTCAAACGAGAAAAAAAAAAAAAAGATAGATAATAGGTCTACTGAGTGTTATAGAGTATTTTCTAGTTTTTATAACGTTTAAATTAAAACGTTGAATTTAAGTTTCGAATCAAAGTATTTCAGAAAACAAAGTCGTAAGAGGCGGCATGATAGAAGTTTATTTCTCAGCGCGCAATTAATTAATTTTGGAAAACTTCCGCGGTGTACATGGCTTCGTTAATGGACCGAGTACATTTATTTAGGCTTTAAACGTTTCACAATAATTATAATGAACGATAGCTTTTGCCCGCGGCGCCCATCTTCGTTTTATCAAGCATTTTATTGTACCTTATTACTTAATACGTGACATATTTTGATTAAAACTTTCATTTACGAATGAACGCAATAATGAAAAAAAACGGCCAAGTGCGAGTCGGACTCGCGCACGAAGGGTTCCGTACTAACTATAAAAACGGCAAAAAAAACAGGTTTGTTGTATGCCCCCTTAAATATTTATTTTATTCTGTTTTTAGTATTTGTTGTTATAGCGGCAACAGAAATACATCATCTGTGAAAATTTCAACTCTCTAACTAACACGGTTCATGAGATACGGCCTGGCGACAGACGGACGGACGGACAGCGAAGTCTTAGTAATAGGGTTCCCGTTTTACCCTTTGGGTACGGAACCCTAATAAAGGTAGCAGTCGCGAGACGCCTGGCAGATGTGAAACATTATATTTTAGAGTAGAGAGAGAAGCGTCGTAGCGGCGAGTGAGCGGAGTCAGCCGGTGGGCGGAGTCTAAGCGGCGGAAAGAACCGGGGAGCGAAGGAGCTGCTCGAAGTT
The DNA here is from genome assembly GCA_914767695.1 of Ptilodon capucinus. NCBI lineage: Eukaryota > Metazoa > Arthropoda > Insecta > Lepidoptera > Notodontidae > Ptilodon > Ptilodon capucinus. The sequence continues at coordinate 13,090,387 of OU611808.1, read as the reverse complement.
TTCGCATCATGGCATCGCGGCAGCAACAGTTGCTCTCACTCGCCAAGCGCGCCATTAGATGTTTCACAAGAAAAGCCGTAACCACGGTCTATAAATGTAGGCGCACTTGGTGACACGCGACAACGACAGCTCGGCGACTAGACGCAACGACAGGCTGTGGCCAACAATATTATAGCGTAGTCTGAAACCCGCTTTAAACAGATAAACCGTAAAGACCTACACATGTTGGGGCTTCACAAGTCACATGTCAAATATTTTGCCAATACTAAAACGGACTCTGTGCTAATATACATAAAGATTGAATTTCTGTGGTGCAAGCCACGCCCCACGCGTCAAAATTCGCCAACGCTGTTAATGTAATTTCGCCAAAGAATTACTTTTTTTGGGTTCCGTACCCAAAGTACAGAATAAAATAAATATTTAAGGGGGCTCTCATACAACAAACGTGATTTTTTATGTATAATGGTACGGAACCCCTCGTGCGCGAGTCCGACTCGCGCTTGGCCGGTTTTTTATAATTCGAGATAGTACGTTTAGGTGTTGGCGAAAAATCTACCCACGAATTTTGACGCCTCTGCGGGCTTAATCATCGAGCAGCCGGCTTTACCGTGTGAATAAGGGCTTACCAGCACGTGTTAATAATATCAAAGTTAATGCACGTCTAAATACCCAGCCAGTTCGCTAATGCACAGCAATATTAAACGCGGAGCGATGCAAGCCGACGGCGTTGTTGTTGGCAGCTGTGCCCGATATGTTGATCGACTTACGAAACAGCGTTGTAGTATACGTTACTGATTTAATTAACTGGGTAAATACGGCAATATATTTATATGTGAAATAATAACAATTCATTACATTCCTAGCCTTGATTGTCGCACTGAGGGCAAAGGCCTCCCCTCCCTTTTCCCACTCGCTCAAGTCTATACCTACCAGGAACATGCAGGTAAGTGGGAATCCAGGTCATCACACCATCACATGCCTGCCACGTTGCCGTTTTCCACTGTTTGGGAGCCATTCCGTGGTTGATTTTGGCCAAAGTGCATCCGGCATGGATATAAATAATAACATGGGAAGATATTTTTATCAAAAATATGGTTACTATGACTATTACTCGAATTTGATTACTATAAGGCTTTTTGGATATCTGATCGGAACTCACTTTTGACTAAAGGGGGTCGACACTCACGCATTTTTTTTGCCATACCAAAACAGACTGAATTGACTCTTGGAAAAAGTTAATTCTTCATCTAAATCACACTGACAGCGCGAACGAGTTTTGATGTGTGGCGTGGTCTTTACCGCTGCAATTTAATTTTTATTCTTATTGACACAGAGTACGTTTTAGTATTGACAAAAATGGACACATATAACCTCATTTTGAAATAAGAAATCACTTGTTTTATTTATGTCAATTGTTACCTATGAATTGCAAGCATTTATACCCAAAATCAATTACTGCTGCAGGTCAATACAATATACCTACCAAGTAAGTACAATGTTTGTATTGAACTGTTGCGCGCTAATTAGCCCGTTCGGTTTCTGTAAACAAATTTAATGAAGTTACGTTAATTAAGCTGGTTTAACTGCAGCGATGCAGATATTATTACTGTAGAGTTTATTTCAAGTTGAAAATTGTACAACTCAGCGCTAATTGCTGTTTACTGAAGATGTTTCGCCTTATTACACGATAAAATACAGCTTTTAAAAAACATCTCAACAGCCCTTTTACTTCCAGCTTCTTAACAGCTTTTTAGCCCCGAGGCGTCAAGACGTGTGCTGAATTATTTTGATAATACGAAAACGAACTAGCAGTGGTAGCCGAGAGGTCGAACGCACGCCTTGCAATCCATGTGTGCAGGTTCAAACCCCGGCTCACACCTCTAGGATTTATGTGCGAATCTCATTTTCATCCGAGATTATCACTTGCTATGAAACGGTGAAGGAAAACATCGTGAGGAAACCTGCACGTCCTGGGGAACCTGACTAGTTCTCGTTAGATGTGTGAAGTCTGCCAACCCGCACTGGGCCAGCGTGGTATATTATGGCCTGTATCTCCTTCGCAATGAGGGGAGCAGCAGCTTTTTCCAAAAACAATTCGTGCCCAGCAGTGGGACGTTAAAAGGGCTGTAGTAGTAGTAGTAGTAGAACTTTATGGCTATAAACATAATGATTGAATTCCTGTGGTAAAAACATGCGACCATGTTCCTATTCGCTCACGACGTCAATGATTTAAGAATGAACTTTTATTATGGATAATACGGTTCCTTTTGGTTTTGGAATAAAAATATAGAGTGCTTTCTGACGCCCTATGGGGCTGGGACTTTAATGAATCCATGGAAATATAGTTAACTATTTATTTATTAGGACATCTAAATTTGTTTGCATTTATAATACATACATATAGCATACATATAAGGTAACACTAAACGCACAATTAATAAAGGAAAACATGCATAATTAGTACGATATAGGAATATTATATAGTTTCTCAATATTAGAAAGAAAGAAAGAAAAAACTTTATTGTGGCAAGCAAATAGGTTAAAAAATTACAAACCAATAAAATAATAAAAATTAAAAAAAAATATCTGCTCCCCACAAACGGACCCAATTCAGCATGTGCTGGTTGACAAGAACCAGCGCTGGTCTTCCATTGGGCCCGTTTGGCGACTTCACGGGCGCAAACCACAAAAAATAATAAAAATAAAATAACTAAATTAAGACTAAAGTAATAAAAAAAAAAAAATATACAGTAATAAATTAAAATTAAAACTATAAAGTCTAAATATTTATTATCTCGTGAAAGCAAGACCTAACCTACAAAATAAAAATAAAATGGTGTAGAATAAAAAATTATCGGTTAATAAAAAAACTAAGTGAAACATAAAACATAAAAGCACCTCGTCAGGATCAAAAAGAAACAGCTACAACAATACAATACACAATTAGATATTACTTTATTCAGATTTTGTTGTACAAAATCTTTAAAAAAATGACGTATAATATTTAAAAAATCCTACTACCTACAAGGTGGTTGTAAGCCCCCAGCTGAAAGTAATAATATTATCTGGAAAACTCCGTGCAAATCTGCATAATAATCGTCTGAGGATACATTCATAATGGCGTGGAGATGAATAACCTGAGTTCCCGTCGGGTATATTAATTATTAGACCGAACAGAAAAGCTATTGAGCAGTTTCTTTTTTCGCTGAATGCAAAAGAACTTTCCTTTTGTCTACTTTCTAATAAAGTATTTGTACAAAAAACATATCGATCATCTCTGTCTCGCGCATTCAATCATTAATTACGAATGAGAAGCTCTCTTCCTTTGTTTGATTCAGGATCATGAGGTCTTTTGTTAATAGACAAAAGCAAATCTGTAATTTTGTTCAAGCATGTAAAAACAGGGAACATTTTTATTTTTCTATTAATTAGAGTATCTGAATACATTTTATTGTTGTGATGTAGATGGCACACGGCAGTATGTCTACCAAGGCTGGAATACCGGTGCAGCGCAGTGGACCTACCGGATCTCAATTTTCGCTAGATAGACTTCATCTCTATTTGACAAAATCATGTCGTAAAAATACGACAAAGTTGGCGTTTTGTTTCGACATATCTCGAATAGAGATGATGTATATCTCACAAAAATCTCCCCGCTGATACTAGTAGTAGTGTCAACCTATTGCGAGCTATTTTATAGCCCGTCTATGACGTAAAATATATTTTAACTAACTTTATACATGCAACTGTTTATTACAAACATACTTTAAACAATGATTATGTTATTGTTAATTTATCTATAACATTGTACACAAGTAAATTCCTTCTTAACCTTTCTAAAATGTTCTCATTAATTTTATACAAAACTAGCTGTGCCCGCGACTTCGCCCGCGTGGACTTTAGGGAGATTAACCGGAAATATGGGTATTATGTTTTGCCGCGGAACCCTAATGCTTTTTCTAAAATTAAAGTAGCCTAAGTTACGCCTTGGAACGTCAGCTATCTGTCAGTGAAAGTCACATTGAAATCGGTTCAGCCGTTTAGAAGTTTACCTCAAACAAACAGACAGACAGACAGACAGACAAAAAATTTTAAATTGCGTTTTCGTTATAGGTATCGTATATACTTTCATACGCATTTGTTAAAAAAGTGTTATTTTGATATTACAAACAGACACTCCAATTTTATTTATTTGTATGTATAGTTCATTTGTATAGATAGAATGATCTAAGTAACTAAATATAGTACCTTCAGTTCTAGTAAAAGTACAGTGTCGTACTTACTGCAGATAAAAACTATAACTTTTTAGTGTAACAACAAACGAGGTTGCTTTAGAATCCAGCCCGTATGTTGTTATATCCGGATGTTACGAGTACAGCGCGGACGGATAATGGATACGGATATACAGTCCCCGCATCCGGTTTATAATACAGATAATGCGATGTTAAAATGTTTCAAATATTAAAGGAATTTCTTGTAATAATGCTTATTAGAACGTCTCGGTCTAGTGGTTTGAGCTTTGGTGCTCGGCTGATTGTACCGAGTAGTTGCGGGTTAGATTCTCGCCAGTGGCAAATTTCGGAAATGTCCTTTTTGTAAAACGTGATAGGGAAAACCCTGGTCTGGGTGGTCCAGTCCATTGTACGGTACCTATAGTACTTTGCTTAGTTTGTGATCTTACGATGAGTATGTTTTGTCTGGAGATTATTTTCGGTTATTGGTTCCCAAGTGCCGCAGATATACACGCAAGTCGAAAACGTTACGTCTAATCGAGATTCTCTTTTCTTGGAATCAGATTTTCAGGCTAAGGCTTTCAAACGGATAATAATAGGGCATTTAAATTTATACTACATGTTAGGTTTTGTCAACACTAGCACTGACAATAGTATGTATAACTGCCATTCAATTATTCACTTAACACCTCAAATGCCGGCTGGATGCCTCAGACGTCAAATTACCCGCTGACCCGTAAGGGTTAGGGTGCCGTTTGCCTGATCAAACGTCTTCATACATATGCAAAGGGTTAGATACCTGAGCGTAAACTGATTTCACCCAGTGACATAAGTTTAGATTACAGATTTATGATGTTTAGGGCCAATCCTTAGTAATTTGTCAAATTACTACCTAACGATTTAAGTTATTCGGCTGTTTAACTATATGTCAAGTTAGCACATTTATTGCTTACGTAGTGGAATCCGTGTGACAAATGAAAAAAACACTTGTTTTCTGTTAATTGAATAGACACTGTCTGCCAACTTAACTCGCGATTGATAAATCTTGAGCTTATTAAACATAAAAATTGCGCATCTTCGCAATTTTTCGTTGTAAAAAATGTTTTTCTTTAAAAAAAAATAACCACAGATTAGTAAGTTATACCATTTATTTTTTCCAGCGCTAGGGTGAAATGGTAACTATTCCCTTCATTGTTCAGAACCCATTGTTTCAAAATGACGCCCCAAGTGTGAGAACAAAAGAACTGAAGAGAACCTCCAACGCTTTCTAGATGTATATGTGTTCTTCTTGCATATTAGAGAGACAGCTATTTTGGGATCCAACAAGATTTTATTAAAAACTATAAAGTATCATTCACAATATGAATCTATATCCTGCTTAGTATCTAAGAAGTGTCATGATGTAATACATTCTTTAAACATTTTGGCAGGTAAGTGATGTTGTTTGTTATCTGAATAATATTATCTTATAAATAAGGTCAGATACTTATTTAATGGTCCCAAAGTAAGCAACACTTTTATTATGGGCACCATGCAACTGAGGGGGATCCTAGTTACATCCAGGCGAAGTCATATTCTGAAAAGGCACTTTAAAATCCACACGTTGTACATCCTTGGTGCGCAAGGTGCGGACTAGCCCCAACAGCGTTCTAAATATGATAGCCAGTACGTAAGACTGTGTAATTGTAAGTCGCTGCTGCGCTATCGCACACGGGATAACTCTAGGATGGCCCTACTCGAGGATGACTCTAGTATAATAGCATTATCATTAGTATTAACTAATGTTAGTCTTAAGTCTACTAACCCATGTATGAGTCTTAGTTACTTGAATAAAAAAAAAAATCTATTCTAAAAAGGAAGTTGTTGACGGGTATCGAACTCGCAAGCACCCGATGCAGTTAGCAGCCTACTCTCAAACGGGAGGATCACGTCGTTGAAAAAAGAAGTACTAAGGAGTTACAAAAAAATACCAGTAATAATAATAATATAATAAAAGCGTTTATTTCTCCTCACATATGTAGGTACAAGCTACTTAGGGTATAAAATGTAAGACTAAAATAACATAAAATAGTTACATAAATGTGAGGAGCTGGTGTCTGAGTTAGGCAAAGCCTGTATTACAGATCACCAGGACCCCACCCCGTGGACACTGTATAGGTATAAGGTTATCATCTTATAATATATTTTAATGTAATAATAAGGTACCTTGCAATTTTAAGGATTTGTCTGTGATGTGCGTGTAAGTGTGTGTGTGTTGTGTGTGGTGTGTGTATTGTATGCATGTTGTGTGAGTGGGTTTGTGAATATGTTTGGACCCGTGAGTTGGGAATATGAGTGTATGTTAGACAACTACCAACTGTAAATTACACAGGAGACTTTCAGTAAAATTATAGTCTAAACTCAATAACCATTTTGTAACCACAGGTTTGCATGTTTGTTTTGAAAGTGTGTATATAGCTACAACCCGATTTATTTTATTGTAAAGATTTATATCATCCCATTTATATATTCCGTACATAAACAACAAGTTGGAATGTAAATGTGGAGTATGTGGATATGACGGAGGCCGACAAGCGGCGGGTAGAGCCGCGGGGAGCAAATAACTTTAGAATGTGTTATGATATTTGAATAACATTAACACCCTACACTTGGTTGTTAAAATTTTAGCTGATTTTATTTAAATAAAGTTGCATACATACATACTAAACATAAAGCCTTGAGCCAACAAATGCGTCGTACCAAAATGTACTGTATTAACTCGAGCATAAAGCACATTTTTCAACTAATGTTATCGATGACTCGAGCGAATTTACTAGCGTGGTTGTATGGCGTTTACCATACATATTCAAAATTTAATTATATTGACATAGAGTACATGTTTCATAGTAAAAATAGGTATTCACTCGCGTCAGTATATAAAAGATAAGCAGTGGTAACCGAGTGGTCGAACGCATGCCTTGCAATTCAAAGTGTGCAGGTTCGAACCCCGGCTCGCACCTCTGGGTTTATGTGCGAATCTCATTTTCATCCGAGATTACCACTTGCTTTGAAACGGTGAAGGAATACATCTTGAGGAAACCTGCACGTCTATAGAAAGGCGTGTGAAGTTCACCAACCCGCACTGGGCCAGCGAGGTGGACTATAGCCCAAAAATCTCCCTCGTATTGAGAGAGAATGTGCCCGGTATAATGGCAATAGGCTCGCCCCCTATTACATTGGGACCAAAAATGCATCAGCAAAGTGTGGGCGCACTGCAGTGCACCTCTGCCTACCCCTTCGGGGAACACAGGCGTGATGATGTATAAACATGTCTCTATCTAATTAATTTGACGACGCCACCTTAAATTATATAAAATCTTTATCGCAAATGTCAATTCAAAAAGTATTTTAAAAGTTAACATTGGACCAAAAAATAAATAGCAGTTCATTCCGTTTGGTTGAAAGCTCTGCAACATCGAGCTTTTTCGTACTCAAATCAACTTTAATTAATTGGATCCAAAAGTTTTCCCAATCAATACCGATGCAGAATTTGGCAAAGGTCAACTAAGTTTACATGTTTTATTTAAGTTAGGGTTCCTTAGGTAAATAACATTATTTTGAAAAAGTTGAGAGCAAATAGTGTTACACCCGTTAATATTATAAGATATATTAAGAGATATTCGACACAAAAGAATTGCAACTTTTTCTTTTCGAAATTAGATATAGATTAAAAACTGCATACTTTTTTTTTATTTCTCTATGAAAGATATACTATGTGAAAAATAAATAACTGTTCATTATTTGCCTTTATTTGGAGGAGAATCTGAGTTTATTAGCGTCATACATTTTTTAATCGACTTTTAATTACCGTTTAAACGAAAACTAATACTACAAGTGGTTCTCTTCACAGACCAATAATGAATAAGCGTAAAAAGATTACGGAACCCCAAAACAATTAACTGCAAACTCATTGGGCTGTGACGATTGCAACGGTGCTGCCAAAAATAACGTAAAAAAAGTCACTTTCACGAGCAAAATAACATTGTAGGTATATTTAAATTTGATCAGTTCAGTCACCAGCTCCGGTAGCCGTGATCGTCTAGTGGTTAGGACCCTACGTTGTGGCCGTAGTAACCCAGGTTCGAATCCTGGTCACGGCAGTGGTAACACTGTCTCGGCGGAGCATATCTTTTTATTTTAATTAATTAAAAGTTTCTATAACACTCATGACCCTGAAGAAACTAAAATCGAACATTTTCATGCAAGTAAGGGGATGTTCCAACACATTTTTTAAAAGGCAAGTATTATCAGAGGAGTCTTAAGTAGGAGTTATTATATTATTTAGTATCTTGAATCCTTTATTGGATACATATTGAGTATGGTCGAGAATAGCATAATTTAAAAAAAAACATTTCACAGAGACACAGATTATACTTGATAATTTTTGAACCCTCATATAGTGTCGATAAACCCAATGATTGTAGAGTTTTTGCTCTACATTTGCGCAAGCGCACTTTGTGAAAGTTATTGTATTTCATCAACTTGATCGAAGTTAACGGTAGTTTGGAGGTTGTTATCACCAGCTCCGGTAGCCGTGATCGTCTAGTGGTTAGGACCCTACGTTGTGGCCGTAGTAACCCAGGTTCGAATCCTGGTCACGGCAGTGGCAACACTGTCTCGGCGGAGCATATTTTTTGATTGAGAAAAATACATCATATTCAAAGACCTTAGTGGCGAATATTAATCGTTTGAGAATGCTTTATCAAGGTAAGATGCTACGTCTTTTTTTGGTTTTAAATAAAATAATCTATTAAGCAAGCTACTAATAGGCACTCTTAAATTTCACAATCTTCCTAAACATATTAGAGCGAGCAAATTCCCATAACTATTCTCGAAAATGTGCCCTGTGCTAATATATATAAATATTGAATTTCTGTGACAAAAGCCAACTGTCCACACGTATAAATTCGCCCTGGTCATCGTTTAAAATCTATTTTTTTAAACAGTAATAGAGTCCGTTTTAGTATTGGCAGACATAATACCACGCGCGTTTTGGCGCGTCTATTTGCGTCTAACTTATACTAATTGAATTGATGAAGTACCAGAAGTACCAGTAGCAAACGGCGCATTCAAAGCTAACAATGGGTACGCCAACTTGTTTATAGTTGTTCAACGGAATGGCTTCTATCTGGTGCAAGTTGCTATAATTAACTGGAGCAGGTATAAGCGAGAGGTTTGTGAGAGGCCCACTATCCCCATACAAGCTTGCCCTTTTATGCGATAGTTAAATGAGGGGCGCTTACTTAAGAGGACAGTGGGCCTGAGAACCTGAGGAATTTAATGCTTCAGAATTAATTACTCGCCAAAAGTTTGCACATTTTGTTTATCTCTTTGGCGTATTATATCCTCGTTTTAAAACGCCTTAAGCCCAGGGTCCACAGGGCAGCAACAAGTGCGTTGCAAAAAAATTGCGAATACCAAAACTGACTATATAAACTCATAAAAAAAATATCTTCAACGCAATGTAATCAATGATGCGAGTGAATTTTGTCGCATTTGCGCGTTGCTTTTACTCAATAACGAAACATATCTATGCTCCTACCACACAAATGCAAATCTTTATGGCGCCCTTGAGCTAGTTGCCACCCCTTTCCGCCCTAAAAGCCTTGGTTGGAGTGCACTCTGCGCTCGCCACTCCTCCGGTAAAGCTGTAAAGGCCACCTCACGGCCAACAGTGTAAGTCCTTCAAAAAAAAAAAAGCAATCTTTATGTATACATTTACAGAATAGATGTACATATCAAACGTGAATAGCCCTTTGGCCTGTTTAAACTGCTATGTGCAAATAATTTAAGCCTTCTCCGCCGGTTACCTGAGACGTTGTCGATAGTTTAATCAGCGGTGGGGTCCTATAATATCGTGTGTCGATTGCCGCCCCAATCACTGCGGTAATTAAACCAGCCGCCAATATACCTGCACTAATAATATAGACTATATATATACTTAGGGTAGAGTATAGATGCAGGGTGTATTAGAAGTCGGAAATAATATTTTAGGTACATACACGTTACTTGATATGTAGATTCATAGTGAAGGTAGTATTATCCTATATACCTACTGTACCGAATTATCATAGTTTCTGAGTAACAGATCTTTGAATAGTTGTCATAGGTATTTCGTTGTGACCATATGGCACACCCATAACCCTGTTTAATAGTGTAAACGACGATCTTTATCACTGTCTTCATCAATTTTTATTTATAATGTGTATTTATTGAAATTGTCCTTGTTATTAATTACTCGACATTGCCATAAATACCGCTAATCGCAGGTGCAGGCATTCCTCATCTTACTCCATTAAAATATCATCATATCACTTATTTCGCAAAAAAAGAAGTGTAAACTACGTCAACGAGGGGTGGTTACTAATAGCCTCGAAATAGAATTCGAAAATTTTACGTAGGACTCGAGATTTAGCAAGATTTCAAAATAGGCAGCAAATAATCAAAATTTTATATCATTCAGTTGTATAACCGATACTAGTGCCAACGGTCAAGTATTATTTCAGACTTCTGATACATTCTGTATGTATGTATAAACGTATATACCTACGTGGGTTATTGTTATCTGTACCTTACATAGTTATGTACATGATTATATACTGAGTAAGTTTATAGAAAGGAAAGGGAAATAATATTGCCAGACACGCAGAACTAACTACCTTAAAATCAACTCTTTTGTTTCATCGTTTCATTTTATGATAGTATTAACAAATATAAAGTAATATTTAAGCAATACTACTTAAAATTATCGTGGCGAGGCCCCTGGTAACAAACCGATACCAGTCCTACGGACTGAAGTAATTCCAGCGACACCACGACTAGGAAAAAATATCAAAATAACTTCAAATATTTTCTCTAACGCGAATAGAATCCGCAACCTCTCTGGATAGCAAGCCAAGGTAGACTACTCTCAAAGCGAAATATCATAAAATGAAAAGTAAGTAAATTGATCTAAAAGTATATTTAAATCAATCACGTTCGTTCACATTATTCTTAGGGGCTTTATAAAACATTCATGATATTACATATACGATAAATCACTTACGTAATCTATTGCTAATAATTAAAATCGACCATTAGTATGAAAGGTATTTATTATAGAGCGCAGTGTAATATTATGTACACATCAGAATCAATACCTATCAGTCTAGCACTAATCATAGAGGGATATACTTTATAGTAATAGTATGGATATAACGCTCTAAGTAGTAAAGCTGCGCTTCGCTTTGAAGTATTATCACAATATCAAACACTGGAAATATTCTCACAGCTCTCTACTTATTCCGTCTAAACGAGCAGTTTGTATCTAAACTATATAACAATAGTGGGAAATATCAGTACATTTTGCGACTTACGTAAAGCACCCTTCGGGATTATTCACCCCTGCCACGTGATAGATTTCAACAGCGGAAATGTTGGAACCAACATTGGGTAATGGAATTATCGAAATGTTGGTATCACGTGTATTATGTTTGTAGAAACTTATAATCTATTTACAGGGGTATTGTAGGGCACCTTTGCATTAAAAATGGTGGTACGTAGAAGCAGAAGAAGGATAATATAAATACATCATCACGCCTGTATTCCCCGAAGGGGTAGGCAGAGGTGCACTGGTCCCAATGTAATAGGGGGCGAGCCTATTGCCATTATACCGGGCACATTCTCCCTCAAAACCAGGGAGATTTTTGGGTTTTAGTCCACCACACTGGCCCAGTGCGGGTTGGGAACATCACACGCCTTTCTATAGACGTGCAGGTTTCCTCACGATGTTTTCTTTCATCGTTTCAAAGCAAGTGGTAATCTCGGATGAAAATGAGATCCGCAATTCGAAAATGAGCTACTTAAGAGCTGACATTTCAATAATCGAATAAATTAATTGATATTGACTTTTGCACGAGTCGCAATAAATACAATATTTATATCGCCACAACTGTTTAAATTGACGATTAGATATAATACAAATATCTTTATTCGTTAATAGGGTAGGTTCTTGATATCGAGGGTTTAAATATAGACCCTAAGATGATCGAAAATCGTGTCACAATAAAAAAATGTAAGTAATACACATGATGGTTATAATTTTTAAAATATGTTAATAAATTTCACGTCAAAATTATCTTACAAAATGAGCTTATATTCAACACCTATTAGGTTGAGGAGATGGTAATGAATATTTCAGTGACGAGGGCCGTATTCGGGATGAGGTACATGTTGTGTGAATGGATATACAATGGCCGTTGAGAGTTTATTTGGTAGTGAAAATTCTCTTTCGGTTCACTGACATATTTTGTTTTATCAGTCTGTAGAATAGAATAATCAAAACTTAAATACAAAAATTGGCTTTTAAATCAAACTGCTTTAACGTAAGTAGATAATTTAATTTATAATAAACATAAGCTAATCTATACTATATATATAAATACATCATCACGCCTGTATTCCCCGAAGGGGTAGGCAGAGGTGCACTGCAGTGCGCCCACACTTCGCCGATGTATTTTGGTCCCAATGTAATAGGGGGCGAGCCTATTGCCATTATACCGGGCACACAGGTTTCCTCACGATGTTTTTCCGTCACCGTTTCTTAGCAAGTGATAATCTCAGATGAAAATGAGATTCGCACATGGAACCCAGAGGTGCGAGCCGGGGATAGAACCTGCGCACTTTGATTGCAAAGCGTGCGTTCGACCACTCGGCTACCACTGCTATTTATACTATATATAATATTTTATATATTATATATATATATATATATATATATATATATATATATATATATATATTATATATTATATTATTATATATTATATATTTTTAAAATTATAAAGCTAAAGAGTTTGTTTGTTTGTTTGTTTGTTTGGTTGAACGCGCTAATCTCAGGAACTACTGGTCCGAATTGAATAATTCTTTTTGTGGTAAATAGTTCATTTATCGAGGAAGGTTATAAGCTATATATCATCACGCTACGACCAATAGGAGCGGAGCAGCAACGAATAATGTGGCAAAAACGGGAAAAAAAAATTCCTTTTGAAAGCTTCCGTTGCGTACGCTGCCTAAACGGTTAACGTTTGCACTTATTGAGGAAGGTCATAGACTTTATAACATCACTCTACGCCAAAGTAACTATTAGCGCGGGTGAAACCGCGGTTACAACTAATTTTAAATTAAAGTAAAAACTTTGTCAACAGAGAAATGTAAAATGATCTTAACAAACATACGGGTCGAATTGACTGAACCTCCTCCTTTTTGAAGTCGGTTAAAAATACATAATACCCATACTTATCCCGAGTGTCACTGGGTTTTCCTGTCTTAATTCCAGTCTCGTCACATTATCCATGCTGATGCTTATCACGCTGTGAACGTGACTAGGGGCGGGATTAGAAGATACAACCCCTCGTCATTACATATGCGCGTTGCTTATCTTTATAATTAATATCTGATGGATTGACAAAGTTATCCGATTTTCACTATCTTTTATTTGGTATTTTTTACGCTGTATTTTTAGTAGTCTACTATTGAATGTCCCACTGCTGGATAAAGAGCTCCCCCTCCCGTCACCTCATGTCCCTGGGCTTGTCCTGGGCCGTCGCCACGTTTTACTCGCAAAAGTGATCAAAGCGTCGCACCATCTTCGCCTTGGTCCGGCACGACGTTAACCTTTTTTGTAATTGAATTTTTGATTTGTTATCGAAATAAGCAAATATCCAAAAGATTCATAATACGATTGCATAACTAAAAAAATAGACACCTCCATGCAATATCATTGTAACAAATTTTTTGACAAAACGACTTACAATCTAAAAAGAAATCTTAATAAGATTGTAAGTCGATTTATCAAAAAGAATAGTTACAATAATATTGCATGGACGTGTCAAATATTTGGGCTGCTTTAAAAAAAACAAATGTCGTTAAACGAACAACAAAGTCTCTAGTATTAGTTGACGCATTCTTAACATAGCGAAAAAGAAGTTTTAAGTCAAGGTTCGTCCTTAAGTGTATTATTAAAAAAGTTGGATGTTTGCGGACGGTCAGAAGTCGCCTTTATACGGGCTGTGGTGAACTTAATACCACATAAGTTGCTTAGGAACTTTTAAATACAACTTTGTTTGTTTTCAAAGCGTTATTATAAAGTATATTCGACGTAGACGGGTTAAAAAGCCTTTGTGTGTACAGGTATGCGAGAGCGATCCTACAGCGCAGCGCGATTACGTTTGAGTGGGTAGACGGGCCACACTGGTAACCGAGAAAGAAACGGGAGCGGGTTCGATCCCCTTCCTAGCAATTAAACTATTGCCGTGAGTAAAAGCAATTTAGTTTAGTTGGAGTGACTACTAGTAATGTGATAACCTCACATTTATCTCTAAAATTAACTACTTTAGTCGAATTAAGTATAAATAATTGCTTCTTATTAGCAACCATCCATCTCATTTGCAAAGCCTTGAAGTCATGTGAGTTAGGGCGGCCAAAAATTAATATATTTAAAACATGTGCCGCTTATTTGAAGAGAAAATTAAGGGTACGGACGTTAAATTCCCTAAGTCCGTGGCACAGAGTATTTTTTCAAAAAAACACTTGTGCATTTACTCGCCCCTAATGGGCGTAACTCCCGGTTTGCAATAGTTTTAGACTAATGTAACTTTTAGTAGTTCAATCCTAATAAAACAGTGCAGAGTACCTTCACACAGTTAGTTCCGCAGCTCCCGAATGGGATCCTATATTTGTCGATAACCCTTACCCTGTAATCTATTAGTTTAATCTCGGGTCTATTTCCAATATGTATAACATCTGTTACCAGTTATTAATCGGGCTAAACTTAACTTTGTTAAAACAGAAATCAGTACCCATTTTGGGGTTAAACCACAATATCAGTTGAATTTATTAAACTAGAATTAAATTCGTGTACAAGGCTTACACGTAAATACTCTATTAGCCGGTTAAGTGCCTTTTCCAACTAATGTTTTATAAGAGATTGTAAGCTTGTTTTCGAAGTGCGAGTAGGCGCGCCTTTTGCCACGCAACTCTTACAAGTGCTACGATGTTCCTATGAAGTAAGTGCACTCTGCGCTCGCCACTCCTCCGGTAAAGCTGTAAAGGCCACCTCAGGGCCAAAAGCGTAGTCCATTAAAAAAAAGGCAATATTTCAATTGTTTCTTTGTCAGTATCCATATTGCTACTGAGACTCGCCACCATCGGCTCGATTGTACATGCCATAATAAGCCCATGTACGCCCGCGTTCGGCTTTTTGAAGCGCGTAAACGACCGTACTCGCGCAACCAAAAACGCTAGCCTGAAAGCGCTCTTAGGTAGTGTACCTGAGAGTTTGGTCCTTTTAGAAATCCTTTTAAAACTTATAACCGACATTTTAATTTAGGCTCTACTAGATACGATGTCGTCGGTAACATTTTTATTGTACCTATTCGCAACAAATTGAAGTTGTTCCTGTGAACGGTATGATGTTAGTTGCTAGTTATTTAACATTAAAAAACTCATCTATCATAATAATGTTATTAAAGTTGGCGGCAAACAATCCATCATTATAACGCGCTGACGCCTTCCACAGAATTAATAAATGGAGTTTTCATGCTATTTCGACGACGCGGACGGTGTGATTACGTACTACTGGGACAAGCGAAACCATTTTTTTTAAAGTACTCTGTTACCTAAACATAAAGCTTGAATTTCTGTGATAAAATCCACGCAACCATGCGTCCAAAATTTCTCGCGTCATCGATGCCATTTTGTTGAAAAATGTGCTTCTTGCATAAGTTAATACAGCTTGTTTTCGTATTGAAAAAAAATGTCGCACGCGTTTTAACGTGCCGGTGAGCTTTAGTAACTTTTTAAATATACCATCGTGCCTATAATCTAAAGTAGGGTATTAATCACACACGCTTACACAACTCTATTTTGGCTTGGATATAAATAAATAACTTATCATAATCTAATAATAGGGCAACAAGCTTATAGAAAAGTAATCAAGGCTAATGGCCCGTTTTATAGTAGGTAAATATGATTCCAGATAAATATGTTTATTTATAGAATTTGTTATAGAATCTGTGCAATAACAGGCAATCGGAAATATTGGCACTCACAGAAATACGTAACAAAAATATGAACGATGATTGACAACCCAATCGAACTTTGTCGCTGTTCCAAACGCGGTAAATTGGAGTAGGTAGTACATAAAAAACTGAACCAAAATACATAGAGCAGTTCGCTTACCTATTTGGAGGTAAAGGGAGGATCCTCCGACCAGACGGGTGTTGTGTCTGGTGGGCTACTGCCTGACGGTTGTTGTCGGGTTCTTGTATATATGTGCAATCGCTCGGATCGCTTTAATATCGCGATGCAGGATTTAGTTCGTATGTGGCGAGATAGATGTCGCTACACCTATTTGTTTTTTTTCAATCGTGAATGATAATAGTTTATTTACACCATTAGCAGCCTCTTACCGCCACCTGACTTGCAGCAATGTCCTTATATTAATTTCAGCGTTTTACAGTTATCATCATTGCCTTACCTTATCCCATTATTTGGGGTCGGCGCAGTATGTCCTTTTCTTCCATTCGTCTCGCTTTTCCGTCATACCGACATCGACTCCGATCTCATTCATATCACTTTTTACACAATCCATCCGTCTTTTCTTTGGTCTTCCTCTCGCCATGTATCCATCCAAATTCATACTTATCACTCTTTTAGTCACATGCTTCTCATCTCTTCTCATCACATGCCCAAACCATTCTAGTCTCTTACTTCTCACTTTTTCTGTTATGGGTGCTACTTTTATACTACCTCTAATATACACATTCCTCACCTTATCCATTTGCGTCACTCCACAGTGGAGACGTTTTATAGCTTTTTACAGTTAACTCAGTACAAAATCTGTCAAAAATTTACAGATACTGTTGAAACAATAATACTTTCAGAGGTGAAGATCAGAGGTGAACCCCTGCGGGTCAATTCTCTAAAGATCGACCTCATCTCTACTTCGACATTTCGAAACAAAACGTCAAATTGGTCGTACCTATTGTTTTTTCTACATATTTCAATTGGAAACTCTTTGGTGTTTGAAAATCTAATTAGGTAAATTCCGATTTGTGAAATTGTTCCATCGACAATAATAACGATTTTTTTAAAGAAGTCGAATTGAGATGATGTAGTTCATGCGAGAATTGGGTCCCAAGTCTTATGACGGGCAACACAATGTGTCTTAATGTAGGTCGCGTTTTACCTCATCAGCACGAGTAGCACGTGCCCTAAGACACGACATAATGTCACGGGTTATGTTGCATATGTTCTCTCTCTTTCGCAATTGAAACGTGTGAAGAAACTAAATTGACATAACTATCTAACGTTTGGTCTTGTCACAGGGACCCAATTCTCGCAAGATCGATATCATCTCTAATTCGACAAAACGTCAAATTGGTCGTATTTTGTCGAATTGTTTCACCCCGCCAAACACCCCGCAGGTCCCGCTGATCATATTCGAGCCACCCTAAACACACGAGAACCATCCCAGTTTATACTTTATGCACACAAAATAGGGATTCCGCACCACCCATTAGGATTTGCGGGAATATTAACTATTTACTTAATGGTTATCAGTGGACTGCGGGTAAGCCCGCCGGGAAATTTGAATATTTGATGACGTAACGCCTCCAAAGTGGATAGATTTTGCATTAAAAAGGACTGGTTCCCGGACTTTTATTGAAAGGCCTCTCATTTTTTGACAGTGCCATGACGTACTGTATCCTAACATAGAAAAAGTCAATTTTACAACAAAATGACGCTCACAGTGCGATCTATTTGACGCGTGGGAGTGTTTACGAGAGAATTTTAATCTCTATGGATATTGATTCAGAGTTTATTTTAGTATTGGAAAAAAAAA
This sequence comes from Ptilodon capucinus, assembly GCA_914767695.1. Taxonomy (NCBI): domain Eukaryota; kingdom Metazoa; phylum Arthropoda; class Insecta; order Lepidoptera; family Notodontidae; genus Ptilodon; species Ptilodon capucinus. The sequence goes on along the minus strand of OU611808.1, from coordinate 13,072,231 downwards.
TACGCATGACTTTTGACACCCCAGTGTGCATTAGTTGAAACTAAAGCTAGTTGTAACTAAACTAAACTATTGTGATAGGAGTAAGCTCAAGATAGTAATTTAATGCCCAGGATGGGAATCAAACCCGAAACCTCTTAGGGATTTTAAGACTAAGTCGTTGGAGGTAGAAGTTAGTATAGAAACTCAAGATACAAAAGACAAGCCCTAGTTTCAGTTTCAGTTTCATAGACGCTATAAATTCAATTCAATTTTAATTATTTATTTATTTTCTTCATTAATAAATGAAACAAGAGGTATTACACAAAACTGATAAGAATTAAACCTCCTTTGTCAGTAGCTCTACCTACCGTTTGACTATGAACGGATTTTAGCAAAAACTCTGCTCCGCCGAGACAGTGTTACCACTGCCGTGACCAGGATTCGAACCTGGGTTACTACGGCCACAACGTAGGGTCCTAACCACTAGACGATCACGGCTACCGGAGCTGGTGTCTGTAGTGCTAAAATTAAGCTGTGGTTTCTGCAAAACTGGAGCACTTTCACTCACAATTCGTTAAGGCATGCGCAAGAGACATTAACGGCAATTTATTACATAAGTACATTAAAATGTTAAACGGGCCTAGAATTAACAACAATTTTATAATGAGTAGATCTTCTGAACCTAAATGCACTTATTTAAAGTTTGTTATTACATAATTAACAGCCGTTTTCTATAAGTCCGGATTGAGCCCAAATAAAACCATTACTAAATGCCATAAACAATATCTGAAAACTACAATGTGATGAATAAAATAAATATATTATGTGCTGATCATTAATTAGAACATCATTACGACACATATTCCATCACGGGGATGACAGAACTGTGCGGAACAGAACAATGTAGTGTCATCGCTAATGACATAAAGATGGATTGTCTTTTAGCGAGATGTAGTGATGTTCTTAGAAACTCACGGGATAAATTATAACTGACGTAGCCTTTAATCAATATAAGAGATAAACAGATAGATGAGAACTATGTGTTGTTCCAACTCATACTAGAAATAAGGTACACCTTACGATACGGTACGTAGGTACTCGTCACAAAAAAATATATCTACTAGGCTTTTTTTATAAAAACTAATACAGGCATATTGTTTTCTTATATTTACGCGAATACTATACATTGAAATTAAACTATTTTACGGATTTTATCGCGTTTATTTACTATTTTATTTTCCCGACGTTTCGGCTGCTTTACAGCAACCATGGGCACGGGGGGGCTGAGGTGTTAGACGTCCTGATGTCATAGTTAATAACTGGGTACCCTCATATTTAGTTGTTGTTTGCGGTCCGATCCACGCAGAAAGTGCTTACGGTGTCCTGAGGTCTTGCAATGGTACACTTGGTTTTGGATTTAATCATATTGATTACTGGATCCCAAGTTGGTGGTAGCACCCAGCCATCTTCCCTATTGAAATTAGGATGTTTTTTAATTTCAATGGCCTCACGTATCATCCTTGGTCGGAGTCGGTGTTCTTTTGCGAGGATATGCGGTTTATCAAATCTGATATAATGGCGGGTGCGGTCCTGTACATGTTCACAGATTGCAGACTTCGTGGAGCGTCGGTGTTTCACGTCAGCTATATGTTCTTTTACGCGAATATATACGAATAAAATAATTATTTAAGGGGGCTCTCATACAACAAACGTGATTTTTTTTGACGTTTTTATAGATAATGGTACGGAACCCTTCGTGCGCGAGACCGACTCGCACTTGGCCGGGTTTTTTTCTTGCTATCAAAGCCACTAACGCTGATCCCTTGATACTGTGATAAACCCGAAGGATGCGATTGCTTGAAACGTTAGTGTATATACCGCTATTGACGCTCTATATCCAATACTGACGTAACTGGATACCTAATGACGTCATAGTTGTGTGTGCTAATGACGTGACCGCATCTCGCTCGTTTCACGGAAAATGTTCAATTGACAATGAACAGACAGAACTCGCTTCAGGGGGAATTTGGACTGCAAATTGTGATTTGTATATTCAGTACACATTATGATTTCACATCATGTCGTTGAGATAATTATGTGCTATTAGGACATAAGTATAAACTTAATTGACGTTTATAACACTTCAACTATAGCATTGAATACTGATACATAAAAAAAAACCGACTAAATGCGAGTCGGACTCGCGCACAAAGGGTTATATATATCTACTACTACTACTACTACTACAGCCCTTCTTTAACGTCCCACTGCTGGGCACGGGCCTCCCCTCAATGCGAGGGGGATTCAGGCCATAGTCCACCGCGCTGGCCCAGTGCGGGTTGGTGAACTTCACACGCCTTTCTATAGACGTGCAGGTTTCCTCACGATTTTTTCCTTCACCGTTTCTTAGCAAGTGATAATCTCGGATGAAAATGAGATTCGCACATGAAACCCAGAGGTGCGAGCCGGGGTTTGAACCTGCGCACTTTGATTGCAAAGCGTGCGTTCGACCACTCGGCTACCATTGCTTTTTTTATACGCGCATATATACGCGTTATATATAAAAACGGCTATGTTGTATGGAAGCTCCACTTAAATATTTTTTTTATTTTAATTATTTATTTTTAAACCAAACACACACATTTTAAACAATTATTCATTTGTTGTTATAGCGGCAACAGAAATACATCATCTGTGAAAATTTTAACTGTGTGTCACGGTGACAGACGGACAGACGGACGTACAGCGGAGTTTTAGTAAAAGGGTTTTACATTTTGGGTACGGAACCCTAAAAACATAACCATTTATAAAACATAGGTGCACAAGTCAAAAATATTTATTTATTTGACGTAGGTGCCAATCAATGTAATCATTACGTTGCACTAGAGATACGTACAATAAAATAATGAGAAGAATTGAATACCTCCTATTTTTTGCGGGCAACCCAAAAAAACTGTTTTTTTTCTTATTATGGCGAAGACCCATTGTTGTAAGAAGTGGAATAACCGTCTCTCAAACAAGTCCCAAATTTATTATTATGTACTTACTCGTAAAGAAGTGTGTTTACTCGTAATTATGAGTGGATGTTTATTATCAATTAATAAACCGAAGTAGATAATCTACAAATCAATTTGCTTAATTATATTTCAGAATTGGTATAATTAATATCAAAAATTCAAATTGCTCTGATTCAACTTTCTTCGCGAAAATATCTTCAGGCGAAAACTCTCTAAAAACTTTTGTATATTTTGTTGATTTTCGAGGGAAGTTCTAAAACATTACAATATATTTTCGTTAGAAATTTGTTTTTTATCAGCTAAGCTTCTTATATTTAGATACGAAAATTATGTATACAAAAATGAGATATTGCTTCACCAATATTTTTAAGTATTATCCCGATGAAAGTGACAAAAATGGCAGATGAAAAAAGAAACGGAACCTCTTTTATTTCTTTTTATTTATGATTGGTTTGCCTTCATTCAATTCCATTTTTTATTTTAAAAAAAATCAGACGATGCTGGCTGAATATAAAAAGTGCAAAACCATATAGTTTTATAAACAAATTCTCTTTTTTCCTCGGCATTCATTTATTCATTTGTTTTCCCGCAAGAAAACTCCGCGGGGATACGGAAACCAAACAAAACGTGCAACAACTCTAATGAAGCGGCGGTTCCTGGTTTTGTTTTGAAAAGAGTTTGATGTGATTCCATTTCAATACTACTTCCTTTCTGCTTGAAATTTCTTTTAAAGGTGTTCCTGGTGCGCAATATTGTAAAATACACATTAGTTAAAGTATGCACATGACCTTTACTCATTTTTTTTTGTGATAAGCTTGTAGAATTGTGCTTCATAAGTGCCTGTATTGGTTTATATGAATAAAAAATATTCTGATTCTGATTCTGATTCTTTTGAATGATTACTGACACTCAACGATATAAGAGATATTAGATAAACAAATTTGGAAAAATGCGTCCAAAAAAATGTAGAAAAATTTACATAGACAATCTTACGTACGTAGACTTTCAAACACAACATTTGACGTGTGAAACTGTCAAATTATAGGAAAAGCTTCTTGTTTTATATAGTAACATCGTTGTTTATACTTACCGCTCACCGAGTCCCAGGTATTAAAAGGGATACCCTGTGGTTAAGTCTGATATATACGAATTGTTGCCCGCCTTGAACGTAAGGGGTGCAGGTTCAAATCTCGGGCCCGCACCTCTGAGATAATTTTCATGTGTGAATGTCATTTTCAACAATGATTACCACTTGCTGAACGGTGAAGGAAAACATCGTGAGGAAACCTGCACGTCTATAGAAAGGCGTGTGAAGTTCACCAACCTGCACTGGGCCAGCGTGGTGGACTATGGCCCAAATCTCCCTCGTATTGAGGGGGAATGTGCCCGGTATAATGGCAATAGGCTCGCCCCCTATTACATTGGGACCAAAATACATCGGCGAAGTGTAGGCGCACTACAGTGTACCTCTGCCTACCCCTTTGGGGAATACAGGCGTGATGATGTATTTATTTAATATATTTGATAATAGACCTACAATAGATCTACAGTAGACAATCGCCAAGTTAACGAACACTTCGACGCACGCACGGAGTTCATGTTTCCATACACCCGCTTCTTACACCAATCTATAGTAGCTAGTTCTATAAACTAGAAGTACCTAAAGCAACGTATTTATACGAATTGTAATGAAAATGATGATGATGTGTCAAAAAGGCTTGTCGATGCAACCGGTGACCAGAGGGCTGGGTCATATCTCGCACAGAGAATCAGCATTGTCATTCAACGTGGCAATGCTGCCAGCCTTCTGGGAACATTGCCAAGCGACAGCGGTTTGGCACAAGTATATTTTCTGTAAATATGTTCTTTATATTTTGATCTGTTTAATTAATTTATTTTTTTCTTTTGAATTGTAAACATTTTATATATACAATTAAACTTTCTCGCTTATGTAAAAATTGTATTAATCTACTTTTACCAAAATCGTCGTCTCCTGACTTACACCACCGATGGTACTCCGCGGGGTAATATCAATTATATTGTTTTTAATTATACGCTAACAAATTGATTACACTTGAAGTCGATATTTCACATTAAATTTGTATCCGTTCACGGGAAATAATTGAATTAATTGAGGCTATATTTTATATTGCAAAGCGACGCTGTTATTTTTATATATGTGCATGATCTACGTAAATTTTTACATTTTTAACCGGCTTCCAGAAGGAAGAGGTTCTCAATTCGATTGACATGTTTATTACATAACGATTTGTTTTAGAGATCAACGATTTTTTTAACCGAATTCTTATAATAAATATTTCATGTTCTTCCAAAGTACATTTTCGATTCGATCAGAAATCAATTACTTTGAATAAAGTTCAAAGCATTTAATCGCTATCCTATGCCAATATTAAATAAGTTATTCAAAACTCTTTAAATGAGATTTTTAATTAGTGCCCCAGTGATTGGTAAACGGTAGTTGACGTTTAGACATACCTGGTATCCGCCGATACCATCCTCTTCACCACTTTAGTGCCTTAAACTCTCAGATATCTCAAGTGCAGAGCACTTATTTCTTTCACAGAACTCTTTTGACGTTTTAAGTACAATATTAAACATCAGAAGAAGTTAATATTAACTTAAAATTAGACTAATGCTGCTTGAAAGTTAGTTAATGGGTTAGTGTGATTCTAATAAGCATAGTTTTGTACTTAGTCAGTTTTAGAATAAGCTTTAGATTTTAATTTAATTCACTAAAATGATAAATTCTACTAAATACTCCCTTAAATTTCTAGTCACAGTGAAATGTGTGATACGATCTCAAGTTCAAAACAAAATTAATTTACCCTGTATACCCGTGTTAAGATCAATTAGGTACCTGACAATCCCATTACAAACAACAATTACACGGTGCGATTACCGCACGCGAAAGTGCTCCACTTTATAATATAACCCGACGAAATTAAGAACTCCGCTATCACTGAATAATCTTGCAAATGAACGTCCACTTTCCAATTTTGAAGATTTATAATGAAAGAATATAATCAAGTTTTTTGTGAACAACTTCACCAGCTCCGGTAGCCGTGATCGTCTAGTGGTTAGGACCCTACGTTGTGGCCGTAGTAACCCAGGTTCGAATCCTGGTCACGGCAGTGGCAACACTGTCTCGGCGGAGCTAATATTTTGAAGGTTTGTATTTACATATAGAAATTCAATCTTTATGTCTGACCAAAAGAGGATGGTATGTTCAGGCTTTTGCTAAAAGTAACGAGTCTTACCGTCCAGGTATTAAACAGCGTTTGGACACTACCCCTGTTTATTTAGAGAGGTAAGATTGTTAGCTCTTTGAATTGGACGAAAGAACCCAATCCACATCGAGTCAGTTTTGAGATATGGCAGCTTGAAGTTTGATAATTTATTATTACATGTGGGATTGTAAACTAGGTGGTAAAAAATGTTGAGTTTTTACCACCTCCGGCCTCCTTCAGGCCTCCTTTAGGAACCGTTTGGTATACTTAACTCATTTCTGTCAATTTTGTGGATTGGATCCCTTTTGCTTATCTACGTCCAATTGCTTTTAAAGCTAACGAAAACAATTTTATCATTATAATAGGACCTATCTACAAATAAATTTCTAATAATAATATAAAATATACTGACATGAACAATTAATTAACGCTCTGAACACTCTGGTGCTCGGGAATACACTTATTTTTTTATAAAATGTACTCTGTGCCAATATGCATAAAGATTATTTTTTTATGACCAAGTCGCGTGACTAAATTCGCCAGCGTCATCGATGACATTTCGTTGAAAAATGACCCTTTTCTAGAGTATATAAAGTTCGTTTTGGCATGAGTCAAAAAAATGACGCGCCTTTTTGCGTAGGGCTTAATATACTTGGCATTTTAAATAATGATTTGTGTAATAATATCCTTACAAATGATGACAAAGGACCAATTTTAATGAAGGGAAAGCTCTCCATTTGTTTTGTTTTATATAAGTTTAATTAAATTATAGCTTGCTCTTCAAGGCTATATTCACACGGTAAAGCCAGCTACCCGAAATCAACGGGAACGGATGTATAAAGACCGAAAATACGAGCTGCTGGATTACAGACTTCTGACATCTGGTGTCTTCTCTAAACCTGTTATTCTGCCGTTGCACATTCGTTACCGATAAATCCATTATTATTTGGCAGATGGCTTTACCGTGTGAATAGAGCCTAGTATTCTTATCATTGTTTATCCATTGAGCGCAAGCCGCCTCAACACCATTGGAGACCAGGCTGTTAAACAAAGTCGTGAACATTATTTAGTATATTTAATTAAAAATGCAAAGTTAATTTTAGTTCTTGAGACTTTTCATGATTGATTCTTGAACAAACTTTCTCTATTAAAAACTTTGTGTAGTTACTCAAGTAAGTATTGTAATAACGCTGTCAGTGGTCTGTACACTGCACCTTTATTAGTCTTATATCTGCACCCTCAACATGACCGCGTCGACATAAGTTTTATCTCTTTCAACTGTCAGATTCTTCGAGAAAATGACGTCACTTCGAGCTTTTTTACTGGACATGGCTCGGTGTGACGCTTTTTCTCGAGAAATCTGACAGTTGAAAGAGATAAAACTCATGTCTAAGCGGCCACGCTAAGCCTACTGGACCATTATTTAGGACCTAACTAGTCTTTCAGAAGTCCGAAATTCGATTTATTTTTTTCGAAGTCGTAGTTTTCAATGGACTTTGGAAACAATGCAAGAATATGGCAAGTATTGATAAACTTGTAGAATGCTTTTAGGATTTCATAGAGTTTATTAAATAAATATCGCATATTATCCAAAACTAAGCAAAGCTTGCACGTTTACTATAAAACTGACTGGGCAAAATAAAAAAAAATTGCCCCTGACGAGAATTGAACCTACAACTCTCTCAACAATTATGTTTTACAAGTAAATATACTCGTATATACGGGGGAATGAGATTCGTCCCCTATAACTTAAAGACTAAAAATACATCCATGAGTTATGGAAGAGGTAACCTCGATGAGGTAATCAGAGGTGCACTGTAGTGTATGATATAGGGAATACAGGCGTGATGATGATGATGCAAAAAGCAACATTTTGTACCATTTTATTGCTTACATATTGACTCTACATCAAATTCCAATTAAAGGTCCATGAACATGAAACAATATCTACAGAACCATATTTTCCACCGTAACATGACTTTTATCGCCACTTAATTTGAGACGAATCCTCATTTAATGGATTCTCAAATTAATATCGCTTTATTACATGAGTTACGTAAGAGCTCTTTGAATAAAATATTGCTTATGGAGTTGTATATAAACCTTTTTACGATGGCTCGATCTGGTGGGTTGAGCGTAGGACTTTCCATCCAGCCAGCGGCATATTTCAAAAATGACCTTTTTGGAATTGACAATGGTCTGGACGTAACTGGTATCGTCCCAGTCCATTGTATGGTACCTAAGCTTTGCTTAGTTTAGGATCATAAAATGAGTATGTATCCCTAAGGATATTTATCTAAACATAAAACGGAATGTATGCAGTATGCCAATGTTGGTACCATATGCAAAATGTTACCGAACGGGAAACAAACAAGTGATAATTAGATTCAAATTTAATTCCAGTCAAAATTCGGAGGTGAGAACCGGGTACGTTTTATATCTCCCGTGGGACTGATGAAATGTTCCAAAATTTACAAATGGTAAAACCATGGACGTGTAATAAAGGAGCACTCCGCGCCGTTCAAGTCAAAAGTGAAGCAACCGAAGCGTGTCGCGTATCAACTTACGTCACTTAACTACTTTTCTGAAAATTACTGAATATATTTATGTTGTTAAACAACCTTTGTGATAGTATGTAGTTATAAAGGTTAAATTTTGTGTGTAGAAGCCACGCGACTACTCGTCAAAATTAGCTGATGCTATCAATGACATATCGTTGCAGCATGAGCCTTAACTATGAGTTAATATAGTTTGTTTTGGTATTGGCAACCTTTTTGACACGGACAACTTGATGCCCCAGGGTGCGCGGGGCTTATCCCAGATGATGGGTGCATGACATAACCCCTATGCAATAACATTGAACTGGAAAAAAACAAAAATCATTGTTAAAATTTTTTTTACAAGCTTTATATCAACTTGCAATGTATGTCCGGGTGGAATCTTGCAACTGAATTTTAAATCACTTGTCTTTAACAGATTGAGCCGAAATTTGGTATACACGCCTATATTGGATGAAAATGCATGCTTACCTATGTGACGTCATTCTAATTCCAATATGGCGGAACATCCATGATGGCGGAATAGTTATTTTTTCTGCACTACCACAGTATGGGTATCAAATGAAAGGGTTTGCTGAGGAGAACATGAAAACTAAGGGCAATTAAATGAAAGCTTGTTTTTAAAAAGGCAATAAAGGCTAAGAGCTTATACCATTATGGTAGACCCAATATCATCTTCTCAAGATATAAATAATAATAATAAAGCGAAAAGTTCCAACAAATCTTCCCTATTACTTATTGAAAGAAGAAGGAAGAGATTGTTAAGTATAATAACAAAACTTTTAACGATATGAGTCAGAATATTTGTTATTCAGAAAAGTATATACTTCGCCATTTCCTTATTGGATAAATGGATTAAGTAATAGCACTCTAGCCATGACTTCAATTTTTATAATGAAGCTTTACTTTTTTTACCCGACTACGGCAGAGGTTTATTATATTATAAAGTTTAATAGGTAACCAAAGAGTTAATTTTACACTTTGCACTGGTCTTAATCGTATATTTTTGTTATGCGACACCTTTTTTGTTTGCGCTGGGAAAAATAATTTGCCGAAACCCGGGGTTGAACCGGGGACCTTTAGATCTTCAGTCTAACGCTCTCCCAACTGAGCTATTAAAGTATTGTTGTTTCAATAGTAATTGAAGATTTTGTACAGTTTAGTTTTGACAGATTTTGTACTGACTTAACGATCGAAAATTGCAAGTAATATTCAATAAATTACTGCATGGCAGGTGGTCGTTAGTGAAACCACTTTTAGTCTTTGATTTAACCAAATTTGAATGGATGACAGGCCACACAACACTATCATAATAGTGAAAATCTGTAAATTAATCAAGGCGTTTACTAGCAAAATAGATAAGTATACTTATCATGGCCTGCCCGCTTACCACCACCAGCATTGTATGCAGCAGTGTTTAATATTACTTTCAGTTTGTGACAGTTAACTTAGTACAAAAACTGTCTAAAATTGACAGTATGGAAACACATTTTTAATTTTTTTTTCTCCGTTAGAACCATCCTCGTCCTTCAAGGAATATACTAACAAAAGAATTAGCAAAATTGGTTCAGCTGCTCTCGAGATCTTCGTTTAGCAACACATTCAGCGATTCATTTTGATATTATAGATGCGTATTTATTGAATTTGCCCTTGCTAATAATTAATTGAGGCTGGCTGAAATACCCGCTAAACGCAGGTGGAGCCATTCCTCATCTTATTCCATTAAATATCATCATTTCGTAAAAAAAGAAAAAGAAGAAGATAACAATAATATGTATATTGGTTATCGATTTTGAAATGTCTAATATTATCGGCAGAATAATATCTAAACATATTTTATGGTATCGCTCGATCTAAACCTTCTTTAAAGTCTCCAAGAATAAATAACAAAGAAAGCCTGTTATATTGGGAAAAAGTGCAAGTATTCAAAAAATAAATAACGTCTAGACTCCTCGCAATCCAATTGTAATAAAGCTCTGTGCCTATAGGCGCGTCACTACTTGCGTGACCATTTTTTTCTTTCAATACCAAAATGAACTGTATTAACACTTAGAAGAAGCACATTTTTCAACGAAAAGTCATCGGTGCCGGTGACGCGAGCAAACTTTGACACGTAGTCGCCAGGCTTTATTTACACAATTTTAATCCTTATCGAATAAATATAGAGTTCATTTTCGAAAAAAAAGTCATGTCTATTCGCTCGCCCAAATAGTTGCAGGGCGTAATGGCGGCAATATTTAGTTTTCTTTTACAGTTAGCTCGCGCGCGCCGCGACCGTAATCGTAGCGTTTTTATTGGCAACCTATTTGTGCAGCGCGATGTAAATGGCTGGAATTGTCAACTAAGTTATATTGTAGTTTATAAATACCTAACCTAACCTAACCTTTTTTTGAGATAACGTGACTACTACCTAAGACACTATGAAATTTGGTTTGTTTGGCAAACAGTTTCATATAACCCAAGTTTTATGTTCACAAATTTAACAGTATCAAACATATTGTTGTCTTATTCATACATTACGACGATGAGTAGGACGACAATATACTTAGTTAAGATTACTTTTAATTAGTTTAGTGAAAGTATAAGAACCTGAAGCAATTCAAAGAATTTTACACGTGTACCATGAATGCAGGTATACATTATCATGCATAAAAACAGTACTTTCAGATTAGCCTAAGATCTCCTATTTTGAAATTGGTTAAAAATAATGCGTACCACACTTGAAGAAAATTAGGCGTTCGATATAAATAAAACTATAAAGTATATCGGAGAATAGTATTGTACAAGAAAAGTTTTACGGGTGACAAAGAAAACATTAAAGGCGGGAAACCGCGCCGCCACAGATTATACATCGGGTTGCGTTCCATTACACATGAATACCACTCGCCAAAAATAATATACCATTACTGCTATTCACAGTTATTTTAACAAAGAGTCAAAAGTAAATGCTAGTAATATTGTCATTGCTGTCTGTAGCGGTTAGCATTCGTATGTTACTCAGCACTAGTTAAATAGCTCTTAAAAGCATATATATCGACATATACCAAAAATTTGTAAGCATCTAACTGAATTAAAAATTAAAATTTACACGTCTATGGCCCGCCGTGCACTGATGCGTCAAAAAGTGAGCGTCACTATTTTTGGCAATACCGGAACGAAGTCTGTGTCAATTCACATAAAGATTGAATTTTTATGGTAGAAGCCACGTGACCACGCATCCAAAATTGCTTACGCTGTCAATGTCGTTTCGTTGAAGAATGAACTTTTGCTATGAATAAATACAGTCCATTTTGGTATTGTCAATAAACATTCGAAACGATCGTTTAGACGCCCCTGTGTGCCTGCCGAAAAGCTTTCAAGTAGAAAGCGACAGTCACTTGTCTCTCAAATTCTAAGCTTAGAGAATACATACTAAGTAGATATACTCAAATATCCAGTCTGAATATATAACTAAAATGTTAAATGAAATAAATAAAACATTAAATCGCGTCTCTTTGCAATGACTTCGTAACGATGTCGCCTGAGGCGTACATACATGTTGACTTCGGTATCGTAACCAGGAATACGCTTAAAAAAACCGGGATAAATAGACTTTAGTAGACCTTAGTAGTCATTATTAACTTCGCCCGCGTGGACTTTAGGGAGATTACCCGGAAAAATGGGTATTACTTTTTACCCGCGGAACCCTAATTCTTTTTCTAAAATAAGAGCAGCCCAAGTTACGCCTGGGAACATTAGCTATCTGCCAGTGGAAGTCTGGTCAAAATCGGTTTAGACAAACAGACAAAGAATTAAAAATTGCATTTTCGTTATGTGTCGTATATACTTTCATTTGCATTTAGTAAAAAGGTGTTATTTGTTACAGACACCTCAATTTTATTTATTTGGGTAGATTGATGTGTAGATAATGGCAATAGAGTGCACCAGACAAATATACTCTGAGAGATCCCTCTGCCTACCCAAACTAAGCAAAGCTTCTACTATGGATCTTGTAAAAGTCCCACATAAACACACTATACACACGGTGTCACTCGCTCATAGAATATTGAGGATTACGTACACACAGCGAATTCTTTATCAAGCCTTCTGAGAATATTCACAATAGACGGCCATTAACGAATGACACGCAGGATCCCTATTCGCGGCGTTTGCTTCAGGGGAAATTGTTTTATACGCAATTAGGATAGTACCTACATGTATATGAAGCTTTTAAACTAAACCGGTGTAATTCGTAACGTTAGCGTATTTAGTTTAGTTTTTACTGTGACTGTCGTTTAATGTAGTTAAATTTCACGTAAAGTAAGCCGCTGAAACGAAAAACAAACTCCAGTGTCACATTTTAAAATTAGAATGCGTTTTTTTTTTTCAAATATGTCGAGAGTTGTATGGCTATTAGACTTTAGTGTCAATTTTGGTCGATACTGACTTATATGTATACACGTAGCGACATCTATCTCGCCACATACGAACTAAATCCTGCATCGCGATATTAAAGCGATCCGAGCGATTGCACGTATATACAAGAACCCGACAACAACCGTCGCCGCGTCGGGCAGTAGCCCACCAGACACAACATCCATCTGGTCCGAGGATCCTCCCTTTTCAATGGTGGATGAGGAACTTTACACCCTGTTCCTCATACCCCCCAAATACATATTGTTTTTTCTTTTTTTTTATGAGATAGGGAGGCAAACGAGCAGACGTTTCACCTGATGGTAAGTGATTAACGCCGCCCATGGACACCTGCAACACCAGGGGCATTGCAAGTGCGTTGCCGGCCTTTAAGGAATGAATATGCTCGTTTCTTGAAGATACACATGTATTTTGAATCAGCGAATTTCACTGCGTCGAATGAGTAAAGTTAAAAAATGTCGGAAGTCAAATAGTCTTTTACCCCTTGATATGCTGTATACCTTGGATATGTAAACTAAACACTCCTTGCGTGTGGGCGACATATAGGAACTTGTTTAGAATGTTCCTGAATACCCTTAAGGGTATGTCGTATGTCGTACCCTTAGTCGTGATGTTATAAATGAAGATGTTGTTCCAGTGCACGAGGATGCGGCGTGATGTATAGTAACGCGAGCGAAGCCGGCGCGGGCGCAGGAGTGGGCGAGGAAGCTGATGTAGAGCAGACGCGTGCGCACGCGCTCGCTACACTCGTCGCTCTCTACGTGCTCGTGTCTATCATCGGCATTATCGGTAACCTACAATACAATATTGTGTTGAGAATAGCTGCACGCGCATTGTTAGATGTTGATATTATTTCATATATTGTTTTCTACGCGAATACTATTGAAATTGAAATTAAACTATTTTACGGATTTTATCGCGTTTATTTACTATTTTATTTTCCCGACGTTTCGGCTGCTTTACAGCAACCATGGTCACGGGGGGACCGAGGTGTTAGACGTCCTGATGTCATAGTTAATAACTGGGTACCCTCATATTTAGTTGTTGTTTGCACTGAGCTGTGTGGAACCATAAACAAATCATCCATTCACGAAACTTTTTTGACAGAATGTACATACATGTCTCTCGACTCATGTGTTTCATTTATAGTACCAAACACAGTAAACTCAATCCCTGAGTCTCATAAATTCCAATTAAGCTAGTCGGTGGTAACATTATTTAATCAGAGGTAACAAAAATGAAAATGTTACAAAACAATGTTACATTTTTTACTGTTATATTTACAAAGATGCTTGAGTCGTGTGAGCATAAAGCACGAACAGCAACAAAAGAAATTGGGATCCTACGTTAAGTTTAGTAAATTGAAAGTAGAGCTAGTGATTAGATAGTTAGTGATTAAATTTAAAAAGATATGCAGTTTATTATAATGGTAAATTAATTTAATTATTTATGATAGGCAATGTAAGCCTGATGGCGGCGCTGGCGTCGGGCGGCGCGTCTCGGCTGCGCACGCCGCAGATGCTCAGCGCGTGCGCGGCGGATTTCCTAGTTTGCGCCGCGAGCGCCCCTCTCGCGGCCACCAGAGCAGCCAGGATACAGGAGCTACCCTGTGACGTAGCTTACTATATTGAGGTACTACAACACTTTCAGGATTAGATATCACGTAGTATAATCATTCTAATATCATAAACTAGCTTCTACCTGCGACTTCGTCCGCGTACTTTGATTATTTATTAAATATCGATATCGTTATAACTATATATATTATTCTGATGTATAAACAATTATAATGTAAATTTCCATCAAATTCCGTTCAGTAGTTTTTGCGTGAAAGAGTAAAAACATCCATCCACCCATATATCCATCGATACATCTATCCCTCCATCCATGCTCGCAAACTTTCACATTTATAATAATAATAGGATGTGAAAGTTTGTGAGGATATAGAATTCAGTTTTGATAGGCAATAAGTTTGACGCCGCATCTTGACGACTCAGTGGGGTTCATAAATTAAACGTCACCGATTTTTTTATCTTGATTGAAATTACAACTTTCTTTATCAGTCGTTCCCGGTAGCGGCTAGCACGCTGTCTTTAGTGGCGATCGCTGCTGACCGGTGCGGCGCGGTGCGGCGCGGGCGCGGCTCGTCCCTGTGCGCGCGCCCACCTCTAGCAGTAGCCGTCGTTTGGATCATGGCTTTACTACTCAGTAAGTCATTTCTGAAATATTTAATGTAATTCTGAATGATGAAAATATCACGTATAAATACATTCTGAAGTACCTATCCATTAAGGTCACCACGCATTTTTACGGTATTCGTTTTCATAGTGCTGCAATTCGCAATTTGGTGCACTGCGGCACTGGCCGTCGCAATGTGGATCATAGTTTACTGCTCATAGAATATTTCATTCGCAACCTACTTTCTAGAGAATCGACGCGTCTTACATTCCGCCAATAAAATTTATCGCTTGTTTAATACCTGCCGCATTTCCTTACCCGGATGTCTACCCTATTTACATTTAAATGTCTTCTTTATTGCAAGTATTATGTTTAATAGGTGCTGCAGCGTTCACAACTACGTGCATATCGTGCCCGCCGATCGGCGCCGCGCACGCCCTGGTCACGTTCTGCTTCCCTGTGATCGCCGTAGCCCGCTGCCACTGGGCCGTGCGTGTGAAGCTCACGGCCCTCTCTCTCACCGCCAGAGCGGCCCACGGAGAGCTGCCCCTACCCGTCCCGCTCATGCGACGGCCCACACACGTTATCATCGTCGCCGGCGTGGGCCCGAGAGAACGACGCGACGCCGTCGACGTCGGTGACGTGAGAAATAAGAAGAAACTACAACCGAGCCTCCTCGGCCCGCAACCGCAGACCTCGACCCTCCGCTCTCGGAGACGTCTGGGCAACGTTCTCATGGGAATCGCGGCGATATTCGCCGTATGCTGGTGTCCTCACGCCGCTATAGTGATATCGAACGCTTTTAATCTCCACGTGCCCAGGCTGGTGGGGCATTTCGCACTACTGCTGGGCTACGCTCACTCGGCCCTTAACGCCGTGGCTTATTGGGTGTTGAATCGCCACGCGCTGACGTCGGCGTGCGCGGCGTGGCGGCTGCCACAATTGCGCGTGCGGGAGGAGCGACCCTCGTCCACCAACGAGGCGGCCCTGGGTGCGTTCCACCCCCGCCTCGCGCGCCCCGCACCCTCTCCACGCCCGCCCCCCTCTAGCTTCCTCTACTGATGATCTATCTTCTAAGCTCTGTCAATCTGTGATTCCTGTCTCTCAGTGCCTCGTATAGTCTACAGGCGCCCCTCCTCGGCGGGGAGCCGCTCGTTTCGTCGTTATAAACGTGGTTGTTTCAAATTTTATGGAGAATAATATCCGTGAAGCAATAAAGTGTATGAAACACTTACTGTCGTTTTATTGCCGACGTTAACGGAATGTTGACGCGTCATATCCTTGGAGGTAACTGATCTGATTTATATTTCCTACAATGATGATATTGTTTATGTTGTTGTGGACATTTAAGTCATTATTCAATACCTAAAATAGCAGTGTTAGCCGAGTGGTCGAACGCACGCCATGCAATCAAAGTGTGCAGGTTCAAACTCCGTCTCGCACCTCTGGGATTTATGTGCGAATCTCATTTTCATCCGAGATTATCACTTGCTATGAAATGGTAGAGAAAAACATCGCGAAGAAACCTGCACGTCTGAGGGAACTTGACTAGTTCTCGATAGATGTGTGAAGTCTGCCAACCCGCACTGGGCCAGCATGGTGGACTATGGCCTGAATCCCCCTCGCATTGAGGGGAAGCCCGTGCCCAGCAGTGGGACGTTAAAAGGGCTGTAGTAGTAGTATATACATCGCCAGGCAACACTTACTTATCGTATGATCCTAAACTACGCAGCTTGTACTACAGGTATCATACAATAGACTAGGGGTGATCTTAGCAAATTCTGAAGAGGTCAATACCGAAATCAGACACTGACGGGTATCGAATCTGCAACTACCCGGTGTAGCGAGCCGAGCGACTTACGCTCGAAACACTAAATCAAGCCCTCTTTATGAGGTCTAATTAGTTACTATTCAATTGAATTACTTGTATACTCTACAAATGTACTTACATAGTATTAAATATGAAGAATGAATACAGTGAACTTAGTCTTACTTTAGAAACAACAAACTGAAACGTTTAGTCCTCGCCTCTAATGTAGCGACATAGGTGAGTATACTTATATACTTTATTCTATCCCTATCGCAGATTCCGTTGAAGACAAATAACAAAGACGGGGATAAGTCTTTGCAGAGCGACTTGTCTGCATACTAGTTCAACATACTAAGTAATGAATTTTCTAAGTACTTTAACAAGCAGAGTCCCTTGCGTCAAACGAAATTCGTATCTATTGCACTACCTCCTACTGTAGAGGAGTCCTTTCAACTATTTCTATCAGAAAACACTTGGAAAATCTACAAAATGTAAATATACAGCAGCATTTACTTAAGAACTAGCTTACAGCATCCGTTAAGGTCCTGCTCCACTATTTAATGTCGCATATTCGTGAGTTTAGCGCAGCATTACCGCTATGAGTGGCGAGACTGGGGACCGTGGAGAGCAATTACCGGGGTCGAGTGTGACTCGAAGGAGTGGTGTAAAGAGAAAGGTAAAACGGACACGGAGGATATAGATAGTAAATTATTTTTTTTCAACCATCCCCCAAGCATTATTAAATTGACTTTGGTGATATTTTTCCCACCACTGTTACTTCTGTAAGCCAGGATTGACAGCGGTATCCATTGATGACACCGAGGTTTGATCCTCGGCGAGTCCCGGTCAAATAGCTAAATTGTCTTGGAACCCGCACGAATTGAATCGAAAATTGTATCGTGATAGTTCTTATATTATGGAATCTGTCAGGGAATTAAAATAGTATTGGTAAAGTGGCTGTGGCAAGCGGGCAGTCGAATTAAAAAGTGACCAAAAATATTGAGGGTATACCACACATTTTCCATGTGCTGTTATCCTAGATGATTTTGTGTCTCGGGCTGACATGCGAGTCATACGCACTGTATTAATGCATGTAATCTTTTACATGAGTTAATACAGTTCATTTTTCAACGAACTTTCAACTATGACGCGTAGTCACGTGGCTGTTAACACATCATTTTTGTTTTTAACTGACTTCCAAAAGGAGGAGGTTCTCAATTCGACGCGTATTTTTTTTTTTATGTATGATCCGCATATCTCCGGCGTCAGTCAACCGATTTCGAAAATATATATGGCGTTTGCTAAGGAATTCTTCGAAGGTGGGGTCCACCTTTTTTCAAAATATTATCATTAAGTACTAGTATATTAGAACAGAGTACATATTCAAATAAAGTCAAGTGAACGTGAATGTGGGTTTAGTTTGATAATCCCAGTTTCCTAGGGATTTTAACGAGTTAGAGGAAATTTCGAAGAGGTCGACCGAGGAAGAGGTGGCGAGATGATTTGAACAACTTTTGCGAGGACATCGTGGCAGGAAATAGCCCAAGACCGAGATGTGTGCAGAAGTAAAGGGGAGGCTTTTGCCCAGAAGTGGGTCACGTAAAGGCTAGTAAAAAAAAGAGGGAATTTACCAATAAACAAGTCATAACTAATCGCTTTGGCTTATAACTTGCATCGCGTATTCCATTGAATACGCTTAGTAAGTTGCAGATTGTAAAGGAAAAACACGCCGATATCCGTAGCGGAAGCCTTTGCCGTCGAACGGCACACGTAGCTCCTTCAAATTGGATCACTGGACTCGAGTGCAAGTGAACGAATACCAATTTGCATATCGATTTTCTGGGGTGTTTAGATTTTAGACATGATGCTGTGCAGTACCGTATATCTCCGTCTTTCTGTGGACATATAAAAGTGATTAAGGCCTCCTGCACAACACAAAACAAACATATACCTAATAAAAAATTAAAGTTAAAAAAATCTTTTTAAAAACAAGCTTTTATTTAATTGCCCTTAGTTTTCGTGTTCTCCTCAGCAAGCCCTTTCATTTGATACCCATACTGTGGTAGTGCAGTAAAAATAACTATTCCGCCATCTTGGATGATCCGCCATACTGAAATTAGAATGACGTCACATAGCTAAGCATGCATTGTCATCCAAAATAAGCTTGTATACCAAATTTCAGCTCGATCGGTTAAAGATAACTGATTTAAAATTTAGTTGCAAGATTCCACCCGGACATACATTGCAAGTTAATATAAAGCTTGTAATAACATAGAAAAAGTTCATTCTACAATGAAATGACACTGACAGCGTGCGCGAATTTTGATATGTAAGGCCGTTTGTCCACCGCCGCCGTCACCGGGACGTCAACGAGAACGAGATGACGGCGCCGAAGTAGCAGTACATAGACTACTATAGCCGCGCGTCCACCGCACGTCCGTCACCTGAACACCGTCATCCCGGGCGGCCGCCGAGGTTTCGAGTAGATCGGCGTGACCGCTAGAACTCGGCACGGTTTTATGACGGGCTGATGTGGCGGCAATACAAAACACGTACAAAACACACACTACCGTCGCACCGCGCCGTTCGCCCGGATTTGTTTTGTCTGAGACTGAGCCACCGATATCGCCGCGGTGGACACACGATCGCCGTCACGTCATCTTAAACTCGGCCCGAAATAATCTCGTTCTCGTTGACATCCCGGTGACGGCGGCGGTGGACAAACGGCCTAAGGGTGTTGCTTTTACGACGGAAGTTTAATCTTTATGCATATTGACACAAAGTTTGTTTTGCTATTGGACAACATTTTGACTCGCGACTTCTGACGCCCCTGTGTGCAGGAGGCACTAACATTATAAAGGGTGTTTTTATTTTTTCATTATACCCAATGTTTTATTTCGGACTTCTGTTACATCCTGTATTTCGATGGAATTAGCTAATATATGTACTTATATTTAAAATATAACTTGCTAAGAAACGGTGAAGGAACACATCCTGAGGAAACCTGCACGTCTATAGAAAGGCGTGTAAAGTTCACCAACCCGCACTGGGCCAGGGTGGTGGACTATGACCCGAAAATCTCCCTCGTATTGAGGGAGAATGTGCCCGGTATAATGGCAATAGGCTCGCCCCCTATTACATTGGGACCAAAAATACATCGGCGAAGTGCAGAGCACCTCTGCCTACCCCTTGGGGAATAAGGGCGTGATGATGTATTATTATTATATTAATCGGATATTCATAATGATAATTCTGCGATCCTTGTAAGCGAAACCAATTATATTAATGAATGAGAACGGTGCTCGGTCGAACCCGACAAATCTCAGGTTGAGAATCATCAATGTAGGGTGAAGCATTTCATTTATTTCCAGAGTAAGTACTTTCATATGAGAATTAATTTTGGATTAAATAAACCCTAAAGCCTCCCCACACAGTAAGTTGATACCTTACTCTGCGAGTGTCGAATCGTATTGGCTCATATAGAAAGTTCATTAACACGGTTGCCGCGTAAGGTTCGAGTACTTTCAGCTGGTGCGTCATGAGGTTATATTGACTCATAGAGGTAATAACTTTGTGAGCGCTGCACACTGGATTAAGGTTCACCATGAGCCAATATGACCTCACACCACACCGTACGTATTAATTAACCAAATGACACTAACAGCGCGAGCTAATTTTGACGCGTGGGGCTGTGGCTTTGACCTCATACATTGATTATTATTGAATATTTTAAGCCTTCCGCACACTACGGCGTTAAAAGCCACTTGTAATTTTTTTGCTAATAAAAATACATCAAAAAATACATCATCACGCCTGTATTCCCCGAAGGGGTAGGCAGAGGTGCACTGCAGTGCGCCCACACTTCGCCGATGTATTTTGGTCCCAATGTAATAGGGGGCGAGCCTATTGCCATTATACCGGGCACACAGGTTTCCTCACGATGTTTTCCGTCACCGTTTCTTAGCAAGTGATAATCTCAGATGAAAATGAGATTCGCACATGGAACCCAGAGGTGCGAGCCGGGGATAGAACCTGCGCACTTTGATTGCAAAGCGTGCGTTCGACCACTCGGCTACCACTGCTTAATACCATAACTAACTCTGTGTCAATCAGAATCAGATTTTTTTATTCAAGTAAACCAATACAGGCACTTATGAATCGTCAGTAAAAAATAAATAATATTAATAGTATCTCTACCACCCATTCGGAATGCATTTCCTATGGAGAAGAATGGGCAAGAAACTCCATGGTTGCTTTTTTCCAATAAGGATTTTCATTTTTGTGTGTTTTTCTTAATTAACAATTATACAATATAAAGTTATTGAGGCTATACATTCTCAAAACACAAAATTAATAATGAGACATATGTTATGAGAAAGTATAGAGAAATGGACTAAGTTAGTAACAGAATGGTATCCAAGAGATAGCAAAAGAAATAGAGGCAGACAAACCAAAAGATGGGAAGACGCCAAAAGTCACGCCAGTACATACATTCGTTAATCCGAAGTGTGTATATATACGTTTGTTAACATATAACATAGCTTAGCAATTAACGAATTAATTCCCGAAATACGCTAGAATTAACAGATATTAGCTGTGTTAACTAAATTAATCACACTATGGATGATCGTTGGCTCGGAATGGTTGTTACATAGAGTATGTTTACATAACATGAGCAAATATTTAAGTAAATCACCGTGCACACGTTTAAGCCGGCTACCTAATAGTTATGCTTTAAATAAGAATCAGAATTATTTATTCATCTTAACCAATACAGGCACTTATGAATCATCAATAAATCATAATAATAGTATCTCTACCACCCATTTCCGAATGCATTTCCTATGGAGAAGAATGAGCAAGAAACTCCATGGTTGCTTTTTTTCAATAAGGATTTACATTTTTGTGTTTTGGATATGGAAATGGTTCACAGAACTTTATATAATGAGGCGTTCACACGAGCTGTCGCATTAGGACTCTCGTAAATCGAGGCTCATGTAAACTATACTACACGTCGGTTTCCGTTATACCCGTAATTTATCAGACAGCCGGCTTCACCGTGAGAATATAACGTAACTGTACAATTACTACAGCAATATTACATAGTGAGATTATTTTATGTAGGAGATGTCAAATCTATGATCTAAGAGTTGGCTTTCTCTCAGCTCACGGGTGCGATTTTGGTACGGGGAACATTTTAGAAATGGTCCCACAAAACTTTGGGCGAACCGTGCCTCAGTCTGAGCTAACCACTGACAACTTTTAATATTACCTTTAAATAAAAAATACAGCGTCAACTGAACTGGAAATATTGTGAAAGTGGTATTTCGTCAGCGCTCAGTCCAAACAGGTAGAGATTTTCAACTGAATTGGCAACAGCTCCGGTAGCCGTGATCGTCTAGTGGTTAGGACCCTACGTTGTGGCCGTAGTAACCCAGGTTCGAATCCTGGTCACGGCAGTGGCTACACTGTCTCGGCGGAGCCAATATTTTGAAGGTTTGTATGTATATTGGCACAGTGTACTTTTTCAAAAAAGGATGGCATGTTCAGGCTTTTGGTAAAAGAAACATGTACGTTCAGGTAATAAACAGCGTTTGGACCCTACCCGTGTTTGTTTCGAGAGGTAAGATTGTTAGCTCTCTGAACTGGACGTACTTAAACGAAAAGAACCCAATCCACATCAAGTCAGTTTTGAGATATGGCGACAGCTTGAAGTTTGATAATGTATGATGGTGTAGGATGGATGTAGGATGGTAACACTGTCTCGGCGGAGCATATCTTTTTAGTCTGTGGAGGTCCGCATAACTAAAGCAGTTGATTTTCTACTGAAATGGGGCGTAGTATACGTCTCAGGTGGGACTCATAGCAGGCGGCTATAAGCAAAATTGATGTATCGTCGGATCAGTTGAAATAGTTAATAAAGTGTTTTGTAATCGTTACTGGAAGGTGAAAAGGTATACAAAGTATGAAGCACCTATTTGATTAACAAATACA
Organism: Ptilodon capucinus; assembly: GCA_914767695.1. NCBI lineage: Eukaryota > Metazoa > Arthropoda > Insecta > Lepidoptera > Notodontidae > Ptilodon > Ptilodon capucinus. The sequence continues at coordinate 13,049,034 of OU611808.1, read as the reverse complement.
ACTAACCTGTATGACGACGACTTGGTTTAGTAGTTTGAGCATAGACCGCTCGGATCACTGCACCGACTGGCTGCGGGTTCGATCCCGTCAACGTCAAATGTGAGATTTACCCTTTCGGAATTAGCCCTGGTCTGGGTCAGAATCAGAATCAGAATTATTTATTGGTCAAACATAGGTATCAATATTAGAATATGTATTGTATGATCTTAAATATATCGTCTTTTGGTCTACTTTGTTTTGCCAAGCATAAATCATACATCATCATCATCACGCCTGTATTCCTCGAAGGGGTAGGCAGAGGTGCTCTGTAGTGCGCCCACACTACGCCGATGTATTTTGGTCTCAATGTAATAGGGGGCGAGCCTATTGCCATTATACCGGGCACATTCCAACTCAATACTTAATACGAGGGAGACTTGGGCCATAGTCCACCACGCTGGCCCAGTGCGTGAACTTCACACGCTTTTCTATACGTCTGCAGGTTTCCTCACGATGTTTTCCTTCACCGTTCAGCAAGTGGTAATCATTGTTGAAAATGACATTCGCACATGAAAATTATCTCAGAGGTGCGGGCCCGGTATTTGAACTTGCACCCCTTACGTTCAAGGCGAGCGTTTTTGCCCACGAGGCTACCACTGCTTAGCATAAAATATTTTGGAATTGATTAAATTTCAAAATTAAAATTTTAATTAGTTACAAGTTACAAAATAATCTAGCATAGTAAAAATTTTGTATTAATTAAAAGGTAATATGTAAATATAATTACAGTTTTATCATTTAGGGTGTAGGTAACTGGATTCGTCCCAGTCTAATGGTACTAATGTACATGGTACTAATATTACATTCCTTGCTAAGTTTGGGATCATACGATGAAAATGCGTTTTCTGTCTATACTTATTTAGATATATATGTATACCAGATTATTTGGTCACTCTACATTTTTCAGGTCTGCTCTCAAGGCATTACTGCTCCTGAGAATGTATTGATTGTTTTCTTATATTTACGCGAATACTATACATTGAAATTAAACTATTTTACGGATTTATAGCCGAAACGTCGGGAAAATAAAATAGTAAATAAATGCGATAAAATCCGTAAAATAGTTTAATTTCAGAGTAACCATTGAGTTTCTTACCGGCTCTTCTCAGTGGAAGCAGCATTCCGAACCGGTGGTAGAATCTGACTATTTGTAAGTGCTTTTTGGCCTACACGAATAAAAAAAATTATTTTGATTTTGAATACTTTTTAACGTATTAAAGCTATCGAAGACAGTGGTGAGCTAGAACACGATAAACTCGTTAGATCTGAACACAATACAATGATTAAACAACAGACCTGCCTCAAACTAGAAACGTTAGACAATTCAGGAGTAATCGAGGCGCTAACAGACGGTTCGGCACTGTTTTCATTTGATTTAAGTTTTAATTGAACCGTAAAACTCTGGGCACACTGGGGCGACAATACGCGCGAGTGAAATTTATGCTAATGTCAAAATTCACTGTATTGAGAAAACGCTCATTCTTCAACGAAATAACGCGTGGTCGCGTGGCTTATACCAAAATTATGAAATCTTTCTTTATGTATACTGAAACTTAAAGAGTATCGGCAAAAAAATAATGAGCACGCCTTTACGTTTTAGTGCGCTCGCGGGCGAGCGAATTCACTTTTATCGTCAAAGTCAAAATCAAATCATTTATTCTGACTAGGCCCATCGGGGCATTTACAAATTGTAAAGTTTTCATTTCTTTTTTCTTATATACTACTACCGGATCGAAACGCGACCCCAACTGAGAAGATCCGGCAAGAAACTCAGAGGGCATATCATTTTTTTTAAATCGCCAAAGCTTATTTCAAATACACAGGTACATACAGCTCCAGTGTGTTGCCTTTAGATCTGCTTTTAATAATAATGATTAGATAATAATACGTTAGTAAGGCCACAGACGCCACACTTTGATTGAAAATGTACTCTAGGCTTATTTAAATTAAAATCAAATCCCTATGTCAAATTTGCGTTGTAAAATGTGCCTTGGTTCGTTTTGTTATTGGCAATAAATTAATCGCGAGCGTTTAGACGCGCCTGTTTGCGCAGAGCTTAAATCCTATAAAAAGATATGCTCCGCCGCGACAGTATTGCCACTGCCGTGACCAGGATTCGAACCTGGGTTACTACGGCCACAACGTAGGGTCCTAACCACTAGACGATCACGGCTGTCGGAGCTGGTAACAATTCTGCCCAAAGTAACTGTCGTTCTCTTAAAAATTATAAATGAGCGGTATAAAAAGATGGTTGGTAAAATCATCTTATAGTATAAAAAGTGTGCATACCAATTTTGGTTGTGTTATAAAAAAGAAATTGAAGCGCTTTGGTTGACGCTAATGAATTGGACCGTGTAATTGAAAAGCGATGATGAGAAATGCTTGCTTCTTGTAGTGTTTCCAGTTCCTCTCAGTGCGGCGTTCACGGGTTCGTTTCCCGTCAGCGGTTAGTTTATGGCATGCCTTATCAAAAGTTGCTGTATTCTGAGTGTATCTGAGATCATCCTCAATAACAATGATATTAAAAAGTACAGATACCTAAATAGGTCACATTGATGCCATGGCCAGCTAGTTTTATACGTCTTGGTATAGACAAGCTGGCATACGTACTACGCACATAATTGCACGTGTATAACCGTCAAATATTAGGAAAAGCTCCCTGTTGATGTAATAATTCATTGAATATTATTTTATCTTGTTTACAGTTAAAAGTAATATTTTAGTGTCAATAATCGTTGAAAATATGCAAGTATTAGCACCTCATAACAGTCCCTAAAAAAGTAAATATTAACAAGCAAAAAAATGCCTCCCTCCTTTTCACCCCATTGGGGGTTGGTTTCCATTTCTTTAACAATCTATATTAAATAAAAAAAAGCTTGATCAAAATCGGTTCAATAACGCCGGAGTTAAGCTGTAGTCCGAAATGCAAAATTTAACACCCCATTTCAACCCCTTCATTGTTTTTCAGTATTCCTGAAACACGTGTTTCTTTATTTCGTATGTAAATTACACATACTAAGTTTCAAAACAATAAAAAATAATTTTGAATTTGTGTGACTTTCAACCCCCCATTTTACTCCCAAAGGTGGTTATTTATAATAATATTTTTAAAATAGGGTCAACCAAGAATTCCCTAGAATATATCATAATAAAATCGAAATCGGTCCACAAACGCCGGAGTTATGCGGTAACAAAAAACATACGGGTCGAAATTGAGAACCTCCTTCTTGAAGTTGGTTAAAAATACTGATAAACATGTGGTGATATAGGCCATTTCGTTATGGAACGCAAGAAAATCCCATAACATGAGAAAATAAATACTTTCAATTATGTCAGGTCAGAGTATTCCACTTATCAAAAACGAATTGAGGTATAATCAATTTAATTCACACCAATTGATATGTACATATAGGGTGTTTCAGAACTCCGAAATAATGATTTTGCTTTGACGTTTGCATCAGTATCAGCTATACAACTGAATGGTATAAAAATTTGATTGAAATTCGAACATGTTTTACCATCTTTTTTTCGTCGTCAATTTCTATAACTCGTAATATCTCGAGTCCTATGTAAAATTTGCAAGTTCTGTTTTGTGAATTATGTGAAAAACTCAGAAACTATGATAGTTAGGTATAATCTATCTTCACTAAGCGTCTACATATGAGCTACCGTATATGTACCTACCCAAAGTATTATTTCGGACTTCTGATACAATCAGTTTATTACAAATTATGTTACAATTGTGTACGCCTTAACGCGTTACCTATATATACTGGAGCATATTTTTGTAACGTATTGAAATCGTTCCAAGTTAACCGACTGCACAACGTTTCAAAGCAAAATGTCCGCTATTTGGTGTTTGATTTTACTGTCAGCAAGCGCATGTTTCGCAGTAGGCCGTGAGTCCATCATACTAATCATATCATATCATATCAAGCCTTGACTGTCCCACTGCAGGGCAAAGGCTTCCCCTCCCTTTTCCCACTTATTGCGGTCCATAGCCAACCGGGGCCACTCCAGTAAGTGAGTCTAGCTCATCCTGCCATCTCTTTTGCCGCGTTGCCGTTTCCTGATTTTGCCCATAGCGTCATACTAATATAATTTTTAAATATCTACAAATAAATTCAATCCCCATAAGGACCTCCGCACACTTGGGCGTCAAGACGTGCGTCAAAGAAAAACATAGAAAAAGTTAATTCTTCAACGAAATTACATTGATAGCGCGAGCGAATTTTGAATAAAACCGGCAATAAAGTCGGACTCGCGCAGGAAGGGTTCCGTACCATTACCTATTAAAACGGCAAAAAAAATTACGTTTGTTGTATTGGAGCCCCCATAAATATTTATTTTATTCTGTTTTTTAGTATTTGTTGTTATAGCGGCAACAGAAATACATCATCTGTGAAAATTTCAACTCTCTAACTATCACGGTTCATGAGATACAGCCTGGTGACAGACGGACGGACGGACGGACGGACAGCGAAGTCTTAGTAATAGGGTTCCCCTTTTACCCTTTGGGTACGGAACCCCAAAAATTGGAGCCAAGTGTACCCATATCTCTTTTTGCCCATTTTAAGCAGTAGTGGATCCCTGACTCGCACCTCTGTGATGAAAGCAAACATTGTCCGGAAATCTGCATGTCTATAGAAAGGCGTGTGAAGTTCACCAAACCGCAGTGTGCCAGCATGGTTATGGGCCAGATCTCCCTCGTATAGAGTGAGAATGTGCCCGGTAAAATGGCATTTGACTTGGCCCCTATTACATTGGGACCAATATACATCGGCAAAGTGTGGGTGCACTGTAGTGCGCCTACCCCTTTGCCTAACGCTTCGGGGAATATAGTCGTGATGATGTATTATTATAGCATTATTTTTATTAAAAATTAAAGTAAATATTAACAACATATCGAGGGTACTTTTGGGCGATATATTGACTTATATAAAATAAAATAAATGTCACTTAAGTCAAATAGCCTTTCCCCCTCGATATAGTTTTCCCTTCCAAACTGGTTGTCTGGAAGAAATTACTTATAGCGATAAGACTGCCCATTTCTACGTAGCTACTGTATTTAGACCTGACAATGTTGTATTATTTTCTTTTCTTGGTGTGCAATAAAGAGTACTCTATTTGTCTATCTCACTAGATAGACAAATAGAGGTGAATGTAAGGGCCGGCGCCATGCTGGCACGGCACGGCATGGCATGGCAAAAGTCTTAATCTTATTTCAACGAGTTTAGAGTTCATGTTACTTTATTTCGATACCACGATGCCGCGAAGTAACGCGGCATGACGCGACGCCCCCCGGCAATCCGCCAAATAAAGTAGATAACATGAACTCTAAACTCATTGAAATAAGATTCAAAATAGTAGCTTGAATAAAATCCTTTGCCATGCCATGCCGTGCCGTGCCGGCAGTGGGCGCCGGCCCTAAGGCGGCTGGTAAAACTGTAGGTTGCGGTAAATTTACTTTGTGTATATTACAGAACACGGGGGCTCTCTCCCAGCGGGTCATAGCTTTATCGATGCGCCCCACAACTGTCCAGGCACCCAGGAGTTTGTCAATGGAATGTGTCGTGACGTAGCAGCCGACGACGTTTGGAATGGAAAGTACGTTTAAATCACTAATACAGACTAGCTTCTGGAAATATATGTTTGTTTTTGGTTGTTTCGTTCACTAAACTGGACGTTACAGTATAAGGAGACAGCAAACTTATAGGTGAAAAAGTTGAGCAAATATAGGTAAAATTTTTGGCAATACCAAAACAGACTGTATTGACTCACAGATAAAGTTTATTCTTCAACGAAATGACATTGCGCAAGCGAACTTTTATCTATTTACAGCAAAAAAATATCTTTATGAATAATGTATTAGATTTTGTTTTTAATTGGCATAAATGTTGACGCATGAAGTAAAGATTTATTTAATTAATTAACTAACCTTTTTCGTTGCAGAGCAAATCATACATTTTAGGTCGGGGAATGATGTCTCTACCGCACCGGACTATACTAGATCCACAGACGATATATCTGCCTACCTACCTACCGATGAATAACTATTTTTGTCCTATTCAAATCTTTGTAACTTTTAAATTTCTGACTTATTAAAACGAAAAATATATTGATTACGTTGTGAGTTTGACAATAAAATCTGATTCAGGTACAATCCAAAAATACTGAGTTTCTCCTTTCATTTTTACCTCTATGTATAGTTTTTAATTTACAATATCTCAATGGTTCTCTACTGATCAATGGAAAATGTGGACCAATTTTCTGAAAGTTAAATTCTAAGAGACTTTACATTTAAGCTAAAAAACAAAAAATAAGTTATTTTGTCATGTATTTTATTCAACGCACGAACAAATAAGATTTTTTTGGAACCAAAGGAGTTAATAGTATTTTAATCTTGATTTCATGCTATCATTCTATTGTCATAACTAGCTTTCATAACAGGCCTCATAGATCTCAAGGACTGTTATTTTTTATCATTCAGAATCAAAAAAAATATTTAACACTATCAAAAACAAACTTCATAAAGCTAGGTGCACTAAAAAGCTAAAAATAACCATATAGTTCATTACATTTGGAGTAGGTGCCAATCTATGTCAGACTCGGCAAATACACACATGAATTGGACCGAATTATAAGGTTATTTTTTGCTTTTTAGTGCACCTAGGTTTATGAGGTCGGTTTATGTTATCCGTATTAAACAAAAAACCTGTTTACTAACGCCGGAGATATGCTGTAGTTTGCCCTATTTTTTTTTCAAAATTCCTTAAACCTATGTTTCTTTATTTTGTATGTAAAATACATACACAAAGTTTCAAGTCGATCAAAAATATTTTTAAAATTGTGTGACCTTCAACCCCCATTTCATCCCCAAGGGGGTTGATTTCTGATAATATTTTAAAAATGGGACCAAATGGCAACTATTTCGCATCAAACCAAAGAAGAATCACGTAAATCGGATCATAATTGCTATGTTTTTCTTACACGCACCACCTGGAAGACTCATCCGAGGCGTATTAGACCTCGTTCCGTACTGAGCGTGCTAACTCAAAATGTCACGACACCATATGTCAAGAATCTTATAACGCTGCTACAATTGAGCAACAAACCGAGCATCATAACATATAACGGAAGACTAAACTTCGCTCGTGTGTCCCTACCATTAACGTTTAGTATAAAATAAAATGTCATATAGCTCACATGTAATTGAATTCGCCACTCACTTATATATAAACAGCGGCACGTACTAACTGTTACAACTTAATTGTATATAGATAACCCGGGTGATCGCAACAAAGCGAAATGTCAAGAGTTTGGTGTCATATTGCCCTGTTATCAGCAATTGTGTTTGATATACGAACGCGTAAGTTTTTTTTATAATATAATGTAAGTTATGCACTGAATAAAACGTTTATTTAATTGGACAACTATTTACAAAATATTTACAATGATAATAAAATAAGTTAAAACTAATAAGAAAATATTATATTTATAATTTATGTAAAAAAATTGGCCCATGCGGAAGCGTACCCAAGACGCTGGCTGCATTCCCTCGCTGAATGGCTAGAGCCACTCGTTGAGCGAAAAAATGGCCTGCTCTTGGGTCGCCGGTTGTGTCGACCAATTTTTTGGGTGCTTGGACTGAATTACATATAATTATAGATAGTTTATTGATCCATATCTAAGGGTAATGCAAACTTAAAAAGGGTTGTTGTAAGTTCGTCACAAAGTAAATTTTCCACAGAAAAAAGTATGTGTAATTTCGCCACAATCCTTTATTTTTAAGAAAATGACTAATATACCAATTTTGATTATTGTAAATTCGTCACATTATTTTTGTTCGTACAGACAGCAGAACAATCAGTCACTGTACTGTATTGTGATCCGATACGGCTTGCAATAAATTTTCGAGCGCTAGAAACTATTAGCTTTGTCTGCTACCGGTACTTTATGCAAAAATAATGTAAAAATAAGACCTGTGACGAATTTACAATAACTCTGATCTACTTGTGACAAATTAACATATATTTTTAATGGATGTGGCGAACTTACTTTCAATGTATGGAGTTTAAAAAATGTGACGAATTTACTTTGTGACGAATGTACAACAACGCCTTAAAAATATTAAGGGTTACAATTTACGGCCTTATCACTTCATGTAATGACTACCTTGTAGGCTTAGTATGATCGCGTAGACATAAGTTTTACATCTTTCAACTATTCGTTAGTTGAATCTGACAGTTGAAAGAGACAAAACTACCCATTCCGTTTAATAAAAATAAATGAACCAATTAAGGTTTGATGCTCTTTAGGACAGTGTAATACCGTAAGTTGATATCAGCAGATTATTACAATTAGAGATATTCTAAGTAGGAATATTATTTGATGGGGTTGAACGAAACTGACCCATATTCTTTTGTGTGACAGGTATGTATTTAAGGCAACATATTATTCACTTGATATAAATTTTAATGAATTAAACGTGGCGCTTTTTGGCACAAAAGTTATTTGTAAGTCAGCTGTAACTGAATTATAACGTATAATAAAAACATGTTGCATTTTTTTATTACACTTGACATTTTATTTATATCGTATGGGGATAGAATTGATTTTATGCAGGTAAATAAATACATATCAAGGCAAATTACGTTAACGACCCATGTAATATAAAGCATTATTGCATTTTATTCGCTTTTGCCCAAATGCTTTATATACCAATGCTACAAGTACAAGACACGTATTTATTTACATATCACTCAACGCAGAATGTCTTATGTTTGGTGTTTGATTTTTCTATCTTCATATGTGTGTCTCACACAAAGCAGTAAGTATCATTTGCATTCGATTTTAATATTGCATTATTAAATGGCGATACGACTAATATAGTATGATTGTATGGTGTCCATAGTTTGAACTATGGACACCTTTGCTTAGTTTGGGATCATACGATAAGTATTTGGTTGTCTGGCGATATTTATTCTAATATTGTATTGTATATTGTATTACCCGGCGTGTATATTGTATTGTATTACATGTATATTGCATTGTATTACCCGGCGTGTATATTGTATTGTATTACATGTATATTGCATTGTATTACCCGGCGTGTATATTGTATTGTATTACATATAATTTATTAATTAAACCAAATTTGATTTGATTTTGATTTGATGGCTTCAAATTAAAGTACCTAATGTTTTGTCAGTCTTGAAAACAAACAAAAAATATTATTAGGGATGAGGATATAAATTGAATCATAAATTCTTCTCGTGTGCGCCACTCATAAAATTCTGATACAACTTATCTTGGAATTGAGTCATACATCGCCGCACAATCTTATCTGGAATGCGTAAAATGATTACATGTCGCGTGTCAAAGCGGGCTATGGAAATGTATTCATAGAGTTGGAATATACATTGGTACTTTTATGAATAGATAGCTAGTCGATCATGCAACTAGGGGAACAATTCTCGCAAGATCGACATTATCTCTAATCTATACTGTATACTAATAACATATAATATTACTAACTTTTGCCCGCGATTTCGTCGAAAATGGTTCTTATAGGCGCTCACTATAAAGCGTCGCGCCGCCTTATGGTGATCGTCGCGACGTTCATTATAAGGCGTCGTTGCGGTTCCTATAAGTCGTCACGACGTTCATTATAAGGCTTCCCAACACTCATTATAAGGCGTCGCGACGCTCACTATAAAGCGTCGCGACGCTCACTATAAAGCGTCGTAACGCTCACCTTAAGGCTTCACAACGCTCATTATAAGGCGTCGCGGCGGTCCCTATGAGTCGTCACGACGTTCATAAAGCAGCGTTGCAACGCTTGCCATAAGGCGTCACGACGCTTACCATAAGGCGTCGCGACGGTCACTATATGGCAACTCATTTTACGATTGCTTGTCGTTTAGTAAGAATTGCCTTTAAAGCGTCGATATATTGAAGTATCACCTTGATAATTCTTGCTATTAAAATTGAGCGGGCCCTTCCAATCATTTATTTCTCTTGTTTTTTGTTCAATACAGTTGACTCTACACTATGTCAGCAGACGCCCAAAGAGAAGCACTGCCTCATAGAGTACACTGTCAAAGATCGATGGCCGCACACACAGAGGTAATGGAATACGAAGCGGTGATGCCAATGTATTTTTGTAGGGAGTAGGTAAGCTACGCAATCAATAAGTGATTCAAGGCGAGTGGGGGTTGTGATTCGAAATTAGAATTGATCATTGACTGATTCTTTATTTAAAATTCCGTTTCCTTTTTCCAATTAGGTACCAAATTGTTTTATTATTATCTGGGGATACGCTGTTATTATATAATAAGTATTTTGCCGATAAAATTCCGTTCATCTACCATATTGATTGAAAGGCTCATGTAACGTGAGTAAAAAATGTATTAGGTATATGATACATTCGCTGTGACAGATGATATTTTCGTACTATATTGTACCTTTCAGATATGTTTACAACTGGTACACTAAAAACTGCTTCGAGATCAGATGGTCCAACAATTGCGACGCGGTACCCTCACCTCCAACGACCAACAACTTCGCGTCTGAAGCCGAGTGTTTGCAGGAGTGTGGTGGATGGGCCTAATCCGAATAAATTCATATTTCGAATGAATAAAAAGTTGAAGTTACGTTCATTTAACCGACTTCAAAATTCGAACCGTGTGTTTTTTTTCTGAGTAGGAGTATAATATAACGCGAGCTACGCATTTTATTTGCTTACATGGTAAGCATCAACATAAATAAATCAAAATATTTTCACTCCCTAACCTTAGCTCATTAAGTTTATCAAGCCCAGAGACCTACGTTACGTCGCATGACGTCAGCGGTGTGAAATGCCCCATACTCTGAGTGCACACAAAATACCTACATTCATAATTTAATCATTAATAATCCCACAAATGAAAAAGGAAAGCTGAATATTTAAATAATATTCCAATATCAATCTACTGTTCTCCGCATTTTAAACAAATCCCCGGACTTATCCCTAACCACATTTTATTTAGGAGTTGGACGAATTTTGAATTTAGAATTTTTGAACGAGTTCTAAAGCTGGCTATAAAGAAAATGTGCAATTGAAAATAGAGCATAAAAAGAATTCGAAATTAGAATAAAAAGTGGTAAAGGAATTTTATATAAAGTTGCCATTCACGCTCTGATTTTAATTTCCAACTCAGTCAATGCTTTTAAGTTTTTCTTGCGCATTTTTTTTTTCCAAGATTGCTACTAGGTCTACTTGAATCCCAATCTCCGGAGCCCGGAAGTGCCACAAGGGGTTTCTATTCTTACTACGTTCGGTTCTATTTCGTCACCGACATGGTTGAAATCCTTCCGCCGGGGCTAATCGTAGATCATTTAGTTGGACGCGCTAACGGCAGTACTAGGTAGTTACATTGCGACGTTGTTACTACGAGAATGTGAAGTTATTAAAACTGACGAAATTCTAAGGTGGACAGGATTGTATCATCAATAGACACTGAACGCAACATTCATAAATAACGTAAAGAGGTTATAAACAAACTCGTGACATCGGAGACTCGTATGGAGAGTGTAATCCCATTCAATAGAAACTCGACAAACGAAGTTTACAATTAGAGCGACGCATGAATATAAAATAAACGAGCAATCAGCACCGCGAACAGACGAGGACAGGGCGCGGCAACTAATGGGCGGCTCGCCTAACTTCTAACACAGAATACTTGACATGCAGAGACTGTCTGAAAAGTTGAAAGATTGCATTTGTTTTTAAGCTATTTCGTGGGCCTTGAGCGTAGAGACCGCATCCAGAAATTCCGTAACGAAAATTACCTAACACCCCCCACTCCGACCGGCACAGCGGTGATACTTTTTAGTTTTGCCATCTGTCGATAAATAGCAGAACTTTTAATGATTTTTTTAAATATCACGCTTGTCTCTTTAGTTCAGCAACTCGCCTCTAGGTGGCATTGGTTGTATCGGCGTTTCGCCTCTAGGTCGCATTGGTTGTATCGGTGTTACTGCGCATGCATATGAATAAACAAAGTGCATTTATTAATTGCATAAGTTGATAAAAATGCTATGCAATAGCTTTACCGCGGCACTCTCCGAGTGCCACACGTCTTTTTTTTTCTATTTAAACAAGCATGGACACTTCTCCCTTTTTGCTCCGTATAGGCTATTGTTATTTTAATCAATAAGTTCTCAATTATCAAGTCTATCATTGTTTAGACTAAGGTCTAAGGTTGCACCTGTAGCATTAGACTTTAGGTAAGCAAATAAAAAAACTGAGTAATTGTATATAGATGATAAACTATTTTGTCCTATTTAATCTAATAGAAAAAACCTCATTAACTTGTTACTCACACTGCGCAGCTTATTTTGTGAAGGTTCTATCGCTCGTGTAGGTATTCTTAATATTATTATGGTGTGCTATTCTTAAAAGTAAGGTAAGTAATGTGGTTTAATAATATCTCATTGCTACGTGTTGCTTAATAAAAAATATTTTACCGTTACTTTAAATGCTTTTAGTACAAGCAGTGTCAGAGTATTAGCTTTGCTTAACCTTGTGCAACGTTGACTGGTAGCCTCTGCCCGCAGCTACTCTGTGCCTTCACGCCCTAATCCCGATCGTGGCTTATGTCCAGTGTTTTGTTGGTGGCGCGGCAACAGGCTGCCTTTACCGGCATTTTTACCGCGAGTGGAATTTTACCGGACCACGGTAATGGGGAACAAAATTGTGACGTTTACCGAGCAGCAATTGGAGGATTACCAGGTAACATCATTGATTTTATTTATAACTTGTCATCGAGGTTCTTTTGTTTCCTACAATACTGACGTAATCTTCGTAAGGCTGTATACACATGATAAAGTCGGCGATCAGATAATTACGAGTTTATAAGAACGGATAAAGGGAACTTCCATAGACAATGCACTGCACATTAATTAGTAATAATCGGTTTTACCATATGAATAGAGCCTAATTTACCAAGATTAATTTACCGTACAGAGTAAATATTCGGTCTTAGATTAAGTACGTACTCAATAAATCACTTTCTGTGTTGTCGAAAATTTGTAGGTTGCACACACAAATGCAGAATACTGCCCAGTTTATTTATACTTTACTCTGTCTGAATGGCAGATTCCCTTTATAATTAATAATTATTAATTACTTATCACACTAACAAATAAATAAATAATTTAAATAGTCTTATAAATAAATAATTTATCATTTCAACAGGACTGTACATTTTTTACAAGGAAAGAAATACTTCGGTAAGGTGGTCATCTATACTTATATTATATAGAGAAAAGATTTTTATGTAACGACTTAATTTAAAAACTACTGAACCGATTTCAAAAAATATTTTGCCGTTAGAAACATCTGAGTAACATAGGCTATATTTTATAAACCCGTGCGAAGCCGGGACGGAACGCTAGTGACGTATAAATTATTGTAAGTAAATTTTATTCGGTCTAATGTACAATACAATACCCGTTACATTTACAATATATTCTGTTGAGTTTACTATTGAGGAGTCATTTTACAATCTTTAAATGGACAGACAGACAGCGTTTCTTCAACAAAATTTCCTTTTTTAACGCCAAATGGGCCTTATTTGACGAATAACTGAAGATGACTGCCATGTATTGAATCTCACAGATAGATTAACAACTAAATCACTTCATTCGTTAAGTGCTTATTACACTTCACTGAATTTGGTCGTCTTAATTCAGTCGGTACTGAATTAACAATTCAGCAAGCTAGCATCCTAAATTCAGAAGCAAGGATGTCCATAACAATACAATAATGTCCATAATCTATTGTGGTATGATTTGCCTTGTGCAGAATGAGATTCTTTTAAATTTTACTATCCGGTATCCAGCCGGATACCGGATAGTAATTCAGTATTCGGCCGGATACCGGATAGTAATTCAGTATCCGGCCGGATACCAGATAGTAATTCAGTATCCGGCCGGATACCGGACAGTAATTCATAAAAAAACGATCACGACAAAGGTCCTCGCAAAGTAGGACAAAGGGCCTCGCAAAGACCTGCCTGAATGTGCGCGAGCTTAAGTGTTATTCTGCATCCTGCTCGCTCCTATTAGGAACGTGACCGCTAATCACACAGCTTATTCAAATAGAGGTAATCCTATTTTTAATGACATATCACATTCACCACGCGGGGCTTCTGTCACGTGAAAACGTTAGTTCGTAAAAACGCGCGCGCACGCTCCACGAAGTCTGCAATCTGTGAACATGTACAGGACCGCACCCGCCATTATATCAGATTTGATAAACGTGAGGCCATTGAAATTAAAAAAACACCCTAATTTCAATAGGGAAGATGGCTGGGAGCTACCACCAACTTGGGATCCAGTAATCAATATGATATGATTAAATCCAAAACCAAGCGTACCATTGCAAGACCTCAAGACACTGTGAGCACTTTCGGCGTGGATCGAACCGCAAACAACAACTGAATATGAGGATACCCAGTTATTAACTATTACATCAGGACGTCTAACACCTCAGTCCCCCCGTGACCATGGTTGCTGTAAAGCAGCCGAAACGTCGGGAAAATAAAATAGTAAATAAACGCGATAGAATCCGTTTATAAAATAGTTTTATTTCAATCAACCTTATTACATAACACATAAAGTATAGTTTTAAATGCGGCCACGCTTCGTACTGACTCCGCTCACTCGCCGCTACGACGTTTTTGTTTCACATCTGCCAGGCGTCCCGCGATGGCTCAGGTTTTTTGCACATACATAATGCCTTAATGGCCTTTTCGGAATTTGCCCTGGTCTGGGTGGAACTGGGATCGCCATCAATCCATTGTATAGATCAGTCCAAGCTTTGCTTAGTTACGGATCATACGATGAGTACTATGTGTTGTCTGGCGATATTTGTTGCTACAGCGTTCGTTTTGGTATTGGGAAAAACCTGTGAGTCCACCACCTAAAGTAATGTTGTTACAATAGTTGCTGTCAGTTTTTGACAGAGAAAGAAAATTAAAGAAAGAAAAAAAACATTATTGTGGCTAGCAGCAACTAGGATAAAATATTACAAAAATAAAATAAATGAATAATAATTTAAAAAATCTGCTCGCCAAAAACAGACCCAATTCAGCATGTGCTGGTTGACAAGAACCAGCGCTAGTCTTCCGTTGGGCCCGTTTGGCGATTTCACGGGCGCAAACCACAAAAAAATAAAATAAATAAATAACTAAATTAAGACTAAAGGGCTCGAACCCAAAACTGTAATCCACATAAAATTAAAAACGCAAACTTAGTACTTAGTGGAGTGTCAAAATTTTAAAGTAATGTCGAACGCACGCCTTGCAAACAAAGTGTGCAGGTTCGAAACCCGGCTCGCACTTCTGGGTTTCATGTGCGAATCTCATTTTCATCCGATATTACTACTTCCTATGAAACGGTGAAGGAAAACATCGTGAAGAAACCTGCACGTCTATAAAAAGGCGTGTGAACTGCACCAATCCTCTGGGCCAGCGTGGTGACCTATAGCCCAAAAATCTCCCTCGTATTGAGGGAAAATGTGCCCAGTATAATGGCAATTGGCTCGCCTCCTATTACATTGGGACCATAAATACATCGGCGAGGTGTGAGCGCACTGCAGTGCACCTCTGCCTACCCCTTCGGGGAGTACAGGCGTTATGATGTATAATTATTATAAGCATTGCTGCAAGGTAGAAACGAGGCAGTTCTTAAATATATTCGTGTATGAATTTTCCTCAGAAATCCAGACGAGCCTGGAACAGCTCGACAGTGTTGTCCTAAGTATGTAATCACTACCAAATGACCCAGAATAAAAACTACAAAATATGTACGAACAAAAATGAACCTATTTCAAGGATCCATTTGGCTGTCGCTAGGTTCGTAGAGGTCACCCTGCCCGTTCACAGTCAAGGACACGGCTTAATATCCAACGAGTATAATAATATAATTCGGTGTTGCCACATCTATAATTTTTGGTAGATTGGTGACGGAATTTGTTGTGATGATGCTTGTTAAATAAAATGCTTGTATAAGAAGCGGTCCTTATATTCAATCGTGGAACAATATTTAAAAAAAGCTGATAAAATAAAGTTTAGATCTTAAATTAATTTAAACACTTGCACTGCCTTCGTGGCCGAGAAAGAGAGAGGCGAAAAAACCCGCGCTGTCACGCAATTAATCATAGATAATATTAATATTGTGAGCACGCACAATTATAGACAAAGTAACGAACTTCTTTTTTTACGAAATGAGTGAAATGATGATATTTGGTTGGAATAAGGTCAGGAATGCCTGCACCTGCGATTAGCGGTATTTATGGCAATGTCGAGTAATTATAGCAAAGACAAATTCAATAAATCTATATCTATACATACATACAAATAAATAAAATTGGAGTGTCTGTTTGTAATATCAAAATAACACTTTTTTACCAAATGCGTATAAAAGTATATACGATACCTATAACGCAAACGCAATTTTGATTTTTTTTTGTCTGTCTGTCTGTTTGTTTGAGGTAAACTTCTAAACGGCTGAACCGATTTCAATGGGACTTTCACTGACAGATAGCTGACGTTTCAGGGCGTAACTTAGGCTACTTTAATTTTAGAAAAAACATTAGGGTTCCGCGGGAAAAACATAATACCCATATTTCCGGGTAATCTCCCTAAAGTCCACGCGGGCGAAGTCGCGGGCACAGCTAGTACACAATATAAATGGATGATGAAACTGATAAAGATGGCGGAGAAGTAGCAAGTAACGAACTTATTAACAATTTAGTGGACTTCATAATAATAGATGTTCAAATCAACCAGTACGAAGGTTTTATTTATATCACTTATTATACTGACTTATAAAACATTTATAATAGTTTTCATCGGAATATTAAGCCATTTGCTACGTACATTATAAAACTATGTAATTATGAGAAGTGTAGAATGTTGTATTTAAGGAAGCCTCCCATAACGTTTATCGAGATTCCATCCGCTTTTATTGTATATTCATAATACAAACTAAATCTAAATTAAACTGGACTGAAATTCGTCACTAAACATATTCCTGTTTAGCTTACGTAAATGATTGATGATGGTCGAACATTAAGTTAAGACCAGTTTAGTTGGTATTTACTTAATAACAGAATTAACACCACTGTCTTCAATTTATTTCCAAACAAATATATTCCTTTGAAAATGGGAATATCCAAATTTCGAACGTGACGAGATCCCACAAATAAGGATTAAGCCCTCCGCTCACAGACGCGTTAAAATGCGCACCACCATTGTTTGTCAATGCCGAAACCAAACTGTATTCGCTCATACAAAACGCAATTTTTCCAACCAATTCTTATAGACGATGCGAGTGAATTATCACAGAAATTCAATCTTTATGTTACTTTACATTTTAAGTTAATTCACTCGCCCCAGTGGTTGAAGGCCCGCAAAGATTTTCAGACGAGTTTCACCGTTTTTCATAAGTTTTTATCAGGCATCACCACTGTCGCGGCAGTAATGCCCCATAACAAATGCGATTTGCCCCACTGTGGCGCGACATTTTCATTCCATATTTTTTCGGTACATTTCGTCTTGTACAATGGGACCGCGGAATGGGACAAATGAGGACATTTCTCATCTCGTACTGTCGACGAAAAAAGTGCTAACGCAAAACATTCAAGAAATGAAAAAGTACACGAAACCTTTTTGCGTTATGTGCCTCACTATTTTTGTTGATGACTTTACCCACTATTCTTCTACTTCTTTGACGTAATAAATAACATTGAATGAAATAAGATGAGGAATGGCTGCACCTGCTCGGGTATTCTACCAGTGTCAAGTAATTAATTGCAACAACAAATTCAATAAATACACATCTACAAATATATTACCTTAGTCACGCCTTTACTTGAGAACGACTTTACCGATTTCACCCATCTTTTTTTAGGGTTCCGTACCCAAAGGGTAAAACGGGAACCCTATTACTAAGACTTCGCTGTCCGTCCGTCCCGTCTGTCACCAGGCTGTATCTCATGAACCGTGATAGTTAGAGAGTTGAAACACAGATTATGTATTTCTGTTGCCACTATAACAACAAATACAAAAAACAGAATAAAATAAATATTTAAGGTTGCTCCCATACAACAAACGTGGTTTTTATAGATAATGGTACGGAACCCTTCATGCGCGAGTCCGACTCGCACTTGGCCGCTTTTTTTAAGTTTTTTAATACTTTGCAGAAGGTTCTGACGATAAACGATAATTAGGATTATAAATAAATCTCTATTTTAATACTAATAAAATATCTGTGTGTCTGGCGATATTTAAATTTATTTATCTATCTACAGGGTATTTAAGCGTTTCCGCGATGTGAACCCCGACCTCGTGCCCAAGCGTATGACGGAGAACCAGGCACACACCATAGCGGTTCCAGTTGAAGAAATAGAAAAATTACCCGAATTAAAAGTTAGTACCAGATAGTAATTTAACTTGATTTAAGTACTTATTCACTGGACAAAAAACAAACATAATTTTCCAGCTCAAAACGTGCGTGATATTTTTTTTTACTAGTTCCAAAATGAACTGTATTACCTCATAGAAAAAGCACACTTTTCAACGAATTATCGATAACTCGTGCGAACTTAGTGGCTTTTGGCACAAACATTTAGTTTTTTAAGGTTCCGTACCCAAAGGGTAAAACGGGAACCCTATTACTGAGACTTCGCTGTCCGTCCGTCTGTCACCAGGCTGTATCTCATGAACAGTGATAGTTAGAGAGTTGAAATTTTTCACAGATGATGTGTTTCTGTTGCCGCTATAACAACAAATACTAAAAAACAGAATAAAATAATTATTTAAGGGGGCTCCCATACAACAAACGTGATTTTATTGCCGTTTTTATAGATAATGGTACGGAACCCTTTGTGCGCGAGTCCGACTCGCACTTGGCCGGTTTTGTATACCTATATTGGCACAGAGTATAATTTCAAAAAAGTCTCAATTCGCTCGTCATAGCGTCATTCCCAAAATAGCCTCATTTTGTTGCTCATTAACAAAGATTGTTTGTATTAACAATACTGCGTGCGTAGATATTAAACTGAGTATTATGTGATTTTGTTACACGTGTACTTGTGAACGAAGTAATGCTTATAAAAAAAAAGTATGTAAATTATATCAATCTTTTTCAGGAGAATCCATTCAAACGACGAATATGTCAAGTTTTCTCACATGATGGCTCAGGGAACCTGACATTCGAGGACTTCCTCGACATGATGTCCGTCTTCAGCGAAGCCGCACCGAGGGACATCAAGGCTTGGTAATTATCAACGTTCTCATCATATTGTTACGTCCAAAGAACAATTAAAAATAAAACAGTTTTTGGTGATAACAATACTATGAGTGATATCGGTCGGCTTCCGGTTTTTATAGAGCAACTTCAGAAGCCACGTGGCCAAGACGATTCGTAGTCGCGCCGCGTAGCAGCGCCGATTCGCACTCACGTGGTGGCGCCGAAGCCTCGAGCTTCGGGAAAATGTACTATGTTATCATAACCAGAAAACAGCTACTATAAACAATATTCGCAACCACGTGGCGCCGCCGATTCCTTGCTACCACGTGGCACCGAAGATTTGAGCTTCGGGAAATGTACTAGGATATGATAAAATGAAAACAGCGAGAGTAAACAACGAATTGCAACCACGTGGCGGCTCGATTCGCGGCATCCACGTGGCGCCGAAGCTTCGAGCTTTGGGAAACTGTACTAGGATATGATAAAATGAAAACAGCGAGAGTAAACAACGAATTGCAACCACGTGGCGGCTCGATTCGCGGCATCCACGTGGCGCCGAAGCTTCGAGCTTCGGGAAACTGTACTAGGATATCATAAACAGAAAACAGAAAATGTAAACAACGTTAGGTAGCAACGTGGCGGCGCCTACTCGTAGCCACGCGGCACGTAGCGCGCTGAAGCCTCGATTTTAGGGAAAATGGGAAAAACAGAAAACAGCGGCTTCACTCACTTTTACGAATTTTATACGAACTATTAACGTGGCTTCATTGCTACAAGGACGAGTACCAAGATTACATAAACTATATGAAGTATGAATAACACAGAGAGAGAAATAGAACGTATATACGGGCTGATGCAACAAAATAGGTCTGTGGAGAAGTATGAAACTTTAGTAGTTACAGATATTTATTTTAAGTAAAAAACACTATAGTCGATTTTGAATTAAACTGCATGCTTAGATTTTCCAACAAATTTGTACTTACAAAAAATACGTTGTGATGAATAATACGTTTTTTACGTTAATTGATTACGCATATTACATAGCAACGTTTTTCTATAAATTTGTGATAATTATTATATTGTATGTATAAAATGTTAAGCCAAGCTAGGTCTTAATACGATCATGCTGTATTAATTTGTCAAGGGGTAGGGGTGTCCGTTGCCGAGACAACGTTCCGAAAGCGGGAGGCTTCGGCGCTACATGTACCAGGGTCACAGGGATATAAGGAGTAAGAGGAAATGGTTACCTTGGTAATATGCCGAATGCGTGTAGCGTGAGAAAGTAACCGTACATAAAAACCCGAGAATGCCTACAGTAATTTGCAATACCATTTTCCGTTATTTTTCGAACCCGCACTTTCACGGCATTTTCTGTGTGAGTAAATGGTTCATACACTCTTTAATTTAAACGTACCTATCGTAAACTTAAATAAACTTGCTTTTATTAATAAACTAGCTGACCGGGCGAACTTCGTGCCGCCTTAGAATTAGTGACATACGAAAGCAGTGCCACCTACCGGGTCCAATTGTGAATCTAAAGCATCCAGGGCGCCACCCAAACGCATACAAAAAAAAATCACACACACACGTACAGTAGAATTATACCTATATAAAAAGATTTTGCAAACTTAAGTTGTTAGCCTACAAACAAAAATAAAATACATTACAACATATTTTTTTAAGGCTCGTACATTTCATTTATATATGAGGTTATTCACGAGGTGATAGAGCTCATTTTGGTATTGACCAAAAAATTGATACCGACTCAACTCGCCTGCTTTCTGAAGGCATTATAGTTATTTTTGCACTTGCGGCAATAACATTGTTTGTAAGAACAAACCCACGCACTCTCGCACGCCATAAAACAATTACGGTGAGTGATCATGTTACTTATGTGAGTAACGTTACGTAAATAAAGGTAAAACTTGTCACTTAGGTGATTGAGTTTACTAGGAAGAACAATCAACTTAATAGCTACCTATCATCCAGTAATATACGGTTCTACGAAATGGTACTTATCCTAACTAAGCACTTGAGTTAAGAACCTACACTTTTTTTAGGGCAAGAGTTCTTTTAAATTAAAAATTACAACGGTTCGGTCTAGTAGCGGCAAGTTTCGGAAATAGCCTTTTCGTAATTTGTCCTGGTCTGGATGTAACTGGTATGCCCTCAGTCCATTGTATGATCCCCATAGTGCAAACGTTGCTTAGTTTGGGTTTATACAATGAGTATGCATGGTCTGGCGATATTTACCTATTTATACAAACATATATTCACTCCTGTATCCCATGTAGGCAGAGACTACCGTTTGCCATATGCTACGATCCTGACATACCTCTTTCGCTTCATCCACCGTCATCTTTTCATGCACTTCCGTCGGTTGAGGGTGCTACGTTATTTATTTAATTCCTATATATTAATTAACTACGCCATACACAAAATGATAAGAACTGAAGTTGTTAATGAACACAAGAAGAACTAATGGTTTTAAATCTTCCGTAGCCCTTATAGCTATATAGCTTACATACTTATTTGTTTTACAGCCCTTTGCGTACCTATGTCAATTGATCCGGGACAAAAGGTTGGTGATTCGCTTATATGACCTATGTTCCGCAGGTACGCCTTCAGAATCTACGACCTGGACGACGACATGTTCATAGGGAGAGACGACCTCCTCGAAGCGACGAGACTCCTCACCAAAGGAGAACTATATCCTCAGGAGAGGGAGGAGATAGTTGCCAGCGTGTTAGATGAAGCCGACGTGGATGGAGACGGGAGACTATCCTTCATGGACTTTGAACATGTAGTCGTCAGAGCACCAGACTTTCTATCAACATTCCATATTAGAGTTTGAATTGTTTAATAAAGATTTTCCTACAAGTGTATAAAGATTTATAATCCTACATTCTTTCATGATAAAAGTAGTGCCTTGCCAAAAGTAGTGGACTGGGGGTGATCTCAGCTACAACCAGGGGAAATTCTGAAATAAAAATGCCAACGAAACCCTAATCCATCGGTCCATTAGATGAAATCGGATATTTTTATGAATTTGGGTGTAGGTACTTCAGTAAATGCTCTAGCCTCATAGTGCCTTTCGAAGGAAGCGTTTCGGAACAGAGCCTTACTCATGCGTAATTATTTATGTAACGTGCAACTGTCAGACCAACGAGTCAATCAATTAGGTACTGTGATTTGGGTGTAACTGGGATCGCCCCCAATATATTGTATGGCACCCATAGTAAGAGCATTGCTGAGTTTAGGGCTTAATGATGAGTATGTGTTGTCTTACATGGCTCTTCGGTAAAGTTATTCCCATAGACTTTACGATTGACCCTGGGGCGTACGGGAACGCTTGCATGCACGAGCTCAAAGCTACCAACGTCAGTCAGGTAATAGAGGCACCAAGCATCTGAGGCAACAACACTGCTCCAATTTTATTGTTATGTATTAAGTTGCATAACTTTCTCAACAGAGGGTGACGAAGGGAAAATGCGCTGAATGTAGTTCGATATTTTAACAACTCAGATACCAGCTCCGGTAGCCGTGATCGTCTAGTGGTTAGGACCCTACGTTGTGGCCGTAGTAACCCAGGTTCGAATCCTGGTCACGGCAGTGGTAACACTGTCTCGGCGGAGAATTTCTTTTTTAACCGATTTCAAAAAGGAGGAGGTTCTCAATTCGACCCATATGTTTTTTTTAATTTAATTATGTAGCTCCAACATGAGGAATATGATATTATATGGTCGATACTAGCTTCGTCGTTATCATCTGGCCTGTATTTCCCAAAGGGTAACTCCTTTCGGACATACTCTACCTTCGTAGAGATGTAATGCAGCGCTCCCACATTTCTCTTTTGTATT
Source organism: Ptilodon capucinus (assembly GCA_914767695.1). Lineage (NCBI taxonomy): Eukaryota > Metazoa > Arthropoda > Insecta > Lepidoptera > Notodontidae > Ptilodon > Ptilodon capucinus. The sequence continues at coordinate 13,025,833 of OU611808.1, read as the reverse complement.
GTAATAAGTATATTGCCAATTTCTGATGCCACGGTATTCGCCTCTATTTAAGATATTTATATTTATGTTGCTTGGTCTATCTAGGAAGATACTTACTTCAAGTGAGTGTAATGAGTGTATGATAGTTAACATTTTACATTGAAGCTCGTTAGCGATTCGCGTGCTTCAATCATACTCATGGGTATGAATTGCTACTTCCCTAAAAGTTATTTCTGGCATGTAAGTTTACAAAAGTTAAGTAAAGTTAGGTAAAGGTAAGTCACCGCTTAAGGTCGCGGGGAATGGTAAAATAATAGACATTTCTTTTTCATTGCTGCAGGGCACAATACTGAAGCACGAAATAGGTAGATAATAATTTGATAAACTAGTGATGCACCGTTCGGTCTGTTGCATCTTGATACAAATTCATCGAAATCCGGGCTCGGAGGGAATCGGTTTGGCAAATGAATTATTCTAATCAACTGTAGTACCTGAAACCGTTGCAATTCCCGATAACTAATTGGTTAAATTAATAATGATGTAGTTATCAATTCTATAGGTCAGTAGGTACTTCAGTGAGTATTAGGTAATTAAGTATTATCATGACATGTTCCTTGAATCAAGATGCCATAAGTAATTAGCAACGAAATTTCTATACTTCACATCTAAATATAATAAGAGAATGTCCGACAAGGCTGTTAAATGACTTTTAATGCTATCAATTTGAAAAACAATCAACATGGCGGATTTTATATGAATTGTGAACGCTGTTTTGACAGCAGGTGATTGGAACTGTTTGCAATTTAATTACGCAATCACCCTGCGGATCAAGATTAGTTAGCTTTTCTTTGTTATTTTCAAGTACCAATTTAACGGTGTGGTATTAACCTAGATACCGTTATAATTAATAGTGGTAATTATGTGTGTAGCCGCTTTATTATCACAATACATCATCGTGTATCTATGCGTATCATGCCTGTAATCCCCAAGGGGTAGGCAGAGGTGCACTGCAATGCGCCCACACTTAGCCGATGTAGGTATTTCGGTCAAAATGTATTAGGGAATTACAGCTTCACCGAAGAACTGGCGAGCGCAGAGTGCACTCCAACGAAGGCCATAAGGGTGGAAAAAAGGGTGGCAACTAGCTCAAGGGCGCCACAGAGGGCACGACCTCGGCAGTTAGCTTGGGCAGTTACCGTGAGGGGAGAGGTAGTGACTGCCCTCCCAGGTGCAAAGATGCACCTACGACCGGAAGGGTTCGCGTTCGGACGCTATTTTTAAGTGTTTTCGAATTGAAGTTCACAACCGCAAGACGCTGACATGATTGACTATGGTCCCCTTACACGAAAAGCCTTATCGGGCTGTGGTATGAGACTGAATCTAATGGTGGTGCTTACCTAAATGGTCTAATAACCCTTATTTAAATTAAGTTATATAAGTATGTTTTTTTTTTTTTTAATGGTTTAGGTACCATGTCCATATATGGAAACATAGTTTTCATAACGTAATTATTTTAGTCCGTAAAAATAATGAATATTCTATTTAGCGACATCTAGCGGTCAGTAGTCAAACTTCAGTCAAACTCATTTCTCAGAAACAAAGCTAAAACTTGAATCATATCTAATTTTTTAATTTTTTATTATGCAAAAATGATAAAAATGTATAGGAAAAAAAACCGGTACTCATATAACCGATGTTTTGTTAAATGTAAAGGAAAACGCATTTTCTTCTTTATAGCACGTGTTCTCTATAGCATAAAGTTCTAGATTGTCTATGCTATAAAAAATAAGTATCTTCGCTTTTGTAGTCGCGTTTTTAGCAATATCATGGCTAAAATGCTATTATAATTTGATAATACGGAAGACGTGCCTCAGTTATTGCCGTAAAAACGTACAGTGGAAAGACAATTAGATATTTTGTACTGTTATATGATTACTTGCTTTCATTTGACAAATTGCGCTAGACCGCATATTTAAAATGGCAGCCCTACCACGTAGAATAATCAAAGAGACACAGCGATTGATGCAGGAACCGGTGCCGGGAATCAGCGCGGTCCCTAGCGAAACAAATGCACGTTATTTCCACGTAATCGTCACCGGCCCAGAAGACTCGCCATTCGAAGGAGGACTATTTAAATTAGAATTATTTTTGCCAGAGGACTATCCCATGTCGGCGCCTAAGGTTAGGTTTATAACGAAAATATACCATCCGAACATAGATCGGCTCGGTCGTATATGCTTGGATATACTGAAGGATAAGTGGAGCCCCGCGCTGCAGATCCGCACGGTGCTGCTGTCGATCCAGGCGCTGCTGTCGGCGCCGAACCCCGACGACCCGCTGGCCAACGACGTGGCCGAGCTGTGGAAGGTGAACGAGAGCGAAGCGATCCGAAACGCGAAGGATTGGACGCGGAGATATGCCATGGACAACTGAGCGCCCTCGCCCGCCACCCACCAGTGCCTCCCCAACGCGCGACACGAGGACGGAACTAACATATATCATGATTTTAAGAGTGCAAGTTATGTTATACACCCTAGACCGAGTAACTTGTGAAGAGACAAATTGTGGATAAATTTTTATCATAGTGAGCGCGAGCGCGGCGCGGCGGCGCCCCCGCTCCGGTCATCCTCTGCATTTCTCGTAGCCTCGCCCTTACGTCTCGGAGCGGTCCGGCGGTCCCACTGATCATTGTTTACCCGTTCACATGTAGCTTCGTTACGACATTAGGTATGCATATTTTTTTACTATCATTATAATAGCGAATAAAAGAAATACTGAAGACTTAAATGTATATATTTCATGGTTACAAATTTGGTTAATTTTATACAATGAATAGTGTTTACCGTCACAAAGTTTAATGCCTTTGTAGGTCTTTGGAACACCAACTTGCGAGTGCAAAATGTCATGCTTAATAAAATATCAGTTCACTGATCTCTGGAGATACTGATGGTTTAAAATTAATTATAATTATTTTTTACATAGCAAAGTTAATGCATTATAGGTGTTGATTTGTCACATTGAGCAACATAAGAGCATTATTTCACTGAATCTTTTGTCAACTATTTACATCTTGTATAAAAGTTATCATTCAATTGTATTTATGTAAATTTAATTTGGCTTTGTGAGCAAACTTCAGAATACATAATATACAAAAGCTATACCAATATTTTATTTATTAGAACTAATACTATGAATCATATCGAGATCAACAAGTGCCTGCATACACTCTTTATTGTAAGTAGGTATCTACTATTAACAAGGTAAATTTTACCTTCAATGTACCCACATATTTAGAATAATTTACCTACATAACTACACAACACAGATGTTATTTTAGGAAATATTACAAATACATTTTACTTATACCAATTAGTCAAATACCTTGGCACTACTTACTTAGCTAAGCTGATAGATATCTCTTGGACATTGAGGGTTTGGGTTTCAATCCATCTAAATCAGAAATTGTAGTAAGCAAAATGAACTATTATGATAGCAAAACTGTAATTTACCAGATTTCAAATGGGAAAGTTAGATAATTGGCCTACAGTTAACATTGCAAAGATATTACTTGGTCGGACAGGCTTCAAAGTTTTATTCCATTTTTAACCAACTTACAAACCTCTGACCTCCTCCAGGTTCTAAATTCAATTGGTATTTTTAGGGTAAACCATTACTAAGACTTCGCTGTCCACCCATCCGTCACCAGGCTGTATCTCATGAACCATGATAGTTAGACAGTTGAAAATTTCACAGATTATTTATTGCTGTTGCCACTATAACAACAAATACTACAAAAAAAAATAAAAAAAATAATACAACAAACGTGATTTTTTTGCCCTTCATGCGTGAGTCCGACTCGCTTGTTTTCAACTCTTACGCTAAGAACACATTCAGTGACAAACAAGTGATTCAGACTCATTTTGTATTGCTTTATTATAATCCCCGATCGTCTTCTAAAAATAGATTTAAATTGAATGTGTTTCACTGTAACTGATCTGATGTGCTACTGTTTATGCAAACTTAAAAGAAGTTGTTTATTTCATAAAGATACTCATTTTGATTATGTATGTGACCTTTGTATAGACACATCACCTTGCCCTTGGTTGCAAACTTTTTACAAATCGTGACTTTTTCTTATTTTCGTTACCTCAGGATTAATTTCCGGTGTGCCATTTAGCCGAGACGTGGGTGTTTTTCACGTCACTAGTTACAATAACGTTGCATGTAACCGAATCTATAGTTTCAAGTCATATTACAAGTAGTGATTTTTGTAACTGCGTTATTTCTGTTAACTTGCCCGCTTTAGCAAAGAGGATAATGTGATAAATTATTAATGCTGCTCTAACTACATATTTTTACTCTATGCTAACAATTCTAGAACATCCCTAACTCCTAACTTTTTTATTTGAGGGTAGGTTTTTAACGCGTTTCCGCGCTATTTTTTTATTTTGTCGTCCGCAGAAAGTAGTACCTACCTATCGAATGATTGTCTAAATTTATTTAGCGTGAGTTCTAGACTAAAAAAACTGATTTGTTTTTCATTGTGATGGATATCCGCGTGTACCTAGTTTTGGTCATGTTTAACCGTTAAAGTGCAAAAAGTTATTTGGGACCCAATTATCTACGTACTTACTCATAACCCGTGTATAATGCATAATAAAGCAGTAAAAAGTTTCAAATATTATCAAGTTGATCGAATAGAACAGTTACGAAATGCCTTGTTATAATGAAAAAAACAGTACAATGTGATACTGCGGGTCGCCAGCCCCTGCCTTTAGAAGGTTCGTACCGAGGGGCCTGCCCAACTTCAGGTAATCATACAGGGAGAGCTGTGGAACGTGGACCCAGTGCTACGGTGCATCGATAATAAGATAAGTAAATACTTTATTAATCTACCTCCTCTAAGACCTCTAGAGAGGTATCAAGTACCTTTGTAGGAGCAGAGTACCTAACTATATACCTTAGGTAGGGTAGGTAGTTTTTTTTTTATAATAGGGTAGGTAGTTTATTTGGTGCCTTACAATTAAAATAGGTACCGAGTACTGTGCATCCAGTGCCGGATTAAAGCAACTTGATGCCCTAAGCAATCTTTCCCTGTGATACCGGTCGGTAGCGTTATGGCCTTTTTGGATACTACTTAGACCAGATTCAGCAATTTTTCCGATTACTGGTTTATTCCCGGGGGCGTCAATATATACCCATGCCGTCATTTTTTCAATTCACAGTTGACACTCCTTTACTTCTACCCTCCATACGCAAGGGAATAAGAACCATTCGTAGAAAAAACCGTTCTTTGTTTATTCTTCTTTGTGATAAATAGCAGTTGCATAGGATTTGTGTTATCTTTTATCTTGATATAAACATATGTTTATTGTTTTGAATCAAATATGATAATAACTACTTTCTACGTCAATATCGGCAGATCTACATGCTCCAAATAGGTAGAAACTTGCTACAAGAGCGTTGCGAGGTTGTGCTTGCGATGCTTGTAATAAGGGCGTCGTGACGCCAATCAAGAGCTTGGCGACACTTGTTGTAATGGCGTCGCGACGCCCCGGTGAAAATCTTATTGTCTGGGTGACGTGGCGCTTTTTGTAAGGGCGTCGAACTCGTTAGTCACCTTACGTTACATGAAACCTACGATTTTATTATCCTAAGGATTTTGTATACTTATTCTAAATAGTACCTAATAATTAGGTAGGTACGCGATAACTACCAACCTACCACTTGTATAATAGGTAGGTATAACGTGAATGGATTTTCCCCGAATAAGGAACAGTTGATTTTTAATTGGGTCATCTATATGGCAGCTCATGCATAATAGGTAGAAATATAATAAGCAGGTACTTAAGTAGTCTACTTACCCATTTAAGGTTACTAGATAGTTAGATATCTAACAAAACATTGAGGTATTAAGTGAAACATGTGGTGGATTGAGACATTTGGTTATATTTAAAGTGATCCTCCCAGATTTTTATTATTGACAATTCATTTGAATACCACTTACGTATACAATATTTTGCAGTACAAGTGTTGTGCAATGTCCCTGTAAATGGATGACAACTTTATATTGTAGATGGCGCTACTATTTAAATTAAATTACCGACCCACCAACCATAGGCGAATTTAATTATTGGTTCCGACCGAAGTTTCCTTTAATATTGGACCGAAGCCGCAATATACACAACGACAGCGCAACACAACTATTTCTAAATGAAATTAAACAACACATAAATTTGTTCAGTTTATTCTTAATTTTAATGCAGACTAGAATAATACTCTTAGAAATGAGAACAACAATAGTTATTTCACATGTGACTGTGTACCTATATACCAGCTTCCACAATAAAAGGCTATTTATTATCTGTGTTTCTCAATGTAAATAAAATCTTATTCATAACAGCTAGCAATACAAAATTACATCAGACACCCCAGAATTTATAGACTTGTTCCAATTGCAAAAACACTTGCACATTGTTCGAATATTATATATGGTTTGAATGATGGGTTGATTTTACTATAAATACGGGGGTGATTATACGTCTTATTATTTATGTTTAGTTTGCAAGAGCTGGCCAGTGTCCGATGTGGCGATAAGCCTTTAACCCTTACGTATAAACGGTAAGAGTGTTGTTCTCTCTAAATTAAAACTGATTACATACATTGGTAAGTGGGCATATTTGTCTGCCTAGCTGTGAGAATGGTTCACACATACTTGTTCAATGACATAACCTTAGAGACTTCCGCAGATTTCTATAGTTCGCAAAGTAAAATCAGCCTCTATATACGTAATGGTACGAATATTGTTGGTGTATGTATGTAATGAAGTTGACTACTAATTTCATTATCCAGATTAAGCATTTGTTAATACACTGAAGCGAGTAATGACTTTCAAATCGTCCTCTATTTACTATTTATAGTATCTTAACGACCTCCCATAATCTGTAAAACACTCATTAAATTTTTTGTAAAACAAAATTGTTTGTAGGTTGAATGTTTGTTTTTGTAACAGACCTTTAGACTTGGACACTGGCCGAAATAGCAAAGTAAACATGTTGTAACGAGAAGAAGATTGCATTACAGAAGATGATAAAATATATAATTAGAAGCTATAATATATTCAAGGTGTTTATATCTAACGTGTTTACGATTAGAACTGTTATAATTATCATTATTTTTTTATACATAAATAGATATACTGTTTACTCGTCCTCAGAGCGCTAAGCTTAGCTAAGAACACAGGACATACATACATATTACGTAGGGTACATAGTTATGCTATAGCGACTCTATAAAATTTACAAAATATGATATATCTTTTGAGATGCTACTCGAAGTAATGTTTTTATTACCATATCCACTAATCAATTCATTTTCTTTTCATTTTGATCACTGTAGGTCTTCACAGAAATGAATATACACTGTGGTTCAATAATAAAAGCTACCGAAAGGTGCATATTCAACCACAGCGCATTTCAGTTTGTTAAACCCACTTATCTAAGCTATACATGTTATATGAACTGAATGGCTGGCGAGAATATTTTGAACTATGGTGCACGTTTATTTATAAAATTAAAAAGTAGATAGGTACATTGAAAACTTAACAACTGTTTTTGCCACAATATACAAAAAGTAACAATGGAATGTTTTGAGTAAACATGAATGGTGAACAAACAAAATTGTTTTTTTTAATGAGAAAAGGTAAAAAATCGTACACGGCATTGCCAACCTAAAAAAATGCGGTACTTTCTTGACATGCCACATAGTTTGATGTAATTTTATTGCACTCATAGATTTTCTGAACGACAAACACTTACCGTTGGCTTGGAGTACCTTTTTATTACCTATTTGTACCTTTTTATTAAAAATGACAAATAGTATGTGTCCGTGACTATAGGGTTGGCAGCGCTGAATATAATAAAAAAACTCCATGAGAAACGATTTCAATAAGAATTAAAAAAAACTTTCAAAAAGACACGTAAATCCATACATTCTAATCTAGTAAAAAATATGGCAAAAGTAAAAGAACAAAACTTATTCTACCTATTATTATTTCAAAGCAATAGTAAAAAAACTTCTTATGACAAGAATCCATACATATAGTTAATTTATAATAAATACTAAGCAAGATATGAGGGGGTATTGATATTCAATTTATAAATAAGATTATTTTGGGCTTGTTTAGACATGGCAGAATCGCGACTTTTTTCCAAGCGAGAAAGCGTTGTTTGCGTTGCGACAACTTTCTCTCCGTCGTTCAAAGTAACATCCGAATTATGTTGATTATGATATTTTCGCAAAATTACTTTGGTATAATTCCGTCGTGTCTAAATAAGGCTTCGTGGGGGTAATTTTACACATTGTCATGACAATCAAGACTTACCAATCTGTAGTTACTGCGTTGGGATTTTTTTTTTCATTATATATTCCAACGCAGCAAATACAAACCACAGCGAAATCTACCCTTTCCCGCGCCAAAGGGGCGGCCAGTGTAGCCTAGACTTACAGCGTGTCCAACTTATCTGGTTTATGTAAGGGAGTCGCCACTTTCTTTGCACAACTATCCAAAGTAATGTCATTTTAGTAATGACATTGTTAGTTCCAATTTTGGCCACCTATGCAGATAAGTTGGCAGCACTGTGCACCGCGCGGGTGGTGTGAACTTAGCTTAACAATAGAGAGATACAACTTAGAATCTATCTTATATAGCCACGTAAGCAATGTAAGCATTTGAAACTCATCACATACGATTTATTGAGTATTTTTTATACCAGCTAAGCTTGATTTAACGCCCCATCCTCACTTAATAAATAATATAAACGTTCTTCCTTACTTTATAGTGTATTTTTACATTACTACTTGTACAGTTATGTTATTATATTATTAAAAATATTTGGTGTCGAAGCCAATACGTTATTTAATTTCAATATCGATATTTAAGTGGCTCAATACTTACCCAAAATATAATATGCGTTACTAGGATACCATGTGCACATATTTCTAGTATTATGTATAAAGGGTCACATTTAAAAATAAAGCGATGGTTATTTTGTATCGATTCGCAAAGACGAAAGTTTAATACCAGTGCATTGTTTTGAAATTAGTCGACGAACAGACACACATCCGTTTTATAAGTCAACTATTTTAACGCACTTTCGTCGTATATAGACTGTAAAGTCTGTCTTTAATACTAAGGTCCGATGGCTAAAAGGCCTTTAAGTGACATTTTGGCTAATGAGAGTCATATATACTAGATGAAAGCAAAAAAATTTCTCGATCGGCCAGTCTTGGTTTTATTTTTCTACGAGACAACTCTCTATGCCTGTACAATCTCTAAAGACAACACATTCAGCATATTTCTTAGTATTTTAATATTGGGTGTACTCAATTAAATAGCATCTTAATAGACGGAAAACGAAAAGTTTTATCTATAGGCGCAGTTTGGTCTTATTCTTTTAACATTTGTAGTTACTAAAATACAAATAAACAAATCTGTATGCCTTCATAATTTGTAGGGATATCAATCTTCACATTTTTGCTTGTAGCTCAAAATTGACTCACTTAACGACCTTTTAGCTCGGGCGATAGTATGTACTATGCGATTCAAATGAGAATAGGATCGGCTTTGCGCCATATTGTGACGTGAAAAAACGAATTATCACTTTAAATAATTAAATAGTCTATTAAGTTGTTTTTTATTTATATTTGATGTAGGTACTATTATTATTGATATGCAAATAAGTTTTTTGCAAACCATACTTTTCATGTGACATTTGAGAGATAGAGGTTATTGACATCCCTATTCTTATTTGGATCACATAGTAGGTTGGGTATGTGAAGCGAGGACGGGGCGCGTAGAGCGATGGAGCTGGGCGTTCGGGCGTAATATCGTAGGGTAAGCAGGCACTTGTTGACGCGGCGGCGGCGCGCGATTAGATAAACACCGGGTTCTCTTGGCCGGTCAGCAGCCTGAACATCGACGTCGGCATCGTTTTCATCAGGATCTGAAGACGGAATAACACAAGTTTATAAGCATATTTACGTAGATTTGCGAACTTTCGTGTCGATTTGAAACATCTATGAATCGTGAAACATCTAATGGCGCGCTTGGCGAATGAGAGCAACTGCTGATGCCGCGATGCCGTGATGCGAAAATTCCGAGCAGCTCCGTGGCTCCTCAGTTCTCTCCGCTGCTTAGACTCCGCCCACCGGCTGACTCCGCTCACTCGCCGCTACGACGCTTCTCTCTCTCTACTCTAAATAACATAATGTTTCACATCTGCCAGGCGTCCCGCGACGGCTACATTTTTTAACGTAACTTGGCTTAGGGTTCGATTCCTAATGGTTGCAACTCCATTGTTCTGCTGACGCTTCAACTAAGGAATATTTCCTTAACGTCGAAGCTAAGATGGCAGAGGGGGGTGGGTAAGCAACCTTGCATAGATGGTTCAATGAAGTACGAACGAAGTACATAAGATTTCATCTCCATTTCAGGGGTCGAAACAGATTGTATAGTCAAAAATACTGATTTTACTGACTGTGAGACTCGAAAATACTGACTTTACTGACCTAACTTTAAAGAGAAACCTCAAAATTTACAGAACTTTAAAATCATCTCCAAGCCCCGCACACACTAGAGCGTCAAGACACGCGTATTTTTTTTGCCAATACCAAAACAAATTGTGTCAATATGGCTATGTGGCAATATATAACACCATAAGCTGTCGCGACGCTCACTGTACGGCGTCTCGACGCTCACTGTACGGCGTCTCGACGCTCACTATAAGGCGTCGCGGCGCTCATAATAAGGCGTCGAGACGATCTTTATAAGGCGTCGCGACGCTTACTATAAGGCGTCGCAACGCTCAGTATAAGGCGTCGCAGCGCTCATAATAACGCTCACATGGCGCTTTAAAAAAATGATCAGCCCACTGACTTTCTTGCCGGATCTTCTCAGTTGCGGTCGCATTTCGATCCGGTAGTGGTATATGAGACAAAAAATTATTGAAACTTGACATATTTTAAGTGGCCCCATAGGCCTATACAGAATAAATGATTTGACTTTTGACTTCACTAAAAGGCGTCTCGGCGCTCAGTATAAGGCGTCACGATGCTCACTATATGGCGTCACGACGCTCACTATAAGACGACGCGACGCTCACTATAAGACGTCGCGTCGCTCACTATACGGCGTCGTGACACTCACTAAAAGGCGTCACAATGCTCACTATACGGGGTCGTGACGCTCACTATAAATCGTCACGATGCTGCCCGTACAGTGAGCGTCGCGATGCCGGATAGTAAGCGTCGCTTGACAAACAGATAGACGGAGAACGTGAGGGTTTCTATTTTCCTTTTGAGGAACGGAACCTTAATAAAAATGAATATACGAAAACCTAAAATTTACGAATATGTGCAAGCCTGCCACTCCCATAGCGGCTATGTAGTATTAAGTCCTACTGTCAAGCATGAAGAAATAATATCTGTAGTAAAAGGGGTGTGCTTATGTAACTTTTTGAAGACACATACATTTTACACGAAAATTAGTTTTTCTGATTCTAAAATACTGACTTTACTGACTATTTTCAGAAAAAACTTACTGTTACTGACCACCGTTCAAAAACTGACTTTACTGACCAGTTTCGACCCCTGCCATTTTTGAAAGTTTAAGGCATAGCAGGCGTGTCTTACCTCCCCAACGGATGTGGCTAGCAGGTTAACTATGCGTTCGTGGGGCACGGCCACTACGCTCTGCGAGTTTATCTCTATGATGCGGTGGCCTACGCGCACGCCGCCGCGCTCCGCGATGCCGCCACGCAGCAAGCTGCAGATCTGCGATAACATTGTCGATATCATATTTTGTTTGTCTTTGTAAAGCGTCGCGACGCTCATTATATGGCGTCGCGACGCTCATTATATAGCGTCGCGACGCTGATTATATGGCATCACGACGCTCATTATATGGCGTCACGACACTTATTATGAGGCGTCGCTAAGCTCAATATAAATAGTCCTGCTGAAAATGAAACAGTCATGGGAATCTGGCATAGCCAACATTATCCTTATACTCCAAAACAAAATGTATATTTCACATACCACACCGTTTTGTACACTGAATCCAAGCTGGTACTTAGTGTCCGGCCGCTTGATCTTCACCTCGACAACGGGTGCACACGGAACCACCGTCAACTTCACCACGGTCTGCTGCTTCGAGTTCTTTATGTACGTCTGGCATATTGACAGCGGCAACCCCACCAGGCTGACACCGTTTATTGCGATTATTTGATCACCTGTGAACAGACAAAAGAAGCCCTGTACTTGTAGCATGAGTGCCAGGACTAGACTTATGTCACGGAATATGTAGATTGTATCTCTTTCTCTCGTATGAAATAAGACAGAGAGCGAGCGACCGAGCGAATCTGTGACAAAGATGTAGTCTTGACATGCGAGCTTATCCTACTGGAGGGACATGGATTTTTATACCAGTGCCTAAATAATGATTTCAATAGAGGAAGCTTGATAGCGAGCGAAACAAATAAAAACCGACCAAGTGCGAGTCGGACACGGGCATAAAGGGTTCCGTACCATTAAATTTCATTCTATTAAAACGGCAAAAAAATCACGTTTGTTGTATGGGAGTCCCCTTAAATATTTATTTGATTCTGTTTTTTAGTATTTGTTGTTATAGCGGCAACCGAAATACATCATCTGTGAAAATTTCAACTCTCTATCACGGTTCATGAGATACAGCCTGGTGACAGACGGACGGACGGACGGACAGCGAAGACTCAGCAATAGGGTTCCCGTTTTACCATTTGGGTACAGAACCCTACAAATTTAGATTTATATAGCTAATTGAATGGGAATCATCCGCCTTATTTATCCCATTCATTTTTTGTTTATAATGTGTATGTGAGGTAACATGATTAGTTCTCGATGTGTGAAGTCTGCCAACCCGCACCGGGCCATCGTGGTGGACTATGGCCCGAATCCCCCTCGCATTGAGGGGTGGCCCGTGCCCAGGACGTTAAAAGGGCTGTAGTAGTAGTAATGTGTATTTGCTCTAGCTATTAATTACTCGGCACTGACTGAAATACCCGCTAACCGCAGATGCAGCCATTCCTCGTATTATTCCATTAAATTCATCCATCGTTTCATTCATTTTGTAAAAAAGGAGATGAAGCTCATTTAATGACAACGAAATGGTGTTAGAAGGATATATAAATAAATGGCGCCAGAAAGACGTAATTAAATGCAATCTTGGTTGATTTAGCAATCATTTTTAGGGTTCCGTACCCAAAGGGTAAAACGGGAACCTTATTACTAAGACTTCGTTGTCCGTCCGTCCGTCTGTCACCAGCCTGTATCTCTTGAACCGTGATAGTTAGACAGTTGAAATTTTCACAGATGATGTATTTCTTTTGCTGCTATAACAACAAATACTAAAAAACAGAATAAAATAAATATTTCAGGGGGCTCCCATACAACAAACGTGTTTTTTTGCCGTTTTTATAGATAATGGTACGGAACCCTTCGTGCGCGAGTCCGACTCGCATTTGGCATGTTTTTTAAAAATCCTTTCAATTAATTCAAAACTAATAGCAGATAAATAAATATCAAGATATTTTATACTAGTGTTTACCTATATTGAGTTGTCCACATCTAGCGGCGGCTCCCGCGGGGGCCAGATTGGCGATGACCACCGTCGGCAGCATGGAACCCCACCCCGACTCCACCACTACCACCCCTAGGATTTCACCTTTTGCCTTTGGAACTACCACCTGCAAATTAAGACAAAATATTAAGCGATTATACAAGTTTGTCAATAAAGTGATACTGTTGGATTTTTTTTCTTTTTTCTTTTACGAAATGAATGAAATGATGATATCTAATGGAATAAGATGAGGAATGGCTCCACCTGCGTTAAACGGGTATTTCAGCCAGTGTCAAGTAATTAATAGCAAGGGCAAATTCAATAAAATACACATTATAAATTTAAAAAAAACATACGGGTCGAATTGAGAACCTTCTCCCTTTTGAAGTCGGTTAAAAATGGGCGATGACAGTGATAAAGATGGCGGATGATACCACTTTTCTCATTGAACTTGTTTTTTTTTGAAATTTACAGAATGAAATTAGACTTGAATCAATGTAAATGCACCATATATGCAAATATTACAATATGCACCGTGTATATAATAATACTAGCTGTGCCCGCGGTTTCACCCGCGCTAATAGTTACTTTGGCGTAGAGTGATGTTATAAAGTCTATGATTATAAGTCTATAATACCCGATTCATGTTCGGGAATATTCCCGTTTTTGCCACATTATTCGTTACTGCTCCGCTCCTATTGGTCGTAGCGTGATGATATATAGCTTATAACCTTCCTCGATAAATGAACTATTTAACACAAAAAGAATTATTCAATTCGGACCAGTAGTTTCTGAGATTAGCGCGTTCAACCAAACAAACAAACTCTTTAGCTTTATAATATTAATATATAATATATATATATATATATATAGTATAGATTTACTTAACATTTTATATCTATTTACATAAATTACAGTCAATACTTACTTGAAAATAATCACAAAACATATACTCTATATAGCAGTGGTAGCCGAGTGGTCGAACGCACGCCTTCGAATCGAAGTGTGCAGGTTCAAACCCCGGCTCGCACCTCTGGGATTTATGTGCGAATCTCATTTACATCCGAGATTAAAACCGGTGAAGGAAAACATCGTGAGGAAACCTGCACGTCTGAGGGAACTTGACTAGTTTTCGATACATGTGTGAAGTCTGCCAACCCGCACTGGGCCAGCGTGGTGGACTATGGCCCGAATCCCCATCCCATTGAGGTGAGGCCCGTGCCCAGCAGTGGGACGTTAAAAGGGCTGTAGTAGATATACTCTATTAGTACCGCTAAGTAGTCACCCTCCATAGTAGAGTCAAAAGATGCCTTATAATTTTCATTTAATTTTGACCAGTAGTATTTTTTTTATATGGCTTGAATGCCCTTTGCATTGAGAGGATACCTGTGCCCAGTAGTGGGACGAGATAAGGGCTTTATTATTTTTTTATATAGTAAGTATTTTATTAAAATAACCTCTTTCTGTAATTCCTTCTTAGCAAACATCTGTAGCTCATCTCCAAATATCTCCTGGCTGTTGAGCACTTCTTGATAGTCCATTTCTTTCACGAAGCTGTGGTCTTCAATGCCGTTAGCCTTCAGGAACTCCATATAGGCGACTTGGAACGCTTGCCCTATGGACTGGGCTATGAATTGTGCCTAGAAAATACAATTATCTAAATGTAAGCATATTTTGACGTATGTGCCCACGAATTATCGCTGTCTTTGAGAAAGATAATTGTACGACTATGGTTGGTTACCACAAGAATTATAAACATTTTAAACTTACCTCTTCACTCTCAAAAACGTGACATATCATCTTCGGCGTACGGTTCAGTTTCGGCTGATCAGAGTCAGTCTCGTGCGGTACGAACCTTCTCCTCGCCATGAGGACTACTAGATCTCCGATATCAGCGATATAAGATATAGTTCGAAGGGCGTGGTCCATCATTATTTCTTTCAATTCCGTATTTAGAACCATTATTTTTTCAGTTGAAATGAATAGATCGACCTCTGTGCTTGGCTGATTTTCTCCTTCAGGTGCCTAGAAGAAAAAGTTTTTTTTTTAATAAATTTAAATTTCGAACAGCGTCTATTAAATTTATTGCTGGAATTGTATTTTTTAATTGTGTAAGGGATGTGAAATGACAAGTGAATACTTTTATTTCGATGCAATTTTAATGCAATACTTATGTAATTAATACAATGTAAGGTTATGAAAGAATATGAATGATAAACATTTCTATATAAAAATGTGATTTCTCTAAAAGCGATAAAGAATTTGGAATTTGGATACTTACCAAAGCCTGATAATAACCCAAGGTTAGCAAGAAGGGAAATACATTTACTATTAGTAATGTTATTACACGTCACAATGAGAATGTTATTTTATTGAAATTTCAACATGAATGTGTAAAAGTTACATGTCTAAATTTCGATAAAATATGAAGGGCACAGGCAAATAACAGGGAATGCTTCATTTTTTTGTATAGAATTATATTTTGTGTAGGTTTTTTAATTCTCATCATTAGACTTTTTTTTAAGTTAACAGATGGTGCTAAAAATGCAATTTTGTTTATGGCCAAACTATAGAATTGTTAGAATAGTTGAACGTGCAAAGATGCTTTTTCTAAAAATTCATTAATTAGGACATTCCCTGTTATTTGCCTGTACCCTTAATATTAGAATAAACTTTTTGCAATATCTACGCCGCGCCGTGCCACAATGACGAAACCACGTGCGTAATCTTGAATGGACCTATATCTAATTCTAAATTTAAATTTAATTTCAAACATGGCATCATTTAACAGGTGCGGGATTACCTTAGCCCAGCAGTGGGACACAAGTGGTTAGAAAAAGAAATAATTAAACATAATGAGACAGGGGTGCTGATTTCGTTGGCACCACATTAATCTTTATTGCCTTCCGCATAACGTAACGGTATGAGCAAGACAATGATATGTTTCCTTCCGTAGTTTGTGTACAAGGAATGTTTTTAAGGTTCCGTACCCAAAGGGTACAACGGGAACCCTATTACTAAGACTTCGCTGTACGTCCGTCTGTCACCAGGCTGTATCTCATGAACCGTGATAGTTAGAGAGTTGTAATTTTCACAGATGATGTATTTCTGTTGCCGCTATAACAACAAATACTAAAAAACATTGTACAATAAATATTGAAGGGGATTCGCATACAAAAAACGTGATGTTTTTGTCGTTTTTATAGATAATGGTACGGAACCCTACGTGCGCGAGTCCGACTCGCACTTGGCCGGTTTTGTCTTTTATTGATTCTGTCAGCCAAACCACCTTGATCTTAGTGACGGCTTCCTCGACCATGTGCTTTTTGAGGCGTTTCTTCCTGCGCCTTGAGTCCTCGTCCACTTCGACCGACCCCAGGAAGGTGAGGCGGAACACCGCGGCGGGGGCGGCGTACACGCCGGAGTACGGCCCGTCGCAGCCCCACTGCGGGACACACCGGCTAACCTCCTCCACTCGACACCTCACATCGTGGTACCGTAGTACCCCGATAACAGCTTTTGTATGTTGTATTCGCTTTGTTTTGGATAGTGATTTTTATGACCAATTTCATTTGCAACTCAAGTAATTTGTTTGTGATGACTGCTGTTTTTTTGTGCCTTTACAGCGTCCGCATTTATTTGGCAATTTTTTTTTTTTACTTGTAGTGTTAAAAGAAGTTAAAAACTTAAACGGCTTACTTATCATTTAACTATGTTTTCTTTCGTAAAGTAATTGCTCTAATGTTAAACCAATAGATGTATTTTTTTAAGACAATAATTATAATTTGAAGAGTTATCAAAATTGACTCGACACTTTAAAACATGGTAGAGCACTACTCTGAAACTTGTCTGTATGACTTCCATTTCAAGTCATACTCATACAAAAATGTCGGCGCGGAAGCAAGCAAAACAACTCGAATACAAACACACAATGATGTGAGAAGCGAGCGATCCACCGTAGATATGAAAGCAGACCGAACTGAATGAACCCTTAATAATATTAGGAATAAGGTATATTTTAGTGCGTAGGCGTTAAAGCTAGTACGCGATGTCTGTGCCTCGTGTCGAAATCGGGCTCACCTCGGCCGGTGTGAATCGGATAATGTATCATGCTGTATTGTGCGTAATATGGTTTAGTGCACGGATATTATATAAGCGAGTATCGGTTGGTATCGTACCTCTTTTTAAGAAAAAAATAGCGTGTTTACGAAGGATGTTACACAGAATAAAAACTTTTAAAATCGATATATTCTTCGTAAACACAACACATTTTTTTTTAAATAAATGGCGAGCGAACTTTGCCTGTAGGCGTAATCTGTACTGAACATGCCAAAATCTCTAGCACAGCACATATGATCGCAAAATTACCTTACCTCATCGATGCGAATACAATAAGCGAATAGCATCAAGCGGAATAGTAAGCGACAGAGAAACAAACATTTTCAGAGGAGGCTAGCCGGCCAATACGGGATCCGACTTCTTCTTGGGTCGGGTCGAGGGGTGAGGAGCACACTGAAAAAAATACTCTAGTGCCAAGTCAATAAGAGCTCAAACGGTTTGGCGGACAGGTTTGTGGACGACTCACCATGATACATACGGGCGGGGTCAATCGGACCAAGTTACTAATAGCTAAAATTGTACTTGTTTTATAAAGGGTAAGACATCCCACTAGCATTCTCAATACACTAAACCTAATGAGCATGAAATTACATTATTTACAAGATGATCGTGGAGTAAGACACAGAGTAAAGTAAAAAAAAGTTTGGCGTGCAAATAGAATTTATGGTCTTTGTAGCATATTTTTGTTGAGTTTCCCAATAAATAAATGTTCAAGTGTTAGTTAGGCCTCCATCAAAACGATGGTGTATTTACATCAGACTAATTGAATTTGATTGAAGTACTGACTCATATAATACATATTCGAAATATTAAAAAGAACAAAAAGTTGGTCACACCAGTGTGATACAAGTAAAGCTGTCAGGTGTTGCCACATTTGAAAAAAGATATTCGTGCTAGAATATAGGTTATAGTGAGGACAGGTGAAGTAATTTCATGCTCTGTACTCCTGAACATCTACATACAAACGTTTATACCGATTCACACGGGCAAACGGTAATTTGCCGTACACTGTGTTATTTATATGAGAATGCATGTAATTAGTAAGGGCGGTATTGTTGTTTGTAGTTAATAAATATTATGCCTTATGCACTTAATACCAAGACTTATAATTAAATACTTAGGGATAGAACGGAGCTTGATAATTGGGCAATCAAAACAAAAATGACCTTACATAAAACATTGTTGCATCATTCTGTTGGCACCAGACTACGACCAAATTATATTTGATAGCACTAAAAATATTCTTGTCTCGCTCGTACATAACGGCCGTGAGCGAGACGACAATACACTTAGTTTGGTACCAACAGATTGGACACTAATGTCGAATACTTGAGTATTAAAGCCCAAGCTGGTGTGTCAAGGAACGCTCGTCCAAATTTTTGCCAGTACTAAAACAAACTGTATTGACTGAAATAAAAAGCCCATTCTTCAACGAAATTCCATTGTCAGCGCGAGCAATTTTTGCCGCGAGGCTTTTACCACAGAAATTAATGTTTTATGTATATAGAAACTAAGTCGGTTTAGGTATTGGCAAATTTTTTTACTCGCGCCTTTGACGCCCCAGCATGCGTTTTATTATCTACACAAACACATTTGTTTAATAACCCAAATTCATGTACTATGCGATCCAATGAGAATAGATCGACTTTGCGCCATATTGTGACGAACGAAAACGAATTATGACTTTAAATAATTAAATATTATATTTAGACAACTTAATAGGTACTTATTTAACCTTTTTATTTAAATGACTAATTATTATTGATAATGAAAGTACGTTTTTTGCAAACCATACTTTTCAAGTGACATTTGACAGATAGAGGTTATTGACATTCCTATTCTTATTTGGATAGCATTATAAGCTCATCAATTTTTTTGTTGTGGATATTTCAAATTTGGAATGCCTCGCTGTTTTTTTTTAAAACGTTACCTTGATCCTGGAGACAGCTTCTTCGGCCTGAAGCATCCTAGTTGCTTTAGTCGGTTGCCCTTCGCAAGCCAGCTGCGTGGACCCGAGGTATCGGGCGCGGAATAAAACTCCTTCGATCAGGACTGAGTGGTCCACGTCTGCAGACAAGGTTAATTGGTCTTATTTATTACCTTTATTAAACTATTTCCTAATCCTTTCGTAGCTAGACTAGAATGTAAAAGCTTAGTGGAAAATGCGTAATGGTTACGTAAGTAGATGTTTTGATGGAAGAGTCAAGAATAGGATTAATGAGATATTAATGATTGGATATCTTTATAGGTATAAATTCCTTGGTTCGTTGGTGTAATATTTAATTCGTAAATTTAAACATTTTCGGGAAATAAAAAAAAATTTATTTAAGTTTGTAGATAAGTACATACCGAGGAAGCCTAATTTTGTTAAATCGTAAAAAAACTCACCATAATGTCGTATAAGTCATCCAAAACGCGGCGAGAAAAAGAATAAGAAATTTTAATATTTTATTAACTACTTGGCTGGGGCCGTCCATTAATCACGTGAGGCTCGAAAGGGGGGGCCTTTCGAGCCTCACGTGATTAATGGACGGCCCTCATTCGAGTACTTTTTGGACTTCACTTGTATAGCACTTGGCTATATAATAGTACTCACCTTCTTTATTTTTGGTCTTTTTCTTCCCATCTTTATCCTGAAACAATATATTTTCATAATTAGATAACTATATTAATAGTTC
Source organism: Ptilodon capucinus (assembly GCA_914767695.1). Taxonomy (NCBI): domain Eukaryota; kingdom Metazoa; phylum Arthropoda; class Insecta; order Lepidoptera; family Notodontidae; genus Ptilodon; species Ptilodon capucinus. Next base: position 13,005,403 of record OU611808.1, on the reverse strand, counting down.
AGCTCAATCACTGACAGCGGTGTAGGTATTCCAATGATCTAGCATTATAGATAATTTTTTGCCACTATAGTATAGTAACTTCTAAAAAAATAGTTTCATAACAATCAAAGAATGAAAAGAAAACAACTAGTTTGGTATGATCAGTATTTCACTCCATGTTTTCAAAACTAGTCAAAATTTAAATTTATAATTTTTAATACTAAGTAAAAATAGGAACCTAAAACCAAAACGACCTGTGTCATAAGTGCATAAAGATTGAATTACTGTGCTAAAAGCCGCACACGCATCAAAATTAGCTCACGCTGAGAGTGCCGTTTAGTGGAAGATTGAACTTTTTCTGGAAGTCAATAACATCGCCAACAGCAGTGTTGGCCGAGTGGTCGAACGTACGCCTTGCAATCAAAGTGTACAGGTTCAAACCCCGGCTCGCACCTTTGGGTTTATGTGCCAATCTCATTTTCATCTGAGATTATCACTTGCTATGAAACGGTGAAGGAAAACACTGAGGAAACCGGCACGTCTGAGGGAACTTGAGTAGTTCCCGATAGATGTGTGAAGTCTGCCAACCTGCACTGGGCCAGCGTGGTGGACTGTGGCCTGAATCCCCCTCGCATAGTACTAGTTTGTCTAACCTTTCCATTGTGCAGTGCGTCCTCTTCCCTGTTGTCGGGGGCGTCGTGCGCGTGCGGAGGGGAGCGCGCCGAGCCGGACCCGCTGCCCGCCGGCATCACCGTCCGGGACTTCGGTTTGCGCCAACCCTGCACCGATCAAATTTTACCATAAGGAAGTACTTACAGATGCTATCTGTCTATTGCATAGCTCTGTACAGCCTCGTTACCAGGACCTGCCTCGCAGCAATATATTTAATACTAGCTGTGCCCGCGAATTCGTCCGCGTGGAATAGAAACTAAAGGCAGCATTTTTAATTTTAAAAATGACCTTATTTCCATACAAACTTTCATCCCCTATTTCAACCCTTTTCAAATTAAAAAGTAGCCTATGTCCTTTCTCTGTACCAAATTTCATTTAAATCGGTTTAGTAGTTTAGGCGTGATTGCGTAACACACAGACAAAGTTACTTTCGCATTTATAATATGTTATATTAGTATAATATAATATTAGTAAGGATTACTAATATTATATTATACTAATATAACATAGTCATAGTAGTGGTAGCCTCGTGGGCAAGAACGCCCGCCTTGAACGTAAGGGGTGCAAGTTCAAATCCCGGGCCCGCACCTCTGAGATAATTTTCATGTGCGCATGTCATTTTCAACAATGATTACCACTTGCTGAACGGTGAAGGAAAACATTGTGAGGAAACCTGCACGTCTATAGAAAGGCGTGTGAAGTTCACCAACCCGCACTGGGCCAGCGTGGTGGACTATGACCCAAATCTCCCTCGTATTGAGGGAGAATGTGCCCGGTATAATGGCAATAGGCTCGCCCCCTATTACATTGGGGCCAAAATACATCGGCGAAGTGTGGGCGCACTACAGTGCACCTCTGCCTACCCCTTCGGGAATACAGGCGTGATGATGTATTATTATTATTAGTAAGGATTACTTCAGTTTTAGACAGCTTAGTACAAAATCTGTCAAAAATTTACTATTACTATTAAAGCAACAATACTTAAAAAGGTGTTGGTAATGCTCCTGACATCGGACCCCTATCACTACCTCTTATATAGTATTCTTTTAATATTACTTAGATTTAAGACACTTATCGCAGTACAAAATCTGACAAAATTTAATATAATAAAGAATATGACAAGGTAGCCGTAAGGTTTCTGAGTTTAGACTCGTATAACGCCTCTAACGTCGAATAAACCAGTAGGATTTGTGATAAGCACAGATCGCACTAGACCAGTAGTTGTAGCATGAGCGTCAAGACTACACTTATGTCACAGAATATGTTGATTATATCTCTTTCTCTCGTATGAAATAGGACAGAGAGCGACCGAGCCAATGCGTGACAGAGGTCTTGTCTTGAAATTCGTGCTGACACCACTGTATTGGTTTAAAATAGGTAAAATTATGCGTGAATATATACGTCATGACATAGTTTGTCTATCTACAGGTCGAAGTAATTGACCTCTCAACGTCTGAAATGCGATAAATGTATGGATAATAAAACAATGTTAATTACGACCTAGAATTTGAAATGAGATATATTTATATACTATTCACTAATATTTTATAAAGACGCATGTTATGTAGGTACTAGCAGCGACTTTAAAACGACAAGAGCTACATTAATAGCGAAGTATTTTGAAAATTAATCTGATACAAAAATCCAATAGCTAATATTTAAATGCCAGCCATAATATAAATATCACTTCAGTTATATTCTATAGTTAAACACAAGGAACAGCTTATCGTTTAAGTAAATACGCTACAGACGGTCATACGCGTAGCCTACACTATAACTTCAATGTCACTCAGACTATTAACTAAAAACAAAGTAAATTAATTAAGTAATACATTAGATATCCACAGAGTAGAATATTTAAAATCCAGTTTCGAATATTTTAAGCAGTGTAACCATCTAATATTGTGTGATGTTAATACACTATACCGTTAAATTCCATATGTAAGTTGTGATAATATAGATAAGTGTGGGTATTTATTTTTTATTGCCAATTGAAGGACAAATACCTTCCGTCTCGACATGTCCATGTCTTGAGCTTTTTGTGGCCTAGTTTTAACCGAGATAGTGCCCAAATCGTCGCACCATTTTCATACATTTTACACCTTTATTTACCTTGCGTCTCCTTTCCTTAACTATATTAGAGTCATCATTATCAACTTCCCCAGAATTACCACTTGACTCAACACCGCTGCCGTCATTTGACTCACACACATAATTTGTTTCAACATTCAAATTTTCAACGCTAACATTTTGATTTTCATTCAATATTTCCAACACATTTTCATTTAACGTCACTTCATTTACAATCTCTGTGATATTCGCTTTCGCCGCATCATTATTATTTAAACACGGTTCCGATTCAGTAGATTCATCGGTTGTTTTCACATTCTTTTCACTATTCTCGTCTTTGTTGTCATCAAGACAAGGTTGTTTTTCCTCTTCACACATTTTTATTACACGACTGTGTCGTACGTAGTCTGAGTCGTCACTAAACGTTCAATAAACTGTTATCGGTGCATTTGGCAATTTCCCATGATAAAGATAGTGTGAGGCAACGCGTGCGTAATGTTCGCGTGTTATACCAATACTGGCCGCGCGCCGGCCACCGGTTTGCGTTTATGCTAACTAAACATATGGATGACCAAAGAATAAAAACAATAAATGTAGACATAATAAAAATGTATAATACCTAGATATAAATTCCAAGTTAGTCTTTCCAATATTCTGACAATGCAAGTGTTTTTAGTTTGCTATTTTTATATTTATACTAGCGGCCCGTCCCGGCTTCGCACGAGTTTCTAATATAGCCTATGTTATTCAGTGATAATCTTCGATTAAAAAGGTGATAATATAGCATTCTAACGGCAAAATATTTTTAGAAATCGGTCCAGCAGTTTTTAAGTTAATTCGTTACATACAAAAAACAAATCTTTCCTCTTTATAATATTAAGTATAGATAGTATAGATATATTTATGCAGTTAATGCAATGATATTCCTCACAGAGGTATGACGCTGTAGGCACGAAACATAGATCTTCAATCACAACCATCTATGACTCCACAATAATGGGAGAGCAAGGTCGGCTGCGCACGCGCTGACTCGACCTATTAGGTGTTTATGTCGCACAGCTGATGATTACATCATATCTGTCTTGGTATTTGTACTATATTTAATTAGTTTGCAATTGGGACACGGTCATAAAATTGTTATGAATGAATTATTATGTTTTATTATCGTCGTTGTTACCGTTAATCGTTGAGTTTTATTTTTAGAAATTTATTAGCAGATAGCAGACAGGTTTCTTTTTATAAGATGTATATTACTACTGTTAAAATATTATGTTCAAATTGACTTTAAAAATATGTAAAAAATGCGATACGAAAACAGTACCCTATACAGGGTGTATCAGAAGTCCGAAATAATACTTGGGGGCCATATAGGACAGATGATAAGCAATCAACACGTTCAAGCAAAATATACGTAACTAATTTAGTTTCTGAGCAATTTGTGTCCAAAGTTGGTGTCAAAACTTACGCACCGCGACCCTAAAAATCAGCTGATGAGGCGAATGAACTCGCTTTAAAATGATGAGGGAGTGATAGATATGACACAAGGTTTTTACCTACGAGCATAGTTCAATACAGAAATCAAAATCGGTCACTGTAGTTACCTAACTATGACAAAAAATCATACTTCATTTAAATCGATGTAAAGTAAAACTTCTACACGAGCAAATAATCCATTTTCGTTTTAGTTTTCGTGAACGGATTTCTTTTTAAACTGAAACTTAGTGAGAGTTGATTAAAAGAAAAAAAATATTATTTTATTATTATTGTTTGTCTTTATCATAATCACTACAATTCTTAGAACCATCACTACATCACTACAAGTAGGTACCTAATGATGTAGACAATTATTAGAATTGGTCTGGCATATCTGAAAGACTTTAATCTATGATTACTCTAATAATCATGGCCGCGAATATGTCAATGTAGTGAACATTAGCGGGCGGAGATATCACACACAAGGACAATTTTCGTCCAATGACAAATCATCGGCCATATTGCATCAGCGGTGATTGGACCAGCGTTGCAGCGCGGTAAAACACTGTGCCTTCGTGCAATGTCGGAGCGGTCCTTTGATATTTTTATTCAGTAATAATAACGTAAATCAAAATATTTAGTTCCTTGCAATCCGTCAAGGCGTTAACTTGTGTTCCGAAAAATGTCTCGCTCTCCGCGTAATAGTGAAGTGTTTTCAAACTCGGAAAACTGTGAGATGATTTTGTGCATTGGTGCGACTAAAGGGAATACCGGTAACAGTTTTGTGATTTCTTTTGTGTCCTCTAAAAAACGTGAAAGTAATATTTACTCAAGTGTGCAGGTGGGTAGGTACCTACCTAGCTCTTTGTGATATGTGAGAAGTGAATAAATTCCAATTAAACCCATGGATTGATACACTGCACACATGGCCACGGGTAAATACTTACCTACTATTATTATCTTTATTTCATAGCAGTTTTTAGTCGGACGATTAGGTCATTTAATTAAGTAAGTGGTTACCCAGATACCTACTTACTATTAAAATTAGTGAAGAAAATCTGTTAAATGAAAACTTACGTACCTACCTACCAACTAAAAACTTCGATAAGGTCGCTAGTCGCTACCCAGATACCTACTTACTATTACAATTAGTGAAGAAAATCTTTTAAATGAAAACTTACGTAGGTACCTTCTAATTTACAATTTTAATAACCTTACCAACCTACTTCTTAAGAAGGTAGTTATGTAATTAGGTAGATACCTAGACAACTGTTGTAAAAAGAAGTCATACATCTTATTCATTAGTACCTAAATAGTGTTTGTATGGTAGGTAGGCCGTCTGGGATCCTAGATAGATACCTACACACTAACCCAAGTTTCAATAGCACAAACCCCGTACGGTAAAGCTGTAAAGGCCGCTCACGGCCAACAGCGTAGTCATTATCAAAAATAAAACAGCTACCAGGTTCATTTTGATAGAAAGCTACCTACCAAACCACAAAAGATTTAATAATGTTTACTATTTAGCAACAAAAAAATAAAATGTATGAATGCGTTTTACAAAAAGTGTCTCGATACCTACCTACTTACTTATTTACCTTCATTAAAGGAAGCTTGGTTCTCGGCGGTTAAATTTTACAGTAATTTCATTACCAATGTTTTGGTCATTCTCATACCTACCTAGGAATATCAAAATTTCTGTCAATTACAATGACCGACGAGTGCGAAAGAGAGGCGCGAGTGCGAAGGAGACCGCTGTGGGCGAGTTGGCAACGGGCGACCGACACAATCAAAGCCGCTCAAAGACACCGCTGTGCCGCGCGCCGGCCGGCCGCGTGCCGCCGCCGCTTCACCCCTGTACCCCACCCCCGCGCGGCTCGTGTGTTAGAGTACTAGTACCCGCTGTGGGCGGGGTTTGTCACAATGGGTGTGAAGCATTGACCTTTAAATAAACAGCTGGTTCACGTTTTGCGAAGGGCCGACCGAAAATTGTTTAAAAAATGAATTTCCTAGTTTTGTATGAAAGAATAAAGTTAAGAATTTTAACTTAATGTCTGGGCCATATAGCTCCACTCCTTATAGCGATATACAGGTTCAATTATTATTTCGGACTTCTGATACACCCTGTATAGGACCTACTTAGTTTACAAACCTTACAAATACCTAAACTCACAAATTTTATTTTAATGATAACATTAGTACAAATCTTAACTCATTAGTCATCTAATTCTTAATCATCCCAAGTAATCACTAATAACACTGGCGTTTTAAATTCTAATACATTCGAAATAAGATTTAAAATCCAATGAGGCAAATCTAAGGTTGAACGAATGTTGCATGACAGTCAGCATGAATATGTTTCGCACATATTATTTTCCTGTTTTCAAAGATAAATGTGCGGGGTATGTGACTCCTTTATGGCAAAGGTCTTAAACTTTTATGGTATTACTACAGTGTACCTAAGTATTTTTAACACAGTATCTAACCACACATCGTTTTTTAGTAACCAAATGAGACCTTAATATAAACAGAATAAAACCGAATTTTCTTGCAATTAACGCTAGGTTATACCCTTTTCGGAATATTGATAAAGCAATATCACATTACCGTAAGCAATGTGAAGGTACAAATTGAACTTTATTATTATTTAAGTTATAATACAAATTAGACTAGTTCATTAATTTTGGTTGACGGATTATTGTTTATCCCAAAGCGAGGATGTTACCTTATCATCGAAGAATCCTTGATCGTCAGTTCTCTGCTGGCCGAGTAGTCTGTCAGTCTCGAGGTCTGTGTCAGCCTCATCTGAAATATGGGGATGATTCAGTTATAAATTGAACTGTGTGAGAACAGAAATAGAGCTACTTTTTGATTATTTTACCTTCGTCACCGCTTACTGGTTTGATTTCCACGGAATCTGTACTTTGCGCAGACGACGGCCTTTTCCTGGGAGAAGTAAAAGTAATTAAGTATGAACTCTGTTTATACTGAAATATTCCGGTGGTAATTGCCTATAGGAGGGTTTGAATTTCGATCAATTTGAGCGTTAAGTTATATTCAAAGATGTAAGAATTTCGCAAATCACATTAAACTGGTGGCCACAATACATTTTTGCCATGGGAAAACTGTATTCACTCATAGAAAATGTTAATTATTTTGAGGCGTGTGAGAATTTGGAGGCGTTGCTTGTACCACAGAAATTCAATCTTTATACATATTGATACAGAGCCCGTTTTGGCATTGGCAAACATTTTTACGCGCGAGGGTCGATGCCCGAGTGTAAGGTGTAATAAGGGGGTAAAGTTAGAAATAGTTCTTATTGGTACTGATTTAGTAACAAAAAAGTGACAATCTTTTTTAAAGCGATATTTTTTCTAGAGAAATTTTCAGTTTTTGTACAACGACATGGGGTAAAGCCCTATTTACATTACGAAACTAGTGGCGTGAAACTAGTGTCGGGACATTAGTATCATCAACAGTTTCACAATGCGTGCATCGATGAATGCATGAAACTTGGCGTTTACACTGTGAAACTGTTGATGAAACTAATGTCACGTCACTACTTTCACGCCACTAGTTTAGTTTTTTTTTGATGGACTTCGCTGTTGGCCGTGAGTTGGCCTTTACAGCTTCACCGGAGGAGGTCACTAGTTTCGTAATGTAAATAGGGCATAACTACCAAGAGAGTCACCTGGGCGGGTAGACGTCGTCGTGATGGGCAATGTGCGGCGCGTGGTGGACGGGCGCGGGCGGGGGCGAGGGCGGGCGCGGCGGCGGGGGCGGGGGCGGCGGCGGGGGCGGCGCGCCGGCCGCGGGGGGCGCCGCGCCCGCCGGGGGGGGCCCCGCGCCCGCCGGGGGGGGCCCCGCGCCCGCCGGGGGGGGCGTCGGCAGGTGCGGCGCCGGCGCTGGGGGCGGAGGCGCCGTCTCACTGCACACTGCACAAAACAAAATGTTAAGGCTTTCTCGAGGGAATCGAGGACCCCAAAATCTTATACACAGTTATAGCATTGTAGAACAATTTGGTAATTAAATATGTAATTGGATGTGAATTAATTCGATTGGAGATGTATTGCAATTCCTATGAATTTGATGTAATTACCAAATTATACACACTGTACGCACGGCTGATGGCCCAAATGCGCTGTTTACGTAAGCACCATTAAAAACCGCCAACATGAACCTCAATTTGTATTGTGGCAACATTCAGGAGCATTGTCGGCAGTACTACCCCAAATTATAACATAATACAGGTCTTTGAGTTTCATAATTATTTTCTCCAACCATACCTAAAGGATCCAAAGAATGCAAGTCAGCATCAGACAGCACGTGAGCATCCGTGCTGGTGCCATTCTCCACGATCTCCTTGATCACAACAGTTGAATGGGTCTAAAAATAATAATATTTTATTAATCAAATGTAACCTAGCGAACATTTCCCGCCATTGACGTGCGTCCGAACTTTAGATTATCTCACTTCAGTGTAGGGAATACCTTATTTAGAGTCTTCCATTGACACCAAACTCAACGGTAAAAAAATAAATGATAAAAAAAACTTTTTAAATACAAGCTTTATATATAATTGCCCTTAGTTTTCGTGTTCTCCTCAGCAAACCCTTTCATTTGATACCCATACTGTGCTAGTGCAGAAAAAAATAACTATTCCGCCATCTTGGATGATCCGCCATATTGGAATTAGAACGACGTCACGTCACATAACTGAGCATGCATTGTCATCCAAAATAAGCGTGTATACCAAATTTCAGCTCAATCTGTTAAAGATTACTGATTTAAAATTCAGTTGCAAGATTCCACCCGGACATACATACATTGCAAGTTAATATAAAGCTTGTAAAAACTAAACGTGTTGCTGTTCTTACAACCGCTTAACCGTAACGTGTGATCGAAATAACAATATTTTTAGTGTCAAATGTAATAAGTTGTGGTATGTTTACAAGAAAAATTGAGGCCATATCGTCGCTTCGTAATTTCAACATCTGTGTGATACACACAATATATAATAAATAAGTAGGGTAGTTAGTCTCACTAGGCGATGCCATCTGAGTGGCCGCAATTGTGCGAGCTTCCTATGAAATATAATTTACAGTGCAATAAACAGTGTTTTAATGCGAACGTAACAACATCCACAATGGCATGTATGATTGTAGATTCGCGTTCTATTTAGTTTATTATTATAAAGTACTTTTCTACTTAATTATTATTAAATAACATACTCATCGTATGATCCCAAACCAAACAAAGCTTGTATTATGGGTGCTATATAATGGACTAGAGGCGATCCCAATTACACTCAGACCAGGGTAAATTTCGTAAAGATCATTCCGAAATTTGCTAAAGGCGGGAACCAATCCCGGAACCATTTGGTGCTGTGAGCCGAGCGGTCTACGCAAACCATTAACCAAGGCGCTGTTAGTACTTAGTATTACCATGAAATCCTTCTCACCGGTATCATTTGATTATTGTTGCCTGTGTCGGAGGCGTGTCCAGAGGAAAGACCGTCCTCAACAACCGGCAAATGCGTAACCACTATATTTGGGTCCATTTGAACTGAAACAATAACATCAAGGTCAATAATAGTAACATTTATCTTAAAATAGTAATATAATAAATACCAGATACTCAAAAACGTCAAACGAATAATACTAGCATTTTATGGACAAAATTATTTTTGAGATTTATTATAAAAACAAATTGGGAGTAACTAAACGTTCCTACTAGGTAATAAGCTATTTTGTTTCTTTATTTTTAATGTAGAGAACAGTGTCGTAACTAAACGTATTGACAGATATTATAAGCTGTGAGCGGATGACGTTGATTTGACTACTCTATGGTCACTGTAAATCTATGGTTTGGATTTGGTTGTGTTAGTTATTTATAAAACTCTGAATTATTAATTTCGGTGGTGTTTTAATTAGGATAGTAATCCTAATACAAATAAAAATATCTGTTAAAACAGTAGGCTCCTAATATTATATTACAACTGTTACCACCGTAAAAAATCTGTTGTTTGTTATCCAAACTCAAATATAAAAATAACTAGCGGCCCGTCCCGGCTTCGCACGGATGGTAATTTTGGGATAAATAAATATAGCCTATGTGACTCACTGATAATGTAGCTTTCTGACGGCAAAATAATTTTAGAAATCGGTCCAGATTTTTTTAAGTTTATACATTACATACAAAAATACAAATCTTTTCTCTTTACATTATTATAGAAAAATTAAACTAAACTGGAAGCGGATATATTCTAAGTGCATTGATGAAATCGATATAATGACCTAATACCAATGATATTCTAGTAAATGATTAAATATATACTATGATTTACTAGAAAATAATTGCCTAGTACTAAATTTTATACCTATGAAACTGTTCGAAGACTTACCTTTCATCTCGGATAGTTCATTCTCCATGATGATAAGTGATAGGTCGCTGCCGGTGTCGCTAGTAGCACTAGACAGCGCAAACGGCACTCGGTCGCGAGCTCGCCGCCGCGTGGCGCCCGGTGACGCCGAGCCGCTCCACGCGGCGCCCACACTCAGCTCACGAATATTCGGCTCAGTGTAGAGGTCACTTTGTTGCTGAGAATTAAAAAAAAAATGCAGAATAGATAGATAAATAACGAAAAAAATACAATGGGTGGGAATACATGAAGGGCACAGGCAAATAACAGTGAATGTCCTAATTAATGAATTTTAAGAAAAAACAATTTGAAAGTTTCTTAATATATTATTTTTATTGAGATCAATGCATGCTTATTGCTTAGAACTAACGTCATGGACATTTCAGTACTTTTCGTTTTGGCGATAAACAAAACTAATGATTAGAATTCAAAATACCATAGACAAAGATAGGATTCTATAAAAAATATTCAAATTTGTGACATTGCCTGTGCCCTTCACGTTCTGATATCTTAAATTAACGAGGTTGAATCTTTAAATTAACCGACTAAAAGGAGGAAGTTCTCAAACTGACCCGTATATCCTATCCTACTAATATTATAAATGTGAAAGTTTGTTATAATGGATGTTTGTTCCTCTTTCACACAAAAACTACTGAAAGGATTTTGATGTAACTTTACAGTATTGTTGTTTATACATCAGAATAACATATAGGCTGTAATTTACAACGATATTGAACAATCGAATCCTGCACGGACGATAATAACATAAAATATTAGTAAATGTTACGTAAATATAGTGACCAATCAGCCTTCATCGTGTTTTCGGCAACGTTGACATTAGTGGAATCATTTTACATTTTTTTTTATTCAAGAGGATATTATTATGGAGGGTAGATGAAGGAGTGCTATCTCCTATGGGAAAATTTTTAAAAAGTGTCCGTCGTAATGCAAAAATTAGTTCAAAAAACATCTACAATGGCGCTGGAGTCAGCGAGGGTGTATATCAACGTCCTCCGGAGTAAGTCGGTAGTGCCATTATGGACTCTTTGCTGTTATGCCAGATTCGGAATCAGCGGTTTTTCCGATTACCGGTTTATTTCAATTCACACTTTTTCAATATCTAGATGTCACTCTTTCCCATTCTACACTCCATAGATATTATGGAAAAAGTGTAATTAACTAAATGACAGTTAATAAAGTGATTTTGTTATTGAGGACGCTACCTTGCAGACTTGTAGTCCTAAGAAGTTGGTGTGGTTGTGAGCGGTGTGCGGCGAGTCGAGGGTATGGTTCGCGAGAGGCCACTCTGCTTCACTGCCTCCCTCTAGCCCGTTCTCGGATGGACACTCCTGCGTTTGGCGTCTTAGCTCGTAGTCCAGATCCTAGTAATAAAAGTAGAGTATCATGTTAATCATGGGTTTAACAAACTGAAGAAAGTAAATTAAATATTAATAAAATCATCATCATTATAGAACAAATTATGGGTTTATAGTACTTGTATGCCTGCATCAATGGGTCAATAGACCCACATATCGAAATGCAATTCTAGTATTTACCTCCATTATTACATCTTGTGAAAATAAATAAATAAAAATCTTAATACCGTAATACAATTTTATGCTTGAGCATGTGATCGTATTTATTATTAAAGAATTTTACAAATTGGGAAGCTATTGACACGCTAGCTCTAAAATCCGCACCAAGGGCCCGATTTTCGTTTGAAACATCAATTTCCATTACAGAAACGTCGAAACGAAACGTCAAATTGGTCGTATTTTTGGTAATAGAGATTTAGATTTTGGTTTCGTAAATAGAGATTAATGTCTATCAAATGAAAATCGGCCTCCTGTTTACATGTAAAGTAGGGGTGGGAAGAGCGAATTAATTTCTCGCTTGCTCATCACAGTTTTGGTAAAGTATAGACTAATGACGGTAGTAGAGCTACTATTAATATTATTTGTTTATTAACGATTCATAACGACATGTATTGGTTTATATGAATAATAAAATAATGATAAAAAAACTTTTTAAATACAAGCTTTTATATAATTGCTCTTAGTTTTCGTGTTTTCCTCAGCAAGCCCTTTCATTTCATACCCATACTGTGGTGGTGGAGAAAAAAATAACTATTCCGCCATATTGGAATTAGAATGACGTCACATAGCTGAGCATGCATTGTCATCCAAAATAAGCGTGTATATCAAATTTCAGCTCAATCGGTTAAAGATTACTGATTTAAAATTCAGTTGCAAGATTCCATCCGGACATACATACATTGTAAGTTAATATAAAGCTTGTAAAAATAACTTCATTCTGTTTCTGATGTTTTAACTACCTACTGAAATTATTTGTATTGATAGCTATTGTGCGTGTGTAACTATCTTACGCAGAATGCAATAATTTTATAGTTTACAATTCTAAATCACCTGGAAATTAACAACCTCGTCGTTGCTGTTGAGCTGCGTCTGTCCGGCTTGTGTGGGACATTTGAAGAACTCTTCCAGTACCTTCCTCGTCTCAGAGAATTCGTACAAGTAATCAAACGCAGCAGAGCCCGATGGCGGCGACACGTCCCTGCTTTCTGTTACTACCCTCTGAAATGTTCATTTTTATGTTAATATATTTAGATCTACCCGCAAAATTAATATTTGTAATTTATTGTAAAATCCACTAATTTTTTTGCGCGAAATTGTTTCTTAGACAAAGAAAAGTCGACTGTGTCCAATAGCAATAAGACTCCAGTAGGCTTAGCATAATCGTGTAGACATAAGTTTTAACTCTTTCAACTGTCAGATTTGTCAAGAAAATGACGTCACTTTGAGCTTTTTATACTGAACATGGCTCACTGTGACGTCATTTTCTGCCTCCTCCGGTAAAGCTGTAAAGGCCACCTCACGGCCAACAGCGTAAGTTCTTAAAAAAGAAAAGACGTCATTTTCTCGACAAATCTAACAATTGAAAGAGATAAAACATATGTCTATGCGGTCATACTAAGCCTACTGATTGGACAAACTGATGTGGACTAAACATTTTTTTTTTTCATTATCTTAACGTGTGAAAAAGACAACAGTGTTTTTGCTCACCTGAGGGAACCCAGGCCTGGGCGACCTGGAGGATCTGTTGGTCTTCTGTATTCCAATTCCGTATCTTCTCGGCGAGCCCTCATACTCCGCTATCGGCAGTTCGCCAATAACCCTGGTAACCCTATGCTTATCCTCATCGCCGGACAGCCACGCACCCGAGGGGCTAGCGCCACTCAACCTCACACCCTCTTTAGATGGCGACGACTCACTACCATCACTCAGTTCACATTTATTGTTCAAAAGATCACTATCACCATTTTTAATAATGTCTAAAGTCCTTTTTACACTTATATCGACCTCATCGTCACTTGCCTCAGGCTCCATCCTCAAACCTAGAGACACAGAATTCAATATCACTGAAAATAAAAGAGAAAGAAAAAACTAGATATGAATGGTTCGTTGGACAAGGATGGATATAGGTTAGGTGACTTTATTTTACGGTCGATGTGTCTTCGATCGATACAATATTTTTTTTAAACTGTGCATAAATGGATTGTAAATAGAGGTTATGGATACTAGAATGATCGGTCGATTATATTAGGTAAGTATGTACGTGTTACTTGTAGCCTCGATTAGACCGATCGAAGCCAATCGACTGCAACGTAACTTCACTTAGGTTTCATAAACTTCAATTGACTTAATAGAATAATAGGTTCTCGATTGTAGTTTCTTTTATTTAATTGAGCTAATTACATCATATATATAACAGCTAGAGGCCCGTCCCGGCTTCGCACGGGTGGACAGTTTGTTTTTACATTTTGGGATAAACAAATTTAATATGTTACATGTAGCTATTATAATAATACATCATCACGCCTGTATTCCCCGAAGGGGTAGGCAGAGGTGCACTGTAGTGCGCCCACACTTCGCCGATGTATTTTGGTCCCAATGTAATAGGGGGCGAGCCTATTACCATTATACCGGGCACATTAGCCCTCAATACGAGGGAGATTTGGGCCATAGTCCACCACGCTGGCCCAGTGCGGGTTGGTGAACTTCACACGCAATAGAAAGCTATAGACGGACAGGTTTCCTCACGATGTTTACCTTCACCGTTCAGCAAGTGGTAATCATTGTTGAAAATGACATTCGCACATGAAAATTATCTCAGAGGTGCGGGCCTGGGATTTGAACTTGCACCCCTTACGTTCAAAGCGGGCGTTCTTGCACGCGAGGCTACCACTAGCTATAATGTAGCTTTCTAACTGCAAAAGATTATTTGATTTCAGTCCAGTGGTTTCTAAGTGTATTCGTTATCGTTCGTATAATATTAGAATAGATATATTAGGTAATTGAAGATAGACAGCACTTGCCTACTAAAGTTTGTTAATTTTGTAATATATTGTAATTTAATCAACTTTAAACCTTTTATTTCAATTTAACCATATTAAGTCTGAGTTGAAACACGTCAAAGAAGAATCAGTCGTGGATGTAAGACATATATAAATTAGGAGTTTAAACGGAATAATTAAACTACGAAACAGTTGTGACATATAAAGACTTTAATGATTTATCTATTTAAAACCATGTTCTAAAGTATAGAACATGGTTTTAAATAGATAATTTTGAAGACGCTCTACAATCCACCCGCATAGATCTAGTTTCAATGTAACTGCTAACAAAGCCTGAAATCTACGTTTGAAGTACCTAACTTTGGCTTTGATAGTGTTTATCTCGTTATTCGCAGGCAATGCAGCCTGCCTCAGAAATTCTATGGAACGGCAAGTTTAGAACGTGCTATCATTAATAGTGAAGACTTTTAATAGATTTGTTTAATTATAGTAATAAGTGCTCATTTTAAATTCGACCTTATTGTTAAGTACGCAACAACAATTATATGCGTGATCTATTTTGGAGGGCTCATATAATTTGTAATCGACTTTAAATAGGTGTTTCTCAGACAACTCGTATGTATTGTGACATTCGTTTTTTTTGGGAATTTCGTTAAATTTTAAACCTCACCTTTCCAGTCGTCATTGTCATCGAACACAACGACTTCCCCATCAGCTACCACGGCTATGGGGCTGCTCTTAGCGCTGACGTCATTAGTCTTATGTGGGTCCAGTATAGGAGAACTGTTCTTGGGGATACCCATGGGGTTCTGTTCTATGACATGATCGCGGTCCCCGTTCGTATACGTAGGCGACGTATGCCGTGATATCATCTTTTTAGGTTCATTGTTTATTCTGTGTAAAGATATCTGAAATGATAAAAGTAAGTACATTAGGTAAATAAAGGAGATACACACTAAAACGTAAGTAACATCCGCTTGATATTATCACAAAATCTTATTCCTTTTCTAAGTGTTCTGGTTTTATGGTCGCGTACGCTTACTAGTGCGGTAAACGCGGCTAGTTACTTTTACGAGCATAGGTTCGACAATTAGGTATTCAGGACGCGCTTTGGACACATTTGAGCTGCTTAAATCGTCACTATGAAACGCACTTCAGTCGTATGACTCGAAATTAAATTAAAAAAATTAAATAATGACAGTTGAAGGGAAATTATGCAGACGTTTTCAGATATATTTATAAATTCGTTAGTATAATTGTAATATGTATATTTACCTCATTGCTTATGTTGTCCGCGGCATAGTCGACGGTGTCCTTGGCGGCCGCTCGCACTTTGTTCCTCAGGTTATGTTTGTGTGTATTGTTGTGTCGCAACTTTCGCACCGCCTTCGTTCGACTCTGCGAGTACAGCTCCCGACCTCCTGCTATTTCTATGATCCTGGTAACCAAGTTATAATTACTGTGTATTGCAGCAAAAAAACGAGGTATTAAAATACATTATCCCGGCTGTATTTCTCGAAGGGGTTGGCAGAGGTGTAGCGCACCCACACTTCGCCGATGTACATTGGTCCCAATATAATAGGGGGCAAGCCTATATACATTTGGATTATAATCTACCACGCTGGCCCAATGCGGGTTGGTGAACTTCACACGGTTTATTTATAGACGTTCAGGTTTCCTCACGACGTTTTCCTTCACCGTTCAGCAAGTGGTAATCATTATATTACATAACATTCGCACTTTAAAATCTCCGAGATGCGAGCTTAGGTTTCGAACTTGCACTCCTTATGTTTAAGGAGGGCGTTCTAACAACAAGGCTACCACCGCTTTGTCTTGCTTAAATCAAACAGATTCAAATTAAATTTGACATACCAATGACAGTGTCAATAAGTTTTACCTCGAGTCCCTGAGTTTGTAGGTGCCGCCTTTCGAGTTGAGTATAACGAGCTGGCTGTCATTGCCTCGCTCCTCGTCCGAGGACGCGTTGTTCACGTTGTTGGTGTCGCGACCCTCCAGACCGGAGGTCAACCTGAAATAATGATAAATCTATGTACCTATATCTGTGAGATAAGGAAATCTGTTGATCGCTATATTTTATCAACTTCTGTAACTTTTGGTTTTAAAATAATTAAATCAAATCATTTGGTTTGTGTAGGCCTACGGGGGTATTCACAGATTGTCAAATTTTATTTTATTTTCTTACGTGTGAAACGTGGCCACAACAAGTCCAGCAGCGGGCTTAGCATTATCTACCTCATAGATAAAAGCCTTAAGCGGGTTTCAGACTACGCTATAATATTATAGCATATCGTATATAGCTCATAGCACAACAATATCGCGTACCATACATTGTTATGGCCACGTTCACACTGTACTGTACTATATATTATTGGCTTTGTATGGCCTTCCAACTGTCAGATTTATCAAGCAAATGACGTCGCATCGTGCTTTATCTACCGGCCTTAGCATGAGCACATTAGTCATCTCATGCTAAGGGTATCGGTAAAATCAGTAGGCACATTAGGGTATAAGTTGTCGATAGACATATTGTCGGAAGAGTATCATGCTAAGCGTGCAGGACAGGGGCGTGTGGAGTCGGGAGGGGGGAGGCCTTTGCCCAGCAGTGGGATATCCAATAGGATATTAAAAAGAAACATACGAGATATTGACTTATATACACATTTGGAATTAGCTAAGTTTTCTGCGTCAAATGAGTTTGCTCTCCTATAAAGTTATAAAAATTTCGCTTAAGTCAAATAGCTATACTCCTCGATATGCTACTACCGGATTTAAGCGCGACTTTAACTGAGAAGATCCGGCAAAAAACTTAGTACTACTACAGCCCTTTTAACGTCCCACTGCTGGGCACGGGCCTCCCCTCAATGCGAGGGGGATTCAGGCCATAGTCCACCACGCTGTCCCAGTGCGGGTTGGCAGACTTCACACATCTATCGAGAACTAGTCAAGTTCCCTCAGACGTGCAGGTTTCCTCACGATGTTTTCCTTCACCGTTTCATAGCAAGTGATAATCTCGGATGAAAATGAGATTCGCACACAAATCCCAGAGGTGCGAGCCGGGGTTTGAACCTGCACACTTTGATTTTGCAAAGCGTGCGTTCGACCACTCGGCTACCACTGCTTCCAAACAAAACTTAGTAGCCTTTTTTAAAATGACTAGTTGTTTTTTTTTTCCGCGTGCTCACCTCTGATGTGGGGGGTCAGAGTTCTTAAAATTAGCCTTAAGTTTAATATGTGTAAAATATTTTTTCCAGCCTGGATTACTTTTATTGAAATAAAAGTAAAGTCAGAATAATTTTTATTAAAAAATTAAATACACAATAAAAAAGTAAACCCGACTAGTTTTGTTACCTGTCGTGTTGGTGCTGCATGTTTTTGGGGCGGCACTTGGGGAAGAGCCGCGTGATCCGCTCGCCGACGTCGGAGCCGGGCGTGGAGTCGCCCGCGCCGTCCGTCCGCAGGGCGGCCGCGCTCATGTCGCCGCGGTCACGCCGCCACCGCCTCTACCGGCAATATGTGCCCCTACGTTAGTTAAACCTCACACACACAACATTGAATTTGAACGACAGCAGTAGTTGTAGCATGAGCGCCAAGACTAGACCAAGCGGCCTACGCTTTAACCACCAGACCCTGTAGCATGACCGCGTAGACATAAGTTTTATCTCTTTCAACTGTCAGATTCGTCATGAAAATTACGTCACACCAAGCCATGACCAGTACAAAAAGCTCGAAGTGACGTAATTTTCTCGACAAATCTGACAGTTAAAATAGATAAAACTTACGTCTACACGTTCATTCTAAGGGTGCAGAGCAAGCCGCCATCATACATAATTACCCGAAACAAATGGGTTATATTTTTCCCGTATTATAGTTACCGTACCTGGGGCACTCGTCCTGTGTAACGTTTCAGACAATCGCAGTATATACGTAGGCAAATCAAGCCAAAGACAGTTCTTTGAGCAACATATCTCAAGAGCTTTGCAAGTCCGCACATTTACTACAGGTTGTAAAATTTTTGATTAGACTATTTACTTACGTCGAACGCAAGTCTGAAATTTACAGCACGTTTTAAAACCGCTGGAATATTATAGCTACAGCCGCGATGTTACGTAATATTTAAAATAAATTATGTACTTCAGTTTTTATAGAACTTGTAGAACTCAGACAGTCTGAATTCGTAATCTAAATCTGAAATGTACTTATTCACCCCAGAATTGAGATAAAACTGTAATAAATGATGCAATTGCATGCTACGAGATGGTACGGCCACCTTTTTCGAGACTACGGCGAAGCCAAAAGGAAGGTTAATGATTTTAGCAGTTTTTGTATGTATGTCCGTTTGTATTTACGTATCTTCGTCCGTAACGTCAAAACTATACATCCGATTTTGATTAAGGTGTCAATCGATTCGACATAGGCTACATTGTAACTGACTTTAGCAATAGAAACAGTCGATCCCGTTTTTCCCGTAGCGGGGTTACAGATTTTTGAACTTTTTTTCTTAAAATAGTACATTTCAGATAAATAATAACCTTTAACACTGTGAATGTCACTAACACTGATATGGTGATAATAGTGATTGAAAAAAGTATTTCATGGGTTAAAAACATATTCATTATTAGACTACAAACTGAAAAAGCAGTGGTAGCCGAGTGGTCGAACGCACGCTTTGCAATCAAAGTGCGCAGGTTCTATCCCCGGCTCGCACCTCTGGGTTCCATGTGCGAATCTCATTTTCATCTGAGATTATCACTTGCTAAAAAACGGTGACGGAAAAACATCGTGAGGAAACCTGTGTGCCCGGTATAATGGCAATAGGCTCCCCCCTATTACATTGGGACCAAAATACATCGGCGAAGTGTGGGCGCACTGCAGTGCACCTCTGCCTACCCCTTCGGGGAATACAGGCGTGATGATGTATTATTATTATTAGTAAACTGAAAATAATAGCATATTTATGTCTCACCTAAGCGTAGCGCACGCATCGAAGGCATTTGGTCTCATCTAACAGATTATAGCGTCAGTTAATATTAAACCTATCAGTCCAACATGTTGGTGTATCGTTGGGTTCAGAGTTCTGGGCCGGCCCGATGACGTGTTCCGCATGGCACCGACTGTAACGGCTGCCAAACTACCAGATCGATAGGACATTAGCGGCGGGGCCACGGGATAAGCGGCGGGACAGTAAAACAATTATAACTCACTGGCAGCGAGTTTAATCTTTTTACGGTAAACTTTTCTAGGAACAATACAACTCTGTACAGCTTTGACGATGAAGGATGAACAGTCTCAGGGAACAAAAATAATCTAATGAGGATTAAAATTGTTAAAAGGGGTATAAAAAACTTCAGGAAACGGTATAACTACTCTGCGAAAGGTGAGTGAACTGTTATGAGAAAAATCTACTCTCTAAAAGGTAAATAAAGTTCATAAGGTTGAAATAAGGTTCATCATTTCAAATAGACCATATCGAAGTAACTTTACTTGAACTTTGAATATAATCATAAATCAAATGAAATATAAGTATTATATATAGTATTATTATATAAGTAGTATATTATAAACAGAACTTATCCTTCAATTGAAATAAGTATATTTTTTCTCACAATCCTTACATTAAAAAATTAAATACAAAGTTTTGGCACACGAATGTCTTGACGTCTACTATAAAACATTTTCTGCAGTCCCCAGATATATAAACCAGATTTCGCTAGTTTTACGTAATATATCTTGCCATTCCAACGTAACGAGGCCTCGCTACTTTTATGGCCCTCAGTAAGGGTAGTGGTACACAGTGACGGGTCGGCAACACTACGTTTCCCTAAGGGTGGATTTATACAGTTTTTATTGCGTCCGACGATACATGGGCTCTCGCTGTGAATCCCGATTTTTTGTTGTGCAAACACAATTGATCGAATTCGGCTTACGTGTCATACACAGCTGTCTTACGTAGCTACAAGTTTATGTAGTTCTTGGTCCAATTAAACTACAACACATTCTCATTCTGTTATCCCAAACTGAGCAAAGCTTGTACTATGTGTGACATACAACGTATTAGGGGCTATCTCAGTTACAACTCAGACCAAGGCAAGTTCCGAAAAGGCCGTTTCTGAAATTTGACGCTGGCAGGAATCGAACCTACCCAGATCACTAGACGAAGCCGTCATCGGCTAAACTAGGTGTATACCTAATTGTTATGTCACTAGATGTGCGCATGTAAATTCTAACGTTGATCAGTATAATCTTTCTACAACTTTCTTATATAATGATATCTCAACAACCTTATGGGTCTGATGGTTATGTTATGTCAGACAAGTAACTCGTTATTTTCAAGATTACAGAGCAGATCTCTCGAACCTTCACGGCCCGTCCATAAATTATTTTTTATCCTGACATTGCTCGTATGAAGGTCAATATTACTTACTTTCATTCCCAGATATGATCTTAAGAAATGATATATTTATTTTTGGGCTTCATTCTTCACGTCTCAAGTAAAGTTTTCTCTTCACAAATAATTATATCAGAGTCAGAGGCAAGCTAGGATTATTATTCATACCTTTGAAAAGGAAAAGCAATCTTTCATTTGAAATGGAATCAATGCAATTTACGTTCGAATTTGAACCCTTTTAGAAGCTTTCGATTCAATCGAAATTAAAACTTAAATTGTAGGAGGGAAGATATAATTTTATTTAATATTAAGCTGATTGGTAAGGGCGAGAGTGACTGAAGTGACAGACCTTTTTGCAAGACGTCACTACAATTCGCCAATTAGTGGAGTACTGCCCTCGACTTATATTTTAATGAATTTCGCGAAGAATGGGACTCTTCGGTAATTAAAACCCCATTTATAGAATAGGGACAATTCCTTGGGCTTTCAATTCGCTGGGTGTCACGTAAATGCGAAAATTGAATGGAGTTCGGGCGAGTCAAAATAAGTTTTATGAACAATAGCATTTAAACCGTAATTTCGTTTTCGATGGTCAGGGACCTGTTAAAAGGGACAGGCACATAAGAAGTGTATTTTTTTTTATAAGTTATTCTTTCATTATTCTATATTTAAGTTACATAATTTATTTATTTGGTAATACCTGGTGATACAGGGTGTATCAGAAGTCCGAAATAATATTACATATACGGTAGCTCACATGTAAGTACTGTCATAGTTCTTGAGTTACAGACCTTTGAATATTTGTCACTAGTATCGTGCTGTGGCCTTTGGGTACATCATTAACCGTTTTAAATAATGGAAACTACATTTACGAAGTGCGGCTAACAATATTTAGAAAACAGAACATGACAAATTTACATAGGATTCGAGATATTACAACTTTTAGTAATAGACGACGAAAAAAAGTTAAACAAACATGTTCGAATTTCGATCAAATTTTTATTCCATACAGTTGTTTTATTATTTCGAACTTCTGAAACACTCTGTATACCAGACAATAATTATTGGAATGTCTAAATATTCATACACTGCAACTGGGAACTGCTTTATAACACAACACGTTAAGACATCGCCTAGCGTTACTGAAAACAGACAGACTTCATTAATTACAACTAAGTTATAGGCACATCTAGTGACACCTTCCTACTTTTTTTTTATTCTATCTAGAAACGACAGGCGACATTTTAGCAGGTACATATAAAATTGTTCTGCATCGCTACAGCTCTTCTTAAATTTGAGGGTGAATAATATAAATTACTTTATAACTTTACAAGTTGTTCAAAAACGCAAACTTACTTAAATATCAATGATATCAACACATCGCATGTGTCAATGGCGACCAGAATAATGAAGATACAGCCACTGGTTCAATATTAGAAAAGAATATATGATAAAAATATATTCAGATGCCCTTACAGAGATGTATTTTTTTTCTTAAGCGAGGAAGTCGAAAGATTATCTTAAAATTAATTAATGTAAAATGTTTCAGCGTATTTTATCGCAGCGAGTCCTTCGCTCGTTGAATTAGTTAATCCTTCGGGTCTAAAGTTATTTTTTGTATCAGGTAAATGAATCATGGGCCTGAATGTTGAATGATTTAATGATTAAGTTTATGTGAGATGTAATGATTAAGATTATGTGAGATTGCTAAGAACATTTCTACACACATAAATGGGAACTGAAGTTTGTGAGATACTTATTTTTTTGTTACTAAAATGTAAGTAGGTACATAAGTCGTTCGCGTGTCTAGATGCTTTGTTTTTCGACCAAAAAAAGTAGGAAGATCGCTGTGTTATCTTAAATTAGATCTGAAACAGTTTCTACAGTTCACAAGTCTGTAAATAAATTCCGCGAAATAACATACTTATCATATGGTCTTAGCCTTACGTTCGAAACCCTACACCAAGGCATCTTAATGTTTGATTTGATATCTTTTTTTAGACTAAGCCCGGCTCACTTTACCACCGCTGTTACTCCTATAAGCCATGATTAAAAGCGGTATCCATTGAAGATACCAATGTTTGACTCACTGCGAGCCCCCGGGAAAAGCTAAATTGTCGTGGAACCTTCACGAATTTAACCGAAAAAAGGTGTAGGAGGAGTTGGAAGAAAAAAAGTATCCACTGATTTGATATCTGATGTCCCATATCAATATTAAATCATATTAATATTCAGAGGTCGTTTTTAAACACAGAGACACGATGATATTCCCAATTGATAAACCATAAATTGAGTATCTGACCCGTAAAAGCCTGAGCTTAATTTATTAACAAAATATCGAGGTCGTGGTTCGCCGAGTCGACATTTAGTCGTAAACCAAAGGGCAATGGATTTGAAAGAGCCTCGCTGATACGCTTAGCAGCCCTCCTGTCGTGAACGACCCCGCCAGGCTTTATGAGAAAGGTTATCTATCTAGTTTGAGAACTCTTGAAAGCATCATGTACTGAAAGGAAAAAGTAGGTAAGAAATATATTTATAGGTAAATGAAATTGTTACATAAGTTTGTACAGTACGTCGTTTGTAAGTTTGTATAGTACTTTCATACTAAGTAACTTACGAATGTAAAAACAAAACTTTTTAATTATTTGTCGCACAAAAACCGAAAACGAACTTTGTCAACTCAGAATAGAAGCAAAGCGAATTAAAGTTACATAATTGGAAGCATATTGTTCAATGAAAAGTCATCGATTACGCAGCTCGTGCGAGTTCAATCGCATGGTCTTTGCCACAGGAATTCAATCTTTATTCATACTGCCACAAAGTATACCTACATTTTTTATAGATAGTAAAGTGAATTCGCTCGCATCATCGATGACCTTGCGTTGAAAAATGTGCTTCTTGTATGAGTTATTACGGTTAGTTTTGATATTGGCAAAAATTGTTACGCCTCTATTACATTGTATGAGCCAGAATACCAGTATTTGGCCGTAAAAACGTATTTTCCGCCACCCCTCACGGCGGTTACGAGGCACCTGCTAACGTTTATTGTCACAGAATCAGGTTCTCTGGTAAACAATGTCGTTATAAACCATGCATGCCATCTATTATATGACTTATGTGATAGAGGGTAGAGGTTATATTAGCCAATCAGAACCAATGCTCGTGGGATGTGGATGAAGAAATTTCAGGAGTTTTTATTCGGTACCTACAAAATCCAACGAGTTATATCAAAGAAGGAGATTTCTCTAACATATGAGAGTTCCACACGTCCAATTTTGTATTTGACTTTGACGTCTATGGACGTCAGATTGTCTATGTACGTCATTGGTCAAGACGTATTAAAAGAGAAAAAAAGAGACAGTTATCAATGAGACCAATTTCAGTCCATTTTGTATCAGACGTATTTTACGTAGTCGACCATCAGAGAGAAAATAATAACAACTTTTAAAAAAACCTATATACCAATCACCCATAATAGCAATTTTTGATTCAAAAAGTGTTCTATAATACCACTATAGATGGATTAAAAATATGTATTAATTGGGCAATCCTTCAAAAATAAGTTTCGTCCCTATTATTTCGCAGTCTGCTATGTT
The DNA here is from genome assembly GCA_914767695.1 of Ptilodon capucinus. Classification (NCBI taxonomy): domain Eukaryota; kingdom Metazoa; phylum Arthropoda; class Insecta; order Lepidoptera; family Notodontidae; genus Ptilodon; species Ptilodon capucinus. The sequence continues at coordinate 12,980,412 of OU611808.1, read as the reverse complement.
AACACGGCCTGTACACCACAACCCTTTTAAGGGTTAGGGACATTGTAATTACTTACAAAACACAGAAAACCATTTTACAGAACAATTGTCTGTAGATGAAAAAGTTCATAATTCGAATGCGCCACATAGTATCAACACCGCTGAATGTTGTAGTTATCTTTTCAAATCATCATTGCTGACTTAATGATGATAATAACTAATAGGGTTATATAATTAGGATGCATCAAACTTTTGTCAACAGGCCGTATACGATTTTCGAGTTCTAAGACCTATTTAAAGGCTTCTAGTGTCGGAATCAAAGGAAAATGACTACAAATATAATATTTCTTTGGAATAGCATTTTCTTTACTTCCGTTTATCTGAGGATATAGTCGTAGACAGTCCATTGATAAATTAAATATTGACAGCGTAATGTTTGAGGCTAACAACTTCTAAGGCATGGACTGCAAAACCCACAGTACCTAATTCACGCTTATACAAAGAGACTGAAAGAAATTCATGAATGTATGCCGGACGCTGAAATTCCCTGATTTTCATGCGGTCTCGTTTCGTGACTATAATTTAACGCGAGAATGTTAATGTTTTACCTCATTAGGTATATAAAAAGGTATGCTGTAGTTGGCAGGTAACTGTGGGTGAATTTGAGGTCACGCTATTTGGGGCCAGAAGGAAATACTCGTGAGAAATGTTACAAAGAAATGCAGCTTTTCTTATGATCGAATAACAAGTTGGTGGATCGATTACGTTAATACGTAGTTTTTTGTATTTTCGTACCTACGTCTTAATTTAATAATCCATAATCCATTTATAACGGATTTTCTCAATCAGAAAGTGTATAATTTGTGTAAAAAGTTGTATAATTTGGGAGTAACTAATATGGACCATTACAGACGCCCTATAGCTAGCTCTACTATCAGATGTATATTAACTAATTGTTAATTATTGATGTATAGAAATTGTAGTCTCGATATGCCATTTTGTTATATGAATATTTTACGAATGTACACTCAAACAAAGGTTTTATTCGGAATCACTGGCACTGAGCGTTTTATTAGCTACTATGGCAGAGTTACTACTTAACAGTAGCGAATTTTCCACTGCTCTCTATCTGCGTATAATTCTAAGCGGTTATGCATTACGACAGGAAACAATGTTAGTGGAGACATTTTATCTCCATCCATTATTTCAGCCTTACACTTATTTTTGTTGTTGTGACATAACGATTTAGATTCAAGACTGCATGCATAACCCACGAACCGTTTAATATTTAAACTGACACATACCTCTCCTCATTCTGTTCGCTTTATTCCTGTAACAAAAGAAAATATAATACATTAATAACACAGTTTTGCGAACAAACAATGGGGTTGAATAAATTATACGGATTCGTCCGCCATCTTGGAAGCCAAGCCAAACTTCACACAGGGAACTTCGCCAGTAAACATGGACTTGAGAAAATAGACCCACTAAGTAGATGTATCTGAAAACATTTTTCATTAACATATCCGTAGGTTTATATAGAAATATTTGCGAAGCGATGTCGGTTCGGATCGATGAGGTCATCAATATTTCATTATTGAAATGAGATGCGAATATCTTGTTTCTTTTTTATCCAGTGTCCAATTATGTCAGACGTAAAGAAGTGATTCTCATACCCAAAATAGATTTGGATGAAGGCCATTGGACACTATTATGTAATGGTAAAAGGCACTAGTATCTAATGGCGCCACCTCAATAAACCACACTAAACTAAGTATTGTATTGTCGCCTTACTCATGAAGTATCATGTATGAGCAAGACAGCAGTAGACTATAATAGTTTCGTGTCGAAAAAGCACTATTATCAGTAAAAGTCATCAAACGTCCAGACTAGTACGATTGTTTTCATTATAAAGCTTTTACAGCGCTTAGAATTAAGTTATGCAAATAATGGTAGTGTATAATGCAAAAGTGGAAACGATATTGAAAGCGCTGTAAGGTAAATAGTGAGTGGGGAAATGGCGCTTTGTGCTTCAAGTTAGCGTAAAGCCAACTTTAGAGTGATGTTTTAGTTTATCTGGGTTAAGTTTCCGGCGAAGCATTTAGTAGGACTTTTGGTGCTCATTCCTCGGGAAGATTGCGCAGCTGGAAAATACTTTCAATAAACGCAGGTGATCGTTTCAACGTATTTTAGGGGAGCTTTATTAGGTTAAGTCTTTGATGAACAGTTGCTGTTGTTGATCGAAGGGTTTAGTCTAGGAGCGAAGCGAAACAAAACATCCCAGGGTAAATACTAAATATAGTGGAAATACTTGAAAAACAGAAACTAGAATGCAAGATTTAAGTTAATTTTTATAGTAATAAGCTATCAAGAAGACGTCGTCTTTTTCAAATGACTAAAAAACTATATTAAGTCAGTAAAACTATTTTTTTAAATGATAGATACGGGTGTTAATCTTGTTGGCATCAATGGAATTGGAAGAATTAACTTTTTTTATGTGTCAACCATAGAGTAACCGTACCCAAAACGGTTCCACTCGATTGTTCTTATCTCATGTACCTGTAGTATACGGCAACGATATAGGAAAACAACAATGGCGGAGTCAGATAAACCAGAAAACCGCAGCTCGCGCTCGATATGCTATCCCCCTTATAATATCTCCATGGTCAATACAGTTCACCTATTGGCAAAACATCTGACGCGAGGGCGTTGACGCAGCGTGTTGGGAGGCTTCACGTTAGCGTTAGAAAAATGCCATGTCACGTTATTACGCGACATGGCATTTTTACGTTATTACGCCAAGTGATTCGTGGCACTCGCTTCAGAACCTACTAATTCACCGTCCGAACGCAAACGGATTTAATTCAAAGTTTCACAAGGAAATTTAAATATTTGCCACCGGTCTTCTAGGGATTTGGGCGGAGCACACGGCTCGGTTTACCGTAATAATACCCTTTGTGTGGTTAGTTAGCCGCCGTAGCGACTGTATTATGCATGGGAGATTAAGTTGGCCGATATTAAGATATGGACAACTGAAATACTTTTTTTTTTTAATTTGATAAAAACTATTTTATTTTTAACAAGAGAAGAAGACAAGTTGAATGTGGTTTCCATCAATACATAATATGTATAAACATGGGATTCCCCTACAAATACCATGTATATTTCTAACACTATTGATTTCGCCATATAAAGGTTAAAGGGAAAGGGATTAATGAATGTAAATAGGTCACCGCGATGTTTAGGCGTACAACATTCACCCTATTTATGCATAGTATAGGTTAGATTGATAATATTTGTTTTTGTTGGCAACACAAGATTAAATTATTTAAAAATAAAAATGCTGGCAACTCGCTTTCTCTCTCTGCGTCCACCGAACGGGTCGGACACTACTTGCCTTTTTACCTGTGTATAAATAAAATATATCCTACTAATATTTTAAATGTGAAAGTTTGTGAGGATGGATAGATGTTTCTTACTCTTTTGTGCAAAAACTATTGAACGGATTTTGATGAAACTTTACAGTTATTGTTTTATACATGAGAATAGACTATAACTTATAACGATATACAATAATCGAAGTCTGCGCGGACGAAGTCGCGGGTAGAAGCTAGTTAAATAAACAACAACTATAAAGTGTTGTGTGTTGTATGTATATGACGCCACCGCCAAAATGTATGTATGGTTCGCTAGAGAAACAGTACTTAGTCCATTATACGAAGAATTGATACAAACAGTTCTTAACAAGGTTCAATGCCCTACTTGTGGTGTAATATCGATTTCAATAACGAACTGTAGTTAATAATTTCTTTAGCAAGTTGGCGTCGACAGTCTGGTGTCTAGACAGTGGTAGATAATGAAATAGTCCACATAGACCTAAATACCGATCAATATAAAATTACGGGGCTTCCTAAATTTATTATGTAGAGCTAGGCGATGTAATGTGATAAGGCAGGGGTCGGCAAGCTTTTGAGTCCGAAGAGCCAACAATTTAAATTAACAAAAAATCAAAGTTTTTGAAGCAACAAAAAAATTCATGCCCACAATAAATAGTAGTCACTATCATAAATAGTTTTTTGATTAAAAAAAACATACAAAACTACAAAATAGAAATGGTGCCTAATCCTCTTTAATCGATTCAGAACGCTTTTGTAATTATTTTTTTTTAATTCAAAGAGTCACATGTGGCTCGCGAGCCGCAGGTTGCGGACCCCTGTGATAAGGCATAAAACACATCAGAAGCCTCCCGCACACAGGGACGTCAAAAGTTGCGCGTCAGTATTCTTAACCATCACCAAGAGGCACTCTGTCTCCACCAAAGAGTAACTACCCATACCGACTTCGCCCTGCGTATGGCTCTGCGGAAATTTTTTCGACGTTGTTCTGACATCCGCCATTGTAGTTACCTGTAGCCTTAGCATGACCGCGTAGACATAAGTTTTATCTATTTCAACTGTCAGATTTGTCGAGAAAATGACGTCAGACCGAGCCATGTCTAATATAAAAAGCTCGAAATGACGTCATTTTCTCGACAAATCTGAGAGTTGAAACAGATAAAAATTATGTCTATACGGTCATGCTAAGCCTACTCTAGTATACGGCAACTACATAGGGCGACTGCAATGACAGATAAACGTCAACAAAATTGCCGCAGGGCGGAGTCGAAAGGGCCACCTCCGTGATATATAAGAAAGAAAGAAAGAAAAAACATTTATTCGACACAGACGCAAACAAAGTACACAGAGACTTATACAATACACAGAAAAGGAAAGAAAAAGAGCTCAGTGCGAACTGTGCCGAAAAGGTGTTGACTCAGCACGTGCTAGAGGGGAACTAATCTTCCCCAGCACTGATTTCCAGCCGATGGTCTCCATATACATAAAGATGACGTACATATACGTCAAAGTCACAGACAAAATTGGAAGTGTGAAACTGTTAGGCAAAGCTCCCTTAGTGATATTTATTAAATTTGCTCTTGCTATTTATTACTTGACACTGGCTGAAATACCCGCTAATCACAGGTGGAGCCATTCCATATCATATTCTATTAAATTTAATTATTTCGTGAAAAAAATTGAATGTAGCATTGCATATCAATATGGTCATGAAACAGTAGCCAGCTATTCAAAGTTATCAATACGTAACATCAGTTACATAATGTAAACCTCAGCCCTACAGTGGAAGACCATAGAATTCGAATAGTTAGCAAGGTCACGTCGACCAGTCAAGAATCAGCGTCACTGCTTCGCGACACGCAATCTTTCAATTATGCACTAAATATATTTAATGCTAATATTGTTAAATTAAATTATTTTATTTTATACCAGCTGAGCTCACAATTACATGCGAAATTAAATAAAATTTAGAATTATTAAAAAAAAATGATGATCAATAATTACAAAATTTGATTTTAAACTTGGGCTTTCTGAAGTTTACCCTACCTCCGTAAAGTACATTTCAGAAAGTAACATTTTCGAATTTGCCTATAGGAGAGGATAGAACACAACGGGTGTAAAAACCTTTAGGTGTACGCCACGAACCGGATAAACAAAATCGTATTTATTTAACTAAAAAGTTCCAATGCTCAAAATCGAGTGAACGTTAATCCAGCACGACAGTTGATTGGCTCAACAAAACGGACACAACGACGACATTAAACCTTTCACTGCCCAATAAAAAGCTTACGCACACATCAGGAAAACAGAAACCTATTTGTCTGTGTAGTGAACGTGATGTGACACTGACAGCTGTCATGTGACAGTGACAGCTGTCAGATGATTGTATAGCCAAGTGGGATCTGTGGCAAGGAGTGACAGAGATAGCTTGAACATGTATCGAGGCATTAGATACTAATTAACATAAATAAAACAATAATGTATATTGAACTAACGGTGAAGGAAAACATCGTGAGGTAACCTGCACGTCTGAGGGAACTTGACTAGTTCTCAATAGATGTGTGAAGTCTGCCAACCCGCACTGGGCCAGCGTGGTGGACTATGGCCTGAATCCCCCTCGCATTGAGGGGAGGCCCGTGCCTAACAGTGGGACGATTACAAAAATTCTTATACCGTTAGAAAGCTATATTATCACTGAGTAACATAGGCTAACATATTAGAAACCAGTGCGAAGACGGGACGGGCTGCTATCGTAAACGTGAACATGATTGTGTGCCCGGGGCTTAAAAACATACAAAATGAACAGGTAATACATGCTAATTGTCAACAAGCTTGGGTAGAAAAGTACTCTTATCGGAGCAAAATCCAGTTGTTGACTTGTCTGAGCGTTACACTGATGGTAGAAGCTTTAAAACCCTTTAAATGAAGCTTTAAATGGGAACGAATCGGTTTAGCGCACACACATGTGGTGTTTATTTGCAGGGGCATGTTTGTGTTGAGGTGTTAGGATTGTTTATAGAGATTTGGGAGTTTCGTATTAATTCATACACGGAAGGAGTGTGAATACATAATTGTAACATCAATCAGCCGCGAGGTCGTTCGCAATGTTTTGAATATAAAAAGGTTTTATTTTTAACAGGATCACGTCAAATGACGTACATTTAAAAATCACGCCTGTATACCCCGAACGGGTAAGCAGAAGTGTACTGTAGTGCACTCACACTTCGGCGATGTATTATTAATTTTGGTTCCAATGTAATAGGGGTTCAGCCTGATGCCTGGTCAAGTGCGGATTGTTGTACTTCACACGCATGTGTAGTGCATGTGCAGGTTTCTTCACGATGTTTGCCTTCACCGTTCAGTAAGTGGTAATCATTATTGAATATGACATTCGTACATGAAATCCGGAAATCCCATGGGTGCGAGCCCGGGATTTGAGCCTGTACCCCATGCGTCCAAGGCGTACCTTCCACCAACTAGGCTACCAAAGTTTTAAAATTGTATATGTAGTTTAAAAATAATCTTTTTTTTTATATATAATAGAGAGTTGAACATAGGGTAACATTTGTATGTGAAACATGTAATGGCGCGCTTGGCGAGTGACAGCGACTGTTGATGCCGCGATGCTGTGATCCCATAACTTCGAGCAGCTTCGTGGCTCCTCGGTTCTTTCCGCCGCTAAGACTCCGACCACCGACTTACTCCGCTCACTCGCTGCTACGACGTTTGTGTTTTATGTTTCACATCTGCCACGCGTCCCGCAACGGCACAGTTTTTTTATTGTAATTATACAATGAAAAAAAATGTTAATATCTATCAAAAAAGTCAAAAAGGTTTCAGCTGTTAAAATTATGAAAAATATGAATTTGGATCTACAATATTACAGCGAGGAGCGTCTTTTTATCCCAGAGGTCATCAACAACAGTTGAAGTTTTAATGAACGCCACATTACGCAGCCAGCCTCAATTAGCGCGTTGATGACACGCCAAAAGTGTTTTACACCTGTACGGTGATTACGTAATTAAATCGCAAACAAGTTTCAATCACCCTCTGTCAGAACAACTGTCAAAATGGATTGAAAATCCGTCATGTTGTTTGGTATCAAACGAATTTATACCTAGCAATAAGTTACATAATAGCCTAGCTGAAACAAGGCTACTGTTTAATAAACAATCTCACTAGTCATTATAGCTTATTGTACACAAACTACAAATATTGACAGTACTAAAGTATTGCTGTCTCACTCTCACATTACGGCCGTGAGAAAGACAGCAATATATTTAGTTTATTAAAGTTTAGTTCGGTGCCACAGTGCGAATTAGTTGTGAAGCGTGTGAACCTGGCTTTTACCACAGAAATTCAATCTTTATGCATATAGACACAGAGTTCATTTTAGTATTGGCAAACATTATAACGCCTCAGTGTGACGCCAGCGCCTTAATTTAATGCCAACAGAATCAGACTACCATTACCTACCTCAGAGCGTAACATAATTTCAAAATCAAAATTAACGTTTTTTATTCGTGTAGGCCACAAAGCGCTTACAAATAGTCAGTTTTTTTTTTTTTTTTTTTATGTGATAGGGAGGCAAACGAGCAGACGTTTCACCTGATGGTAAGTGATCAACGCCGCCCATGGACACGTGCAACACCAGGGGCATCGCAAGTGCGTTGCCGGCCTTTAAGGAATGAGTATGCTCGTTTCTTGAAGGTACCTTTGTCGTATCGGTCCGGGAACACCGCTGCAGGAAGTTCATTCCACAGTTTGGTGGTGCGAGGAAGAAAATTCCTGGTAAATCGCACTGTACTGGAACGCCATTCATCCAGATGGTGAGGATGGTAATGCAGTCTGTGGCGAGCCGTGCGATGGTGGAATTCAGCGGCAGGTATAATACCGAACAATTCCTCGGAACACTCTCCATGATAGAGGCGGTAGAAAATGCAGAGAGAGCCTACATCTCTACGCAACGCCAGAGGGTCTAGCCGATCAGTAAGCTTTTTGTCATCGACAATTCGAACTGCCCTTCGTTCCAGGCGGTCAAAAGGAAGAAGTTGGTACTGTGGTGCACCGGCCCAAAGGTGAGAGCAGTATTCCATGTGCGGACGGACTTGCGCCTTGTAAAGTTGCAGGCGATGAGCCGCAGTGAAATACCGCCTCGCCCTACCGAGCACACCCAGCTTTTTGGAGGCCAACTTGGCCTTACTTTCCAGATGACCGCGGAATTGCACGTCGTTCGATATGTCGACTCCAAGGATCCCGATACTTGGCTTGGCATTAAGGGGAGTGTCTTCGAAGCGAGGAGATGCGACAAAGGGGTTCTTTTTGGCGGTGAACGCACAAATTTGTGTCTTATTGGGGTTGAATTGCACTAAGTTCAGTTTGCCCCAGTTCGAGACTAGAAGTAGAGAAGCCTCGACTTCAGACACAAGTTTGTTCCGACACTCATCGACGTTTGCCCGATAAATATTAGCACGACCGGTATAAAGAGCATCTCCTGTACTGTCATCCGCATAACAACGGAAGTTGCTGATATTAAGCAACATATCGTTGATATGCAGCAGGAACAGGGTAGGGGATAGGACACAGCCTTGCGGGACGCCAGCATTTACGGACTTGCAATCCGAGCATGATCCGTCGACTACGACCACGATGCTCCGATCCGTAAGAAAGCTGGCGACCCATTTGCAGAATTTCTCAGGCAGCCCGTAGGAGGGAAGCTTCGAAAGAAGCGCTTTATGCCACACCCGATCAAAGGCCTTCGCTATATCCAGGCTGACCGCTAAGGCCTCACCTTTGCTCTCGACCGCCACAGCCCAACGGTGACTCAGGTAGGCAAGAAGGTCACCGGCCGATCGACCCTGACGGAAACCGTATTGCCGGTCATTGATCAGCTGGTGGTCCTCTAAGTACCGAAGGAGCTGGCGGTTTATAATGGACTCCATTATTTTGGAGAGCAAAGGAGTGATGGGGATCGGTCTGTAGTTTCCTGGTTCGGAGCGATCTCCTTTTTTCTACCACCGGTTCGGAATGCTGCTTCCACTGAGAAGAGCCGGTAAGAAACTCAATGGTTACTCTTTTAAAATGATAAAAAATAAGGATTATGAGTAATACATTCTCAGGAGCAGCAACGCCATGAGAGCAGGCAGCACCTTTGCCTCAATAGTAGGGAAGAATTATTATTTGAGCATTATTTACTCAAAGAGTCGGAATTTGTATCATAAATTACGTACCTACTCTATGAATACATAACGTTCTTAAGCCTAAATACCACAGGTTGGCCTGTTAGTCACCGGTGGCGGCCCTGGGAGTATTTACATAGTTTCAATCCCAGAGGCACTGAGAGCGTTTGCTTGTAAATTTATGTGACAAAAGATATAACATATTTTTGACATCAGCTGATTTTTAATAAAACATTCTATTACATATTCGAAATATGTATATGTACTTATTATTTAAGAGTTGCGGGATGTGCTTATTATTTGTGGTTCAGATATTATGATTAGATTACTTTAATAATCCCAATAAATGAGTTACGATATCAAATGTAAGAAGCTAAAGGATATTTAGAAACATATACCGGGTGTATCAGAAGTCCGAAATAAAACTTTGGGTACATATACGGTAGCTCATATGTGAATGCTTAGTGAAGACAGTTTATACCTTACTATCATAGTTTCTGAGTTAGAGACTATTGAATATTTGTCACAGGTATCATGTTCTGGCCTTTGGGTGCATCCATAACCCTATTCAGCAGTGTAAAATACACTTATGAGGGGCGACTACCAATATTCACAAAACAGAACATGCAAACATAACATAGGGGTCGAGATATTTCGAGACACAGAAATTGACAACGAAAAAAAAAGTGGAAAAACATGGTCGAATTTCGATTAATTTTTTATACCATTCAGATGTATAGTATACCCGATACTGATGCAAACGTCAAAGTATTATTTTGGACTTCTGAAACACCCTGTAGATACACTATGGAACACACTGGAGCGAATTCATTTGTTTTTTTTGACAATGTATTTTATGTCAGTATACTTAAAGATTGAATGTATGTAGTAAAAGTCACGCGCAACCACAGGACTAAACTCGCTCGCATCATAGATGGCATTTCGTTGAAAAAGTGTAACTTCCAATACATGTCATTGGCAAAAAGTTTGACGCGACTATTTGAGCAAGTCTTGACGCAGTAACTAAGGCAAGCAAGGCTGGTAGAGTAATTACAGCCCAAGGGTGCACCATTGTTATAGAAGAGAGGAAGTCCGGAGGGTACCGAGGAGCGAGAGACGCAATCTCCTGCCGTCATACCTTTCAGATTGAGAAATTAAACGAATGTGGAATAGATGTTTGTCACGGTTTATGTCGCACGGAATCGCTTTGTCACTTTCGTGATTCTTACAAGAGATAAAAGACAAAATTGACAAATTTCACATTTCGTTTTATCCAATTCTGGTGTGCTTACAATGCTGAATGAGTATTATTTATTTTCTCCTTTTTCTACTAAAAAAAAACGGTAACTAGTTAGTTCATTAAGAAAGTTATAAAAATATATAACGCAATAATGTAAATTAAATAAATAAATTAAATAACGCAATAATGTATATCTCTACGTACTGAATTCAGAACTTTATTTATTAATACATAATTATCTTGTAACAGATTTTACTGTATTTTTAAACAAGTTACTTAATAAGCTGAGCCCTGCACGAAACGTATACATCCCATAACACTGAAAATTGTTTTAACTATTCGCAGTCCGATGGATTAAAAAGATTTTGTATGATCTTCGGCATAATTCTTACGAAAGTACGATTGGAAGTTTAAGTTGCAGCACCCTTAATAACTTTGAGCTTTTTGTACAGGCCATGACTCGATGTGACGTAATTTTCTATACAAATCTGACAGTTGAAAACGATAAAACTTATGTCTACACGGCCATGCTACAGGGCCAGGATTCATGACTAATATATCCTCAGTAGATAAGTCTCTTTCATCTTATTCCATTAACATATCATTATTTCACTCATGTCGTAAAAAAGAAGAAGTCTAAGTAAACTTAAGTAAGTTTAAGTAAACTCTTACTGCCTTGGTGCTGTAATAAGTAAGTAGTAGTTTCTAATGTTTCCAAGGCAAAATCGAATGTTAAACTGAACTTGAGTAACTTGCAAGCTAATGCATAGTAGCTAGCTGCAGACTAGTTAAGCATACTCGAATAGCAGATCCTGTTGGCTCTAAGCTAACATCACAGATATAGTTGCTGCGAACGGGTTATTAAGTCAAACTAACAGGAAGTTTGTTAATCCTCTTTCCTACTCCAAACAAACAGCTACGCAAAAATAAACTGTATTAACTCATAGAAAAAACACATTTTTCAACAAAATGTAATCGATGACAAATTGATCTTGTGGCGTGGTCTTTTGGCTTTTACCACATACACAAAGTAAATTTATAGTATTACCAAATTTTTGTACAGAAAATAAATCTGGTTGTAAATTGCATCTTATTAAAACTAATAATAAATGTTAATTTTAAATGGCAAACTAGTGGAATGTTTGATTGGCTAATGATAATGCAACCCGGGGCTGGCTGGGTACACTCGACCCCACGCCGTGTTGGCTTTGCACAAACATTCGGCCCGGCTGGCACGTGCGGGTTATAAAGTCATAATTAACCCAACCCTTATTATGCATATTATTGTTAGCTATGGTTTCGAGCGTTTAGGCGGGAAATCAAAGGATGCTACGCTGATATGAAACTTAGTTTTTTTTTACCCCACACAATTTGAATATGATTTTGAAATAAGAATGCAAGGACTCAATGGAAAGAGACCAATAAAAAAAGTTTAAGCTCCTATTCATAAATTTATTTAAAGAGAAATGTCATGGCAATAGTCCGCCATTTTTATTACCCATATTTATTCGTGTGTATTTTTGAATTTGTTAAAAATACATCAAAAATTTGTTGTTACCATAAATTACACAAATAACACGGGCTTAAGAAACATATTTAAAACTAATATAACTTGGAGTATTGCTTGCCCACTGCTTGTGAAAAAAAGAAAACGTTAAAATGAACGTCACTATAAATAAAAATGCCGTGATACTTAACAAATGTTGTCTAATATAACGTCTTAAAAGGCACACAAGAGACAAAATACTTTTGCGACAAAAGGTTATCGCTTAAAAGTCCTCAGCAATCTAACTCGCTTTTAAATCCGGATTAGCTGTCATGGAAGGAAATCATAATACCGTCTTGCTTTTAAGATTTATTTTCTCACTCCCCATATAAAAGTATCTGTACTTCAAGGTACGCAGTAGAGGATATTAAATTATAATTTATGCTGTTGGCCACAATGTAGATATTTAAAATAAAAACGGGTAGAATAGATAACCTCCTTTTTTAAGTCGTTTAAAAACTCTTAAAAGCAGATTTTTGTATTACTGCTAATAATAGGCTTTTAAAATAGGTGTTTAAAACTCTATGCCCAAAAATTAATTTATATTCATCTACTTGCTATTCATCTATGGTATGTTTTAGTATAAAAGTGTACAATAATGCCACTGTAAACGGCTCATAACATTCTATAAAATACTTCTTCAAAATGCTTACAGACCTTACGATTTTAATTTTCTATTGATCAATGTTACATAAAAAGTCGTATCAAAAACCTTCCATTGTATCTACGCCTAACACTCGAGCCGTTTTAATATTAAAAACCGGCCAAGTGCGAGTCGTACTCGCCCACGAAGGGTTCCGTACCATTATCTATAAAAACAGCAAAAATATCACGTTTGTTGTATGGGAGCCCCCTTAATTGTTCTTAGTATTTGTTGTTATAGCGGCAACAGAAATACATCATCTGTGAAAATTTCAACTCTCTAACTATCACGGTTCATGAGATACAGCCTGGTGACAGACGGACGGACGGACGGACAGCGAAGTCTCAGTAATAGGGTTCCCGTTTTACCCTTTGGGTACGGAACCCTAAAAAAGAAAGAAAAAAGTTCTGAGCCAAGGAGACATTCGTTTCGCTTCGTTTATTTCTTTGTAGACGCACACCCAAGCGTTATTCCACGATCACACCCCTGTGATGTCACTCCATTAATAAAATATCCGTGGCGCTCGCTTTTATCACTCGCAAACAATTTTCTATGTGAAATTTCCGTAACGATTTTTCTCTGATGGAATGGGGAGCGACGCAAACACGTCGAGATTTTATAATATTAAAAGGAACAAACACCTTTTTAAATTATAGATACTCAGGTACTACGTGAAAGTAACATTTTACAAACAAAAAATGTACAAGCTATATCTTTTTCTAGTGATGTGAAGTAAAATGTACAACACTGGAAGTAGGTACAGTCTCAGAGGAAGGACTTTTCTTCTTTTTTACGAAATGAATGAAGGTATGGCTGCAACTGCGATTAGAGGGGTAGAATAGCAACAAAGAATTCGGTTATTAACGCTTCGTTTATCTAATATTTATCTGCTCCTTTCCTGACACGTAAACATACTTTAATTTCTCTCCATTGAAATGTTGCCTGGTAGAGATCACTTTCAGTGATGAGGCCGCCCATTGTTACACATACATTTTATATCGTATTTGTATAGTTTGTATTTCATTAAGAGATGGAACAATAAAGAGTTATCTATCTATCTATATTAAGAGTGTAGACGGTACTCTATGTTAATTTCCTTTAATGAGGAAATACTTAAAAACCCTTTTTTTAATAATCGAATTATAAAAAAAAAAACTAAAAAGGTTACTTATTTTTAGTTTACTCTCTCTGTTCAAATATTAACTTTAAGTGCCGTCCGGCTGTCATTTAAAGTAATGGTTTCGGGTCGGTCCACCCCTCAACCCTCGTAGGTAGCTATCTACAATCCTCGCCTCACCTTCTGAAAGTTAAAATATCCATTAACATATTTTAAATTATAATAATATGGATATTCCAGTTAATTCAGGAAATACTCGATGTAGTTCAATATGTTTGGGAAGCCATGACATTTTCACATATTTCACGCTCACTATTCGTTAGCAGAACTCAAAACAGCAGTGGGCAATTGTAAAATTTTCTACCGACCAACCTAGATTCTAACAGTTACCAAGTATTTTAGGTGGACGCTAGCGTTAAAACAGTCTAGTTGGTAGAACGTCCGCCTTGAACTCAAGGGGTGCAGATTCAGAACTTGGACTCACACCTCTGGAATTTTCGGATATCATGTGCGAATTTCATTTTCAATAATGATCACCACTTGCTGGGCGATGAAGTTAAACATCATGAGGAAACCTGCACGTCTATAAAAAGACGTGTGAAGTTCATCAACCCTCACTGAGCTAGCAGCGTGGTGGTTTGTGGCCAAATCTTCCTCGCAAAGAGGGGGAATGTGCCCAGTATACTGGCAATAGAATCGCTCCCAATTATAGGTATTGGCACCAATTTACGTCGAAGAAGTGTGGATGAACTGAAGTGTGTCTCTGCCTAACCCTTTTAGGATAACAGACGTAATGACGTAACGCTATCCTAGCGTTAATAGAGGTGTTTATGTATGCTAAAAATGGCTGATCTTCATTTTATTTACATTTATCTGTGACACTGGCATTACGAGAGTAGATGTTCCGTCTTCGCTGAGTACCTTACATGGCAGCTATCGTTTATGTTACTTAAATATTATTTCAGTTTACATTATGTATCTTTATTTGTAGAAAGAAGATGGTTGTTCACGCCTGAACATCGTCCTAATGACGGTGTCTCCGGAACGTGCTGCGGGACGAGGAAGGCGCGGTACCGCGCCGGACCGCGGCTAACTTAACTCCGCTTCAATTCGTTGACCGATTATGTCGTGTCTGTTATTTTTCAGTTAAATTATTAAAAACTATTATATTCGAAGACTGAAGACTTATTTACTCGCCCACATGATGAAGCCTAATGGCTTCATCACCTTTCTAGATCAGTATCCAACGTGAAATGATTACGTATCCTAATTCGAATGAAACCCGACATGTAGTCCGTCACTAGCCCACTTTGTTTGTACTCAAGATTTCTCGTAAACTTGTTTCATTGTCGGGTCTCCGTCTCCAGTCTGGAACAGCTCCTACATTGTTCCCGAACTTTATTTGTTGAGATTTTCTCCTCATCTAAACCGGTGGTGGCTTTATTTTGTTTCAGCAAAGTAATAATGTCGACCTGTTTAGTTCGTTCAGTCTATTTGTCTGATACTACGTCGCCGTTCATCTAATGAATTCCTAAAACGACTTCTAATACTTATTACTTTTCTATACACCCCTAGTTTTTTTGCGTTCTAATAAAATCGTCTTTAACTGTGAATCTTGCTTTCAGAATCAGAATCAGTTTTTTTTTAAATTCATGTAAACTAATACAGACACTTATGACTAGTCAATAAATAATAATAATAGTACCATCTACCACCCATTCGGAATTAACACAGTATAAAGTACACACATTGTTGACTGAAAAAGATAACCATAGATTAGGTACCCAATATAATTTGGTACAACAAAAGGCTACAATTTTACTGAGCTATTTATCCTAACAAAAACAATACATACATAGTATTAAGCGATTAGAAGCTTTAGGAAATGTGGCATATAACAACAGCTATCCTCTGAACATCAGAGAATATTTTCTTGTTTCATATTTTTAGAGCGGGATTTTTCAGTAGTCGGGTTTTAGTTTTTGAACTTACTTTTTTATAACGAAAATGATTTATTTTCAAAACAGAGAATACTGAAACTATGGAGCTCCCTTCAAAACAGTCTTATTACATAATCGAACATGTCGATAGATCGACACAATACAATTCTATGTATTAAAATATACAAATAGCTAGTCGTACATGGTTTACATAACCTAGACGACCCCTTCAGTTAATTAGAAAGGGTCTGAACCCAAATGGAGGTGAAGGTAATATAATAATATAAACAATGTAGGTAATTCTGTGGGCAGTTATTATCTAGAAGCAGACACGATGCGGATAGCCAGCCAGCTTTCCAACTTCGTGGTACATGAGCAGTGTAGGTCTAGGTACCTAGCGCCTACGTATACGGTCTATTTTATAGTTGAAAATGTCTACATAAAAAGTGACATGATTTAAGTTTCATAACACGATCGCTGCTTCGTACGATGCTCAGTAGAAACAGACTATATTAAACTATCATAATGTCAGTGTCACAGATATAAATAAAATGAAGATCCGCCATCTTTATCCCAAGTATCACCAATTTTTATTATTTACAAATTGTATGTAGTTTGCTCTTTCTATTACTTACTTGGTTAATTTACCCGCTAATCGCAGTTGGAGCCATTCCTTATGTCCATTTAAATTCATCATTTAATTTCGTAAAAAAAATGCATGAAGTTCGGTTAATCAAAAGTTCTTCGGTTAATCAATTATATGCGAAAAAAAAAATTAAAAAGCATGTTCGGATTTTAAATCAAATCTAATTTCAAAATTCGATGGTATTCTCTATAGTCGATACTGATGCAAACGTCAAAGTAGATATTATTTATTACGCACTACGTAAACGCCCAACAATAATTTTGTCATAAGTATCATATTTCGCTTAACCAAGAAACGTTATAACAATTTCCATCCTGACACTGTTGAGGATAATCTGCGCTTAAATACAGAAATGTCAGGGGCTCAGCTTCTGAAGATTAAAATGGGTACCAGAGTAATAGCTTTTTGTTCAATATAGATCGTCATCCGATAACCTCGAGTTGATATTGAAATCAATAATAAGGAAATGTAATTTAAGATAAAAGGAAGATATTATAATAAACATTTTGTCTTTGAAAGGTTTTGTGCTTTAGAATTTTTCATTTTCGCTACCAACGAGTTTTTAGATTCATCCAGTTTTCTGAATTATCATCATTCCACGCCTTACTTATACTGAAGGGCTGTTCGTACGGTTGGCATAACATAATGGGGCACTGTCACTGCGGCCAACCGTATTAATTTAAAATGCTGAAGACATTTTATAAGGTTCTGAAGCCAAATGCCATGAGGACGGCTTGGTCTAGTGGGTTGTTTAAGGCACCGGGGTTGCGGATTCTATGCCCAGGAGCAAAAGCTGGAAACGACCTTTTCGGTAATTTATGCCGTTGAAAACTGAACTTGTTCCATGACTTTATACAGTTAGTTTTGGTTTTAGCAAATAAATTCAGCGCTTCTTGACGCACTCGTGGACCCCGGGTTTAAATTTAACAAAAATAAAATGTAGACTTTATTTTAAATTTAGTAAACGTACTTTCTTCATTACAAAACGAAGCCATATTACCCGTCACAGTGCCCAAATATTTGCCTCAAGACGTTATCGACGGATGCCTTTCGAAGCGTTAGAATGTAATAAATGTTTTAATTAGGTTCCCTGAGAATTCCCGACTGATACAATGGACAGAGAGTTTAAAATGATTTGCATATTAACTTCAAACCTTATGAAACCAATCCTTTTTGAAGTTAAACTGGAACACGCAGACTTAATTTATGATGCCTAAAATGATCGTAATATTAATAATCGTTTAAAGTTTTTGTTTAGCGATAATTAATTGCGGTTTTAATTGACAGGTCTACTGTTTTTATTAGCTTAACATGGTAATTATTACCAAAAAAATGAGTAAATAAAGGCGGGATTATGTACTCGCTAGAAATAAAATATTTATCTCAACTCAGAGGAACCCATTCACTTTCTTTTTGGTAGGGACTCATTACAAAATGTTTTTAATTTTCTTGTTTTTAATCAAGGTCTGTCAATAATATTGATACTGGCATACTTGAAAGTCATGTAAAAAAACTCAAATAGTTGTATTCCAATTTCAAGTATAACCCATTGGAAACATAAACTACCCAACCTTGAAAATTTAAAATAAATTATCGTAAGCATTCCAATTTGAAGTAAAACCATAACCCATTGGAAATGTTGACGACTTAACCTTGAACATTGTTTTTGAATTAACAGCCGTTAAATCAATATAAATCGTTAATTAATGTCAGGATTCCGAGTAAAATTATTTGACAAACAATATTATTGATAGTTACATAGGCAGATTGGGATAATATAGGCTTAGTCGGAAAATTGAGTGGAGATCAATGGGGGGTGGCATGGGCTTGCGGCGACGACTTGCGTACGATGAGACTATAATCTACTAATATATTATGATACAATGGGATTACTTAGAACAATCAATCAGTACATTAAAAGCAACTAAGAATGTTAAGTAGGGACATTTATACAAACATATAATGGCATCCAACTTATTATACCTAATAGGCAGAGGATATGAAAACCAAAGTTTCGATAGGCAAGATATCATAGGCATGTTTGTTAATAAATTATATTTGATAAAAAATATGTCTCATCGAGTTATCTGATGGGTGAAGGCCGATCTCTCACGTCTCCTCTACTATGAAGGCAAGCGTCCAGTTAATTGGAACAAACGGCTCAAATGTCCTACTAACGACTGTTTGGGTAAACATGTGGAATTGAGCGCGCGTAACAAATTGCTTCAATTGGATGATTCAAATGTATTGTTATGATCATCGGTTTCTGACTGTACCGGGGCGCCAAATTGTTTGCGAATACGAGAACTCTATTTCAATACAAACAAATATCTAATTTCTGTGGTAAAAGCACCGCCCACATGCAATAAAATTCACTCGCGCTGTCATTATATTTCGTTCAAGAATGAACTTTATGTTTGAGTCGATACAGCTCGTTTTGATACTGGTAAAAAAAATATGCGCGCGTTTTAACGGCCCAATGTACGGGAATCAGAATCTGATTTTTTTATTCATATAAACCAATACAGGTTCTTATGAATCGTCAATAAACAAAAAATAATAATAGTATCTCTTTCAAGAAAGGCAAATCCGCAGGTTAGATAGAATATAGGTTAAAGGGGTCCGCTGTAACTGCTTATGTGTCATTAAGATAATTTGTCGGTATGTTATTGTGGTTCCCCACATTTCTACCAGCCAGACGGACACAAGCAATGTGAAATAGCAATCTGCGTTGCGTGCTTCAAACCCTTTCCACTTCGCAAGGAATAAAAATCGCGCTTTCACCAGAATGCTCTACCAGTAATCGTTTCATGGAAACAGCGAATTTAACTGTAAAACGAGCTTATGTACTTATAAATAATTAAATTAAGTACAATGAAACATGAAACTGAGTGTATAAAGCTGGTTATGCATTAACGTCACATAAAATGTCAATTAAAAGTGTTATATCGTGCCCTCTACTTAAGCCATAGAACATCATATAAATTAATTTGGGATCATACGATGAGTATGTGTTTGTTAGGCGATTTTTTTTGGCATCAATAATACATATAAATGAAAGTTGGATATGTGTAAACTCGACTACACCCCAAGTTATTCCATTTCAAAGTTCTAATGGTTCTAATAATTTATCTTGTGATTAGCTAAAACATTAACAAGTTATCCAGTACAACCGCACTGTTCGTGATACCCGTCTTTATGAACCTAAGAAGTAAATGCGTAGGCATGCCATATTAATGGTTCTAGGTAGCTTGTAAGTGGGAGAGTAAAAAAAGTTATAACGCAGATAAATTTATTATTCACGCTGCTAATAAAACATGATATGATATAATATTATTTTATACATAAAAAGCATATTGTATGATGTCCTGTCTACTGCAATAAGTGTTCCTAACAATACAATTGTGTATCAATGTGTATAAACTACAAAGTTTTTAAATAGAAAAATCTTTTAGTATACGACCAATTTAATTAGATTCGAACCTGCAACGTCTGTCATTTCAATATTTGCGACCAATAAAGCAATGTTTATAGTCCCATCAAATATTTTTTATTACAGGCACATTTGAGAAACGTTGTACATAAAGTCTTATATACTCGTACATAACTACAAGGCGAAATATAATCCAATACTTTGAAAGTTACTACGTCTATCCGGCTTGTCTTTAAGTGTTTATTTAATTGTTTATTTATGAGTATATTAATCGGTCTACGGAGTAAAGTACTTGTAGATATAATTTAAGCCAAAGACGTTGTTCATGTCGACAGCAACGGCAAAGAATTTAAACGTCCTACCTTACACGCACCAAATGTAATACGCCGTGAATGTTGATAGGAGGTAGCTATTCGGAATAGCGAAACCCGCATAAATATCCGGCTCATAAGGCCGTCTGACGTGCAAACGTACTCACCCCTTTCTACGTAAGAACCGTAGGGTGTAAAGTTACATTTCGCAATATACGTGATAAAATACTAAAAGAGCCACTATAGTTACGAAAGCAATATCATCTCGTTCCATGATACCAAATATTTGTTAGCAGTTTTCAAACAAAAGCCGCCTTTAGCTCCCATGACGCCAATAAAGGTGAACACCTATTCTTTTCTTGGTTTGTTATAGTTGCGAGAAATGAGGAGACGCATTGATTTACGAACGAACTTCGACAGTTAGTAAATGAAGAAATGTCTCGAAGGAATTCATAAGAAGAGGGGATAAACTAAATTTAGAGTTTATCTCATTTGGGACTTATGTTTGGTGAAGTTTTGGAAATATAAAGTATTAACTTAACAACATATACGGCTCTCAGTTTAAAGGATTTCGTAAAAATCAACAAACCCAACGAACTACAAACTCAAGTACAAAGGAATTAGAAGCTGGTGTCATTATCAATACACCAAGAAATGAAAAGTAATATGGTTTTAAGTGGCCAACTTATATCCTATTAAAAAGTGTCGCTGAAATTATATTTGAAATCGACCCCGACAGTCTCACAATTACTCGAAACGCCCAAAACTTTACCTCTTTAGTATAGAAGACAAGTATAGCTGTAGGGACAGAGGGGAGAGTGTTCGAAGTTTTCCGTGGGGTTGGAAAGATTACAAATTCTTACGTGCCCAGGGGAGGTGTCGTAAGGGACATCGGTCCCCTGCATTGGATTGATATCCATTGGTATGTATGAGAGGTTATTCTTTATCTTGTAAAGATAATCTATTAATGCTTTTGTTGTAAGAGATAAGATTTAATTTAATGAAATTGTGTAATATGAAGACAACGATCGCTCGTTATGTACAATGCCTAATATTTTTATAGGTATACATTTAACTATAAGATAAGGAAGGGTCAGCTACTAGTACTTTGCATTTAGACTATCTAATGTAACATATTTTATTCGAATACAATATCATTCTAGCACAACCTAGTTTAATTTCAGTCCAAGTCCGATGTCGTGACCACAGGCTATTAATTCCGAATGTACTAAAATGCAATGAGTTCCGTTTCAAACGTTCCATTGCGGGTTTATTGCATATCATTTTGATAACAGCCAATTTAAATAGTGCATTGAACCGTATGATGAGACCATCTCTATATAACTTGATTTTCCATCCGACAAACTTATCCAAGTATTTTTTTTAAACAATACAACTATAACAATTTGCTAAGGGATGTTTGTAAGGGTTAATAAACCCAGACCTTAGTATATTTCACAAGAAACTTAGGCTCTCCGCTCCGCCGCGGGTTCCAAAGCAATTTAACGTAAAGTATACCAGGATTTCAGTTTTAAATCTGACTGATCTTTTCGGTTGGGTACCATTATTTACTTTAGATTTATACCGAGGGTTCTCTAAGGAAGATTAGTTGGCGTTTCAGGAAATGAACTTTTCGAAATGTGGTTCTGTTCTGTCGGGGTTTGCGTTGAGTTTGATGAGCTAAATTAATTGGAATTGTAATGTTGAATAAGTTAATATTGACCTTAGTAGATTGTTAAAGTTTTAAGACGGTTTATAGAAATATACATGTTAATTTTATAAGCAGACATAATTAAGGAGCATGGACTTAAGCATGGAGTGAATATTGGTAAACATTGGATTGAGAAAATTGACGGTTAAGACGTATAGAGCAATTGAGTCTGAGTCTAAACATAAGCGAACTTATAGTAAAGAACTTAAAGAAGACTCCAAATGAAGTTAAGCCACTCTTCAAAATCGATCATTTATTAAAGTTCATAAGGCTTAACCAATTGAGTTTTTTGTTCTAATAACAAGTTTTATAAAACAAGCAGGTCCATACGAAAGCATGTTGATCCCTGAAGTCATTTGCATAAAGGAATTAGGGTGCCACGAGGGACCTAAGTGAGGCCGAACCACTCTATTACCACTTATCCTGCCGGAATTTTATTCTGATGAGTTCTGATAGATAATCCAGGTAGGGCACTTATTCAGACAAGACGATTAGATATACATAATGCTTGATAATTGCGAGTTTAACGAGATATGCAAAGGCAGAACAATCTGTATGGAACCGACAGGTCGTATGAACATACGAGCTGTCGGTTTATGGGACTCAAGATGAAGGGGTCGATAAAGGATTTTCCCATGTTAAAAAAGATCCCCAAGTCAAATAATATCCTTGTGGAGTTGCTATGAGTTCATTTTTTAAGGCATGAACAAACTCTTTTGGCAATGATAACAAGAATATGACCAGTGTAGACATTAGACATTGTCCCCTGAAGCCCTTAGCTATAAATTGATAAGCTATGTTGTTTACATGCCTTAGAAAATGAAGTCATAGGAAATCCACAAAAATAGTGTTAGGGGCCTTTAGGTCCTGTAATTGTACGCTATCATAAACGATTACTACCCTAAAATGTAACGTTAAATCTTTGTTCTATTAACGGTATTAGCAAGTGCTTTTTAAAACTCCAGCAGTAAATGGACGTATCGGATCAAAGTCGGATTAGATTATTAACAAGCTCTAAGCCAGCAAGGAGTCGATAAACGGATTTGAGAGGCACTCGACTTAATAATAGGGATGTTTACGTGGCGCTTTAATTATAATTAAAGGGAAAAAGATTAAGAATTGAAAAATTATGTTATAGATAACCAACAATAAAGAAGTAATTAACTACTTCTACTTACTACTCTCAACTACTTCTACTTACTACTCTACATAAAAACCGATTTTTTAATCGACAGCCAGTGTTTATTTTAGAAATAGCGAATAATGAAATTATTCAATAACTAAATAGGTTAATTTGGCCAATTACTCGACTTAAATTTATTTAATTGACAGATGTATAAACAGCCAAATAAATTAATTCGTTAGGTAGTTATTCGACATTTTATCCGGGGATTGTATAAGTAAGAAAATTATCTATAAAAAGGGAAAGATAATAAGCCTGTTGAGTATCTTGCCGGATCGTGTCAGTCAAGGTCGCATTCCGCTCTACTTGTAGAGATAAGAAAATAGAGAGCCAGAATCGAGAGTGATCTTATGAGGGTTCCATAATTTTCCTTGTGAGTTACGGAATCCTAAAAAAACTACGTAATTTGCTTCTGTGAACGCTCAACACAATTACTAAAGCTTCAACTATATAACATCCAGCTTTAAGACCTTTTCTCGCTGTATGTAAGCAAGTGGCCAACTCTTGTAAATATCCAAATTTTAAGCCGCTCGAAGGCCTACAATATGGTTTAAAGACTGTAATAGCCAGGACAGACATCTTACGTACTTTCCGAAACACAAAAGCAACCATCTACCATTAATTTGCCAATTGATTTTAAATATTATTTGCTTTGACTTTTTTGAATTTCAGTCATACTTTTTTTTTGTTTCCATCGAGTATGGCTCAAAGGTAAGTAACAAAATTATCAATATCAAAATAATGCTTCAATGACAGATGGTAGTGCGGCCCCAGAACGACTCTTGTGATTGGCGCCAGCGGTCACCTATCCAGGTGTTGACCGTCACGAATGCTGCGGTATTTAGGGGCATGGTTTACGAAAATTGAGTTGTAAATTTTAAAAATGTTTTAGTTCGTGGTTTGTGGATGGAATTATATTTTTATAAATTTAATGTTAATGTATTTTAATACATGATGAAATAAAGCCTTTTTATATCATTTATTTTTTATTTATTTTATCATTACAAATAATTTAATTAAAGCCCGTCCAAAACAACACTGACTAAAAATTCACTGTCACTCAGCCAACAGCGAAACAGCGGCGACCGCAAATCTTTCTGATCTCTGCCCATTGGAAACTCACCCCTCATAATCCTCCTTCCACCCTTGCTCATTATTTATTATTTTTTATCTGACAGCGGCGAGAATGGCGCGAAAACCGGCGGCCATTTTAGTACTAACACAAAATTATATTACGGTATGGAATTGTTTATTATTGTTTTTTATTTAGGTAGAATTGTGACTTCATCTACACCTATATAATCGTTTCCTTTATAATGCTTATGTGTAAAACATTAGTAACATAATATAGAATAACCCAAACCTCATGAATAAGTAATCCATTCATTATAAAATGTTTGCAAGGTTGAAATCGCACAAAAATATTTGTATAGTTATAACCTATTATAATAAATATCATGCGAGGTTTTTATAAATGAAACTCTAAACAAAGAGCTCCAATTTCACACGAAAATAAGAATGTTTTCAAGAAAACCAACATCTAAAACACCCAAATCAAAATAAAATCACTAGACACCATACATCGCGTTTTCTATTATATAGTTGAAATCCCTTTACATTACAGCTGAGACTTGGAACACGTATACAATATGGGTGGGGAATATTATGGGATCGGATCCCCCAATGACGCGTTATGTACCCCCCTAGCTTTAACTCGTGTAAGATGTGACGTCGACTGCTGCTTTTAGATTTATTTTGACGTGAATCTCGAATAGCATTTTATACAAAAATCCTCAACCACGATAGAATCGATAAATTAGAATAAATAAAACATAAAACAGACCTCTTACCCCCACCTCTCTAAGTATTGTTACTTCAATAGAAACTTATTTTTGAAAAATTTTGTACTTAGTTCAATCAATTGTTAATTAAAAAAAACACAAAAATGTAAAGCCTTATTTGAAAAAAGCAACCATGGAGTTTCTTGCACATTCTTCTCCATAGGAAATGCATTCCGAATGGGTGGTAGAGCTACTATTTTTACTATTTATTGACGATTCATAAGTGCCTGTATTGGTTTATATGAATAAAAAAATATTCTGATTCTGATTCTGATTCAATTGGTTAGTCCAAGAACTAAAAGTAATATTAACAAACCGACCAAGTGTTTCAAACTCCGTTGTTAGAAAAATCATTGCAAGAACTCGATGGAAGCCATAGACTTGATAAAAAGTGAAGTAATATTAAAAACATTGCTGCAAGACAGGTGGTAAGGGGGGAAGTTTTAAACTTGTATTAGAAGTCCGAAAATTAAAAGCGCTTGGTCCTATAAACCAATCGAGCTGCGCATAATTAAAACAATTATTTTTATATTCTCTTAACATATTAACAAATGTGAGCGAAGAGTAACATTACCATGCATATTATATATAGCTTCACATACCTGAAACAAGAAATACACAAATAATTAATAACTGGCATATTATTTGACTCGCAATGTCAATACAACGCAAATTAGGTAAAAAACTGAATTAAGATGGGACGTGTTCAAAGTATCTACTTAAAAGTAAGTACTACGCGATACACAATACTATACTAGGTGCCCAATATACAATACAAATCTCTACAATACAATACAAATCAAATGTCAAATGTAGGCCAACTTCTCAAACCTGCACACCTAAAGCTAGTAAACGAATTTTACAGTAAGCAAGCGTTACCTTAGTATACCGTCTCTTGCCATACAATAAAATATAAGACATGCAAGTCTATAGAAAGAGTAAAGTTTGAATGAAGTTTGAGTGAAGTTCAGCAATTCGTACCGGGCCAGTTTGGTGGACTATGGCTCGAATCTCCCTCACATTAAGAGGGAATGGGCCCGCTATAGTGGCAATAGGCTAGCCCCCTATAATATACACATGCAAAGTGTGGGTGAACTGCAGAGTCTACCTTTACGAGGAATACATGTATTTTGTATTATAGAGTATAAGTTGTAAAGAAAAGGTCGTCTTCCGTGCATTCAAACTTGGTCTACATACAAAATGTTGTCCATTAGGGATGTGACGAGTCATTGCTACTAATAGAGCGTGATCCGCCACAAATTGTATGCGCGCGACTACAATCGGAATAGGTTATACGCACATCGTGCACGGAAGTCAACGACCCGGGGTACATATCGGACACACGGACCGAAGAGTGTTATAACTTATTCTCCAACGTGCATAAAGAAACGGGATAAAATACAACCTGTAATAGACTCTATATTTATACACATAAGAGGTAAAAGAAAGATTTTAGTGGCGTTATTCTATCGCGCTAATGCTAAAGTGCAAACCCTTAATGATCTATATGTTAAAAGGGTTGTAGTAGTAGTAGTAGGATTTTCTAACTAGTAGCAATCAAGCGACGCTGTTTATTCAAACATACCAGTTAAAGATCACAAATATTTTAATTAATGCCCGAAAAATCAAAAATCAAATACAAAGAGAGTCCGCACAAAACCACCTGTTAATACAATTGTAGATAATTCTATTAACCATATCAGTGGAGTTAGATAGATATGTGGGCTATTAAGTATGTGTAATGTGTGTAATGTAAATAACGTGGGAGAAGCCCACACAAAGATAGTTAGAGTACTCTTTATTGTACACACTAAACAAAAAAAAATATACAACATTCTTATTTCTAGATACAGTAGCTATGTACAATTTGGCGGTCTTATCGCTAAAAGCAATTTCTTCCAGACAACCAGTTAGCACGCATGTCAAAGCCTGACCTCTGTCACGGATTCGCTAACTAACTCTGTCTTATTTCATACGAGAGAATAAGACACAATCAACATATTCCGTGACATAAGACTTGTCTTAGCGCAAGTGCTACAACTACTCATACAGAAAGCTTTTTTTACACCCAACATGTTGGCTATTATTGTGACCAATATATCTTCATCCCATCAGGGTGGTCTGACGCAATAATAAAGTGTCGTCGGGAACCACCCGCTGGCGCCTTGCGGACGTTTGTTGGATCGAGATATATTTCCACACACAACTACAGCTAACTGAGTGTAAAGACTCGATTGCTTGACACAGGGTTGTTCGCGATCGGTGAACTTTAAACCACAGTGTACAATGTTTACAGAACGGACATATCAACATCGATTGCATTCTAATATACTTACTAGTTTTATATGGAATGTATTTCCATACACCATCGCACGTTTCTGATAGCCTAGTAGTCTGTTCATGATTATTACAAAAAAGTACCATTGACTACATTACAAATCATAGATATGGCATATCGACCAAGCAGTTAATGGAGGAAAAAATAATCTAAAAAAAAACTAAAGAACACTAAACGATGGCGGTTAAGATATTTAATTATTACAAGAGCTTAAACAACAAAAAAATTCGTGAACATCAATAAAAACGGTAATTTAATTCAAAATTCAAATGTCTTACTATTTATCCTGAAGTTCCCGCAATTATCATCGTTGGTAAAGACTTTAATAAAACGTTACAAATTAAAGTGAAACTTTTCATACCTATCTCCTGAAATAAACGTTAGGCGATTCACAAATACCCAGACCTCGAGGCAATTTAACCTCGAAACCTTTTAATAGCCCCCTATATTTTGACGGCCGTAATTGCGTGCGTTCAATCATTCCCAATTATCTGATGCAAAAGGCACAGTCAAAACGAAACAAAAGCCTATATTGGTGTATTGTAGGTTTAAAACGGAAACATCCCTCGGTCGGGCAATATTGTGAGCGCTTTTTACGACACGTGTACACAATAGAAGGCAATGAAGCGATATTATTAAATGTAGGAAAATGAAGGCTGTCAATAAATGTTCAGAATATGTAGAAAATATTAGAAATTGGTATCATTGTAGCTCTAGCTACGAAAGCCTAGTCTTTTACGTCTTGACATAGACAATATTATGTGCGTAGACATCAGTCATACACACAATTTTTTTTTTTTTTATGAGATAGGGAGGCAAACGAGCAGACGTTTCACCAGATGGTAAGTGATCAACGCCGCCCATGGACACTTGCAACACCAAGGGCATCGCAAGTGCGTTGCCGGCCTTTAAGGAATGAGTAGGCTCGTTTCTTGAAGAAAACAATTAAACGTGTAAAACTGGCAAATGTTCAGAAATGCGTTTTCTTTGATATAATAACTCAATAAAGACTTATTGTAGACAATAGATCATGTACTGAACATGTAATAAAACGTCACATAGTGACAAGTGACAGATACCATATAACAATGATAGCTGTCACTTAAGTGTTGAACATATTGCCATGTTAGACAATATAAGAGGCTCGTTGAAAAAGTTTAGAACGGGGAAAACGTGATACACGAACTCTATGGCAACAGGAAGACAGATTGAATTTCAAAAGCCACGCAATATCGTTTCTTTGAAGAATGAACTCTTTTTGTGTCAATACAGTTCGTTTTATATCGGCGAAAAAATTTACGCGTGAACTTTGACACGCCAGTGTGTAGGAGGCCTTATCGTGTTCATAGGCCCTTATAAACACGAAAGGCAGTAAGCAGAAATGGGGTCCTAAGACGTGAAAACACCATTGTTATGGTGTTTTGATGGGAGCTATTGTGTTGTGTTCATTGGAGCGAGAGGTTCATGCATCTCAATACGTCGCATCTTTAAAAGTATAGAGACCTAACTCAAAAATAATGTTGTTGAAAATGGTCGTTAGGACGACCCTTTAAGATTTATAGTCGAAATCCTAAAATTTCAAAATGGGTCTCTATACGAGTAGTAGTATACGATAAGTATGATATCTACAACAGAGGTGTTTGACTGACTTGCATCACCATTTTTAGGGTTCCGTACCCAAAGGGTAAAACGGGAACCCTATTACTGAGACTTCGCTGTCCGTCCGTCTGTCACCAGGCTGTATCTCATGAACCACGGTTCATAGCTAGAGTTGAAATTTTCAGAGATGATGTATTCCTGTTGCCGCTATAACAACAAATACTAAAATACAGAATAAAATAAATATTTAAGGGGGCTCCCATACAACAAACGTGATTTTTTGGCCGTTTTTATAGACAATAGTACGGAACCCTTTGTGCGCGAGTCCGACTCGCACTTGGCCGGTTTTTATGCTAGATAAGTATGTACTTTTATTTTACTATTGAACTATAAAATCGTGAAATCACATTTTGTTTAGTTTACTATACATTCTCGTAATATTTTCAAATTTACGAGTTTATTACATATACGAGTAACAACGGAATATAATATGTGCCTTATTATATCAAAATACATTGTGAGAGTAACTAATATAACATTGAAGATAGCACGTACATAAGGGTTATCACACATTTTATTAGCTAAGTCAGGGCTGTCCAAACAACGGCCCGCGGCTTGTTTTCATGCGGCCCTCGACGCATGTTTTAATCAGAAAATAGTTGAACAGAAACTGGAATGGATTTTTAAGGTCCTTGGCGATCGTTTCCCCAAACTAACAAATTTTGGCTTGAAAATGGGATCGTTGATTTATTTATGTGAAAGTGCGTATTCAACAATGAACTTTATAAAATCTAAGTATAGATCTTCACGGTCAGTTAAGTCACTTCTTCATGCAATGCGGCTGGCAACAACTAATGTTAACGAAGAACCAATAAATGTATAAAGAAATGATTACCCTGTATTTTTTAACTTGAAAACTGAAAATATTATTTTCTGCGGCCCTTCAGCTTTTGTAGTAAAATTAATTAGCCCGCGAAGGTATGAAGCTTGGACAGCCCTGAGCTAAGTAATTGGTCGAGGACATATATTCCTACGCATTTAACTTAAATATGTAAAACACTTTCATTCCAAGTTTCATTCCATTTCAGTCCGTGGTATTTGTGGTAGTCCTTTAACAAAGTCGTCATAAATGACACCTATTTGTCTATAACAGTAATAATATTATGGTAGAGATACTATTATTATTTTTATTCACGATAAGTGCTTGTATTGGTATACATGGATAAAAAAGTTATGATTCTGATCCAAAAAAGGCCCAAAATACCCTAAGCAAAAATTACCCGGAGCAATGAGCTAACAACCTCGAACTACGCAGTCATCAACAACGAAGACCCGAAAGTACCAGACAATAATCTTATAGTACATAGTATGAAGCTTGAAAAGAGTTAAAAACAATCAAAAGCAAACTGTCTAACTGGTTCACGTTAAAAAAAATAAACATTTCCAACAAACCCGCAACCCCATACTTTAACTCTCATTACATCTGTTAAACTTTGTGCTTTAAAAGCTTTTCTCGTCGGTAGAGTGTGTATGAGCTAACGCAGACTGAACGTAGAGTCCGCGGGAACATTTCTTTTCAACTGTAGGTACTACATTTGATTAACATAAAAAATGAGCGTTCTCTTCGATAGTCGTCATTTGTTTTAAAAACTGTTCACATTATTTTCTATTGTATAACCGACAAGTTGTTATATATAACAAGACGGAGCTTTTCCATACATTTGACAGTTTTAAGCGTCTAATATTGTGCATTACTTTGTCGTGTGCTTATGTCAAGACGTATAAGACTAGATGGCCATCAATGTACATAACGCATTGTTGTGACGTAATTTTTTGATCATCTTTGTGGCGCAATTAAATATTTGTAGTGTTTGTTACCATTTGTAAAACAGTAGACATACGGTTGATTATTCGCGCGTTCTCTAGTTGCGGTCTGCCCTGGCCTTAAAGCCTTAAGAGTCCATTTAAAGACGTGCTCTAGAAACCACAGTTACGGACAGATCTTGAGTTTTAAGCGCACAAGAATCCTGTGTAATGACTAATGACTGACGGTGCACTGTCTTTAGAAACTTTTGCTATGATATAAGGACGTTGTAGTTAGTCGTTTAGCCAGCCATCGTAATCGTGCATACCTACTTACATACTTATACAGGGTATAACAGAGGTCCGAAATAATGCTTTAATGGTTGCATGAGGGTTGTATACATGTCAATGGTCAATTCGAACATATTTTTGGAACGTAGTTCCTTATCGCGCGTTGCGAAAGGGGGCTTGTAAAATTGAGACTGGCACGAAATTTTGTAACGACACTTTTACATATGTGTGTGTGATTTTTATTGTACGACACTTTTACAAATGTGTGTGATTTTTATTGTATCTTTTTTTTATCAGATAGGGAGGCAAACGAGCAGACTTTTCACCTGATGGTAAGTGATCAACGCCGCCCATGGACACCTGCAACACCAGGGGCATGTCGAGTGCGTTGCCGGCCTTAAAGGAATGAGTATGCTCGTTTCTTGAAGATACCTTTGTCGCATCGGTCCGGGAACACCGAATGCATATAAATAAAATGTATTTATATACAATAAAATTCAATTTCGACTGCGATTGCGATTCCGATTTTCTAGTTCCGATTCCGATTTCGATGTGTGTGTGTATTTATTTCAAAAGGAACTTCGTTCCATCCGGATGTCCTTTGACACCTCTCAAGTTTTTTATTATTTTTTTGGAGCTTATTTTAAAAAGGTGTTAATATCTCGAGTCTTATACAACATTTTCAAGTTTTGCTGTGTCACGGCAATTGCCGTGGTTGTGTGAAGATTAGAAGCGCCTTGTAGATGTAGTTCACACTGTTAAAATGGGTTAAGGGTGCACCCTAAGCGCCCAAAACACGATACTTGTGACAAATACTCTCAAGGTCTGTAAATCGGAAACTATGATAGGTATAACCTGCCTTCATTTTGCATCTACATATTAGGTACGTACCTAAAATAATATTTACGACATCTGATACACCATGTATAGTTAGGTATGTTGGCACTGCTATTAATTGATTTATTATACACCCCTTTGTTTGTCGCGCACGAACAACCTCAGCTGTTGGATTCTACGGAGGTAAATATTCCACTGGAACGACCTTGGATATAATTAATTGCGATTTCTAATTACCGACTTCAAACAGTTTGCATTGCGTAAGGCTCTTAGTTGTGAATAACAAGTCATTATTTCACTTTGGTTTCGTAATCAATAGAAACCTATAATGTTTTCCAATTGCTCAAATTACCCTCAGGACGTTTTTTATCTGTGTCGTTTTCTTTAGGAACTCAATTTAAAAATAACTCAAAGATTAAAAGTGTAATGGCGCAAATACCCGAGAAAAACGATGAAAAAACGCTTTTCAAATGTTGTACATTGAAGTATTTGATGTGTAGTAACGCCACTAGGGTAAATTCACCGGTTACCGGAATACTGCATTCAAGTGACAGCTAGTGTAAACACTTACAATATAATTCTACAAAAAGGGTTTTCTAAGCCTTAAAATATAAGTTGTAGGTATATTTGCACATCCACCCGTTTAGCGTGTGAGTATTTAGGCTTTACCGTTTAAATGGAGTATACTTTATTACAACGAAAGTAATAAAAAAATCTTATATATGTTTGTCGTTACCAATTGCCAACTTTGATAACTCATACTTCCCCAATTTCGCAAGAAGCCCGCCCCACATATCCCATTCATGATCTCATCAGCTTAGGCAGCCCCAGTCGGGGGTGGATTTGCACTAATTATCGAATTGTCTACGCCACGCACGGGGGTGACTCACCCCCTCGCTGTTATTACGATTCGTCTCGGGTCTGATGCTGGAGGGTAGATCTGTGACTCATCTATGTAATGCTATTCGGCGAGAAGGGATATAAAATATTTTTGGATATAATATTTTTATTATATTAATGTTTTTTGTATCCTCCCCATACAAAAAAAACCTTGGTATACGTTTGTAAATTAAACGCACTACGCTAATCTAGAATGGATTGGTGAGTACATAATGGAATGGGAGACCTTTGCCCAGCAGTGGGACGTACAGACTTTCAGTAAGTTTTTTGGTAATGTACGAGATACAAGTAACATAATTGTGATAAATTTAAAGCCATCGCCTAGTACTTAAGTAAATCAGAGACTTCCATATTTACAGAAATTCCGAATAATTTTCAACCAAATAACCGAAATATAAAAATTAAATTGTGTTGTTAAGCGAAACAAAAATGATTTTATATTGTTTTGTTATATTTGCGCGAATACTGTGAGCACTTTCTGCGTGGATCGGACCGCAAACAACAACTAAATATGAGGATACCCATTTATTAACTATGACATCAGGACGTCTAACACCTCAGTCCCACCGTGTCCATGGTTACTGTAAAGCAGCCGAAACGTCGGGAAAATAAACGCTATAAAATCCGTAAAATAGTTTTATTTCAAAAATGTTTTAAATTTAAATGTTATATAGTGAAATAAAACCAATAATATGTTTTGTAATTAAAATCCGTAGCCGGATTAAAACATCTAACTCTGTGCCTACTATCCGAAAATTGTTTACAATAAAAATAACAGGCGAAGTCTCAGCGCTACTCCAATGTAAGACAGTGCTACAGTTTTCTAAAAATAACAGCCGCAGTATGTTTTCAGCGCCCCACCGCGGCCGTCATCGTTAGACCGCTGCTGCAGTGTTGGTTCGCTATTATCATATACAACCCAGTTTGGAAGTCCGAAATGATACTTGTACGTACATTCAAGTATTTGAATATCTAACTCAAAGTTTTGGTTAAAAAATATATTCAAATTCGAACATGTTTTTTCGAATAATTATTTGTCGCCAACTAAAAAAGTATTGGTATACCTCCTTTTCTCGTATTATTATTTTTTAAATTGATGACCACCACCATCTTTCGTATAGTTTACACTGTTTTCCGAAGTTTCTAACAAATAATATTTTTTATAGGCCTACTTTTACAAGTTGTTATGTTTTTTTTTCTGATATGTATATGCTTTAAGAATAAAACATAATAGTGATGTAAAATATTCTAAGGCCTGTAAATAAGGCATTATAACAATTAGGTTATAGACTGCTGTCTATAAGCATCCACATATCAGTATACCTTCATAGAATATTATTTAATACTTCTGATACATCCGGTATATTTTAGTTTCCGTAAAGCGGACGCCGGACGTTTTTAATTCAGCT
Organism: Ptilodon capucinus; assembly: GCA_914767695.1. Taxonomy (NCBI): domain Eukaryota; kingdom Metazoa; phylum Arthropoda; class Insecta; order Lepidoptera; family Notodontidae; genus Ptilodon; species Ptilodon capucinus. The sequence continues at coordinate 12,946,071 of OU611808.1, read as the reverse complement.
ATATTTGTATCCTAACATTTATATTTCAGCTAATATAAGAGATTAAATATTAGAATGAGAACGTCCAAGGAAAAAATATTACCTGAGTTCTTGTTCAGAACAGAACAGAAAACAGTTAAGTTCAGAACAGAAGCTCTTTTCAATAGAAATACATCTCATTATGTACTTGAGACAAAATATAGGGATGTAAGTAGCTCGTTGTATAAAAGTACACTTCACTTATTGTCTGAAGGGCTGCTACGGCTTTCATTGTATTTAGTCGATGAATTTTGAACATAATTTACTTTGTATAAGATATCTATGTGTCTATACTCCCTATGTAATATTTAATAAATAACAACCCATATAAGCTTGGCAAAGTTTTTTATCGACAAAACACCTTTCATTCGCCATCTTTTTCACCTTCTATTCATGTTTATTTTTTGAATTTGTAATTATTATTTATTAAATTACCTTCTAATTGCGGGTGAAGCCATACCTCATCTTATTAGATTATATTTAATTTCGTAAAATAATTATTGCGTAAAGGCATTTAATGATTTAATATTTTTTTCACAAACAAATTACGTTTAGTTCTATTATTTAATTGTCTGCTTGTCTCGTCCCACTGCTGGGCAAAGGCTTCCTTCTCTTCCTCCAATCCTTAATCGACAAATACGAGTAATGAAGACGTCGCGACGCTTATCGAGTGTATATCGATTATTCATAAATACATTTCCCATGTTAAATAATTCCTGTTTATTCTCAATGTATACATAAATCTCTATTATTTTGCAAACTAAAATAATACAGATTAAAAATACCCTTAAGAACACTTCAAAAGGGCTGCGCAGACTATTAAATATGTTATCGTAAAGGCATAATAGGTCTTCTCAAACATGAATGGGAGCTAATCTCCTTTGTACTTTGGAGTAGGTAACTAAGTATATGGTGAAGTATTTTTTAGGTCTTAGTAAAAAAATCTAGTCTAAACTATAGGCCCAAAAAGTCAATGGGCCGTAAGCAGTCATTTCTTGTCAATGTCAGTAGTATAAGTTATCAGATGAAACATAGCAAACCGGAAAACAATCCAGATAAACAGTTACTACTCAACACTAAAAGATTCAATGCCGAAACTAAACGCGGGCTAATAAAAACAAAATAAAACAATAGAATCTATTACACAGTAAACAAAGACCAACCACTTGTGTCCAGCGGTATCAACTTACATCACAAACGGTACAGACGACAGCGAAATCACAAGCCTCACTTGACCTCACAAAACGACAAATCCATTCACCGCGTAATAATTACACAGTGTCAATACGCTGTAAACACTTCAATAATTCACGGCAACACATAAATTTTATCGATAACGCAACGAAACGTCACTGCAGGGTTGGCTACGCGCTACGGTGCGCTACGAGCTACGTGCGTAGTTGCTACGGGTGGCGGTGGCGACGCCTGGCGACTGACTGCGTCGGGCGTCACGGCGCGGTGTAGCGCATGCGTGATACGCTGCGTAGGGGATGGATTCGCGTTTTCGTATCACTCGCATTTTCCGATAGGTAAGTTATAATATTCGAGAATACGGAAAATAGTGTGGGGAACGATACGACTGCGGGTACTTGAACGTGATTGGCTGATATTAATGTTCGTGGACGATCATTCTTGTGAGGCCGCCGCGGTCAGGTTTTGAGTAATTGAAGCATTGGTTAGATAACATTGTTTATATAATAGCGGGCGTTTAGGCGGTTTTGTTAGTTGATTGTGTACGTTGACTTAATTGTATTCGTTCGTAATGAGTAAATGCGTAATTTATTTATGTTAAACTCGTGTACACAAGTTTAACTTATCATAAGAAGCAAAAACATTTCAAAATATAAAAAATAGTCATTGAATCAAGCTAAGATTTTTTTTTATATTCAGTGTTCGTTGTAAGAACGTAACATAAATATTCTTAAGTATATATGCACCACTTTGTATCAACACTATAACAAATGCAAGTTTAGCTTACGTTACCTGGTAGCAAAGTAGATGAGTTCTGGAAATCTACGACATCTTTAAATCAATCCGTCATACAGATATAATTTATTACAAAGTCCAACTTAAGATAAATACAAACGGAATTTTCTTGTAAAACATTATAAAAATAACATCGTCTTAAAAGGTTAAGGTATAAATGACAGATTTTTTTCGTGAGGAAAGGAAAATTAACCAGTTGAAACCACCTCGCGAATCAGTTCCGAGTTTAAATGTAAATAGGTATATCGCGACGCCGTGGTCCGGGCATGAAGAACGGAATGCAATTTTCTTTTTATCTTCGCACTAAGTCTTGAATTACGTCATTTACAATTTACAAAAACAGGGCAAGAACAGAATATTTTTCTTTTACTTATTTTACGAAATTAGATGAAATGATCAAACATAATGAAGTCAGAATAGGTATGGCTTCAATCGGGATTACCAGTTAGGTATTATATTTTGCCAGTATCAAGTTATTAAATAGAAATACCAATTCCAATAATACACATCGAGAAAACAGGTAATAAAGGTGAATCAGAATCAGAATATTTTTTATTCATATAAACCAATACAGGCACTTATGAATCGTCAATAAATAGTAAAAATAGTAGCTCTACCACCCCTTGAAAATGCCGTATGCATTAAATAGAGCATTAATTTCACATGTAACTTAGCACGAATTACATGTCAACGTAGACCGTTAAACTGATTAAAATACCACATATTTTACAAAATCTTAGAGTTTTCTTTCCACTCCCTCCCTTACACCGCCTCCTTGTTTAGATTTATCTTGTGTCCAAAAGATTACATTTAAATTATATTCTCTTATTTTCGGTATACCAGTGGCATAACGTAACCTACAAATAAAACAAACTTTGCACGGAATTTCGAGCGACAATTTACGTTTTTGGCACAGGGGACATCGTGTCGCGGAATTCTAAACTAGTGGTGGGCTATAAAAACGTGCAAGTGTTATGGAAGCGATTAAAAACCGGTTTTAGAACGAGTTAAAGCCTGCTCATATAGACGCGTCAAAACATGCGCGACTATAATAATGTTTGCCAACGGAACAACCATATTAACCCAGAGAAAAAGATATATAGATATATTACTCTTTATTGTCCACCAAACAAAGATAAAAAATAAAACAGTTTTAGGTCTAAATACAGTAGCTATTGTACATAGCTACTGTAGCTATGTACAACAGCTACTGTTAGGCGGTTTTATGGACATTTTTTATTTAAAAAAATATATTTTTACACAAACATTCAGACTCCCTGCATATTGGTAGGCACAGAGTATATTTGAAAAAACTATTGAATTCGCTCGCTCAAGTATACTCAGGGGGTTACGCGTGCGGTCGCCGTGCTAACTGTGATCAATACTGCGTAATCTGTGGTTCGACGGTGCCACATTTTTTTTGCGTAAAATTGTTTTTAGTTTATTTTGGTATCGGATTTGGATTGTAGCTAGGGCAGTTACGGACGTTTTTGTAAATGTCGATAGTCGCTATTTGCTATATGCTGTTATAAATATATCTACATAGTTATCTATTTGAAATAAACTTTAAGATCGTGACACTAATACCATGATTACTAGGTTAGGGAATGTATCGAGTAGTCTACAGTACTCAAAACACTCTTGCTATAATGAAACCAAAAACTCAAAGGATGTATTTACAGACCGAAATACGTCGCCGGATTATGGGTGCACTACACTCCACCTCTGCCTACCTCTTCGGAGCATACAGTTGTTATGATAATGTATCTCTATTTACACTCTAAATCCGTATGTCTATACGGGACTACCGAGAACGAATGTGCAGTATTTCTTTTTATATGGAAGTATTCTGTCGAGCTGTCGGTTTACAGGAGTCCTGTAATATAAACTATCGTGTAAGCAATTCCATAGAAAATGTTTTGCCTGTAGTGCGCGAATCTTAGGTCTTTCGTTATATCACTGCATATCCGTTCCCGCTTAACCCATAATGATCGAGCAGCCTGCTTTTGCATGTGAATAACTACCTAAATGGATTTAAAAATGTAACCAGAAAACGCGTTAGCTTTCCGCTCACAAATTAACAATGAAATTCTCGCCCACCGGCTCAAGAACTCGACATTTATACCCATTACTCTAAAAAAAATATTACACGGAGAAAATTAGACCGAAAATTTTCGAGACTCAGTTTATTTTATAGTTCCCATTTTCTGCTTCGCATTACCGGCTCGTTTTGTGCCGATTTTAATTTCCAAATGTCCTTTGTCTGATGGATATTTTTTCAGCTATTCCTTTATAATAATGAACTGCAGCTGGGTCGTGGCAGTCTTTTGAAATGTTTCATTTTTGTGTCTAAAAATGCGCTCTCTCTCGTCGCTCTTCAGTTAATGAATGGTAGCACTTTATGAAATTATATTTTTATCTTTACTTTAGGGCTGTAATTATTCACATTGTGCGAATGTCCTACGGATATTCATTTTTTTTTTTTATTATGCCTATTCAAACCGAGAATTAAAAGTACAATCGAGTTTAAAGTACCTACAACCGCAAACTGGAGCGTCAAGACGCACGCGTCAAATTTTTTGCCATTACCAAAACAAGTTCTGTGTCAATATACGTAACGACTGAATTTCTGTGATAAAAGCCACGCACACCCCCTCGCTCCTGCTGTCAATGTCATTGCGATGAGGAATGAACTCTTTCTATAAATAAAACAGTTGGTTTTGGGGATTGGCAAATATTTAACGAGCGCGTTCGACGCTCTATTGTGCAGGGGGATTACGTGAATATTATAAACGTAGCTATATAACTTACTCATTTCAAACTAAGTCCTATATTAGTCTGAACCTTTTCAATTACTTCCAATCGATCAAATTTAGTCTACAAAGTAACAAAAAAGAATTTCAAAGAGAGAAAAAAACACCTCAAACGTCGCATAATCGTTTACTAGCACCAAGATTTTATGGCTCGTTATATTTCATTGAGTTTTAACATCGGTCCCCCCGAGTTTGCCTTTGAGATTGACGTTTGAAGGAATACTTAATTTAAAACTGAGTCTTCGGTCCCCAAACAATTTTCCGATGGCTTTCACTCGCAATTTATAACCCAAAACAATATCCTATTATAACAGATGTGGTTTACTACGCTGAGTTTGATATCCAGTAATTGTGCCGGCTCACCCAACAAATTGGGAACATACTACATATTGTATTCAGCCCTTTTTTGTAATGTAATACCTGTACCTGTTCGATCTTGATAAATATAGGCCTATTTGAACTTGGGGTATTCGAGCAAATTATATTCAATTTAATGTAGTTCAACTTAGGACACACATTTCTAAAATGCAAATAAGTTTGGGAAAATAATTATGGTTCCTAAACTTATAATGTGTATATATTGAATTTGCTCTTGCTATTCATTACTCGACACTGGCTTAAATGCCCGCTAACGCAGGTGGAGCCATTCCTCATCTTATTCCATTAAATTTCCTCAGTTCAGTCATTTTGAAAACAAGAAGAATTACTTGAAAAGAATACGTTCAAAAAGCGCAATCCAAATTCTAAAACAAAACAGAGACACTGATTTGCTTTCGAAAGTGATGTAAAGCAAAGTCTGGAGACGTAACTTTTAAAATCAATTTAAAGGCAATCAGTATTCGATTATTTGAACAGTACAAATGTTTATTTTGAAGGGCCTCTAATTTGATTAATGAGTTTAGATACCTTCATATAAATACGAGCGGTTTCATGCATAAAATTATAAAGATCTGATATATTGTAGAAACAAATAGCCAAATGCAAACGGTGAAGAAAATATAACATAATAAATGCGAAACGCTAGAACAGTTACTGTCCACTGCCATTCGCAAAGATAAGAAAGCGTCCCCATATACCTGGCATTGCTTTTCCAATTCCTAGTATAAAAATAATAATATATTGGACCGCTAGTTCCCGCTTTAGGGCTACTATGAAAACAAGTAGATACGTCGGAAAATATTAACATTCTTAACGATACTTGTAGCCCGGGGTAGGATGCAGCTGCCTCATGCCTGCAATTCATCTACAAAACAACTTCATTGTTTCGGAAGTTAGTTCGAATGCAGAAACTGAAAAAGTAATAAGTAGCTGCAAATGCGGTATGCGAGCAGGCACCCAATTCTCGCATGATCGACATCATCTCTAATTCGAAATACATCGAAACAAAACGACAAAATTGGTTGTGTTGAAAAAACATATGACATCGCGACTTCGACCCAATGACACCGCGACTTCGAACCAAAGACACCGCGACTTCGACCCAATGACACCGCGACTTCGACCCAATGACACCGCAACTTCGACCCAATGACACCGCGACTTCGACCCAATGACACCGCGACTTCGACCCAATGACACCGCAACTTCGATCCAATTCTCGCAAGATCGACACTATCTCTAATTTGACTTTGAATTGGTCGATCTTACTGGAATTGCCCCGCATGTACGCATGTAAGGTCTCTTTTTTGTTCTCTTTAAGAAGTCGTGTAGTGGAGTGTTGTACAGTCCAGTGTTGTAGCATGAGCGCTAAGACTTATGTCACAGAATATGTTGATTATATCTCATTCTCTCGTATGAAATAAGACAGAGAGCGAACGAGCCAATCCTTGACAGAGGTCTTGTCTTGACATGCGTGCTAACACCACAGTGCAATGTAAGAAGGTAACACCGTGCCGGCGATAGCATCGGCCACTGCGGCGACCCGGCGCGAGGCCGCGCGGTCGACGCCCGCTCTGGCGCCATCGTCATCGATTCCTCACTTATGCAAGGGAAGCTTAAATCTACGATACTTACTATCTATCATTTTAAAAAGAGTAACCATTGAGTTTCTTACCGGCTCTTCTCAGTGGAAGCAGCATTCCGAACCGGTGGTAGAATCTGACTATTTGTAAGTGCATTTTGGCCTACACGAATAAAAAAATCATTATTTTGATTTACACTAATTGTAGCCCTTATAATATTTAAGCTTAGATAGGTACCGCATTGACAGCTTTACAATTATATGCGAAATTACCAAAACCAAAAGTTAATTCAGAATCAGAGTCAGATTTTTTTTATTCATGTCAACCAAAATAGGCACTTATGAATCGTCAGTAAAAAATAAATAATATTAATTATAATTTATTAAGTACATAATTATCTTAATTACCTAACTTACATTACTTACTTTTGACAATTTAATAATAATGCAACCCAAATTACAGTGTAGACCTGGTAATTATATTGGTAAAATAAATTTTGTTTTTATTTTTAGAAAAAGCATTTTTTTTAATAAAATAGAATTGCTAACGCGAACGAATTTGAACAGGTGATCGCGTGGTTTTATATAATTTCAGACCGCGTGTAATAAGAGAGTATTTTTTCAAAAAAGTGAAGTTTGCTTTTTTCATGGATTGAAATTCATATTTTAACCGACGAAAAGAAAACGGAGGAGTTTCTCAATATTTAAAAAAATAATAACATATAAACCTTGTATCCTGTACTTATTACAACTGAAAATCCTACAAAAAAATACGGATCGAATTGAGAACCTCCTCCTTTTGAAGTCGGTTAAAAATAGACAATAATGTACGTTCTATGGAGACAGACGAAACAGGCCGAACAGATAATCGAAATGCCTACTCAAGCAGCATCTCCCCAACGTTCCATTAGAAGCTTTTACACTATGTTTGTGGTTGCTGCCTCCAAGCTCGCGAGTTCTAATTACATCGCGACTCGGTCGACACTCAGTGACGCGTTCACTCACATAATTAAATGGGTTTTTACAATATGGGACTTGCTGTTGTTTTGGAAGGAACAATGGGTGTCTGGTTACCTTTATTTTCACATATTGTATCCGTCATTGTAAATATATTTTATGGGACTAAGCCCGCCACATATTCCCACCACTGTTACTCCTGTAAGCCAGGATCGACAGCGGTGTCCATTGAAGACACCGAGTTTGACCCTCGGCGAGTCCCGGGGAAAAGCTAAATTGTCTTGGAACCCGCACGAATTTAATCGAAAAAGGTAAATATATGGCATATTTCTAAAACAGTCATAAAAGCTGTAGTAATTAAAATAAAATACAGTTACCTGGTAGATCAAAAATAATCTTGTTTGACCAAATTAAGGACTAAATAAACGTCAGAACGTAACCGGAGGCAAGCGCTACGAGAAAAATGAGAAGCCTGGACAAAACCTCACCGACAAGAACCCAGCTCTTAAGATTAAAAATGGTACTTTAACTATGGGCCTAAGATAACACACACAGTAGTTGCAGAATAGATATACTTTATGACTACAATTCCAACAAAATTTAATAAAGGAATTCTATCAATCCTGTTCACCAAAAACTTGAGAGCAAAATTTGAAACGCCTCAAATGGTTTTTCCGCGGATAACAGCACCGCGAAATGTATATACTCCAAAAAATAAATAAAAAGCACACAGCCCAATACAGGAAAACGTGATACACAATCAATACCAAAGTACCATGGGTTTACAAACCCTTGCTCGTGACACACATTCTCTGCGCCCACGCCATCACTTATCGCACGGCAAAAATAGCCTCTACGTCAACGGAACAAAGCTCACACGTCAACCCGCTCGCTGCGACCAGCGTCGTTACGACCCGCAAAATTATCCTTCTTCGGGCCACGAATAAAGCGGCACCCCACTTCATTAAGTGTTCGACGACAGCGATTAACTACGAAGATTTACTTTTATAGGGAGGCAAAGCCACATACGTTAAGGTATTATGAAATTGTCTCGGCACGTTCGGGTTGGAATGAATTGTTATTTCGCACGTAAAGTTAACTACGCTCTCGTTCATCTACGGAGTAAGCACGGCTCTGCGAAGTGAAGGAGGGGAAAGATACATAAAAATTGCATATAACATTCCGTGTGTTATACCTGCAGACGATAAAGGAGAGTTCTGTCAATCGATTTATTAATAATTCAGCTTTTAGAAGCTCTACTATTCGTTTTATATGTGCTACACGCTCGCTAATCATAAGCATCTGCATCTACGTAAAATATATGTTAGAAAAACTGTCAGTATCTTTATAGAGCAAAGGCCTAACTATTGTACATGTAGACGATTATGTCGATTCTGTTGTTTATTTGACAGCACTACAAATATTGCTATCTCTTTCATACGATACCGGCAGTCCTGGATTAGCCCATAAGCTAAATAAGCAATTAATTGCTTAATAGGGGGGCACGAGAGACCATCGAGAAAAAAAAAACCGGCCAAATGCGAGCTGGACTCACGCACCGAGCCTTCCGTGCCTAAAATATAATAGCACCGAGCATTACTCTAACGAAAAGATAAACTGGATAAAGACACAAACTTAACTTTGCCGTTAGTATACTGGAGTCCCCATACAAAGTAACTACAACATAAGTTTGTAATCGCAAAAAAATATTTTCTAACAATAAATTTAGTTTTCGGATTTTTTTCCTTTACTTGTGCAATAAGACCTTGCTTCTTGCTAAATTTCATGATTTTAGGTCAACGGGAAGTACCTACCTACCCTATAGGTTTTTGATTCCCGTGTAAATGTACTGAAAATGCATCATAAACCGCCGTATCTTTTGATTGCGTTAACCTAGAAGTTTGATTTTTTAGGGCATCAATGGACCGACGACGGATCAGTAAAGTCAGATAAAGTCAGTTTTTTGAATGGTGATCAGTAACAGTCAGTTTTTTCAGGAAATAGTCAGTAGAGTCAGTATTTTCGAGTCTCACAGTCAGTAAAATCTGCATTTTTGACCATACCATCTGTTTCTACTAGAGATGAAACGGATAGTGGTTTGGCCGGATACCGGATATCCGGCAAAGCGCTACCTTTTTAGACCCAAGGTTATTTAGGAGTTCTTGAAACTGAAAAAGCCCGATAGAAAATCATGATAGAGTATATATAAAACTCTTACGACGAATCTCCTTCTGACAGTAACAGATCATGGCCGTTTTAACACCTGCTAAACGAATGAAAGAAGAAGAAACTGGATCCAACTTCACACGTGAAGCTCATGATACTTTTTGGAACTGTTGCAACGAAGTGGCAAAGGATAATAGCAGTGATTGTCGCGATCAAGAAAAACAAAATCCAATAGCTAACGATATTGACTTTTTCTTAAAGACAACTAGAATCGATCATAATCACGACCCATACATTTGATGGTCAGTTAATTTGCATCAGCACCCGCAGTTGTCAAGGTTTGCTAGAATATATCTTTCAGCACTTGGCAGTAGTGTTTACAGCGAAAGGCTAATCAGTTCAGAAGCTGATCTGGTATACAAAGCTAAGCAGAGTCGCCTCTTACAACAAATGCGGAAAATTTGGTATTCATTCACCACAATTTGCCATTAGTTAATTTTGAGTAGGTACTAAACTAATTAATAAAACAATCTTTTATGAAGTCCGATTATAAAAATAAACGGTGTCCACCTATTGTGGTATGATTTGCCTTGTGTAAAATAATGAGATTTTATTCAAATTTTACTATCCGGTATCCGGCCGGATACTGAATTACTATCCGGTATCCGACCGGATACTGAATTACTATCCGGTATCCGGCCGGATAGTGAAAACAAGGCCGAATAGGCCAGATATCGTATAGTTACCGGATAACCGTTTCATCTTTAGTTTCGACCCCTGTAAATATCAACTTGATATCTTCACGCGTTTCTGAGAAAACATGTCTTGGCAGACAGACGGACCACAAAGTGATCCTATAAGGTTTCCGTTTTTCCTTTTTCGGTACCTACGGAACCCTAAAAACGGGCACACGAAAGTTAAAGCAATTTCACAATCTTAGGACAACATGTGAAATCATTTCGTGCCGACCTCTCAGGGCAGAAGGAACATCACATTCATATTATACCTACGATACGTATTCCCTCTTTTATTTCAATTAAGTCTTTGTAGTTCACTTTAGGATAGGGGGGGGGGGGGGGGGCATAGGGGAAGATTTCTTAGGGCATCAAGTTACCCTAATCCGGCACTAGTTACCGGTAATAAAAAGGACGTCAATACATTAGTTGAGTGTACTTCAGTTTGATGTCTATACTATAGAGTCTATAGAATCAGCAACAATACCGACTAGTAACGAACTTATCGACTCATAGTAGAGCCGCTTCTTGAATGGTATAAAATAATCCTTATTTTTATACCTAACTACTTCTTCTTTGCATATCTTTAGTTCTAGAATAACCTACAAATAAACGAAAAAAAAAATTTTTTTTCATAAAAGTTATTTGAGATTTAAGTGCTTAAAAGACCCACGAAGCGAATACAGTGAAATGTTTCGCTAACCTTATTGAAGGGTCAAGGAACCAGACGGTAGGGGAACGTCTGGAGGTAACTAACATTTGACATTATTTAATGGAGGTGCTCTTAACAAACTCTTAAAAAACAACTGCTTTACCTTTAAACACGTTTGGAAAGGAAGCTTTTGAACTATAACGTGGTTTAGAGCATACCAATTTCAATTCCAAGCAATGGTAGCTACTTGATAGAACTCCCGCTTCATACCTTGATTACTACTTGCTGAACGGTCTATAGAAAGGCGTGTGCAGATCACCAATCCGCACTGAGTCAGCGTGGTGGACTATAGCCCAAATCTCCCTCGTTTTGGCAAGGAATGTGCCCGGTTTAATGGCAATAGGCTCGCCTCCTATTGCATTGGGACCAAAATACTTCAGCCCAAAGTTGGTACACTGCAATGCACTTTTTCCAAAACCTTCGGGGAATAACACCGAGGTAATGTGTTGATATCATTCTACTTTGGCTATACTGTAATTACACACTAGTCGCTAAATAACGTTGCGGACACGAGTACCTACAGCAGTGAAAAAAGATCACTTAAGTATAGGCTGTGTTACAGGTAGACGAACAAACTAACGTAGCTACTAACACATACATAGCGCTACATTCGTGAATAAAGTTCTTTCATGTCCGTTTTCATTTCCACTAAGAGATACCAAAATATTAAGCAGTTACCTACCCATATTAGGGCATCATATTAAGGCGTCTCCTAGTATGTAAGTACTTTATTTATAACCTTGAGATCGCCAGAAATTATATTTCAACAACAATAATAAAAATTGAATTTTAACTTTACGAATAGGTAATCTTCAAACTCTCCAGAGTTCTATTAAGTAGCAGAAATCTATTAAGTACACTATTTATACCTTATGGAACTAATGCCTTTATTAAACTTGCTTTAATTTCCCACTGGGCTCTGCAACTATTAAACCACCCGAGTTGTCGCTATAAACTTGCTGTATTCTCATGCAGCGCGTTCAAATTGCACAAACAAACTTTTATTTCGTCTGGGTTACTCTCCACCGCTTCATGGTCTGGAGGTAGTCTATGCTTGTTTTCAATCGATATGGCATAGACTATTTTCTACAACCTCCTTTTTAATGCCTGTAACAAAACCTTATGTAGGTCTGAAATCATTTCATGTGAAGTCAGAAATTCGGTTAGACCATTAAAAAAACAAGTCTTGTTCCTACATTAATTTATTCCGATACTTTGAAATATCATCAGTTAGGTTGTGTATACCTTATATTTTTTTATCTTTAGATCAAAGAGAGTTCAGAAGTTACAGCTGATTCTCGAATTGTACTGCGCCATTTTTTCAGTATAGTTGAATACAAATCAAAACTTTAATTTTAAAAGATTAAAATTTATTTATGGCTACAAAAAATTGTTTAGAACAAGCTAGGGAACTTATATTTTATGGATTTAGTTTCTATTCGGAATCAAATTGTGCTCAGAAATAAAATCCTTAATTAGGAATGTATTGCTGATCTTAAGGTAGAAGATATTGTCTGATTGTAATTTAAAAAAAAGATTGACAAAAAAAATAAATTATAGAATATTCTGACCCACAAGGACCACGTTACAAAGTGATGGGGTATAGATAGTCCTTCAGTGTTTTGTGAGACATAAAAGCCAGCAAAGTTCAAATAGTACGTCTATCTGCCTTTCTGTAGCCTCAAAGCCAAAGGAAGCTTCGTTGCTCTTGAGGTTTATGAAAAAGGTGCACAGTGCTCATTCCTTTGCAAACGCTCTGAAAGTGATTGTGACGCGAAACTAAGGATATTTTTTTTTCTTCGACAAGGGAAAAGAGAATGTCTCTTTGATATTTTAAACAAGGAACCGCATATTCAAATAAGGATTTTTCTCTCTCGTGTGTTTGTTACACCTGCGGTATTGTCTAGACTGCTTCGATAACTTTTGAGCAGAATGTGTTTTTTAAACTTAATAAGGTTTACTATCACTTAACATTGAATGTCTAATAAATTCTGAATCTGAACTTTTTGTATTTAGAGCATTTGATTCTGTTTTATGCACACAACTGAGGAAGTTAAGGTCATTATGGCATGGCAATACTTAGCTCAAAGCATTCAAATAATTCTGTAGACAGTAAATTAGCTTGTTGTTGACCATAGACTAATACTTTCGTACATTCTTCATTTATGATTATTTTTGGATCTCTTTACACTACTGTGGTAATTCGATTTTTGAGCCTGTTCTATTTTCAAATAAAGCTCAATTTTATCCTAGTGACGTCATCAGTACTCCATCAGTAAACGATCGCACAGGTGGGTGCCACGTGGTGATTTCCCGCGGGAACAGCCACGAGCGCGCGCATAAATCGAGCGGAAAATAATTCTTTGAGACATATATTTCATTTGAAGGATGTTACTTCAGGCGGTAGTAATACGTCACGAAATAGGTCAATTTTATTTTTCAAGTCTATGTTAGGTGTGAATAGAGTATATTTTACTTTGCATGCACTAATTTTCGGTACAGTAATCTCAGATAACATTCAAGTGGATAGCGTTATACCGTGAAAGCCGTTGAGAGCATTGTATTGCCGCCATCGTAGATAAGATAATAGCGATAGCCAATATTATGCAAACCACTTTTCACCGTTCAATTGTTACTCGTTGCATAAATATAGATTTTTTGGAACGAAGTTCCTTACGGCAGGCTTGGAGGGAGGGATTTTGCTAGGCGACCGAACTGAAAAAATGTGATAGTAAAACCGTAAGAAAAAATCCATGGAAAAAAGTGCGTGGAATCAAATCGTTAAATGAGACGACTTTAGTTGATAATTTGAATTACGATGTTTTTTTTATTTTATTACTTTTTTTATTTTATTACTTTTATATTTTGTTGTTTTTTTTTTAGGTTTTGCTATAGTTTTTATTTTATATACTAATAATAATAATACACACATATTAAATACATTGAGTATACTGCCATCTGTGGGACAGTCGTTGAACTATTAAAATACATAGAACTCCGGGTCGTTATGGACCTTTTTTGTTTTTTTTTTATATACTAATAATAATACACACATATTAAATACATTGAGTATACTGCCATCTGTGGGACAGTCGTTGAACTATTAAAATACATAGAACCCCGGGTCGTTATGAACCTTTTTTGTTTTTTTTTATATACTAATAATAATACACACATATTAAATACATTAAGTATACTGCCATCTGTGGGACAGTCGTTGAACTATTAAAATACATAGAACTCCGGGTCGTTATGGACCTTTTTTTTTATTCTACAGTAGCCGAAGGAACTTCGTTCCTACCTGGTGTCCCACGACACCATTCAGTTTTTTAAATATTATACTTATCTTTGTAACTGCATGATAGCACACAATCTTGTTGCAAAATTATTACATATTACTATGAAATACACTAGTATACCCGATACGTTAGTGAATGATTTTATCAAAGTTAATACTTTAAGGCCGGCCGGCATAATTAATTTAATGTTACTGTACTGGCCACATTTATCGTGATCGGAGAAAAAAATGTTAATAAAAAAGTAAATTTTTAAATTAAGAACTTCATTATTCAAAATTCTAATCTACCATTGATGAGACATGATCACGTTCCAGAATCTGCAACTCCAAACAACGGAACGCCGATCTAATCGAATTTAGATCTCAAGTAGCGTTGCAATTGAAATCTGTTGACGATGTTTGAGCAGCTGAGACGACGACTAATGGTATTATTCGCGTGATAGCTTACAGGAGAAACGTTTAACTCCTCCGTCGACGGACTTCCAAACGGATTCGTGACAAGTATTAATAACTGCTTTTTGTTATCGGTGCCCGCCATTGGCTATAATCGTTTGGTACCTTTGCCTATTGTTAGTGGAAGAATATCTGATCTCGGTTACGCTAACGATTTAGCTATTTATTACTTCACTCATCCCGATTAGGGTACTTTTTAAATGAATTATTATATTATTTAGTTAAGACATCGTACTATGTTAAATATTTATTGAAATTAAAGAAATTTTATCAAATTATGATAAAAAAATACCAATTATTTCTATTATAGCAGTGGTAGCCGAGTAGTCGAACGCACGCCTTGCAATCGAAGTGTGCAGGTTCAAACCCCGGCTCGCACATCTGGGATTTATGTGCGAATCTCATTTTCATCCGAGATTATCACTTGCTATGAAACAGTGAAGGAAAACATCGTGAGGAAACCTATACGTCTGAGGGAACTTGACTAGTTTTCGATAGATGTGTGAAGTCTGCCAACCCGCACCGGGCCAGCGTGGTAGACAATGGCCCGAGTTCCTCTCGCATTGAGGGGAGGCCCGTGCCCAGCAGTGTGACGTTAACAGGTCTGTAGTAGATAGATATAATTATCTCTATGAAATCCTAACCACCTAGTTATCACTAGCCAGTATTATCTCGTATCGATAATACTGGCTGCTTACATGGGTTAGTTCTAGAGTCAAATCAGGCATAAAAGAAAAATAAAAAACCTATCAATCACACATGTACTAACATAAATCAATCATTATTATTCGCCACATACGAATATGAACGGACTCGATGGCTACACAAAAAGTATATTCTAGAAATCGGTTTACGTAAAAATCGATACGTCGACGTAATCCGTGGCGTGTTTCACTTATAAACCAGCGCTGTAAGGAAAGGTCTGTACTCATTACGCCATGCATGTACAAGGGCGAGTGAAATAATTTGACTTTTATTGAAAATGTACTCTACATCTATATAGATAAAGATACAATTTATGTGGTAAAAGCAACGCGACCACGCGCCATTGATGACAGTTCGTTGAAAACTGTGCTTTTTTCCGAGTACAGATAGTTTTGGCATAGGAAAAAAAAATCGCGCGCTTTTACACGCGGCTGTTTCGTGGAGGGCTCTATCCGCCATGTTGTTTTTGTTTTCAAGTTAAAACCCTTCGTGTTTGCCGTATGCAAATCGTGCGATATTTTCTCGAATGAACGGGTACGCTGGTAATGGCGATATAATTTTTACTTAGGTATTTCAACCAAAAGTAAATAGGCACTCAGCGTTAGTTTAGTACTTAATTACTTTTTTTGGGCTCAAGTTTTAAGTATTATATTTTACCGCCATAAACGGAACTATTACATGTCATGATTATGATTAGCGAGTACTTGCCAACTTCATGATCGCAACTGAAGTCGTTTTATATCTGTAATATTAAATTTGTAGCACCCAAGCACGGAACTTGGTAGTTAGTATTCAGTTCAAGCAACACCTCCTACAGTAGCCTAGCTAAGATGGCGGCAGACGGTCGCCATATTTATTTATGAATTGAATTCTCCATGGACGATCTCGGTCTAATGTAAAAACCGCCGAGCTTGTCGGTTTTCTGCAACGTCACGAAACAAAATGGCGGGAACGGGATTGGCGGGAATTAATGCTTACGTGTGCAGATTCGGGAATATTGTTTTCGATTTTCATAACGGGTGTAATTTGTTAGTGTGTGTAAGCTTTTGTCAACCTTTCGATTCTATTTAATACTTTCGTAAAAATAATCAGTTTTTTTTTTTTTTTCAAAAATCGAATAAAAGCATTAAGTTGTTATGTTTTTGGGAATCAATTTATTATTTTTACAACTTTATCGTATTTTGCGTGGTTTTGCATGCAATGTTATTTTTATTAAATTAGCTTTAACCCTTTTTTGTTTCCTTATTCGAATATAATTTAGTGCTAACAAACTGTTACACAACACTAAAAATCAAAACGGATAAGTGTAATAATACTATTTTATTTATTCGATGGAAGCTTTTATTGAACTAAAAGTCGTTAAGTATAAATTAGCTGAAAATAATTTCCAGGTAAACCTAATTGTAAAGGTCAAGAAAATATGTGATAAAAGCAACTTCATAACCACATGACCGGCAATATTTACGCAGGCATTTCAAGTCGCGCCTTATTATGTTCCGTATTTGGGCGCCGAGATAAATTAACGGCCGCCCCGCCCTCGACTCGGGCTTAATGAAAATATATTGGGACAACGCCTGTTAATATAAACTGTGGAAAATATTTGAATACAGAAGACAAAACAAGTGTTTAGAAGTCACCATGTGGAAGTTTGTTGAGGACAAAATTTTGCGAGTATTTGATTGAACTTGCTCAGTTATTCACATGCACATCATCTAGATACACAAGGAAGGCATAATAGCGTAATTATTAACAACCGATAGAATTAATCTTAGGAAATCACACGTTAGAACCAACTGTCTGATCTATTTAACGAGAACGGATGAGGAATGGCAGTAAATTATGTATGTCAGCTGTTGGTTGACGGCAGTCCGTTAATTATTTTGTTATTTGTAGAAGAGGATGAAAGGTGACCTTCCAAGGCCATATTTAATATGATTTGATTGTTTATCCAGTATCGCAGCGAATGTAACGACTGCAAAAAGAAACGAAATAATGCGTCGTGATGTATTGTAACTAGGGGTGAAAAATATCTAAATATAAACTACTCAATCACACCTGCTTAGACATAGCACCTACGCCTCTTCATAATAACCAACCGCAGTGGAGCTCAAATCTGGCCTGAAACTCTGAAATAAACCCACACACACGTATAATGGACAAAATGGTAGTGAAGCGGAGTCTTCAATGACGTGGAAAATACATCACGAACGGAACATTGCTTAAATGATTTTTCTGCTTCAGGAGACAGACTTAAAGTTGACGTTGCTGAGTGAAAAGGTTTGATCATTGAAAAAACCTGATAGTGAAGCGTTATAAGTTATTAAATATGCTTATCTAAGCCACTGTTACGTAGATACTATTATTCGTCGAATAGGTTTTGGTCGTAATTAGAAAATCTATGTTGATTTTGTATCTTACTCTCCTATGTAATAGGACAGGGTGTGAGCGAGTCGGTGTGGCACATCCCGTAACACAGGTCTTGTCTTAGAACATAAGCTAGCCGTCGTGGTACTCAAAGGTTTTACCAAGATACGTAGAGTGAACAACAATAAACTCTATAACAATAATGTAAAGTTCATTTGTGGCTGGCACATCATTTGTGGGTGAATCGATATGGTCTGACGTTAACAAACGAAGGCAATCACTGATGGCATGTCAACAGCTGCAAAGTTGCCAATTTTGCCGTCGCTTAAGCTAACTTAATTTGCTGTCGCTGCATTATTCCATCCATTATCGCCATTTTACCCATAAATGTCCTGAACAAATATAATTTTTGGAAACACATTCCAGCTTCCTTTACTTGATATAACTAACAAAAATTTCATTAACATTTTGGCGCGAATAAACTTAGAAATTCTTCACTTTGACTGTGGAAAAAAATGGCTCGGATTACAAGTAGGTAAGAAGCTCAGATTACATCAGAATGTCATGATAACCAATTTATATGTGCCCAGAATGAAGATATTACAGTGAACGATAGTGTGGGTGAATTTATAAATAGTAAGGTTTAAAAAATATAACTTACAGTCATTTGTTATTATAACCACACCAGTGAGCCTCGCGTATCCAATGAACCGAATGTTAGATTTAGCGTGTGGTTATATGCAAATTCCCCTCTATTAATTTATACACTCGCAGCCTGCTGCCACATTACTATTATACGATGGATTCAATACGAGCACAAGGATGTATTTGCCCATGATTTGCCCGTTATTAAAACCCATCGCAGGCGAATTTACACATAGTAATTTTACAAAGTGGACATCTCGCCCGCGGCGTAAAAATGCATCATCGTGACTTTATTCACTTCATGGAAAATCTAACCTACTACACTTGATACCTTGAATACCTACTTAGTGAGTTTAACATTCGTGGTTATTGTAAACACAACCAAGCTTGAAAAACTAATACTTAGGTAATAGTTCCTGGATTCATTTGTGTAGATTAACAAAAGCAAATCTAAACAGTGCAGACTTTTCAACGGTATGACACTTTCATACACAACGAAAACATAGAAGAGAAATGAGCCAGATAAATGGAAAGATTACATCGTATAACGAAATAGCCTACCCTAGATACCTAGATGTAAAGAGAAAGAAACAGCTTCATATGCTCCATAGTACTACAAAGGTTTTAATTGAACAAAAAGTATTTAAAACAAATGGCCAGTATTAAACATTGATAAATTGACCAACTTTGAAAAATACCATTCGTAATATAGTTTTGTACTATTCGCAAGTTTGATCTAATAGATGCGATAGTTCCAATTAAATCAATCTCGTTATTGAACTGGCGCTGCAAACAATGTCACCCTCTGGTATGTTATCAAGAAACACATAGGCGCCCTGCGGTTGTGACGCATAACAACCACTCCCAATGATATTTTAGTAATTTACCCATACATTATTTTAACTATTATTCATAATTAATAATTTAGTTAATTATCATATAATTTTTGGCGTTGTAAACAATAATTTAAGTTTATTAGTTGGTAATCTGACTTCTAATTAATTTTGTAAAAAAGGCGGGTGGGGCGCCAATATGGCGGCAGTTTGAGTTGGAAAAGTTGGTAAAAAGTACGCTGTCGGAATAAAAGTATTTATAATTTATTGAAAATATTAATTATTGAACCGTCTTATACCTACCACAAGACCCACAAGTGTTCACATCTCAGAAGTGGGATCGTGTTCAAAATGTCTGGACCATACGTAAACGGCTTGGGACAACGTAAACGGAAAAATTGCGATTCAAGTTCGTCTGATGATGAAAATAGTGAGTTTTTTTTCTCTAACGACATGCGTAGGAAAAACGTTCAGAAAAAACGGCACGTTGCACCCAGTGACGCTGAAGTAATTCCAAAGTTCAGACCAGAAGATACTAACAATAACATTATCGGGTGGCTTCATAAAATAGACCAGCTAGGCGATATCTACGGATGGGATCAAACCGACCGAACGTTTATTATGCAATTACGGCTGCGAGGCTCTGCCCGAGAATGGTATGATGACCTTGATAATTATAATCTCACTTGGAGCGAATGGAAGGAAATGCTGATGGTTGCATTCCCGCGATCAACTGACTACGTGGACAAGTTGGAACGCATGTTGGCTAGAAAGAAAGAAGATAAAGAAACTATGACGAAATATTACCACGAAAAACTATCCTTACTAAAGAAATGCAGTATCATCGGCGAGGATGCAATTTCTTGTATAATACGAGGGTTGCCTCACGAATTGAGAGCTAACGCTAAAGCTTATAGTTGCGACACTCCTGAACAACTATACTACGGCTACTTATCATCACTAGAGAATTTTCAACGGGTAGATTCAAATACAGCGCGGCAATCTACATGGAGAAGAGGTACCAGCATTAACAAACCGGTGTCGACGTTGACTCATCAGCTACAGCCGAAGATATGCTACGTGTGTCGTCGGGCGGGTCATGAGGCTCGAGACTGCAGGCAGCAGCAGCGTTGCGAGAACTGCCGGCGCAGTGGACATACAACAGCAGCATGCTGGTTTGGCGCCGGGAGCGCTGGGACTCCGCGACAGCAACCACAAAAGGTTAGTCGAGTAATGCACATTACCTACGATATTTATGCTGATATCTATAAAAGAACAGTAATGATAAATGGGCACCAGCTCAGAGCATTTATAGACACAGGTAGTAAAATGAATATTCTTTGTATGTCACAAGCCGAAAGATTGCAAATTATAATCGAGCCTAGTACTACTGTAATGCAAGGTTTTGGAGGAGCCTGTGTAAATTCACTCGGTTCAAGTTACTTAAGCGTCTTAATAGATAATACAATATTGTACGGAGTAGTTGAACTAGCTAATTATATAACAGCGGATATTGATTTATTAATTGGTCAAACTATGATTAATAGTAATAATGTGAGTCTAGTAACATCAGCTTCTTCTGTACGTTTTGTTCAAAGTGAAGTGGTACAAGACTTATTTGCAAATATGAAATTAGACTCAACTGATTTTCTTGTAAAGTTCCCGGTTTATTTAAAGAACAGTGTTAACATACCTAAACAAAGTCAGCTATATGTAGAAGTATATGTCAATTGTAACAAAACTAACGAAAAGGAGCACACATTTCTAACTAATACGGTTTGGGTACAGTTAGGTATCATTACGTACTTTATACCCTCTGCTATTATTAAATCTTGTCATTCTCATTTAAAAGTTGTCAATTTAGGTGATACTGATATAGTATGGGAAGCACATAAGCTTGTAGCTAGGGCTGAGATGGCAACAATACCAACGTGCACTGGCGAGTATACAACCCTAGCTATAGATAATTCAAATACAGATAGTTTATGTATTAACTTATCCGATATAGAGACTGGACTTCTTAGTGATTACGAAAATAAACAATTGCTAATACTTTTAAATAAGTATACAAACTCATTCGCTAGAACTACTAATGATTTGGGTTGTACCGATCTCATAAAAATGCATATTCGCACAATAAATAACCAGCCGATCTTTTGCAAACCGTATAGATTGTCATACAAAGAAAATGAAATCGTGAACGACAAAATCAAGGATTTGCTAGAAGCAGGTATTATTAGGGAGTCCATGTCTGAGTATGCTAGCCCTATAGTTCTAGTAAAGAAAAAGACAGGGGACTATAGGCTTTGTGTAGATTATAGGGCATTGAATGCTAATACTATAAAGGATAGATATCCTTTGCCACATATAGAAGATCAGGTCAATAAGCTGTCAGGGCAATTCTTTTTTACAACCCTTGACCTTGCCCAAGGTTATTACCAAGTAGGTATTCACGAAGACTCAATAACTAAGACTGCATTTGTAACTCCATCCGGCCAATTTGAATTTTTGAAAATGCCCTTTGGCCTCGCAAATGCCCCGGCTGTATTTTCTCGTTTAATACAGATGACACTAGGTAGGGTTGATCAAAACATTGCTCTGTATCTTGATGACGTCATGTTGCCTACAAAAACAGTTGAAGAAGGTTTAGTACTACTAGAAAAAGTTTTACAACTATTAACACAGGCAAATTTAAAATTAAATCTTGGTAAATGTTCTTTTCTTAAGCGTACCGCCACTTACCTAGGCCACGAAATATCAGCTGGTACAATACAACCAGGCCAGGCTAAAATAAAATGTGTGGCAGAATATAACCGGCCGCGCAATGTACATGAGATTAGACAGTTTATCGGATTAACGTCGTATTTCAGGAAGTTTGTTCACAATTTTGCACAAATTGCCCGTCCTCTGACCCTACTTACTAAAAAAGATGTAAAATGGCATTGGGGCGCAGACCAAGAAAATTCGTTTCAAACCCTTAAGCAGCGTTTGATTGAGAGACCGGTATTAGGCATTTACAACTGTAACGCAAAAACTGAGTTACATTGTGATGCCAGTAAAATTGGCTTAGGCGGGATTTTAATGCAATACCAAACGGACGGTAATTTGAAGCCTATAGCTTATTTTAGTAGGGTGACAAGTAAAGAAGAGAAGCACTATCATAGTTATGAACTTGAAACACTTGCCGTTGTTGAATCTCTTAAGCGCTTCAGAATTTATCTTACGGGCATCAAAGTTAAAGTAGTAACAGATTGCTCAGCACTTAGAACTACCCTAGTGAAACGTGATTTAATTCCGAGAATAGCTCGCTGGTGGCTAACAATACAAGAATTTGACCTTGAGATTGAGTATAGGCCAGGCGAACGTATGAAGCACGTAGACGCGCTTAGTAGAAACCCTGTAACTAACACAATACTCATGATCGATAGTTCAGATTGGTTAATAACTCTTCAGTTACAGGATGATAATATTCAAAACATTATTTCTAGACTTCGTGACAACCCTGATCCTAACTTAGTTGCAAACTACACTATTAAGGATAACATACTTTTTAGGAAAACAGGTGCAGGTGAGCGTTTTGTCATTCCAAAATTAGCAAAATACGGTCTACTACAAAAACTTCACGATCAAATAGGTCATCCCGGGTTCGAAAAATGTGAACGATCTATAAAGGCTCAGTTCTGGTTTGAAGGAATGACGAGATTCATAAGAAAATATGTAAACAGTTGTCTTCAATGTGCATTTAATAAAGGCAATTATGGTAGGTTAGAGGGTGAACTACATCCAATTACCAAGCCAGCCATACCTATGCATACGTTGCACGCTGATCATTTGGGCCCTTTTGCTAAAACCCGTAAAGGGAATACTTATGTTCTGGTAGTGATAGACGCTTTTACCAAATTCGTGTTCGCCCGACCTGCTAAAAATTGTAGTTCACTTGAGACTATTCGATTGCTAAAAGAAATAATAATTCAGTTTGGTTATCCAGTAAGAATAATAACAGACAGGGGGAAAGCTTTTACGAGTAGGTATTTTAAACAATTTGCCGAAGAAACCCAATTTAAACATATTTTAAACGCAATAGCTAGCCCTCGTTCTAATGGTCAAGTTGAACGTGTTAATCGTACTCTGCTAAACGGCCTCAATACTATGTCCGAAAGCGAATGCACATGGAACATTAAGCTGGATGACGTAGTGTGGGGAATCAACAACACACCTAACGCAACAACTGGCTTCTCACCTTTTAATCTTATGTTTGGCCACAAAAACTCTCGTTATCCGTCATTCCCTTCAGACGCGGCCACAACCTCTGGAGATCAATTGAATGAACTACAGGCTAATAGGGAAACTGCAAAGCTTCGCATTGATAAAAATATGAGCACCATGAAAAAACAATTCGATAAAAAACATAAACAGTGTATTAAGTATACCGTAGGTCAATTAGTTCTTTGGAAAGGAGGTGTAGCTAGAGATGCCGTGACTGGTGTTACTAAAAAACTTAACGGGTTATACTCAGGTCCCTACAAAGTATGCAAAGCGGAGAGCTCGTTAGACAGATACACTATCTCAAGTATAAAGGGTATGAAGGGCTATAGGAAGTTTAGCGCAGTGGTTCGCGGAGAGGCCCTCCGACCTTACAAACCGACTTTATCTGAGGATGATAGTTCAGGTAGTGATCGAGAAGTAGATAGAGACGATTTAATTGATCTTCTTGAAAGCTAGTTGTTACAAATGTGTGGCTCTTTATTTCTGCATCACTGTTTTTATGTACGTAATTGAAGTATAAAGTTTTTGTGATTTACTATTAATAAAACTGGACTAACTATTTCAAATATCATAATTTATCAACTTTTATTTATTTATATAATATTGGATCTCGTAAATGAATATGTACACATTGATTCACACCAATGATGCTCCTTGGGTGTGTTGAGTTGAGTTGAGTACTCCTTCAATTATTGGAGACCACAGCTCGCACCTATAACTAATTATTTTCTTTAAATTAAACTAATCATTATATAACTACTTAAACTGAAATAAAATAGATAGAATAAGTAAAAACCTATAATAGACTTACCTAATCATACACATAACAACAATTCTAATCAAACCGACTAATCAAGTCTGTCTGAATAAGGACGGCTGTGTGATCAAGTCTGTATAACTAAGGACGGCTGTGTGACCAAGTCTGTATAAATAAGGACGGCTGTGTGATCAACTCTGTGTAAACAAGGACGGCTTAGTGATCAAGTCTTTGTAGGTAAATAAGGACGGCTGTGTGATGAAGTCTTCAGTTGGGGAGACAGCTGTGTGATCAAGTCTTTAGTTTGGGAGACAGCTGTGTGATCAAGTCTTTAGTTTGGGAGACAGCTGTGTGATCAAGTCTTTATTTGGAGAGACGGCTGTGTGATCAAGTCTATTTGTAATAACCACTGTGTGATTTGGCTTTATATCATCGAAATCACATTCGAGAGTTCACATTTTAAAACAATAAGTTACTGCTGTACAATTGTTTCAGGACTACGGGCTGGGCGGTGGAGAACATAATACAGGCCACGGGACGCGGCCTATACAGGATGGCCGAATGTTATCAAGAAACACATAGGCGCCCTGCGGTTGTGACGCATAACAACCACTCCCAATGATATTTTAGTAATTTACCCATACATTATTTTAACTATTATTCATAATTAATAATTTAGTTAATTATCATATAATTTTTGGCGTTGTAAACAATAATTTAAGTTTATTAGTTGGTAATCTGACTTCTAATTAATTTTGTAAAAAAGGCGGGTGGGGCGCCAATATGGCGGCAGTTTGAGTTGGAAAAGTTGGTAAAAAGTACGCTGTCGGAATAAAAGTATTTATAATTTATTGAAAATATTAATTATTGAACCGTCTTATACCTACCACAAGACCCACAAGTGTTCACAGGTATAATCACCGGGCTGCGAGAGACGCTCTTGTTTTATGGTCTGCAGTAATAAAGTTACTGACAGAATACAAATGCGTCCATGTACGCTAAGATACTGATGTGGAGGGAATCGATTTTATATTGGTATGTTAATTTTTTTATGGAATTTCTGAATAATAAGTACAGCTAAGTATACATATCAAACGTCTTTTGTAACACACAAAGGGATTACTATCAAAACCGATAATCGTGACATTAAATTGCCGAGTCGAATCATGACGTCATCTTCAATGTCAGATCGAACGATATTTGAAACATATTGATAATCTATGGTAGGCTTCGACATCACAAATGACATCGATTTTGCGGGTAAACGCCCTGGAGAATCGATTCAATATTAATGCAACCTTATTGTTGACTAATGTCTACCAGCGACTTCGTCCGCACAGACTTTAATTATTCAATGTGGTTTTTATTATAGCCTATATGTTATTCTGATATATGAACAATAATACCTACTGTAAAGTTACAGCCAAATCCGTTCATTAGTTTTTACGTGAAAGAGTAACAAACATCCGTCCATCCATCCTCGTATGTATAATATTAATAGGATAACAAGTTTTGTATACTGTATAAAATATAATTAGGTATGTTGTTACTGACATGTTTTTTACATATCTATATTTACTGTCTATGGGTTCTACGTAATGGGTGACATTTTCATATCTGTGGACTGAAGTGTATACTCGCGAACCTCCAGTTACATTGTCAGGCTCATTTCTAAGCAGATCGTTAATAGTGCTAGTATAATACCATTAATTACTCCCGAGATCCTACTTAACGTCTAGTATATCTAGATAACTCTAACCTATTATTAGAAGACAATTATAATTTAAATAAAAAGGTTGCAAGTCTACGAACGCAAAGCACTTCGGATACAGACTTAACGTCTATCAAACGCTACATGAACTATTCACTTGCACTACTAATTCAACAATAAATACATTGTCAGTACCAGGAGCACATAGAACACAAGCAATCAAGGATACACAGCATGAGTTAGTGCCCTCAGCGCGGGCTCGGAGACACTTTACATATAAATTGTATCGCTGACATTACCGTGCGTGGCTGTGACATCAAATTGTAGTGTTACATGCCATATCGCGGTGTAATGGGGACGTTAATGTTTGTATCATAAGTGATTACGCTTGAGAAATGCGTAATTTCCTTTTCGATTAACGTTTTTGTTCCGAGAAGCCAAGGGTATTTAAATACAACTCTCCACCTTCTTGTACTGAATCTACACAAGATTCATGACAAAATTGGTTATCATTGAGTTAATGCCTCGATTCGAAAGTCGAATAATGCCGGGATGACAGACATAAAGCAAGTAGTTACTTACGGAAATAGTTTTTCATATATAGGTACACAGTATAGAAAAGCAGTGGTAGCCGAGTGGTAGAACGCACGCCTTGCAAATCAAAGTGTGCAGGTTCAAACCCCGGCTCACACCTCTGGGATTTATGTGCGAATCTCATTTTCATCCGAGATTATCACTTGCTATGAAACGGTGAAGGAAAACATCGTGAGGAAACCTGCACGTCTGAGGGAACTTGACTAGTTCTCGATAGATGTGTGAAGTCTGCCAACCCGCACCGGGCCAGCGTGGTGGACTATGGCCTGAATCCCCCTCGCATTGAGGAGAGGATCGTGCCCCGCAGTGGGACGTAGTAGCAGTGGGCTGTAGTAGTATAGAATCAATACCACATCAAATATACTGATGTTTTTTTAGTAAATTGCAAAATAAATAAATAGAATGGTAACTTTCTACCAAATTAGCATAGTCACCGCAACCGCAAAGGGAATAAAATTGCATAGGTAGCAAGTATGTGACCTAACAAATAACCAATGAAGTCGGGATCGGCGATATTCCGGCAGAACATCTCATGGGACAAAATCAAATCAGGATCACTAATGCCTATCTAAACCAATTTCATCACGAACAAAATTGCAATTTAAACTTAACATCCGAGGAGGGCATAGCCTCGTGTCGCAACGTGCACATGCCAACGCCCCACTTCACATGCACTCGAGCAGCTTGCGACCTATTTGGTAGCTCAGCATCCATTGCGACCTAAATTCCCGTGTAGATATCTGTCAGTCGCAGCCACAGACGCATCTGTGTCGGGCAAGTCGATTTCTACCTTACACCCCATTGGCAATGTTGAATCTGACCGATCAGAAGGGTTTAATAAACCGCCAATAGGTTATGGCTTTCCAAGACATCACAAGGTAATATATCCTTAAAGGTTTAATTATTAATTTATCAGTAGGGTCATCTCTTGCGAAAACGTAACAAATTGGTCGATGTTTTACAAAATTTATCGACAATTCTATACAATTTTAAAACTTTTCCAGACGGTAATAATTTATTACACAACTTTCCCACTTTGTGCAAAGTTAAAAAATGCTATTTAAAGTCAACAGTACAATAGGTACTGTTGGGAAAACTTCATAGGATATTGCAACAGAGATCTATGATGCCAACAAGCGTCTCTGTACTCGACCGAGATTATATCCAGTACTAATATTTTATCCAATTTCATTTCTTTATGAATTGGACTTATGATAGCTATTCCATAAATAATTGACGTTAGTCAATATACAGCTAATGTTCAGATGTTATAGGAAATATCCAGTTACATTAACTACACAGATCAGATGACTGATGACGTGAGAAGCGAACAACACATAATCCATCTCACATTAATCACTACGCATGTAACCAACGTGTATATAAAATGCCAATATATGCGATACCCTTTAATAGACCTTTTGCTAATTCACCCTAGAACAATCGAAGATAGCTTCGAGGTAGAAAAACTTTGATTAGACCAGCCATTACGGCGTTGCCGGCAGTTTACGCGTCAGGTCTTGCTACCGGGGTTGCTGGATTTATGGCTGCAATACAATTTATTGGAGATGGGGCCTCGGAAGACTTGCACGTCGAGGCGATCGCAATAAATGAACTGCAGAGAGGATATCCCTGTCACTCGGGGCACTGTGAGAAGAATACCATTAATTACAAAATTACTTATTCTCTATTGTATATGCATCTAGGTAATTAAACAACGTGTATGTAAAATTAAGCGTTAACCGCCTAGTGGTTAGACGGGCCCACCTTAAGAACACGAGGTCACCGGTTCGATCTACACGCGCCTCATGGAAGGATTTAGTTTATTTGAAGGAGCTAATGAGACAACTAGTAATAATAAGTGACCTAACATTGCAAGTATTCTTTAAAAAATATCTAAGCTAGACTTGGTTTGGAAACACTAAAAAGTTTAAAAGGAATTTCGATAGGTTTTGAAAACAACACATTTCTACAAAACGACATTCGTCGAGACGACGACAGCGGGACAAGGTATTATCTGTTATTAATGTGGCGAGTTCGGAAACCGCCAAGCGGGGATTACCACTTGAGACATACCTACACTCCAGAGACGACTAAACTGAAGGTAAGGGTTGTAAACTGCAGCAAACATTCAAAAAATAATTATTTCAAAATCTGTACATAAATGTTATAAAACCTTACGATGTGCGATACTGCCAGCTAAACCATATCTACCTAATTAAAATTTACTCGTCGAAGTTTTTAACAGAATTACTAGAGTAAAGTACTTAATAATGAAACAGTTTTAAGCATGTTATTTGAAAAAAAAAAACAAATGTAGGAAAGTGCAAAGAGCACATAGTCCTTGGTGATACCACAAATGTTTTATATTAAGCGGGAATAGCATTGCATCTACACTTTGGGCTACGTCGTGTCAACCCTAAGAAAAAGGTGAGAATCCGCTTATCCTTCTGATTTGAAGTTATCGTACACTCCTGCAATCCTGGTGCAATAATGGTGGCTACCATTAATATTTTACCAAAGCTGGTAAATATACCATAGATCTATCATCTACAAACTATCATATAGAAAGTAGTAATTAAGTATAATCATGTTAGTTGTACTTGTCATCATGTTTGTTGTAATCAGCTAGTTGTACACGTGGTTCAACACTCACGAATGGAGTCACTTTCAAATTTCGGTAATTATATCCTATAAAAAAAAAATACTTCTTTATTACTCTACTTAACTTTTATTAATCATTCTTATAAGAGGGCTTAAAATATAACCAGCTCAAAGCAAATTAACAAATCTATTATTACCCGGATTATAAAAGCTAGAGTAATCAAAGTCAAGCACAAAGTTTGATATTTCTATGAAACTACCTCATGAAAGCGCATAAAATATGGCATCAAAAGCTCACTCTTATCCGGACGACACAAACGTTCGCGCATTTGGGCCCGGATAACTGGCTCAGTACGACGCTTGGCTACGGAAGCGAATAACAAAGGCCTTGTAGAAATACTACATTGAATATCGCAGTGATGCTAGTACACTTATTTGTTTGGTAATCCAAGATGTAGTTACGTACTTCTCAGGTTAACTTACCTAATTCTCTTCAAAAATCACAAAGTGGCATTTTCCAGTACAAAAGTGTTCTAGTTTTTTTTTTTTTCAGAAAACCTGTAATTTTATAAAAAACAAAGCATAAATTGGATGAATCTGTTAGACACACCCAGGTTTACGCGGCTTTGTGCCTGAAAACCCCATTACAACTAGTGCAAATTTAATATTCAAATCTAAAAGGCTGGCTATATTTTTCAAAGCGCTGTCACTGGCAGCGATCACTTGGCGTCTGGTCGCGCGCCAAACCGGTTAACCGGATTACAACGACGCTTTTGTGGTTTCATCCGGGTTCGCATGACAAATATCTGTGTGTGTGTATGTTTATTCAAATTTCCGCATTTATGTTTTGCAGGCGGGTTTTGGGGTGCGGAATTATAAACAGACTGCCGGTACCGACAACCTTCCCGTGATATTTTGTTTTGTTTCTGATTACTTACTTCGGGCCTCGGTACCCTAATTAGGGTTACACTGTTTCACACTTCAATCTTTTTGCTTTTGATGTAGGTAATTATTTGCGGAGTTTTTGGGACTGCCGCCGTTACGATGTTTTTGGAACGTAGTTCCTTATCGCGCGTTGCGAAAAGGGGCTAGACGGAAAAAATTAAGACGAAAAATTGTAACGATACTTTTAACATATATGTGTGTGTGATTTTTATTGTACGACACTTTTACATATGTATGTGTGATTTTTATTGTATATATTTATGTATACAATAAAATTCGATTTCGATTACGATTTTGATGAGTATGTGTGTGTGTATGTATATGTACAATTTTTTTGCTTTTTTTTTATTTCAAAAGGAACTTCGTTCCATCCGGGTATCCCTTTTTTATATAAAAAGTGATCCGTACAACAAATAAGTATCATAATTCACATTATATTGAGTAACATAACGGAGCTACTTTCTTATAAAACTTAACTTATATTCGTCCATGAACCAAAAAGTATCAACAACTGAATTAAATTAATAAAACTCAATTAATTATTCAACAGGTTCAACCCAATCACATTATCTGGACCTATAAAAATGTATAAGACTCTCAACACGATTTTCACCCGGTTCTTATAAATAAACCCGCTGAGTACATCCGTCTTCCTCGGGCCGGCCCCGGATAGAATAGGGTTGCCGTAACATAAATTTAAGTATCAGTTTAAACACCACACATATACTATACAGCCGATGGAAGAATATCAGTAGTATAATATACAGGGGAAAACGTTGGTCATATTAGGCATTTTGTTTCGACATATGTCTAGATATTGTCGATCATGAGAGAATTGCCACCAGGTATTGTGTATATCATGATACCACGACAATGCTGCTATCGCGATAAAAAATTAAGCGTTACAATTCGTGTTGAGGGCGAAGCATAACCATTGACGTCTATTTGAATTTATTTTTCAGATTCGATTGTTCTGCGGAGGATTGCTCATAGTTAGGGCTCATGATTTATAGTTTTCTTAAAATGGAAAAAAAAACAGAATTCTTTGTAGCCAATTCCAATTTTTGCGAAGAACTAAACAACAACTTACAACGTGTCATCGTACAAATTGGGGCACGCTTGCAACACTGCTCCCGAGGCACAGATAAAATGTATTGTCGATACATACTGGTCGCAACGCCGTATCGTAAAGGATTGTATAGCAATACATGTATCTTTGTTTTGGACGGATAGCGATTGGCTCTAGAGGACGGCTTTAGATGGTCTGTAAACATAGTTGTCCTACGGGAGCACTGTCTTTGCTTTGGCACGACAAATAAGGATAATATGAGTTTTATAAATTTGCTCATTTACGCCAAAAACCTGTAGCTTACAGTACATTTGCAGAAATTAACATTTAAATAAGCATTGTGCAGTGCTCGTGATAAAAATACTATAATATGCATATTTAAATGCATACACGTTTAGATCTGAGTTTAATTTAAATAAGTATTATGAAAAATAAACAAACGGGTTTGAAATGGTGATAGGCCCACGCAGTTTCCTTTGATCTCTAGGTACAACCTAGGAAACAAAAAAAACGTGAATAACATTTTTATTGCTTTCCAAATACTTACTTCATTCCCATAATAGCTTTACTAAGTCTTGTTCACAGGACTTGTTAACTAAATTCTTAAGATGAGCGGCAAACAGGAGTTTCAGTATCATCTGATTACAATTCATTACCCAGTTGAAAGACACCACTTATGAATTTGCACATGTACCAAACTTGGCGAGACTTAACGCGACGGTTGGTTATATCTCAAGCTGGAAAGTATTTAAGTTAGGGAAAAACGGCGAAGAAAATACCCGTTTTTCGTATCTTTTTCATTTTTTTTAATTAATGATCGTCTTCCTGGTTTGGCTACTTACTAATATTTACACGAATCGAATAGTTAGAAGTCTCCCCTACAAAACTCAACTAGTGGGACAAACCTGATTGCTGGCAAATAACGCTTAGATAGTTTGGTATCCAGAAAAGGGTGATCTTCGGAACCACTCATCCGTTACCGCTGATGGCGATACTATGCTTGCGAAAGGCTATGGTTTTCAATCTTGACTAACATTAACGATATACGGTGTCATAGAGATTAATCCATTTCCTTCACCTTCACCACGCAATAGTTCTTTATAATGTGTATACATTGTTTTTTTTTTATTTTGTTATTAATGACTTGATGGTAGCAGAATGAATACTTGGGGGTGCAGCCATTTCTCATTTATTGTCATTTCATTAATTTTGTAAAAGAATACAGAAAGTGAAGGCGTCTTATAATGAATTCCAAATCTGCGGACATATTATGGCTTTGGCCGGGCAAAATACAAGAGCTGTAAGTTGGAAGGTATGTCGTCGCTGTCGCCTGGAACTTGTGCTGTTAACCAGGTCTGGTGACGCATACTTATGAATTTAATAAGACTCCAGGAACAAATTACGGCTGGAACGGGTAAAGTACGGCCGATAGCGAGACGTTGGGAAGTTTATTAAGTGTGCCGTGCGCCGAGCCTAATCTGATTACACGGTGTTTTCGTGTCCTATTACATGTTGAGGAGCTATGTCAGGTGGGGTATAATTTCGTAAGAGGATATTGGACGTCGATAAATCAGGTATATGTCTGAGAACAAACGAAGGAGCTTATGAACCAACAAACAAAAGAAAAATAATCGGTCAAATTGAGAACTGCCACTTTTTATCAAGTCAGTTAAAATTGAAGTTGATCTTGAAAAATGTACCTATTATATTTCCTGTGAAGCATGACGAATTTCAAGTTTTATTGACATCCCGAGTCACTGAAGATTTAAAATATTCATTTGTTTTGATGTCGTAAAAAACCGACTTCAAAAACCTAGGTGCACTAAAAAGCTACAAATAACCTTACAATTCATTACATTTGGAGTAGGTGCCAATCAACGTCGGACTAGGCAAATACACACATGAATTGGCACCGACTCCAAATGTAATGAATTGTAAGGTTATTTGTAGCTTTTTAGTGCACCTAGGTTTTTGAAGTCGGTTTTTGTTTTTTGTTAAAAATATTTTTTTTTCACGATTTTTAGTGTCAATAATCGTTGAAAATTTGCAAATATTATCACCTTATAACAGCCCTAAAAAAGTAAAAATTTACAGCCAAAAAAAAAATCACCCCCCCTCACCCCCCCTTTCCACCCCTTTGGGGGTGGGTTTCGATCTTTGTTAACAATCCGTATTAAACAAAAAAAAGATTTTTCGAAATCGGTTCACTAACGCCGGAGATATGCTGTATTCCGGATTGGACCCCCATTTCATCCCCTACATATTTTTTCTTTCAAAATTCCTGAAAGACGTGTTTTTTTATTTTGTATGTTAAATATATATACAAAGTTTCAAGTCGTTCAAAAAATATTTTTGAAATTATGTGACCTTCAACCCCCCATTTCACCCCCAAGGGGTTCGATTTCTGATAATATTTTGGAAATGGGACCAACCTTGAAGAATTCCCTAGCAAACCTAAAAAAAATTTTCGAAATCGGTCGACAGACGCCGGAGATATGCGGTAACATACATAAAAAAAAAAAAAAATAAAAAAAAAAAACATACGGGTCGAATTGAGAACCTCCTCCTTTTTGAAGTCGGTTAATAAAAGGAAGACAGCTGAAGTGGATTCATTCGAGAATATTTGGTTTATGTACGAGGCAAGGTATAGTTTTCGACACGAGCTATACATACACCTTATAACATACCATGCATAGAGCATTTCCTAAAATGCACGATCATCCGCTCTTGCTACAAGCCTGGTTAAACACCGCACAGTATTACTAAAGGTGCACCTAAAATAAGAAATTAAGTAATTAAGAACTTCATAGCACCCAGGTAAGTGCTCTCAAGCGTAAAACAGATGGTGCTAAGATAAATATCCAGAGTTAGGTGCGTCGTTTAAATATTAATTACTTTTAAACATGGATGAATTTAAGATAAAGTATAGTATAATGGATTATGCGATTATTCGTTGTTCTTGTTGGAAGGTGCAAAAGAAAACTGCAGTATTTTTATAATATTTCTAAATTTTCAGATGTTTTTAAATTGAAATCTTTGGCGATTCGATATTAAACTCTTGTATTTCTCATGTATGTATGCGCCCAGAAGCCTGATTCTTCTATCTAGCTAGATCTTGTTTGAATGTTTTATTTTTTGGGATCCCACCACTGTTACCCCTGTAAGCCACGATCGGCAGCGGTATCCATTGAATACACTTATCTTGGAACTGCACGAATTTATTAGTTTGGATGTTGTGATTCAAAATTCAAATACAAATTAATTCGCGTTGTGTTCCATCATCATTTTGTAGACTCCATGACCAAAAAAACCATTCCTTTGATTAGAACCGGGCAACCTGCTAACTTGTTTATTCATGCACATATATTTTAAAAAAACTGCTTACCATAAAAAAAGCTTAAGTGTTACAATGGCTATACGGAAAATGGGTTTATAAGCGGCTATCGGGTCCCGCCAGATGTGACAATCCGATTTAGCTCTACGGTAGAGCAAGCAAGTAGAGTCGAGTTATCATGAAAGCCTAGTCCAATTGTTAATTTGTATCTGCTAAAAACAAATCCGAGGAGAAATAAAACATTCAGACAAGTCAATAGAAGAAATTATGACTCCTCGGTATAGGTACTCGTAGCTTTGAAATGACAATCGATCCTTTCATGTCAAGATAAGTTATGAAACAAAATAAGGGGTATCATTGGAGCCGGACCCATACCCTTACACTTCGACGTTTCACATTACTTCTGGATAGTAACATTTTTTGTCGATAAAACATTTATTTATGAGAATTGTTTGATTAGTTCTATACCAATCACTCATATCAACATATTAGTATCCCATTGACGAACACGGACTTCATTAATTAACAACAGATTAATTAAGGCTTCAAAACCAGCCAATTACACACATTATCGAGAAATAATAGTTATTATTTAACTATTTTAGATAATTTAATTTCCTTTTTGTTATATTTTTTGTTACAAAATGGGATTTTGTTACAACACAAATAAGTATGCTTAATTGCTTGTAAAATTGTAAGAATTGCATTGTATCGAAACAGTATGTAACTTTTAGAAAACAAGGGTTAAATACATAGTTACCAAACTGTTTAATATGGGGCGGCGGCGTTGCAAATCACGTCACGCGATTGTCCCGTCACTTTGCTTGCAGTAAAGCCTTCTATACTTTGTTCCTGATCGATAATGAACCCCAACAACCCTTTGTCGACAGACATGCACAAACTACGAACCGATGACCCGACGCTAATAAATTAGTATCTACAACACGCACGCCACCAACAGCAGCGTGCTCAACAGAGCAAAATACACTTCGAAACTAACAATATAAGTCCGATTTCAGATTGGATGTGCCGGACAAATAAATGCCTTGAATTGGATGCATGGAAATCGCATTGTCCAAATGACATTGAGTGCGAGCACCTATTAGGTGATAGCACCTATATTTACAAGTCAAATGTATAGTGTGAATAGTGTGATTGGATAATACATCAACGTGCAGCAGACCTCTACATAAAATGGGATCCTATTTATAAGCTTATATCTTGAAGACAGAATTTGCATATTCGTTCAACCTTCGATCAATAAATTGTTTATTGAAGTCTTCAATTTCTGTATAGTATGCAGTTACTGAACACATAAACAAAGTTAACGAACTTACCTTGATCAATCTATCTTTGAGAAACTCCCAAGACTTATTTTATGGACAGCACGGGTAGCATGTGCTAGGATTAGACTACGGAATAGGTGCATTTCGTCTCTTTCTCTCCTATGAAATAAGACAGTGAGCGCGCGACTCAATGCGACACAATCACACAGGTCTAGTCTTGCCGTGAGTGGTAGTTTGCGAAACTAGAATCACAATATAAAGTACTGTACAAACATTGTTAACAGGGACCTACAATCACATAGCACGTTTGTTAACTGCGGTTAACCAGCTGTGCTGTACGGCATGCGCAGTATTGCAATAAGATTATAACAACCGGTTGCCGAACCGAAACTGGATTCCTTGGAGCTGAGTGCATTTGAGAATAAATCTCCGGGCCCAATTTGCACGACCAATTGTGCCCATACCAATACGAACTTTATTAACGAAATGTAATCAATGAGGCGTATGAATTAAAACGCGTGGTCGCGTAGCTGGTACCACAACAAATCAAACTTTATGTATATTGAGACAAAGATCGCTTTAGTGTTGGCAAACATGATGAATCGCGTGTCTGTCTTGACCCCCCAATGCGCCTGGGGCTTAAATACTGACACCAAAATATGAACAAAAGAAGAAGAATTAAAGCACCCACCAATTAAAATTAAATGTTAAAACAAATCCACGAACCGAAGAACACGATAAGGATCTAGGTACAACCTTGTTTCATCCAATCATAAAATAAAAGTTATTTGAACTTCAGCAAAACAAAAAACAAAGAAAACAATGAAATAAAAAGTTTACTGAGCAGCGAAATAAAAGTACAAAAGGACGGTTCGGGACACAGAAACAGGCCGCAATAATTTCGGAGACTCCTTATTGCGAAGCATAACGTTAACTTAGCGCCGGATAATGCAAATTGGACTTTGATAACTAAGAAATACGCCTTAGATTACAATTAAAACAATTGTAAATTTGTCGGGGAGCAAAAAGCGAGGCAAGTAAATGGAGGGCCCTTCGGAATAAATGATGAAAGACGGCCGTGGACAGCGCTCAGCGTCCAAACTAAATTACTTTACACAATTAGCTTTTGGAAAATGTTCCCCTTGAGAATTAAGCAGTAATATCTAAGGTTTAAACATTCCGCCTAAACCCCTTGAAACAATTGTAATTTTTTTTTTTACATTGATTTAACTGTTGTTAAGTCAACAAAATATAAAAACGTACATGTAATTACTTTGCCGTAAGCCTTATTAATGTTTCCAGCTTGTAAGTCGCTAAAAATACTTATAATATACGAACGTAAAGCGAATACACTCTTGAGTGGACTAAACTTATGGAAGAGCTACTGTTTAACATAAAAAAGTGTACTTATCTATTAAGGTGTTCATAATAACGCAAAAATACACACAGTTGAAAAAATAAGTTTAGGAACTTATTTTTTCAACAGTGATGTAGGAAGAGATATAATGAAAGAAAAATTAAAACGTATATCCATTGCGGTGTGCACAATAGCGCAAGAGATATAAACTAAAAGAAATCATAACAACGCACAGTTTAGGTACAATATTCTACAACAATGACATACCTAGTGGGAGATAGGATGGATGAAAAATGAAAAGGCATCGGAGAGCCGTAAATTAGATTCAAAAGCTATACACCGCGAGCGTTCGCTGCCGCTTAGACAAAATTGATCTTGTTTTTATTACGATCCGAGATACCGGGGAACCGGATAAGGCGAGAATCCGGGATTTCATTGAGACTTACCGATTCTTTGCTTACAGTCCTTTATGAGTATCTTGAAAAATAAATTAGAATTCTAGGTTGCCTTGGTATGGATTAGTTAGGGGTACCTGTTTAAATACCGCACAATAGTGTTCGTAATAATATCATAGATCATATCTTCCATAAAATCACGATAGGAAAATAATTAATAACTCCAAAAATATTACCAAAATCTAAGTTACGTTATCGTCGTTTGAATTCGATTAATTGTGCAAAGTTTACTTGTAATATCGAAGATAAATGAATTAAGTTGGCTGCGATTACTTTTGGATGGACTTGAAATTAACGATTTTCGACTTACTTATATTTTTCAAGGTAATTTGTGTCGTAAATGCCACGCCACACGCGTAATATTATTAATAACGCTGAAGAATGGACTTTTTGTATGAGTCAATACAGATCGTTTTGGTATTGGCAAGCATTTTGATATGCGGCTTTTAACGCTCTAGTGTGCCTATTATTCGCTTTGATTAAACTTGATAAACACAAGAATTTACGAAAAAAAATTAATGGTAAAAAACATTTTAAAAACAAGCTTTTATTTAATTGCCCTTAGTTTACGTGTTCTCCTCAGCAAGCCCTTTCATTGGATACCCATACTGTGGTAGTGCAGAAAAAATAACTATTCCGACATCTTGGATGATCCGCCATATTGGAATTAGAATGACGTCACATAGCTAAGCATGCATTGTCATCCAAACTAAGCGTGTGTAGGTACCAAATTTCAGCTCAATCGGTTAAAGATAACTGATTTAAAATTCAGTTGCAAGATTCCACCCGGACATACGTTGCAAGTTAATATAAAGCTTGTAAAAAATACTGTCGCGTCGCGGAACGCCTGGCAGATGTGAAACAAAACATAAACGTCGTAGCGGCGAGTGAGCGGAGTCAGCCGGTGGGCGGAGTCTAAGCGGCGGAAAGAACCGAGGAGCCGAGGAGTACGAAGAGTGGCCGCATTTAAAACTATACTTTATGCCTTAAGTAATAAGGTTAATTTCATTTTGTTGTAGCGAAGCGCTCGCCACGCCAAAAATCAGGTTTACCCCTCGCCTATAGATATTTCACATTAAAACAAACTTATTCCATTCAACTAAGTGACATCAAAAAATCTAAATAAGTTTTTTGCCCGATTTCCAAGATATTCCATCGACAGCGTTTCACTTCTTCCACTCCATTAGCGGCACCTCCGGTCTATCAAGCACTCGGGGTCCGTGATAAATGAATTTCGCATCGCATCGGCATCCCGTTCCTTGCGATGCAGCTGCCATTATATACAGGGTGTATCAGAAGTCCGAAATAATAATTGAACCTGTATATCGCTATAAGGAGTGGAGCTATATGGCCCAGACATTAAGTTAAAATTCTTAACTTTATTCTTTCATACAAATCTAGGAAATTCATTTTTTAAACAATTTTCGGTCGGCCCTTCGCAAAACGTGAACCAGCTGTTTATTTAAAGGTCAATGCTCCACACCCATTGTGACAAACCCCGCCTACAGCGGGTACTAGTACTCTTAACACACGAGCCGCGCGGGGGTGGGGTACAGGGGTGAAGCGGCGGCGGCACGCGGCCGGCCGGCGCGCGGCGGCGCGGTGTCTTTGAGCGGCTTTGATTGTGTCGGTCGCCCGTTGCCAACTCGCCCACAGCGGTCTCTTTCGCACTCGCGCCTCTCTTTCGCACTCGTGGGTCATTGTAATTGACAGTAATTTTGATATTCCTAGGTAGGTATGAGAATGACCAAAACATTGGTAATGAAATTACTGTAAAATTTAACCGCCGAGAACCAAGCTTCCTTTAATGAAGGTAATTATGTAATTAGGTAGGTATCGAGACACCTTTTGTAAAACGCATTCATACATTTTATTTTTTGTTGCTAAATAGCAAACATTATTAAATCTTTTGTGGTTTGGTAGGTAGCTTTCTATCAAAATGAACCTGGTAGCTGTTTTATTTTTGATAATGACTACGCTGTTGGCCGTGAGCGGCAGCTTTACCGTAGGGGGTTTGTGCTATTGAAACTTGGGTTAGTGTGTAGGTATCTATCTAGGATCCCAGACGGCCTACCTACCTTACAAACACTATTTAGGTACTAATGAATAAGATGTATGACTTCTTTTTACAACAGGTGTCTAGGTATCTACCTAATTACATAACTACGTTCTTAAGAAGTAGGTTGGTTGGTAAGGTTATTAAAATTGTAAATTAGAAGGTACCTACGTAAGTTTTCATTTAACAGATTTTCTTCACTAACAGTAAAAGTAAGTAGGTATCTGGGTAGCGACTAGCGACCATAACGAAGTTTTTAGTTGGTAGGTAGGTACGTAAGTTTTCGTTTAACAGATTTTCTTCACTAATTGTAATAGTAAGTAGGTATCTGGGTAACCACTTACTTAATTAAAGGACCCAATCGTCCGAGTAAAAACTGCTATAAAGATAATAATAGTAGGTAAGTATTTACCCGTGGCCATGTGTGCAGTGTATCAATCCGTGGGTTTAATTGGAATTTATTCACTTCTCACATATCACAAAGAGCTAGGTAGGTACCTACCCACCTGCACACTTGAGTAAATATTACTTTCACGTTTTTAGAGGACATAAAAGAAATCACAAAACTGTTACCGGTATTCCCTTTAGTCGCACCAATGCACAAAATCATCTCATAGTTTTCCGAGTTTGAAAACACTTCACTATTACGCGGAGAACGAGACATTTTTCGGAACACAAGTAACCGCCTTGACGGATTGCAAGGAACTAAATAAATATTTTGATTTACGTTATTTTTATTAAATAAAAATATCAAAGGACCGCTCCGACATTGCACGAAGGCACAGTGTCTTACCGCGCTGCAACGCTGGGCCAATCACCGCTGATGCAATATGGCCGATGATTTGTCATTGGACGAAAATTGTCCTTCTGTGTGATATCTCCGCCCGCTAATGTTCACTACATTGACATATTCGCGGCCATGATTATTAGAGTAATCAAAGATTAAAGTCTTTCAGATATGCCAGACCAATTCTAATAATTGTCTACATCATTAGGTACCTACTTGTATTCTGAGAATTGTAGTGATTATGATAAAGACAAATAATAATAATAAAATAATTTTTTTTTTCTTTTAATCAACTCTCACTATGTTTCAGTTTAAAAATAAATCTGTTCACGAAAACTAAAACGAAAATGGATTATTTGCTTGTGTAGAAGTTTTACTTTACATCGATTTAAAAGAAGTATGATTTGTTGTCATAGTTAGGTAACTACAGTGACCGATTTTTATTTCTGTATTGAACTATGCTCGTAGGTAAAAACCTTGTGTCATATCTATCACTCCCTCATCATTTTAAAGCGAGTTCATTCGCCTCATCAGCTGATTTTTAGGGTCGCGGTGCGTAAGTTTTGACACCAACTTTGGACACAAATTGCTCAGAAACTAAATTAGTTACGTATATTTTGCTTGAACGTGTTGATTGCTTATCATCTGTCCTATATGGCCCCCAAGTATTATTTCGGACTTCTGATACGATCTGTATATATTATATTAAATTTTCTACTAGTGTGAAGATTACATTCGAAAATTAAACTGGTTTTTCGGACCGATATATTGCATATTTAAAGCGGTCGAGTAAGCAAACAAACTCATCTGTCTTGGGGCCGAAATTTGAGTACAAGGCAATAAAACCCCGGGCTCACAGCGACCGCGACGCCAAGACACGTGCATCAATTGTTTTGCCAATTTCAACCCTGTGGCGTCTAAATTCGCTAGCGTTGAAAAACCTGGGGTTTTCTATAAGTAATGTAGTTCTTTCTGGCATGGAAAAAAAAATCTCTCGAAAATTTAGAAGGGTGGGTTGGCTGTGGTTTCAAATTTGTAAAATTCAATTTGGTCGTAATCTTGAGACTACAACACCTAAGTGATAATAAATTTATGAAGGCAGTACAAGATATTCGATCATTCACATTGGTACATAATGTATTGTGTTCCGATGCCTGTAATAATCTATTGAACCACCACTTCGTTATAAGGCAAACCCCTGACGTTAAAATATTGACTCCAACAAGAGCTTAATAGATTCCAATTTCCCCATGAACATTGTTTGCAAAAGTTCACGAGTGCACTACAAAACGACTCGCTGCCGCTGAAATAAGTGCTACACTCTTTAGCATTCGAATGAAACTCCCAAAGCATTGAGGTAGTTAACCGGCACTTCATAAAGTGTTAAAAAGTTCCGCATTAAAGCTGAAAACTAGCGGAGAGGAGCAAAAAAATATTGAAATACTAAAAAGTCGAGGGCCGAGGCGTTTGTTTCATGAAAATATTGCGATGGACAATATTTTTATGGTCCTTTGTGATAGGACCGTTCATTTAGCTTCATCAAATCGACTCTGTTTCTGTGTTTCTGTAGTTTTAAAAAGTACCATTCATGTTGTAAGGTCAAGTGTAATTCTATCCGCGTACGCGAGCCCCCTCATCGCACCGCGAGGGGTGTCCACGGGGGTGTATCGCGTGTGTTTGTCAGCTGCGAGTGACTCACCCCCGACTGTACATTTATTTGTTTTTATACGATCCACCGTGAAATCTTAGCGGTGCTCTGTACAGCAGTTATGTAAGAAATGAATACGTTAAGACAGTTTTGAGAAAAAGCCAAGATGTATTGTCATGTTAACTATTATAAGTAATTCCAATTTCGGCACTATATTGAGGGGTGAAAGGCTATTTCACTTAAGCGACACTTGGGCGATATTGACTTAAATACATATTTGGAATCAGCGATATTTGCTGCCTCGAATAAGGATGCTCTCATGTAAGGTTAAAAAAATATCGCTTTAGTCAAATAGCCCTTCACCCCTTGATATAATTTAAGAGATGTTTAGAACGCATGATAAATAAATAAATATAAATACATCATCACGCCTGTATTCCCCGAAGGGGTAGGCAGAGGTGCACTGTAGTGCGCCCACACTTCGCCGATGTATTTTGGTCCCAATGTAATAGGGGGCGAGCATATTGCTATTATACCGGGCACATTCCCCCTCAATACGAGGGCGATTTGGGCCATAGTCCACCACGCTGGCCCAGTGCGGGTTGGTGAACTTCACACGCCTTTCTATAGACGTGCAGGTTTCCTCACGATGTTTTCCTTCACCGTTCAGCAAGTGGTAATCATTGTTGAAAATGACATTCGCACATGAAAATTATCTCAGAGGTGCGGGCCTGGGATTTGAACTTGCACCCCTTACGTTCAAGGCGGGAGTTCTTGCCCGCGAGGCTACCACTGCATGAGTAGCTAAATATACACAAAAGACGTAATCCCCGTCGTTGACGCACGGATAGTGCGCGAATTTAATTTCCATAAAAATATATTCTGTTCGAAGAACTACTTCATATACTTATTCGAATACACATGAATAAAATATCAAAACCAAAACGATCGCAGAGATTATTCGAGATATGATTGCGATCATGGATATATCAAAAACATCTGCAACCCACCAAACGGTCTATAAACATCTATGGGCATAAAACTGAGCTCATAAACCATAAATCACAATGGCCGCGGGCAATATAAAGAAGGTTGCCGTACGTGAGACAAAAGAATTGGCGACAACCCCTCAAGAACGGCTGATAAATGGCGGAGGGAGATATACTTAACCATAGCGGACAATGGGGAAGGAAGGATCTATCGAAAGCAATTTCGTCCAAAAATAGCACTAAGTTGAGTGCCTCTAAAAGGTGTCTTTAAAATTGCTATGACGTGGCTGTTGTAATGAAAGGAATTGTCCATTTTTGCGAGAGCAGAATTTGCCGGAGGTCTTTATGCGGCGCGAATGGTAAGTGGGGAGCGTTTTTCATCAGACTGATATTAATAAAGTAAGAATCATGTTACAACTCATCAATTAATATGAGAGTCCTCCACTTGAGCAGTATTACACTCAACTAAGCGTATTGTCGTCCTTCTCACGGCTGTAATGCATGAGCAAGATAGCAATATTTTCAGTGCTGTCAAATGGAGTTTACTTGTATTTTGGGTTCAAAAGAATCGACAACACACAGCACAAAACACAAAACATACATCGCAGCGAATAAACAGCAGTCGTGAAACAAACGTGCCCCCAACTTGTTCCGATAATTTTGAAGAGAATCAGATAAGGCGCTCGACACGCACCGCCACATAATTGGCTCGATTTTAATCGGCCCCCACCTGACCTGAAACGAACGACTGGGTCTATAGGCAAATTCATAGCGGGTCCACATCTCATCAAAGCGAGGCTAATGGATTATGCCAGATGACAGTATAATGAGTAGATTCGAGAGTATTTGGTAACTAATTTGTTCTATAAATTTAGAAAAAGAATTGGCGTTCAGATTACCAATGCCAAGTGTTTAAAGTTTATAAAGTTTAAAGTTTATATTGGTAAAACAATTATTGAGCTCACTTCTAGCACAAGCATTTTGCATGGTGGGAGGGGCTAATAAGATGAATATTAATATCGCAAGACGACTCCTACTCATTGTATGATCTGTATCGAATTGCATATACTCACAACTAATCACAGTTGAGAAACAAAAATAAATTATAAAAAAAAACGCACACAGTTACACCCAGAACTGGGCGAATTCCGGTAAGAAGGAGGCTATTTACAATATTGGCCACTCAACAAATCTGACAGTTGAAAGAGATAAATCTTATGACGACACGATCATGCTAAGCCCAGTTGTAGCATATGTGCCAAGACTAGACTTATGTCACGGAATAGTGTTGATTTTGTCTCTTTCTCTCGTATGAAATAAGTCAGAGAGCGACTGTGACAGAAGTCTAGTCTTGACAAGCGTGCTATCCCCCTGGTTCAGTGACCCTACGCTCAAATCGCTAGACCAGGCCGTCGTCAAACTAATAATATGATAACAAAATAAGACAACATTCGTGATATAATCGATAAGTACTGAGAATATACTCGAGGGA
This sequence comes from Ptilodon capucinus, assembly GCA_914767695.1. Lineage (NCBI taxonomy): Eukaryota > Metazoa > Arthropoda > Insecta > Lepidoptera > Notodontidae > Ptilodon > Ptilodon capucinus. The sequence continues at coordinate 12,901,077 of OU611808.1, read as the reverse complement.
AGTAATTTTTCGTGTGGAACAACTTTAAGGGCAAATTGCGTTTTCGCCTGACGATAGGAATTAGTCGCGTGGGTACACCCCATGCCAATGGGCGCTTTAGTTTAAATACCTGTACATTAAATAAGACACAGAGCGACCATGACAGAAGTCTAGTCTTGACAAGCGTGCTATCCCCCTGGTTCAGTGATCCTATGCTCAAACCGCTAGACCACGCCGTCGCAAACTAATAATATGATAAAAAAATAAGACAACATTCGTGACATAATCGATAAGTACTGAGAATATACTCGAGGGAAGTAATTTTTCGTGTGGAACAACTTTAAGGGCTAATTGCGTTTTCGCCTGACGATAGGGATTAGTCGCGTGGGTACACCCCATGCCAATGGGCGCTTTAGTTTAAATACCTGTACATTAAGGCAAAAAATCTCCAAAATAAAACGTAGAAATGCACACATGGACGTCAAGAACCAATTTTTCCCCATACAAGAACCATCTTCGTGTCAGTATACATAAAAAACTATATTCTGCGGAGAAGCCACGCGCCTAACGTTAAAATTATTTCTCGCTGTCAATCTCATTGAAGAATGAACTTTAATATGACTCAATACAGTTCGTTTTGGTATCGCCAAAAAAATCGACGTAAGGGGGGGCTTTAAACTCCAATGAGACGCGCCCTGTGTTGAGGTGCATTCATAAAGAGCTTTATTACTGAAATAAGCACATAATACTAGTGTCAATTCTATTATCACTAAACTACCCTAAACTATACACATTGCCGTCCTTCTTACGGCGGTAATTTGTGAACGAGACGACAACATTTTTAGTTGTGTCAAATATATAGTTTAGCTGTGATTTGTGTACAAAAGAATTGACATCATTTTAAAGCTAAACGAGTAAGAATAAAGCTGATAAGCACTTACCACCATGTACTGCAGAATAAATGGACGAAACAATGGCGAAATCTGAAATAACAGAAGCAAGCGTTACATATAAAGCTAAGCAAAGCTGCTTACATTTACTTTTGTCACCTAATTATGGCGATAATACTACTTATTACTTGTGTGCAACTGGCAACACAGTTTTTCATAAATAACTATCGTTATTGCCATTCTAATCTTTTATTATTCTATGGGCCAACATAACGCCGACCGTCACCATAAGAGCCCAGCGATTAAAACTCCATCTACAATGGTCCTGCGCATAAATTCCTTATCATTAAAAAAGCGTTAAATAAAATTCAAAATAAAACGTAGGTAGGCATACCTACTCTTGTTGGTATCTCTTGGTACGGAGGTCGGACGACAAAAACCTAAAGCTCCGGATGTTTCGTCCTTCGCTGTAAAGATAGCATCGCCCTGCACCCACTGGGGCGAGCGAAGCAACTGGACTTTTTTAAAAATGAACTCTGTGATTATATACGCAAAAATTGAATTTCTAAGGTAAAAGTCACGCGACCACGTAAAAAATTTCACTCACGGCATCGATGACGTTACGTTGAAAAAAGGTAGCTTCATCTATCTGGCTTAGCATGATCGTGTAGACTTAAGATCTCTTTCAAATGTCAGATTTGTCGAGAAAATGACGTCACACCGAGCAATGGCCAGTACAAAAAGCTCGATGTGAAGTTATTTTCCCGACAAATCTGACAGTTGAAAGAGATAACAAGTATGTCTACACGATTATTCTAAGCCTATATAAGTCGATACAGATCGTTTTGATAAATAATAAAGAAATGTCGCCAAACTAAGCTTGCACTATGGATGGGTCCCATATAATAAACTGGGGGCGATCCCAGTAACACCCAGAAAAGGACAGACCCCAAAAAGGTTTTTTTAAGATTTGTCGCTGACGGGAATCAAACCCGCGACAGGGTGTAGTGAGCGGTCTACTCTTTGACCGTAATCAAATAGTCATCGTCGATATAGACACAAAAGTTAGTGGAGTCGCATTTTGACGCGATTGTGTGCAAGGCTTTACAATGACGGCCAGATTTCGACGCTGTTTACACAAATGGTCAGTATTGCGTCATACGAAGGGACACTGGGAGATAGAATTGTCGAAAATTATTATTTTTGATGTAATGTTGGCTGTTTGTTTTGTTGACCTGACAGTGTTTGTACACGACGTCATTATGGCGGCGCGTAACACAAATGACCGAAATGTTTGTTTCTGACATTTTATAAAAATAATACAATTTTTAGCAAGCATAGAGAACTACACACAAAATTAAAAAAATACATACTTGTCTGTTTGAGAACATCCTCTTTGGTTTAAAGTAGGTTAATAAGTAAAAATATGAGGTTGCACAGTATGATTGACAACCATAGACAAGTGGCAGTGTTTACACTGCCACTTGTCTATGGTTGTCAATGCATTTTCAATAATTCTAATTGTAGTCATTAAAAAAATACCGATTCATCCGCCATCTTCATCACTGTCATCATCCATTTTTATTTATAATGTGTATTTATTGAATTTGTCCTTGCTATTAATTACTTGACATTGGCGAAATACCCGCTCTAGTGAGGTGAATCTTATTCCATTAAATTTCATCATTTCACTCATTTCGTAAAAATAATAATAAAAAAAAAATACTCTATTACCATAAACACGATCCTACTTTAAAACGATCGCGTTTATCATTTTAAAATAATAAAGTCAATTTGTATTGTACGTAGGAGGTTGGGCAGGCATCGTAGACAGAATTCCGTTGAAACATTCTCATCCGCAAAGATAGCCTGTACCTCTTATGCGTCGCAGAATATAAAACTTGGTACTGTTTCTTTTTATCTTTATTCACGGCTGTAGCCGTTTTACATTCCCAACGAACGTGTACCAATTGCTTTTCGGAGTTCAAGAGGACTTTTTGTTTCAAACTTAAAGCGCGTGACTTTCGGTAGATCGGCTTGCAAAGCGAAATATCAAATTGAATGGTGGAGATATCGAAGCAGAAGCAACCTTGATATTCATTCGGGGAATCGAATAACAAGTTATTGCAAATTTGCAAAGTTCAGATGTAAATAATTCCGAGGGAATAGTGCAGGGACCCGTTTTTCGTTTGATAGGCATTATCTCTATTCGAGATATGTCGAAATATTACGACATATTTGACGTTTTGTTTCGACATATCTCTAACAGAGATGTTTCTATCAAGCAAAAATTGAACCCCTGATTCTGTTTGCGTCAAACTACGAATCAATAAATATTCCTGTCTAGCTCATACATTCCGACCATAAAAAGGACATAAATACACTTCATTTATAAGTAGGTAGTATAGTATGTTGACAACAGAATCTGAACTAATATAATTTGCTAAGCACAAATCAAAATCTTATTCATAATATTAATAAATGATAAACCAGGATCAATTTATAGATGGTCATGAACAGCTATCTATAGATAGCGCAGTCTCTTTCACGCCATGTACCTAAGCGATGACGTTTATAAGGAAAGGAATCGATGTAATAAAGGGAGGGCGACATCTAGTTTATTTCTATTTTGTGAATTTCGTTTACACTATATTATAATACAGTCTTTCAAACAAATGTTGCCTAAAACGTAGCCCATAACCCTGACCCAAATCAGGTTAAGACTATCTACACTAACATCACGAACAATTGCCTTAAATTAAAGTTTCGTTTCATTTGTTTATAAAACACATTGCCCAAAAACTGTCAAACAATGACCATGTCTGCCAGTGTTCCAATTTCAAACAATGTTTTTGCCAAAAACATAGAGCTGTGGACACGAGAACTAGTGTAAGGCCGCCCACACACTGGGGCGCCAAAGCTCGCGGGTCAAATGTTTTGCCACACCAAAACAAACTGTATTGACTCATAGAAAAAGTAAATTCTTCGACTAAATGACACAGAGAGTGCGAGCGAATTTTGACGCGCGGTGGCGTGGCTTCTACCACAGAAATTCAATCTTTATGCATATTGACACAGAGTCCGTTTTGGTATTAATAAATATTTTTTCACACGCGAGCGTTAATGCCTCTGTGTGCCGGGGGCTTAATGAGTCCAGTCCCTGACCCATTTTCAAGATACGAGGTAAAAGCCAGCAGAAACAACGACACACCTAGGTGCCAACATGATAATATTTTAAAGGTAGGTAATATTTTACAGTCGCATTTGAAGGTAATGTGCGCATTTTGTTTTATCAAATGTGTTTTCATTCAAGGACTTTTAGATTATTAAGGTAATCAAGGGTAAGGTATTTTCAATAGGAATTTAAATAAACGATATCTACAATATCGCAATATCGATATGGCCGGAATCCCCCTCGCATTGAGGGGAGGCCCGTGCCCAGCAGTGGGACGTTAAAAAGAGCTGTAGTAGTATATCTACAATAGTATTTTTAAGTAATCGGTACACTTCATTTAACTGTGACAAATAAACGTAAATCGCACTAACATAAATAAACAACGCTGCGGCGTTAAAATATAAAAAATAGGTACATTATTTCAAAAGCATTTAAGATGCGCAAAATATAATTTATAATTTCAATAGAGGATATTTAAAAAGGAAAATTTGCTTTCAGTATCCACCCACTCCGTTGAGCTCCCGCGTTCCGATTAAACAAATATAATGTCGTGCGTTCCATATAATTCTTCTGAAAGCCTCCATCCCATGCCTCTGGTATCTTCTGTTTGAATAAATTCATCGTGTGCAGAGTTTTAAACCGTTTTACAATACGGTGTTTCTTAACAAAAATAATACTTTACCGATTGCACGAGTATCTGATAAATAAACTGAATGGTATAAAACTTTTATCAAAGTTGGAAAGTGTTCTTTCAACTTTTTTCGACGCCAATTGTATCAACTTGCAATCTTTAAAGTCCCTTGAAAACTTTTCAAGTTCTGTTTTGTAAATATAAGTAGCCGCCCCTTGTAAATATAGTTTACATTATTAAATAAGGTTATGGATCTCTCCAAGAGTCATAACATGATACTTGTGTCAAATATTCAATAGTCTATAACTTATAAACTATGACTGTTAGATATAGCCTTCTGCCTTATGCTAACTTACGTATTTTTACCATGAATATTGATTCATACTTATGAAACCACTGTATACAGCGTGTGTGTATAGCACGAGTATATAGCGCGTTCACAAAGCGAGAGCACAGTGGAGCGCGTAAACCCCTGAACACTACTTATGAATAGGGATGGGGCATTCATAAAACTTTCTACTGTTTATCGATATTCGTAATAAGGTACTAGGGTAGCAGGTATATATCGGACTCTGCGTTAAACGTCTTCACTCTGCCGAGATGCAAATGTTGAGATGGATGTGTCGAGTGACGCGAATGGTGTGGTCGTAGTGCCCGTAACTGAGCAAGTAAGAAGTAGGAGATTAGAATGGTTTGGGTAGGAGTTGGGATTAGAATCATGTGACTAAAAGAGTGATGAACATGATTCATTCATAATCATAACTCTTTTAGTCACATGATTCAGAGCGAGAAGAAATCCCAAGAAAAGATGGATGGTATTAAGAGTGATATGTATGAAATTGAAGTGGATGTATGTACGACGGAAAAGCGAGACGAATGGATGAAAAAGACTTACTGTGCCGACCCCAATTAATGGTAAAAGGTATGGCAAATGATGGTTTCAGGACCAGTTATGATAACTAGACCTGGTGTCATTTAATACACATGTAACGTCAACGAGTAAAAAATATAATTATACATCTCTGGTTTCAGATTATCGAGTTCTACCTATATACCTACATAAGCCATGTTGACAGCCCTATTTATAAACTGCATGCAGCGCTCGTGTAATATGGATTAACTTTCATTAAACCTGATTACGCGCAGTTTTTACCCGTGTTTATTACGTTTGGAACTTTGCACATTGTCTATGAACCTCCTTGTATACCGTTTCCAGTAGAATATTCTATTTTGTTGCAACGTAGAGCAAGGATACGTATTTCTATTCACGTGTCTGTTGCTAACGAGCCAATAAAGGCCCGCTAACGTATTTACCGTTTCACCGGTTAATTCCGGTTATGACCGGCTCCGATCCACTTGACCGGCTATCAATGATACGGTCATCAGATTGTGATAGGGCTCCAATCAACATATAGGGAACTAAGATAATAGTTGATACAATGCGAGCAAATATATTAGAAAGTATAGATACGTAAATGTACCAAAACCGTCTGTATAAGATTGTTTGATGAGTGGAGCTGAAATGAAAGGCACTGATTCGAACTGAAACACTATTCATTACTTTTGACCAGGACTAACAGGAGATTTGTATTTATTATAAGCAGAGCACTGTTTTAACGTGACCTTTGATATGACGCGTAGCTAGGGAAGAGAAATAAACAATGTAAGAGTGAGACGTATTACGTAGATTATGAATGCAATTCTTAACACCGTCTAAAGAATTTACTAAAGCTGGTCTCATAGATGCCACTGTGGTTCTGAATGTGCAGGTTACCATTTTTTAAGCTATTCCGATTAGTTGATAGCGTTTACATACGAAAAGCATCAGCTATAGGTATAACAGATTAATTCGTAAAAAAAGTTTAGTAAATTGCTAAAATTCCCATCTTCAAATACGCGGAATTAAAAAAAGAAAATCAGAAAAGTAATAGCCAATTATCCAGCGCTCCATAATAATTGTAATCTTGTATCGTCAGCCGCCGGAATTGGTTTAAATCCCGTTAATGGGGGTCATAAACATAAAAATAAATTACCTGCTTGATTTTAGCTTTTACGTGAGGTTTTTGCTCGTTTTTAGTTTTTAGGGTTCTAAATTTTTATAAAGTGTGTTTTTATTTTTTTCAAATCTAAATTAACCATTGATACAGTGCATAAATAATTTTCATAAATTGGGACTAAAATTTTGGTGTATATACAAACTAGAAGCTTTTAACTCAAACCGAAAACACACTCGTAACTTGAAGCTTTTCAAGTTACACTTTGACACCTTGGTTTTTCACGGGCAGTGCTTGGGTGGATCTTGAAGGGGACCCCCTTAAACGACCTAGTGTGGTAGCAGAAGTTGGTTTGATCCCGGTTTCTGGAAGATACAGAATTTTTAAATCTCCAGAAACCAACCAACAACTGCCGCCATTTAGCGTGCGCTAAACGACAACTGGCGCCACCTAGCGCCAAATAGCTGAAGTACTTAGTCACGCAGAGTATCGCGGTTACTGGAGGCGAGTTAGTTCCGCTTTCTGACACAGGGGGGCACCACTTGTAGGACTGAAATATTTTTATTTCATTGTTTTTATTTCATTTTAAGATAAGTATTAAGGCTTTTGCCGATTATTATAGATAATGGTACGGAACCATTCGTGCGCGAGTCCGACTCGCACTTGGCCGGTTTTTATGCACAATTTAAAAACAAATTATACTGGACTATTAAAATCATGCTAACTTAACAATGCTTTATTTAAAGTGATAACTTCTTATGGGAGTTACGGCGCCAGTCTGTCTGGCTTCCCTTTCTCTCTCGCATACGGCAGCGATAGGCAGGCTCCTCCTCTCTCACTCTAACCCACAGTGCTAGACATATACTGTTATCATTTCGAGACGCACACGTTTTTTTTTTTTAAATTAAACTTTAACTACGCCTAACATAGCCTTGCCTATTTCATGTATAATACAGCTGTTCGCTTTACTCCCAAACTAACTCAGCACTAAAGTAAACATTTTGCTCTTTAATTTCTAGCAAAGTTAGCAAGCGAAGCTAATACGTTACCTGCTGGGAAAGTTTCGAGTGAAATATTGAGTAAACTACACGTTAACTTATAAAGATTTGTCGAATAACTCGTGTTGATGTGGCCTGGAATTTGATTGCTAAAGTTGTGATAGTGGGGCATAGAGTTAAATTAGTTTAAATGTGGTTAGGATCAAATCAGGATTTGTAATACTTCATACATGTATACCGTCCTAAACAAACCACGGTAAACCTAACACGATTTTTTTTTCTAAAAATCGAATACATAAGATGTAGATAGGTTCTACCATGTAAGCATATGGGGTGCTCTATGGAGATTTTTCCGCCATTTTTGTTATCTCATGTACCACTAGTATACGGCAACTATATGGCAAAAAAACAATGGCGGAGTCAGATAAACCAGAAAAAAAACTGCAGCAGCGCGCAGCGCGGGCTCCAAATGCCATCTCATTTTTTTATTCATCCCTCATCTTTATCACTGTCATCATCCATTTTTATCACCCGCTAACCGCAGGTGGAGCCAATCCTCATCTTATTTCATTAAAATATCATCATTTCACTAATTTTGTAAAAAAAGAAGAAGAAATGCCATCTCCGATATAATATCTCCATGGTAGCGACCGAATTGTGGGTTTCTGAGTCCAATTTTATTTTCAAGTTTTACGGTGATCAATGCGTAATTTAGGAACGTCGTATAAATGAGAATAAGTAAGAAGACGTGATTATATTTTAATCTAAATTAAATACATAATAAGTGAGACTCCTACTTCACTATAATCAAGAAAATACTTGACTAAAGCTAAAGGAGTTGTTGAATGCGAATGATTAAATTAAACCTTCTACACATTAATCGTTCGCTACACAAGATACTCTGAAAGCGTTAATGAGATCGTATCAACGTCTCGTACATAATATCGCATCGTTTCGTAACCCAACCATACGAACGCGATCTACACTCGCTCTATCTCTGACAAAGATGAAAAAAAAAGAAGTATAACCATAGACGTAGAGCTAATTTTAAATTACCAAGAAATTAATAATCATGCGAAACTGGCAACAGTGGCTCAATATTGAAGCGGTTTTCCATAAAGAAAACAAAAGTTGAAGTTATGACTGCTAAAGTGGCATTTCGTAACACTTTTTAATTGAAAAATGCTTGTGTTGTCCAAATTAGTATAGTAGTGATCTGTGGTCCAAATATAGACATTTGTAGGCTAGTAAGTCTCATAAAGATGTAAGTTGCAAAATTTTTAAATTTTATTATTTTATATTTCTAATATTTCTTTACATCACTTATAAACAAAAACTAATCACATAACTCAATACCAGGCTGGTTTTAAACTACCCTGTGCAGGATAGTTCCATAAACTTCAGTTCCATAACATGTAGGTGGTACTTGACAAATGGTGTCGTGCCGGTCTCGCTCTCAAGCAAATTGACCACGAAGAGTTTCCATCTAGTTGCCTGTCTGAACAAATGAGCATGGAAGTACCAGGTAATGTTCTTGTAAATATAGATAATGTAAGGTAGAAATATTATTTTATTAGTTGAATATGAAAACAATTAAACTAGTTACACAATGTACTGATGCTGAACCGTTCATGCATTTTGCGCACAAATCCAACAAAATATTTATCCACTCATCCGCAATCAAAACCAACCCAGGTTGAGAACCCAGGAGGTCGTTAAGGGCAGTGATACCTAAAAAAATGGTATTATGTTGTACCAAACCTATAATTATCCGTTCAAATCAATATCATCAGTATAGAAAGTTGATCAGTTCCAAGAACTCCATTTGTTAAATTTTTACCAAATTATAATCTTTTTTACGTATTGGCAACACCGCTAAATAACTTCAACATAGCGGCGCAATCAATCAAACGTTCCGTTGCATTTTAAATAATTCTCGACGGTTCCATTGACGTAAAAAGACTCATCGGATCGTTTTGAACTGATCGAGCATTCGATATTTCGCAGTTTATCGAATAAAATGCGAGTAATCCCGCGAAGTATTTGCACAATAGCGCCGGCGCGGCATTCAGTGTTCAGTAAATCTTCGTTTAGCGAGCGGTGTCAGATGCAAAGCGTTGTACGAAGCTGAATCGATGTTTAGCGAAAGCTTTCGCTCATTGAAATGGGAATTGAGATTTAATCCTATTAACAACTGCTGTGTGGGCTTTGTAAAGACGGTTTTGTGAGAAGGGATGATTAGTTTGCAGTGTCACGTGGAACTTAATGGAGTTAGTTCGATGCTGGGAGAAATTGTTCCGGTCACAGTTACACACAAAATTCTGAATATAATTACCCCGCTTTTATTGAAAAAAAAATTGATTAGAAAGCATTATATTACCGTGCGCTATATAGTGTCATTATAAATAGTTTGTGTTACATACAGGAAACGCTAAGAAATCTTTATTTTATCTCCCTTATGGTGCACACTAGGCTGTTATGCTATTAATACAACGTTCATACATTAACATCTGTTGCCATTGTTCTATTTATCCTCCAGACAACCTTTTGAAGTGCCTTACATATGCAATGTCACGTGATCATGGCTCAATCTAAATACAACTTTCATATTGGGAAATATTACGGGTTGGACATTAAAAACTTAATAAATATTCCTACCAGTAATTATGAGACAGCATTTACAACGTACTCTTCTTAAAAATCATACATTTTCAATTATCAAGAACCGGATTTCGTATGATATTTTTATATTCAACTAGCTGACCGGGCGAACTTCGTACCGCCTTAGAATGAGTGACATACGAAAGCAGCGCCACCTACCGGGTCCAATTGTGAATCTAAACCATCCAGGGTGCCACCCGAACGCATACAAAAAATATCATTCAAATCGGTCCAGCCGTTTAGGAGGAGTTAGCTTACAACGAAGAGTGGCATTGATTTTTAGGGTTCCGCAACCAAAGGGTAAAACGGGAACCCTATTGCTGAGACTTCACTGTCCGTCCGTCCGTCCGTCTGTCACCAGGCTGTATCTCATGAACCGTGATAGTTAGAGAGTTGAAATTTACACAGATGATGTATTTATATTGCCGCTATAACAACAAATACTAAAAAACAGAATAAAATAATTATTTAAGGGGGCTCCCATACAACAAACGTGATTTCTTGCCGTTTTTATAGATTATGGTACGGAACCCTTCGTGCGCGAATCCGACTCGCACTTGGCCGGTTTTTTATATATATTGACACCTCCTGACTGGCTAATGACTACACACTATTATTCCTTATGGCCGCTTTTTATTATCAAGAAACGCTCCGTTTTGCTAACGAAACGTAAAACATTCAACGAGACGTTAGACCAAACAGGGCCTATAAAAAGTTTCTTTAACTTTAAGACTTTCCTTTCTAAAAAAAATATTTATAGGAATCCAACATCGATCATTAAGGGAGGTCGAGGCTTTACAGAGTGAGTAACATCAAAATTTATTTGCAGATAAAAAAACATTGCCATTTTTTTCGAACGAATGCAGCCAATTTATAAAGGGATAACACGCAGGGTGTAATGATAGATGGGTGTTTAAACAAATACAGTCGCCCTTCCATAGGTCGCCGAAGTGGGTTATTTTATTTCCCTCATTTCGGCGGTTCGGTCCGTATTAATCATTCTTTCTTGAGTGCGAAACCCTGTCGCTGGTAAGTGAGTTAGCCAAGTCGGAATCGCGAGGCAATGTTAGCTTTGAATCTATTGCAGATAACGTGAGGGGAATCAGTAGTGGGCGTAAGGTGGCTTAAATAATTGGTATACAAATTGATAACGAAATAGGAGTAATGTAGCTAAGTGGGTAAAAGGCGGCGGTAATCTGATTTAAGTAGGTGAAGCTAATTGATTCAGATCGTTTCTACTAGTTGATATTGGTATTGATTACTATCGATATACTAAACCGTCGAAAAAGTAGCTACTGAATCACGAAATGTACGGGATTGTATAAATAGATGATATTTTGTTTGAAAGATGTCTGTTAGCTATTTATACATAAAGACAGGCTATTTATACGGATATTTAGGTGTCTTTTTGTATTATTGGCAGATAGATAAACAGCCAAATAACTGTTCGTCTGGTAATTATTCGACATCTTGTCTGGACATTGAAAAACCTGGCCCTTAATAAATGGATTGGATATTACATTATGGTGTTCTATTCAAGTAGGTACCACTGATATTGTTCGTTCGAACGAAGTTGCTAACAAAAGCGCTCTTCACTAACTGATGCGAGCCAATTGACTTAACTTTTTTTACATATTATGTGTCTGTGTGTGTATCTGTGTTAATAAACATCAAGATTGAATTTCTGTTTCTTTCGCTGTGATACAACCACGCGCCAAAATTTGCTAGTGTCATCGATGAAATTTCATTGTAAAATGTGCTGCTTGTATGAGTACATACAGTCCGTTTTGGTATTGACAAAATAGCAAGCGTCTCGACGCCGTATTAGCGCAGGACTTTAGCTCGCAAGATACGTGGCCATGTCCTAGCTAGTGGAATCGTATGAGAAGCGGTTCGTATTCGGCTCGTGCATTAATAAACAAGACATTTGTTCCGTGTACTGTATTGATAATGAGGTTTTATTGAATAATATTTATTACGATCTAGGCTTACGAGGATTTATGGACGTATCAAACCGAGTTTGGATAGCTTTATTATCGTCTTTTGTCTGTGGTTTTGGGTATGACAACATTAGAAGGATCGCCTTTAAAATCTACGATCTTTTACAAATCATCTTATTTTAGTCTAAAATATTAAGCCAACATTGACTTAAATTCTATTGTACACAAACTACAACGTAACTTTATTTTACACCACTAAAATTATTGCTATCTCGCTCATGCATTACAGCCGTGAGAAGGACTGCAATACACTTAGTTTGGTTGTTATTTCCCCAATAACGCTACGTTTAAACCGGCTTCGTCTCAATTGAAAATATTGCAGTCTTGCTCACACGCAAAGATGAAGACAGAGATATCAATACGGTAAGTTTACTTTTATACAAAGAATCACCAACAGAATTTCAGTACCTAATTTGAAAAAAAAACCGTAAATATCGTCGCCATTTTCCAAATTGATGCAGTAACGTTGTGTATAGAAACACGGTACATGTTTGCCAACGAACATTCTTCAATGCCCACAGTCAAGCACAACACTGTACCTACCCTCCTTTTCAATCGACAAAGCGGTTCAAAACAAACTTGTCAAAGCGTTCGTTAGTCCAACCCCCGGCCAGCGGGTAAGGATTAAAAAAACTGACCAATTCATTTGTGCGCTGCGTTTTGGCAAAGCCTATCCTCTTTGTTGAAGCTTTCGAAGCGACATATATACACGTGATGCTATAAAAATCTATCCCAGACATGCATGCAGCGCCCGCAAATTTCATGCATATTGATGAAGGGTTACATACATAACCCTATATGAACCCATAATAATTTTATCTTACGCAAATGCTGTCGAAGGACCTATGTTATGCAAACAAACGTGCTCCCGCTCCTGGATTCTAAAAATAAACTCATATCCTTCTACTTTCGTTTTCAGTAAGGATATAATCTAATTCTGATTTAATGATTTAGTCATTAGCGAACGTCGACTCAACTGCAATGTTCTACGGCAACTTTTGTATTTGGTCCTTTAAGATTGACTCAAACATCTCACCAAAAACTGAACTTAATAAACGTAATTTATCAGAAAGATAACACCGAGGTTTGATTCCCAATTCCAGTGTTGCTGATGGCAAGATTGTGCAAGTACTTAACAACGAATAAACTCTTGTAAATTCCCTTTTAGATTTATTAAAAACAGAAATGATCTGCAAAAATATAGTTTAGTATCCAGAATAGTACACAACTCCCTTGCCAAAACATATATAGTGGAATCTTAGGAGTTATTGTATTCATAAGGATAAAGAGAATTCAGAATCTTGTTGGTAAACGTAGGCAGACGTTATTCGTTTCAATGTGTGTTTATGAATAATAAAACGTATTCGAAGATAAAGATAATCATACAAGGCTCCGAACATTAAAGATTCACTTTGAAGTTTGATTATTTAGACCCAAGATTTTCCAAAACGGTAGTTAATCCTTACATTGCGTACGAAGGTCGTAAAAGGCTTTGATCAAACATAAATTTGATAATATTCTTCTTAATCAACCCTAAAGGGTATCTATACTTTTTTTTTTACTTGAAACGTAACATGAATTACTTACAACAAAAACATCATTGTTCTTAGGCCTACTTTAACTTTAATTAGGTACTATAAACTAAACAAGTAAATGCTTACCCAAGTACTCCAAATTAACCCAACTCGACTATTTATCGTTTTAAAATCTACTTACCAAGAGACACAGATCTAGATTTTTAGGCCCTTCTCCTCAACAAGAATTGCATCATATCAATTACGAAACCCAAGCCTTTTAACCGAGCATGTAAACATGTTACCCCCATTGAGCTTGCCATCGCAAACAAGAAAACTGCAAGCAGCAATGATATTTATACACAGAGTTCCGCCGTGATACCGTTTTCCGGAAAACATAAACAGCTTTTAATGTCATGGTGCGAATCGAATAATTTGTGCTGTGGTACAAAATGACATTGAAATAGCAACATTAGAAATATCATGATGACTATAAATTGTAAGAGTAGTAAAACAAGCTATTAAAAGGCTCGCGTATCGATGTTATCATCAATATGAAAAGTAAAATGAGGGCGCGAGTGGTCAATGAATTTATATTTTATAGTCGTTTTGGGGTTGGTTAATAAAATATGACAGAATTTGGACCAATCATTTGAATTTTACCCATATCATACGCGCATATTTTAAATATTGATATCTACCTATGCAGTGTGGTAAAACTTGGTTTTCCGTTTGTTGTAATATTAAAACTTGACCCTTTACCCCTTTGGCGAATCACTATACTATGTAATGCACATCACTTTATACAACTAACTTGTTTATTTAAAAAAGTAAATAAACACGATAGAATTCGTACAATAGTTTTATTTCAATGTGTAGTATTCGCGTAAATATAAGAAAACAATAACTTGTCTATGCTAGAATCTGTCAATAAAAAGCTAGTTCCGATGAGGACGTTGTTGTATTTTTTTCTTTTATTTTCGAATCTCCATACATCAAGAACCATAAGACGACCTAACCATCCCTAGGACCCTCGCCACAGTGGAAGCAGCCGACATCGTCTACCGCTACTCAAAAATTTGCCTTTAAATAAGTCTTAAGCCTCGGCGTCAAAGGTCACACGTCAAAATGTTTGCCCATACCAAAACGAACTCTACGTCAATATAACATTAAGATTGAATTTCTGTGGTAAAGCCACTCACTCGCGCCTCAAAATTCGCTCGCGCTATTAATGACATTTCATTGAAGAATGAACTTTTCTATAAGTCAATACAACGCCTTTTGACACCCCGGTGTGTAGGGGGGCTTTATGCCGTCATAGTTAAACATTTAGCAATAGGTAAGCCAAAATAAACAGCCAATAAAACCACAAACAACACAATGACCGTCCAAAATACACGTTTAATTTACTAGAGAACTTAAAAGCTGCTTTCACTTACGTCAAGAGCTACAGAACTATTAATCTTGGGGATGTTTCCCAAAACAATTTATTACTGTGGCACGCCATCCGTGAGGCCTTTAAATTGGGACGTGGAGATTACGTGGGTCAGAATATTCTAAACGATCGAAATACTATTGTTTATGTGTGAAGGCATTGTAGGAATCCGCGAAGGTGTGAAGGGTAGACAGTTTGGAAGATGCCCTACGTTGCTTTGTGTTACCACTTGCAAATAGTCGAGTCATGTCATCCCAATTAAAGTTTCCTGAGAAGCTTCGGTGAGGAGCCAGCTGCGCTCGCGGCAACATTTTCGAACTCTTATGTCAATATAAATAATGACTGAATTTCCGTGCTAAAAATCACGCGACCGCGAGTTAAATTTCGCGCTTTAAATGACATTTCGTTGAAGAATGTGCTGATTCTATCAGTCAATAAAGTGCGTTTTAGTATTGGCAAAAATGTCGATCGTCTTTACGCTCCCGTGTGGCCGGAGCTTTATTTAAGTACTTTATTTTTATAATTACGAAACAATAATATAACTAATGGATGCATCATCACCACTGATGTTGGTTTTGTTATAATACAATAAAACTATATTTAACATTAGCATTAGCATTATGTTTAGTTTTCATTAGCATACATTAGCAATATGTTTAGTTTAGTTTCGATCGGATCAACACTATTGCCTTTGATATTGTTTCCAATCATAATAATTGCATCATATGCGATAGGTATTAATTTATTGAACCGGATCCCAAAGATTTTCATTCAAACCATAGATTTACGGACGAAGCTAAAATATAAAGATCTTTGTTTGAAACACACATTTTCTTTAGCTCTGACCTTAAATGTAGCTGTGTTCAAAAAAAGGCTCGTAATAATTACATTGGAAAATAAATAACAAAAGCTTGAGTTAACAGCGCACGCCGGGGGAGACGGAGAATTTCAGTTAATATTAACGTTAACATAATTAATTTATGGCTCCAGATTATGAGAGCTTGTAGCATAGCGTTATATTTTAATTTGGCCCTTTAATATTCTAAACATGGACTGGAAAAATCCAAAAGAATGAAATCAGAAGAAAATTTTGACCTTGACCTATCAGCCACGGTCAAATATCGTTTCAAAGTAAGAACAGAATTATTTGTGAAACGGAATACAGTTCCAGTATCCTATACTTACTAGAGATTTAGTGAGACAAGTGTACCTATTTGGGATTTTAAGACTCCCTTGGGATTTTTTTCATCCTGATGGGGCTAGTTGTAGGCATACTGATGGAACTATGGGTTATAATTGATCTTATACTTAATCTTACGATTGTTATTTTAGTAGTTTCAGTCCATTGACATCAATTTCATATGTTACTAAATCTCATTAGCCTCAGTACGTATCACACTACGAGCATACTCATTCCTTAAAGGCCGGCAACGCACTTGCGATGCCCCTGGTGTTGCACGTGTCCATGGGCGGCGTTGATCACTTACCATCAGGTGAAACGTCTGCTCGTTTGCCTCCCTATCACATAAAAAAAAAAAACTCTATATCATTCGATTCCCGAATGAATATAGACCCATAATTAGGCCTATAAAATGGTCCAATCACCATAACTCAAGCTAAAATTCGTATAAGTAATAGATACCTACTGTGAAATAACGACTCGTTAGTAGAGACGCCTGAATATTCCTAAATGACTAAGCTAAACATGACACGAGTCCGTAGCACCCTCAACCGACGGAAGTGCATGAAAAGATGTATGGCTGTGGATGAAGCGAAAGTGGTATGTCAGGATCGTAGCTTGTGGCAAACGGTAGTCTCTGCCTAGCCTCATGGGATACATGCGTGAGTATACGTAAGATTGCAAGACAGAAATATCTTTGTTAGTATTATTTCTGACTTAACTGAATAAATCAAAATCTGCGCTATTTTCAGGATATTCCAAGTCAATCAAACAAGCTTCCAACTCATGGCCCCCAAATTAGGACCACTTTGTATCTATTACAAAAGAAAACTTCAAAGCCAAAGGGGCGTGGAAAAGACGGAGGAATTTTTATAAACAAAATTGCTAGTTTATTAACTTGATTACACGCCCATTGAAGATACTTGGATCTCTTTCAGGGTAAAACTGAAATTGTTTCCTTGATAAATAATAACAAGTATCGTGGACTCGTTTTAATTTTAATTCAAGTTATGCCATAGACTTGAAAGCGTTAGAGTTGGGCAGCATATATTTTTAATACTGTCAGTATAGAAAGAAGGCCCATGAACTTCAAAAAAAAAAACAAATTAACTTCAAAGGGCTAGTACCCAAAGGCGTAAAACCCAATATAAAACAGGCTCATAGATCTATCTATGGGCCTTCTTTCTCTATAACTCTTTATTATGCCACCTCACTATGGAGGGTAGATGGAAGGAGTGACATCTAGGTATTGAAAAAGTGTCCGTCGAAATGCAATGGTCACTAGTTCAAAAAACTTCTACAATGGCGCTGGTGACGACAGAGTGTATGGGTGAATATAGCAATTGTGGATGAACTGAAGTATGCCGAGTATGCATGCGTATCTGCTATATTCACACAATACACCCTGTGGATACCAACGCCATTGTAGAAGTTTTTTGAACTAGTAATTGTTACTTTTCGACGGACACTTCAAATTTTTCCCATAGGAGATTGCACTCCTCCTATCTACCCTCCATACACCTCAAAAACATGGCGGATTAACTACACATTTTGACAGCTATTTTATTACAGAATTACTTAATTATCCCACTGATAACGAAATGAATAAATGTGATGTTTAAGGGATATAGAGAAAATAACAAATATTATCATAGTGGAGGGCAGTTATTAACACGGGTGTTTTAATTAGGTACTGGAGCGCGGTACATGCCACAGATAAAACAGTGTCGCCCCGTAATCCAGGTCAGCCGCCCACAGATCTAACAAGTACGTACTACCTATTCAATACAACCTCTATGTTATTCTGCTAGGATCATTTATAACTATATTAACCTCGTTTGGCTTAGTGGTTTCAGCGTTAGCGGCTCAGGTCACCGCATTGGTTGGTCGCGGCTTCGATTCCCGACATCGACAATTTAGGGAATTGTCATTTTCGGAATTTTCCCAGGTCTGGCTAAAAGTGGGATCTTTTTATGCTATCGATTGAATAGTTTGGGTTCAATCGATTGAATTGCTTAGTTTTTTGGACTCATACGACAAGTAGGTGTTGTCAGGCTATATTAGATTACCTATATACCTACTTCGTTAAGGAAATATTATCCTACAAGCCTTCCCACAATGAACTCGCTTGCGCTATCACAAATAGATACCTAAGTAGCTATTGTAAGCTGAACAGTTTCTACCATAACGCGGCTAGTTTCAAAGGAGAGCTTAGAACTACTGTTATTAAGTTTCATGAGATATGGAAATAAGTAACCGTCTTTAAGTTTCTACCATCTCGTTACAATGTCGGCTATTTTGCAACAGTAGTGTTGCTGTTATGTACGTAATACATTTTGGTTACCTATTAACGTACACTTGCTTGCGATAATATCTCGTAATGTGAACGCCATGCTATGCTATACTATATAGCATCCTTCTTTGCTATACTATATAGCACAATAGTATAGCGTAGTCTGAAACTTACTTTAGAGATGATGTCGATAGTATGACATAATGTTTTCTAACGTTCACCAATCCGCATTGGACCAGCGTGGTGGTCAAAACCATTTGGACTGGGGGTTTGGACCACCAAACCCCTTAATTTTAAAAACCTTCACACGTCTATGGCAGGTCGAACAATAGCCCAGGACCGAGATGTGTAGATAATGTTTAAAGGGGAGGCTTTTGCCCAGGAGTAGGCCATAGAAAGGCTATAAAAAAAAATGTTTTCCAACAGCAATAAAGCGACTTAATTATCGTAAGTAGCCCCAGTCAGTAGACCCAATTATTAATCCCACGCAATCAATTCACTTTAAGACCCTTTCCCTCTAAATATAAAACAATTAAAACAAACAAAGGCGGTACTTGCTTGCGAGTTGTTGGACAAACTCAATAAATACTTGAAACAAAAAGATGGCAGAGAATTGTAACTGAGGATTTACTGAAGAAGCCGACCAATAAGAGCCGATGCCGCCGGCATAATGGCTTATTCAAATTTAACTGCGGAAAAACCACGGTTTGGAAAACGATCTCGCCCGGGAGCACCTGCGTCGCGTCTGGCCGCCATTTTAACATAGGTAACTACGTTTTTCACCCGTACGTACGGGTATGAACCCGATTCTCAAGCGCTGCTCGACAGAAAGGTCAAAGAACTCTTTGATCGCGTTGAAAGTCTAGTTACCTATGTTACTTATAATGTGAGAACGATTTCATTTGTTTTTACTAGCAATGTCAAATTATCGCTCATAGTGGGCTGGTTAGCCCCTAAAAATAATTGAAATCAATAAGAAAGTAACCCAAATGACGACAAAAAAATTGTACCGATATTGGTAATACTGATACCATGACCGTGTAGCCTTAGAAATAGAAAAGAAAGAAAGAAAGAAAAAAAACATTTATTCAGCACAGACACAAAGAACACAGAGAATACAAAACTTAAAAATAGATACAAAAAAGGAAAAGAGCTCAGTGTGAACTGCGCCGAAAAAGTAGTGGCTCAGTACATGCTGAAGGGGCATGAAGCTTCCCCCAGCGCTGATTTTCAGCCAAACCCTCTTAATTATAATAAATAAATACTAACTACGGGCTGCTCTATTAAATAAAAATACACAAATACTATGGAGGGTAGAGTTAAGGAGAGTCATCTCATATGGGAGAAAAGTTGAAAAAGTGTCCAGCTGTATGCTATAAAGAACAGTTAAAAACCTTCCACAATGGCGCTGGTAAGCAAAGTGTATAATAGGAACTGAAGTATGCCACCTGATGCGTATGTGGCGCCACCCTTATTTAATGCATTTCGTCGGACCCTTTTTGAATACACAGATGACCCTCCTTAATTCTACCCTCCATAACAAATACGCATGAATTAGAAATGTGCTTTTAAATACTGGTTGGGGTGTATCCTTGGGGGCTCTATGGAGTTAGGTTAGGTTAGGTTAGGTTAGGGTTATTTTTTTTTTGTTTGCGCTGGGAATGCATTTCCCAGCGCAAACAAAAAAAAAAAAGGTTAGGTTAGGTTAGGTTAGCGCCCCCAAGGGTACACACTGACCTAAATACTTCTTGACATAAATAAGTAAAACGTCAAAGTCGCACCTAAATTGGACGTGTGAAACTGGAAAATCTGATATAAGTAATAACAACCCGTTGGGCAGAACCTAGGTGGTACATCGGCTCCAAAGAAAAAATCTATTACCGATAACAGCCTTTCAAATAAACCCGCACTATTTTTGAACATGCAATTTAAAACCTAAAAAACACATGTTAGCTAATTGTATTTAAAATATTTATTCTAATTACAAAAACAGCATCAGTTTGAAATTAACGTAAAATTTATATCGTCCGCGATAAAAGACTCGGGGCGGAACTGTGAGAGCGCGGACGCAGGCACCTTCCTAGCAAATTACAGGGTACCGCGACGTGAAAAGAATTTTAATGACATTCGCGAAATGGCGACAACGCTTTTGTGAGCTAACTTTCATGCGGAGGCCAAAGAGAATATAGCCACTTGCACGTCAGTAGAGGTCGCAAATAAGTAGGTACCTACCTCTATTATAGTGATGATAAGATAACCAAGCTCAAGTTAATAGATTAAAGAAATTTCAATGAGTACATCTTCATGGGTAGATACACCCATAGATAAATAATTGGACTCGCGCGCGGCGCTCGAGTGCTACCTTATTATATTAATCTACCTTATTCCATTACTAACATTATACCGTACCCTCGCTCGAATGTTATTGCCTAAATAGTGAATACTACCTTGGCCAATTAGAAGCTGGGTCCATTCGCTACATTTTTATGTCACCTATTAAACGTTAGGAAGCAGTTTCAGACCAAGTAGGATCTACATAAGACTGTGTAGATATGCAGTCTTGTCTAATAGTGTCATTAGTCAGTAGATACCATCAACCTTTAAGAAAACTACTTACGGAAAATTCCCACTTACTGAGTCGGTAAGGAGGTATCCAGGGTGTTTCAGAAGTCCGAAATAATACTTGGCCGTTAGCATGAGTATCCGGGTATAAAACCGAATGGTATAAAATATATTTATCGAAATTTGATCATGATTCTTCAATTTTTCTTTCATCGCCAATTTGAATAACTTCAAATATCTCTAGTCCTAAGCGACGTTTTCAAGTTCTGTTTTCTGAATATTTGTAGGTTGTCGTAGTTTGCCCAGTTAAATAGGGCTATGGATGTGCCCAAAGGCCACAACACGATACCCGTGTTACCTAAATATTCAAAGTTCTGTAGCTCAGTAACTATGATAGTTAGGTATAATCTACCTTCACTATGTATCTACATATTAGCTACCGTATATGTGCCTAAAATATAATTTCGGACTTCTGATACACCCTGTATAAATGCCATATCTATCTATCTATCTATCAGCCAGAGACGTCCACTGCTGAACATAGGCCTCCCCCAAAGATCGCCACAAATTACGTTCTTGGGCTTTATGCGCCCATCGACTCCCGGCTACCCTGGTGAGGTCGTCCGTCCATCTGGTCGGGGGTCGTCCCACATTCCGCTTGCCTGTTCGTGGCCGCCACTCTAGGACTTTGATGCCCCAACGGCCATCCGTTCTCCGGGCAATGTGTCCGGCCCATTGCCACTTCAAACGTGCAACCCTTCGAGCTATGTCTGTAACCTTGGTTCTTCTGCGGATGTCCTCATTTCTGATTCTATCGCGCAGTGAAACTCCCAGCATAGCTCGCTCCATTGCACGTTGAGTGACTCTGAGCCGTCTTAGGAGTCCCATTGTGAGCGACCACGTCTCGGATCCGTACGTCATCACTGGCAACACACACTGTTCGAAGACTTTTGTCTTCAGGCACTGAGGAATATCGGACGAGAAGATGTGACGCAGTTTCCCGAACGCTGCCCAGCCGAGTTGGATTCGTCGAGTGACCTCCTTCTCGAAGTTGGATCTACCTAATCGGACCGTGTGTCCCAGGTATACGTACTCGTCGACAACTTCGAGAGTAGAGTTCCCAACGACTATTGGGTGAGGTGCGACATGGACATTCGACATGATTTTCGTCTTATCCATGTTCATTTTAAGACCTACCTGTTGAGAAACTCTGTTGAGATCACCGAGCATAGAGTTTAGTTCCTCCAGCGACTCCGCTATGACCACGACGTCATCTGCAAACCGAAGGTTAGTAAGGTGCTCGCCGTTGATATTGATGCCAAGTCCATCCCAATTCAGCAGCTTGAAGCAATCTTCCAATGCAGCGGTAAACAATTTCGGAGAGATAACGTCCCCTTGTCTTACTCCTCGCTGCAATGGGATAGGCTCTGAGCTCTGGTCCTGGATTCGGACTGACATGGTGGCGTTCCTATACAAACACTTCAGCGCTTCGATGTATCGGTGGTCGATGCGACATCGCTGGAGGGACTGAACCACAGCCCACGTCTCTATGGAATCGAAGGCTTTTTCATAGTCCACAAACGCCAAGCATAGTGGCCGGTTATACTCCTCCGTCTTCTGTATAACCTGCCGCAGCGTATGTATGTGGTCTATGGTGCTAAAGGTCTTCCGAAACCCGGCTTGCTCGGGTGGCTGAAATTCGTCGAACCTACGTGCGAGACGATTCGTAATGACTCTGGAGAACAGCTTATAAACATGGCTCAGAAGCGAGATGGGTCGGTAGTTCTTCAACAGGGTTTTATCACCTTTCTTGAAGAACAGTACCACCACGCTTCTGTTCCATGCTTCAGGCGTTGTACCCTCGAGAATGACGGAATTGAACAATTTCTGGAGGACCTTAAGTACCGGTTTTCCACCGCCATAAGTACCTAGATATATACATAATTTCTAAAAACACATAGCTTGCACAAGTAACTAGATTATGAAACTCAAGCGAAACGAGGGTATCCTTATAATAAAACCTAACAAAAGGTTTAAGATACTTTTGAATATTTTTCCTTTTGATCTCCGAATAAAGAAGTATTAAGTATATTTTAATATCAAATGGCGAATAATCTGTTTGATAAATATGATCAAACCGCAATGCCGGGACATCGAATTAACAATAAATTAGGGCCGCTAATGTTTTGCATCATTAAGGAGCAATTAATCAAAAACGTAGGAATGATTCCAACAAAAAAATAAATTCAGATGTTGTTAAATATCGGCCGGTTTAATTACGATATTATTCAATGAAGATGAACTAGATATTACTGCAGATATGAATAGATATTATAGATTTGAGAACGTCCTCCTTCTTGAAGCCGATTAATAAAATGTCATTGTTGTTTACTTAGACAATGCTGGTTTTCTGATGACTCACCATGATCGATTAGACCTAAGGTATATCTCTTACAACTGTCGAGAAAATTACGTCACTTCGAGATTTTTGTTCTGGACACGGGACGGTGTGACGTCATTTTCTCGACAAATCTGACAGTTAAGAGATATAACTTATGTCTGAACTGTCATGCTAAGGGTACTGGGCATGGGACCTATCACTGCCAGGTGTGGTTCTGGCCTTGCTGGAAAGTGACAGGTCCTGGGAGGCAATAGTCTCCTTCTGCGAGCACGTGATGCTGCAGAAGGAGACCGCGGAGCGGGCCAGGGAGTACGATCCCCTGGCGGACCCGCTCCGGCGTAGACGTGTGGGGAGGAGAAGACAGCGTTATGCGCAACTTCTTCCTCCTCATTAGCCAGAACCAGGGTGGCAGGTCGGGGGACCTGTCACCCATTGCACGGTTCCGGCGGACGTTGGGACGGCTGGGGTTGTACCAAGCCGTCCCAGGGGCCAAGCAAACAGCCGGGCCGGGCTCGGCGACTTAGCCGGGCGAGCCGCTGGGGTGTCGCGGTGCATGCCTTGGCGATCCCGTGGCATCCCTCCATAGCGGCGGGTGGTACACCGTGGGTTTTTAGTGGGTATACCGGCACTATGCCGGGGAGTCCCACATACCCTCGTCGACTCCCCCGAGTCGGCGGGGGATGCGTAATGCATTTTCCCACGATAAAAAATAAAAAAGAGGGTACTGGGCATGACTCGATGTGACGTCATTTTCTCGACAAATCTGACAGTTGGAAGAGATATAACTTATGTCTATGCGGTCATGTTAAGCCTACTGGTGCTAAATGTAATACCTAAACGTTAATACACTGCAACTGGCAACTGCTTCATATTAAAATGACATTAAGGAGTTTCTAGTGTAAGTGAAAATAGACATACAGTCTCAATCTCAATATGAGATCATCGATGTACCCACATGATCAACTATTGTACAATTTGTAAAGGAATTTAAATTAATAAAATGGCATTGTTAAATCCTTTCATATCGCCCAAAAGAGTCGCTTAGTGAGTCGTAACCATGGAGTTTCATGACCATTATTGTCTATTGGAAATGCATTTTGGATGGGATAGGCAAGTCCTGTAATTGAAGTGTTTAATGATTTGTAAGTAGCTTGTACACTAATAAAGAAATCAGATTTACCTTTATAAACTACAATGAAGTTGAAATTATTAACATACCCTATCCTATCCTATACATACTAGGGTATGTTAGGACCTGACCCCATAATGGTATTATGTAGGTATTTTAAAAAGATTGTTTAATGTATTACTCATAATCCTTACTAGGTATAATTATCATTTTAAAAAGAGTAACTATTGAGTTTCTTACCGGATCTACTCAGTGGAAGCAGGATTCCGACCCGGTTTTAGAATCTATTTGTAAGTGCTTTTTGGCTTCAATGAATAAAAAAAATTGATAAATCAAAATGATATTGATTTTCAAAAGAAAATATGACTAAATGGACATCATTAAGTTTTTACACATTATTCTGTTATAATTATTTATTTAAATTAAATTGTAATATAGAATGCTCTGGAAAAGGCTGCAATGTAGCAGGAACGAGGAAGGAGTAGGTAACATGGAGCAATGTGGATCTTAATTACTTTTCAATAAGGTTCATGTTCATAGCTGCAAAAAATATTAAGATTGATAATAAAACTGTTTAAAGAATTATAAAATGACACTCACTCATAATAATAATATACATCATCATCATCACGCCTGTATAGTGCGCCCACACTTCGCCGATGTATTTTGGTCCCAATGTAATAGGGGGCGAGCCTATTGCCATTATACCGGGCACACAGGTTTCCTCACGATGTTTTCCGTCACCGTTTCTTAGCAAGTGATAATCTCAGATGAAAATGAGATTCGCACATGGAACCCAGAGGTGCGAGCCGGGGATAGAACCTGCGCACTTTGATTGCAAATCGTGCGTTCGACCACTCGGCTACCACTGCTTTTTAATAATATGAGACTTGAATATTATACAGGTACCTACAATCAATATAATTTGTAGGATGGGAAGTAAGGATGATATTTCACCTATAATTAAGAACACTATTACCTATCATATATACCTTATCTCATAAGGTCATTTTTCAATTGCAATAAGCCCAACACACCAGAGAGCCACTGCATAGCCATTCATATAAACAATATTTTATTATGGGCAAGGGGTATTTAATAAAACCACCCAAGACACCCCAAAGAGTTCCAAGTTAGTAAGAAAATGACTATTGATAAAAAATATTTATAACGCGTAACGTTAAATAAAAAGGTGCCTACCGACATAATACTTAAAATCTTAGAACCTACATAAATACAAAGTAGGCTTTACTTAGGCAAGTTGGCCTTTAGAAAGTTGCTCTCAACCTCTTTATAAATGGTTCGGCGTGCTTTGGTTTTGTTCACCAATAGAGTGCATTATAAGAAATTTAAATAATATTACTATAGTAAAATCAATAAAGCCAATAAAACACAAGTTTTTATAATATCGATCGGCTGTTGGTGTCTGAGACAAATGAAGTATACACTAACTTACCTAACAGGGTGTCGTCGCAGCGACGACACTATTATCCTTCCACTCGATTGTTCTGATTTATAAATGTGAAACACTTTTAAATAATTGCACAGCGCACAATTGAAATCCCCGATTTTTTGTTGTTTTTTACTAAAAAAACGCAAATCGCTCGTAACAAGTTGCGAAATTGGAAAACGTTTGAGAAGATGGCGCTACTGTGCAAATTATCTTGAGTGACATAAGTAAAATTCCTTGCCAGACTTAAAAACGTTCCGCTTTGGTAATTTTTTGGGGGTTACCTATTGGTACCTGCTGAAAGATTAGCCTTTTGCAATAAATCACTAGATAAATGTTTGCTTTTCTCCTAGCTATATATTATAGTAAGTAGAGATAAGAAGATATATATATATATATTATAAGAAGTTTCAGATATGGTGAACATACAATATAAAAATTATCTATGGCGTAAATAAAATAAGCAAGTAGGTACAAAAATATTTTTTATTATACTTAATAAGAAGGTACCACCTTTAATCTTGATAAGCAATGATTTTATAATAACAATTAACAATTTAGATATCAGTTCGAAAATTATTTTATAAATAAAATCTTAAATATCAGTCACTTCAATTTTATAAGAACCTAAGTACCTAAGCTAAGTTTTCACAAGGAGATTTATATGGAAAACAGTTTTGCATCCATTTCCGCAATAATGCTAGGCAAAGTCTACCCCTGTATCAAGCAAATCTCTTATAAGTACGGTTGCCTTTCGTGGTAGAATACGCAAGAGGTGACCAAGGTACACCAGATGTTTCGGCACAGAAGCTTCAGGGTAATTGCGACGCACACTCTCTAAGATCGACTGCGCCGCGTTGCTTGGTGTTATTGTTCCAAAATAACTTGGTATTCTGTAAATATTAAACAAAATTAATTTTATAATGGTGATAGGAGATACATTAATCTACTTGTAGCGCGCTAACATTTAATGTACCTAGCTTATATATAGTTGATTGATTAACACTATATTATCTTTGTCAATTATATATAAGCCCAAACAATAACGATAATTTAAACTTCTCAAAGAATCTACAATCTACATCCTTGACAATGTAAATTATTTTGTACCTATCGACTGCGGGACTAAGCCTATATAAATTAAATACTATTGATAAATACTGTATAAAAACCCAAACACCTACTAAGTACAAGTAGATATATGTAAAATAAAAAATAATTACAAAAAATAACTTATTTTGTGACACTGTTGAACTCAAACTAGGCCTAACCTGCATCTTGAGGTCCGTTATAACTTCAATTGGTACATTATTAAAAGTAACGATAGTATAATAAAATAGGAAAAAAAAACAATAATGTGCCAAAAGTATTACTTGATTGTAAGTAATAAAATTAAAGTATGACAAGAACGAATATTTTTTACCCACTTATTTTAGATTCTTACCTCAATCTTAGGTCCGCACTCTCATCACCAACGATAAACGGGTATACATGTGTAAGGGTCACATGGACTCCATCAATCTTGTTGATCCTCAGATCCTCCATTAAAGATTCTGCGAGGCCTTGGACGGCGAATTGCGCGACACTCAAAGGCATTTGATCTTTAAGGTAACTGAGACCAGCTACTGATGTTAATGCTACTATGTGACCATGGTTTTTAGCCTTCATGTCTTGCAAAAAGTATTCGAGAAGCTGTAAAATAATAACAGTTTTGGTTGAAAATAAACCTCACTAGGAATACCTAGTTAGCCAATTATTAAATTGATTAATTTGGTGCAAATATTTATAAAAAAAAAAAAAACGATCGCAGGGACATATACTGAGATGGTATATAAAATAAATCGCACCGTTTTTTTAAAATGGTTGTTCACGTTTATAAACGATTTAAGGTCAAAATCATAAAATTTCAAAATGAGTCCCTATAATTCTAAAGGTGGAGCTCGTTATTTATTGTTTATGTGTCTGCCATATTTTCTTTGAATTAAACAATTCACAGACATTATATTTTTTTATATTTGTAACTATCACCTTACATATACATACCCAGAAATATGATGTCAAGGTAAGATCAAGTGTATCATGTATATTTTGCGGAGGCTGGGTCAGCAAAGACCTTGGGCTCGGAATACCACAGCAATAGAATATCATGCTCACGAACCCAAAATCCTTCTTTACTTGAGCTGATAAACCTTGAACATTATTCCTCTTAGTGATATCACATGAATACAAGGTAGCGCAACCACCCCTCCGTTTAATAATCTCAACTGTATCATCATTAGTTTCCTTGTTCTTGTCTACGCAGAGAACTATTGCCCCTAAATCTGCAAGCTGTATAGCTATTTCGCGGCCTACGCCACGACCAGAGCCTATAATCTGAAAGATTACAACCAGAATATTATTTCTGTCCCCAGGTGCAGTTATGAACATAGATAAAGGTTTTTATTTAATTCTTACCAGTGCAGTTTCTAGCCTCACAGATTTCAAAGGTGGTGGTTTAAATAGTTCGTAGACAGCTTGCAAAACAGCACACACAGCATTAACCAGCACCCATGCTATGTCTATCATCAATATGCTTAATGAATATAATCTTAACAACATTTTTATAGGGAACATAAAATGTAGAAGTGTCCCTAAGAACGTGTCTAAAAGTTTGATTTCCTGAAATAAAATAATGTTTTAAATTAATATTTAGTTACAAAGTTTCATAGGCAAATTTGCCAAAGTAATAAAATGCCGACACTCACCATTTAATATGATTTTCTAACCGTCAATTTAATATAACTATGCATGCAAGTTTATAATCATTCATTCATATAATAATTCATTCATCAATAATTATTGCAAAAATTAAGCACTTAATTATAACTTTACACTTTGTGATAAAATATATAACAAATCAAATAAGTATTCACGATTGCAGCTGCGTACAAGGTAAACGGAACTAACGAAATAAACTTATTTTAATACCTACCTACCTATCCATGGATACTGGAAATGATAAGTTTTGTAACAGTAGGCAATTAGATAACGACTGTAATTTTATGATAAGAAACACAAATAGAATCACAACATTGTTTCGATACAATTTGTTTGACCTCTAAACGTGCCCATGATGCCCAAACAATACAACGCGAATTTTATGATGGATTGTTGGTGGCTTGGTGGTCTTGCTTTAATAAACAACACATCACACAGATAAAACATGAATCATTTAGCATTTATTTTTAGCCTATGGATTTTCAAATGTATAATAATTTGTATTTGAAATGTTTTAATCTGTGCCATACTGAGATGTTCCTAAAACTAACTAATTTGAACCTAAAGTCACAATATTTATTTCATTTTTTACATAATTATTTTATACATTATTATTTAATCTTTGCAGAGGCTTTAAGTGTATTTGTTTATTTTGGTAGAAATAAAATATGAAAGCTTGCTACACTACAACACAGAAAAAAAAATGTTTAGAAGTTGTTTCTGTTTTTAGCAAATTAAAAATATATCGTACGACAATGGCTTATGTATCCTATTAAATCGTACATAGCAAGGACTAAATGATTATTTTCTTTCTGTACGAACTTGGAACTACTTTCATAAATACTTATTGAGGTACACGTAAACAAAAAAATTATAATGGCTTTTGTATATCAAGGGGATTCAGAATTGGAATCCAAATCAAAAAAAGGTAACACCTAAACACTACGAAGGTTCTAGGTAGATACGTCTATTGAATCCAGTCCAATAAGTTCAATTTTACGTTCCAGCTGCGGAAAGAATATCGGAAAACATGCACATAGTGGCCAACGAGCCATCTTTGGCTTTGTACAGGCTTCAGGAGCATGTTAGGAAGGCTTTACCACCGATGGTGGAGCGACGTGTGGAGGTGACGAAACTACAGCACGAGCTGCAGGGGAGATGTTACGATGTGGAGTATGCTTTAAGGTACGAATTGGTAACTATATTACTAAGGAAAATAGTTATACCACTTGCAACTTGTAGGTATCTGACAGTTGTATATAATAGCATGTATGTTCTATACACAAATATTGCTACAGCCATCTATTGTGCCTGGCACGTTTCATTCATGATTATTTTTTTAATAAAGGGCCGACAAGGGTGACTCTCACTAGAGTTTTAAGTCTCCTCAATATTGGAAAGCATTATTAAACATCATAGTCAAATTATTTATTTTGTATAGATCATAGGTCACCTACAAATTGTAGTTTGATTTTTTTTTCATTTAAGCTAGTATCAGATTGATGCACAACTTCAACTGCAAAGATCAAGCAAGAAACTCAGTGGGCTCAACATTTTTAAATCACTATATTATATAATTATTCACAAATTATATTGTTTTGTACCTTAAATTCCAGTATTTTTTTTAATTTTCAGTGCTGTGAAATCAATGGACGGTGCGGCAACCAGCTTCAAAAATATCCAAGAAATGTTGAAGCAATCTATATTTTTAAAACAACAATTAAAATATGAGGAAACAAGGCGAAATAAAAAAGATTCAAACTCTGTTTATAAACGTCTATCCGCTCACATTGTGCTCGACCTGCCAGACTTGTCTGAGTTCTCTATGGTTAGGGAGACCACTAACAGGATTGAGAATATGATGGCTCAGGCCAGAGGCTCATCAGCCGAGCTCCATAGATCTCACACAACTTTGCATTGAAATTGATTGAATTAGATATACCTGCATGTTTCAAAAACTGGCCAAGTGCAATCGCACTCGCTCATGAAGGGTTCCATACCATTAAACTATCACAGTTCATGAGATACAGCCTGGTGACAATGGACAGACAGATGTACAGGAGAGTCTTAGTAATAGGGTCCGTTTTACCCTTTGGATACGGAACTCTAAAAAGGTATCATTCATTTTGAATGGCAAAAAAAGACAAGTGTTCTGAAAAATACTTTGCAAGACAGTTTTAAAAAGAATCTTAAATTCATAGATATTACAAACTAGAAACAAAAAAAGTTTATATAACTAGACTTTGTATTGGTTATGACAATGGATTTTAACTTTCTATAGGGGGGTTAAATTTTCTACGAATCTTCAACTAGTTATAAGTTTAAATTACAGTATTTTTAGTTATTAATTGGATCTCACTATAAAGATAATTGAATGTTGCATGGTTAAAATTTGGGCCCCAAGTCGCCTAACATTATTGCAGTGGAGTTGCTATGACTTAATTTCATAATGCGTGAAATCACCATATTTTATCAATGGTACCAAGAATATGACTAGCCTAATGTCTTCAAAGAAGCAAAGTCTAATGTCTACACTGGTAATATTTTAGCTTCCAGTAATAAAAGGTGTCGTTTTCATGCTTTGAAAACCGGCCAAGTGAGAGTGGGACTCGCGCACGAAGGGTTCCGTACCATTATCTATAAAAATGGCAAAAAAATCACGTTTGTTGTATGGGAGCCCCCTTAAATAATTATTTAATTCTGTTTTTTAGTATTTGTTGTTATAGCGGCAACAGAAATACATCATCTGTGAAAATTTCAACTCTCTAACTATCACGGTTCATGAGATACAGCCTGGTGACAGACGGACGGACAGCGAAGTCTCAGTAATAGGGTTGCCGTTTTACCCTTTGGGTACGGAACCCTAAAAATGAAGTCATACCAACTCCACAATAATTCGAGACTTGAGGCAGTGGTCACATAAGACTAAAGCGGCTTTCAGACTACACTATAATATATAGCACAATAATATCGCTCACCATACAAAGCCAATAATATATAGTACAGTACAGTGTGAATGTGTCCATAACAATGTATGGTGCGCGATATTGTTGTGCTATGAGCTATATACTATTATATTATAGCGAATCTGAAACCCGCTTTATAAATAATTAATATTAGTTTAAGTGTGTTACTACACATACACAATGGATCTATAATGTACTAGATAAAGATACTGCACTTTCATTCTACTCTTCACAAAAATAACTCCTGGCCCCGTAGCATGACCGCGTAGACATAAGTTAAATCTATTTCAACTGTCGAGAAAATGACGTCACCGAGCCATGTTCAGTACAAACTGCTCGAAGTGACGTCATTTTCTCGACAGTTGAAATAGATAAAACTTATGTCTACGCGGTCATGCTACGGGGCCTGCACCATTAAGCATGACCGGACCGTATAGACATAAGTTTTATCCCTTTCAACTGTCAAATTTGTCGAGAAAATGACGTCACACCGAGCTTTTTGTACTGGCCCTGTAGCATCACCGTATAGACATAAGTTTTATCTCTTTGAACTGTCAAATTTGTCGAGAAAATGACGTTACTTCGAGCTTATTGTACTGGACATGTCTCGGTGTGACGTAATTTTCTCGACAAATATGACAGTTGAAAGAGATAAAAGTTATGCCTACACGGACATGCTAAGCCTACTTTATAAAAATATAATATTGGCACATGGTTTATACACGGTGTTTCAGAAGTCCGAAATAATACTTCGACGTTTGCTTCAGTATCAGGTATACAACTGAATGGTATCAGAATTTGATCGAAATTCGACTTTTTTTCGTCGTCAATTTATATAACTCGTTATATCTCAAGTCCTATGTAAAATTTGCATGTTCTGTTTTGTGAATATTGGTAGTCGCTCCTCATAAGTGTGGTTTACATTGCTGAATGGGGTCATGGATGTACCCAAAGGTCAGAACACGATACCTATAACAAATATTCAAAGGTCCATAACTCAGAAACTATGATAGTTTGGTATAATCTGTCTTCACTAAGCATCCACATATGAGTTACCGTATACGTACCCGAAGTATTATTTCGGACTTCTGATACACCATGTATATTTCGCATTATTCAAACATGAATCATGGTTTCATTATGTGTGCAGTCAGCATTTTTAAAAGCTCTTTATAATGGAACTAAGAAATACATAATCTGTATAAATAATGGAAGTTTTAAAGTTTAAATATTCTAAGTACGAGTTTTAAAAAAACATGTTTCTAAATGTTGACTGTACAGTCATCGGTATTCTATTTGCTTGTGTCAAAGTTATTTCAAGCATTTGTAAATATGTGTGCTTAAAAAAAAAGTTGCCATTAAACATAATATAATCTGGGACACTAAACTTTTATTTATTGTGATTATGTGGGTATACTAACTTTATTTTGCCTATGGTTTTGGTGTAATATTAGGTGACATTTTACAGCTTCTAATTGGTAGTCATTGTCATGGCACGATTTCTAAGCAATACAACGAAAGCAAACAAAGCTACATATTTTGTAAAATGTCATGTCTATTGGGTTGTTTTTCGGACTTGCTTTGCTTTTAATTTTTGTTTTAAAGGACATTGGGAGCTTCTATGGTTTCAAGGTTCCGTAGTCATAATAGAGAGAGAGCCATAGGTTTTTTAGCATAATAGCTAAAAAACCTATTAACCTAAAAAAGGACTGGATTTAATTACTATCTGTTTTCTGTATTTTTAGTCTTATTGGTGGTTTTAATCACTATTGTTCATCGATTGATTATCTGACTGACAAGATTTTGAACTTATGAAAAACAAAAAATATTTTAGTTCTTCGATAGTCCGATAGAGGCGTTGTATATCCTATAAAAATCAATGCCACTTTTCGTTGTAAGCTGACTCCTAAACGGCTGGATCGATTTGAATGTTTTTTTTAGTTCCGTTTGGGTGGCACCCAAGATGATTTAGATTCACAATTGGACCCGGTAGGTGGCGCTGCTTTCGTATGTCACTCATTCTAAGGCCGTACGAAGTTCACGCGGTCAGCTAGTTTACTATAATAAGAAATTACGGAGTCGGTACTTTACTGTGTTGTGTAGTCAAACAATGCATCGTGCATGTTTCCGAATAAATACGATCCGTTTGAGTTACCTATATTATTATTAGGTAATTAACGAATTTAAAAAATTGGTATAATTTTCATCAAAAAAGTGTAGTTCTCCGCGCTCGCAGAATCTTGTTTGTCGACCAATAACTGAACCATATTGCGAGTTAATTCGATCCTAGCTCCATCTATTGCGCCTTTCCGAACTAATGTTATGTTACCTTATGAAAATAGCAATGGTGTTATATGGAACAAGTTTTATTAGAAACTGAAACTTAAATCAATGTATTCTAACTTATTAGCACTGAGCTATATAGTATACATAACACAAATATAGCAATATACAAAGTGACATCTTACGCTAAACCTCATTCATTCTAGTTATGAGTTTCATAGGTAGGTACTTAGGACCTATAAGGTAGGTAGGTGTACTCATTATCATTGCCTAGTGTAGATAATGCTTATTTAAAGTTTAAAGAATAAATAATCATAAGGGCAGTGACACGCAAGTACGGAATCGTACGCAATCATTTTCATCCGAGCTTAACACAAATACTTCTAATTGCAAACTTAAATAATAGACAAGCACCTAATTACTTCCTAGTCTTACCACGGTCACATCTGTTTGATTTGTTTGCAGATTAATTTAATTAATGCTCACTTAATTAATGCTCACTTGCACTTTGACGGTTAAGGGAAGATTTGCCTGCCAGGCGGGTGGTATGCCTGATGGTAACTGTCGGGGGATTTGTGTATACAGTTAAGATCGTGGATAACTCTTCTATCGCGATTCAGGAATTCAAGAAGTTTGTATGGCGACTTACATATTTATATGCCATGTGTTGGTTGTTGCGCCATCTATTAGCGTATGGTAGAAGTTCTGTTTTGTGGCAAGATATTGGGGTCGCCACAGTACTACATGGGAAGCCATAGATTACTTATCTATGAAATATCACAGACCACGGTAGCTCTCTTAATTTCGTCACATCAAACTTGCGTTCGAAAGTCAACAGCCTGTCCATAGTGTTTCCCGACGGTCGCTTCTTTTGCGTTTGTGAGAAGATTTTCTCGAAATAAGTGATGAGCCGCGGTGCAGGTTCACTGCCCGCTTCCCGGCTCAGGATCGAGTTGTAGATGTAATCTATAGGTATTGCGGATACGATGTAAGAATAGATCTGTTGGTGTTCTGCTTGGAGTTGCTCCATTTTCGCAAATATGATCGCCCAGTTGAGGTTCGTGTCTAAAACTTGGATGTTCACTAGTACCTGGGAAATGAAGGGTAGTCGTCTATTATCCAGCCTCTTGCCTGGTGTACCTACCTACAGACTATACTCTTTATCTACGTTAAAATAAACGTCTGCAGAGAGGTTATCATGATCCTGTTTGCGTAGCATTACAGCGTGACAGGCCATTCACACAGGAAAACTGGTAAATATAGTGAGATTAGAGTCTCAACTTCACGGCTGACTTCAATAAGAACATTATATTACGAAAACAATAAAATATGGCGATGAAGGGGCAATTCTGCCAATATTTACAGTGTAGATTTATAGTTAGTGAAAGCATGTCTTTTAACTACGTCTAATGTAGCTATTACCAATACACGCTTTTATTCTGCAGGTTCTACGTATTGAGAATACGGGCTAAAGGCATGCCCGACTCTTGTCAAAATAAAATCAGTCTTCTGATTGTCATAAACTGTGGAAGATATTAAAAAGATAGATAATCATGTCAGCCATTCGGAGCACGGGAGCAAATGTTATAACGCAATCATGGATGTACCATCCGAGATATCACGTTATACGCAACTGTACTACAACCTCTAATGACGTGAAAAGTTTATGCCGGAGCCGCCGGGTGCACGCTCACCTCAGAAGTGTCGTTGATTACAAAGTCTTTAAAGTACTTTGCGAATATCTCGGTGATGTTCACTTCGTCCTTCAGATGTACTACGACGGTGTACCCCTTGTTGCTGTACCGCTCCAGCAGGTTGTCGATAGTGTCGACATCGAAGATGCGCCCGTCCACAATGACCGCGAGTCGGTTCGTCACCGGCATATGGCTTTCCACACTAAATAAATAGAAGAGTCAAACTCCTACTTATATTGTGTTTCTTTCCCTTTAGCAGTTGGATAGTCTGTCCAGTACCTGTCTAATATACTAAGAAAGTAGGTAAGCCGTAAGGATAAATTGAATTTGGAATTGTTTTGTATGCAATATCACAACGGTGTGACGCTGCTGTTACGAAATAAAATAATACTTACTTCAATTTTATGTCGATAAATTATTTTACTTTTCTCATGGTTCTCGTAAAACATTTAAAAAAGTCAGAAAATCGGTTCATTTTAGTTGACTGTCAAGAGTGAAGTGAAGTGAGCGAATTTGCACCTAACCTAGTTATTGCACCTAAGAAACTACTTGTAAACTTATAAAATAAAGTATTGATAGGTATATACCTACCCACAAGAAACTAAAGTATGAGTTATAAAATCTACATTCCGCAATGATGCTTCCCCCGAAAAGAGCCGGCCCAGCAATTAAATGTTGTTTTCAAAAGAAGTGAAGCTAAGTACTTGTCGATATTCCTAGGAAGACCGATGCAATGTACGACGGCGGAGACCAAGCTTTACCTGCTAGAACTAATGAATATAGCGTGCCCCCTCTTCCTCAGATGGTAGAGGATGTGGTATATGGACCGGCGCACGCAGAACTTTTGGTAGGCGACGCATTCGTCCAGCACGATGATGGGCGGGGCGCCCACGACCGCTGCTGCGAAGTGGAGCCGCGTGCGGTCATTGGGCGCCACGTCACAGATGCGCTTGTGGGCTTGCGTGTGCAGCTCTGCAAGTCAGGATTAGCAGACTACCGAAACTGCCAAATACCGCTAATAACACTGTTATTGTCATACCATAGTGTTAAGGCGCTTGAGACTACTACATGTAACTACAGTAAGAGATTATTGCCCGATTCTCACTAAGGTGGCGGAGTCAAATTCTCTCTCGAGAGAGATCGAGATAATAAAGAGGCTTTAACACAGATTGAACACAGGTTGAACTGATTTCGTGTTGCCTTGAAGTTGAATATAGAAGAATAACGATCTATAGGTAACACGTTATTCACAGCTCTAGTTTAGTATCTACCTAGTAGTAAGGACTCGAGAGCATCCAAGCATCCAAAAGATAATAAAAAATGTAATGTAAGCGTTTATATACGCATCTTACAGCTTACTAGAACTTATCTCTTTAGAATTCCAAAGATAACGTTACTTAACAAAGCTTACCAAGCGCCTCCATCAGATTTGTAAGCTCCTGGTGTACGTGGCTTCGTGGTACGCCCCGTAGCACCGCGATCAGCTCCAACGCATCACGCACCCTCATCCAGCTTGGCAAAGGGTCGCGCTCACAACTCAAGGATACATGACGACTGTACTATAGGGGTACGGAGATATAAATCAAGCCATGTAAGTAGGTACGAATCTATTACGTCCGAATTATACCTCCCATTTTGCTTGAGAGAACGCTGGATATGTGTTTCCTTCAAGTAGGTAATTAGTATTACTTTGTTAGGTGCAAAAAGAAAGAGTTATTAGCTATACCTACCTATCTACTTATTGAAAAAAAGAGGGAAAATACTTAAATGGAATATTTGAATAAACTTGACAGTGTTCTCATTTCTACCTAGAACCGTAGACAATAGGAAGTGTAACAAAACACATACCAATGTGAAAATATTTGGCAAAAACAAAATGTTGAGAGTTGAAGATTACGTAGCATACAAGTATCCATAAGAGTTAAAAACCTGCTCTGAAGAAATTGACTGAAAAATCTGATTATATTCGTCAGGATAGTTTATATTTCTGATAGGTTATTTTTTAAGGGTACCTTATGAGGATGCGTCTCCAGTTTCCACTGTGACATGCACCAAATATGCCCTTCACAGGGCAGCTTGTACCCCGCCAGCATCTCGCACAGCCTGACCCGTCCGTGGCGCTTCAGCCCCGAGAGCGCCAGGGCTTCGCCCTTAGCAAGCCCCAGGTACACGTTGCGGACCGCATAGATGCGTCCCACCCTCATACTCACGTTCGTTGCTAGTAAGTATTCGCCAAATGTGTCTACTTTTTCGGCTGTATAAGAAAAATAAAGTCGTCCTCATTATAAATGGTAAGGTGAGTTGAAGTAATTAGTACTATGGGAAAGGAAATAGGCTAGGAAAAACCAAATCCAAAACGCCAACTGCCAATCACTATCATAGAAGTGGTTTGTAGAGAAAGACAATTTTACATTCTGTAACAAATATTTTGTAAATGACTTAAGGACGTATTTTGTACTTCAGGACGTATTCTGTAAATGACCTAAAAATTTTCCAATAATATTAAAAAACCTTTTTCTACTCATAGTTTGTTTCTAGGAATAGCGCTGAATCTACTAATGATGCTTTGAGAAACATTAATGAACAAGAGATAGGTAAGCGGGTAAGCCGCGATAGGCAAGCAGGTAAGCTGAGACCGCAAAGTATTTACTTCTCTTGCTGTCCAACTGCGCCCTCTTATCCATCACATCCTTCTTCTCCCTCTCAGTGCCCGGCATCAGCGTTATGCCCTCCGTTATCTCCTCACGGCTGAACCTCGAAGCGAGATACACCCACATGCGCTGTACCGCCCTATACTGAATCAACATCAGCACGGCCATAAAGATGAGCGCTGTGATAATAATTGCTATCACCTCTAGAAGTACCCCAGTGGTTTTGGAGAGATAGTTTCGACGGGAGAAACACTCTTGGAGTACGCCACATTTTTCTAGAAGTAGAGATAATGCTGTCGTGATGTTGAAGCTAAACTTTAAGACACCGATATATACCTATAGAGTATTTTCGAGTATATATTATCCCAAATATACCTAGCATTTTTGATGCTATAATAATTTTAAGAGATGAATACTCAGTACCTGCCTAGGTACTGAGTATTTATCTAAATGTAAAATACTAACTCCAGCTTGATAAAATCGGAAGGGAAAAAGATCTCCAATACACTTTTAAGATCTTCATTCATCACACATTAAAAAATAATGGTCGAAATCGGTTCACAAACGAAGGAGCTGTAAATTTCCGCTTTTATTGAAGTCGACTAAAGGCCCGGGCACACTGGGGCATCAAGAAGCATGCTGCTAAATTATTTCCAATACCAAAATGAACTGTATTGATACACAGAAAAAGCACATTCTTCATCGAAGTGTCATTGACAGCGCGAGTTAGTTTCACAGCAAAGTCGCGTGGCTTTTACCACCGAAATTCAATCTTTATGTATATCCGCACAGAGTTCGTTTTGCCCCCTTTGCCCCTTTAATATAGGACCAAAAGACTACTCACTACAACATTTGTGCAACATTTTCCCGGAGCAGAGATTGTAAGCCTTGAATATTGCACACTCGCTGTTATAGAGGAAGATCTGGCTGATCTTCACGTAAGCGAAAACCATGTTGAATTGCGGCGACAAACTCATAAACTCCAACGCATAGTTTAGAATGTCTCCGTAGAATATCTTGGCTATAATTGTTGTTTCACCTATGCAAACCAAAGATCTTTTTCAAGAGGAACACGTGCGACAAGACAATATTTAAGACATAGCACTGAGTCACTCACTCAGTCGTGATTACGAAGGTAATACCTTCGTAATCCATACGAGTCAAAGAGACAAACATTGACACATCGCAGTCTTTGTCACATCATAATGCGGAAAGGAGATGGGAATAAAACACGACATAACAAGGGGTGATGGTGTGGTTTTAAAGCCCCAAGGACAGGGGTGCGATAAAATTCGCAACCAATGTCTTGCTCATACGAAAACTAACTGTATTAACTCATAAAAGAAGCTCATTTTTCAACGTAAGGTCATCGATGACACGAGAGAATTTTAACGCGTGGTCTCGAGGCTCTGACCATGGAAATTCAATCTTATATGTATTGCCACAGAGTTGGTATTGGTATTAGTAAAAAAACTGGGCTCAGTGCCCTGTGAGCCTTACCGAAGACGATGTTGATGATAATGTATGTCATGGTATTCAAAGCCACGCTCGGTCCGAGGCTGAATATGTACGCTTGTGGCACACACCCCATTCCATACACCACAAGCATAAAAGGTACCACCACTGTAAAAATACATTAATAACAGTTATTTTAAAACCATAATTTAGATATTTTTAATCCCACTTAAGGATAGTTGAGTAAGAAACTGCCTGATACTTAAAGATGATACATCTTCACGCCGAAGAGATTAACAGAGGTGCACAGCAGTGCAATCACAGTTCGCCGTTGAATTTTGGTCCTAATGATTATAGGGACGAGCCTATTGGCACTAAAAGAATTGAACAATAACGAGCACAGCCGAAATAGCTCAGTTGGGAGAGCGTTAGACTGAAGATCTAAAGGTCCCCGGTTCAATCCCGGGTTTCGGCAAACTATTATTTTTACTTTTTTGTCCGGGTATATATTCTTGTACATAGCGACGCAAAGGTCTTTAAATAGTAACAATCTACCATGGATCTAGAATATTGATTCCACTAAAAAGAACCACTCGAAGCCAAGTCATTTCAAAACATAAAAATGGACATATCCCTGGCTGAATATACTAAAAAATATTCCAAAGCTGTCGAATATTACCAAGAACATTATATTTTCCAAAACCATACCATAATCAACTCCAACGGCACCTTGAAAATGTATTTTAAAGTTGACTTTATGTTCTTTAGTGACGTCAAACCCTATTCATCTGCTAAGACAATAACTACAGCCCTTTTAATGTCCCACTGCTGGGCACGGGCCTCCCCTCAATGCGAGGGGGATTCAGGCCATAGTCCACCACGCTGGCCCGGTGCGGGTTGGCAGACTTCACACATCTATCGAGAACTAGTCAAGTTCCCTCAGACGTGCAGGTTTCCTCACGATGTTTTCCTTCACCGTTTCATAGCAAGTGGTAATCTCGGATGTAAATGAGATTCGCACATAAACCCAGAGGTGCGAGCCGGGGTTTGAACCTGCACACTTTGATTTGCAAGGCGTGCGTTCGACCACTCGGCTACCACTGCTAAGACAATAATTATGATGATTAATGATGACTTACATAGATCGGTATAGTGAAACAGAGAGTATGGCAGCGTGAGTACCATGATGCCAACCATGACGACAGACATCAAGGCAGCCAGCATCCAGTACAAGATCACGTCGCACAGGTACATTGTCAACCAGTACATAGCAGGGGAGAAGCTCATCGCATGACTCTGACGGAAAAATCAACCTGCCGTTACCTACTTGTTTATTAACCATTGCCACAATGCCAAATCTTTCTGATATCTATTTATACATACATATGCATTCAAATAAATAAAATTGGAGTGTCTTTTTGTAATATCAAAATAACATTATTTTAACAAATGCATATGAAAGTATACACAACACCTATTACGAAAATGCAATTTTTAAAATTTTTGTCTGTCTATCTGTCCGTTTGTTCCGGGTAAACTTCCAAACGGCTGAACAAATTTCGACGGGACTTTCACTGGCAGATAGCTGATGTTGCAAGGCGTAACTTAGGCTACTTTTATTTTAGAAAAAGCATAAGGGGATGAACATAAAACCATTATTTCCGGGTAATCTTCCTAAAGTCCACGCGGGCAAAGTCGCGGACACAGCTATCTAACATAAAAATCCATTAGACCACTGCCTGATAATTTGTGTGCGGTTTTCGTGTTTGTCTTGCAATTATTGTACAGTATAAACGACATCCGTTATACGTATTGAGATGAGACCTATCGAAAAAATTGCAAAGATCTGAACCTTTTATAATGTTGGTAGAAAACAATCCTGTCTTTTACTCCTAGTAGGTATTGAAGGATGAGTCTATGAGTTCTTAGGAGCAATATTCGTTTGATTTGAGCTATGGTTGTGTACCATTATTCTAGCTTCTGAATTTTAAAAACCGGTCAATTGCGAGTCAAACTCGCGCACGAAGGGTTCCGTACCATTATCTTTAAGGACGGCAAAAAAAATCACGTTTGTTGTATGGGAGCCCCTTAAATATTTATTGTATTCTGTTTTGTTATAGCGGCAACAGAAATACATCATCATGTGGTACAGCGGTTCATGAGATACAGCCTGGTGACAGACGGACGGACGGACGGACATATGGACGGTCAGACGGACGGACAGCGAAGTCTCAGTAATAGGGTTCCCGTTTTACCCTTTGGGTACGGAACCCTAAAAAAAGCTGTTGTGGATTGATCTTGTCACGAATTTAGTTCCTGTTTCCATTACACGATCTGTGTCGACGATATCGTTGTTAGGCCTTATGTTTAATTTATTGATAGACATTAGTGCACTTAAATTATATCGCTTATTTTTTACTTTTTGGAGGACTTAAGCTGTTGGCCGTGAGGTGGCCTTTATAGCTTTACCGGAGGAGTGGCGAGCATTATACCGCTTATATCTATTCTAGGATACCGTAGTAATTATATTTAAAAACATTATTTATTATCATCATGATTAAAACGGTATCTACTAGGTAGAACTGTACAATATCGTTACCTGCAAATGTCTGATGAGTCCATGTTCTTTAGATGGCACAAGTGTTATATGAGATATAGTCAATATGAGAAGTAACTGTATTAAAAGCGCAGGCGATGAGGTTTCTTTCATCCACTGCAAAATAATAATACAAAACTATTAAGTTATCTGAGTGTACTCAATAATAAACTCTTTGTCACACATCACAATGGCGATGTTACATTTGATGATACGAAGGAAACCGTGTGGAGAACTAATCTAAACTTCTGTCTCTAACTAATCTAAATGTATAACGATTGATACAATAATAACATCCACCTTATAAATGGAGACATGCACGAGGAAGATGATTTAATACAAAAATATCTTGCCCATGAAGAGGAGACAGAAATACCTCACGAAAGCCCCAGTTCTAAATTAAAATCCAGTTAACTGAAATAATCAACCAATTTAGGTGCTTAATTCGTACCGGAGACAGGTCTAATGCGAGTGGATCATCGGTGACTTGTATTGAAGCG
The DNA here is from genome assembly GCA_914767695.1 of Ptilodon capucinus. Taxonomy (NCBI): domain Eukaryota; kingdom Metazoa; phylum Arthropoda; class Insecta; order Lepidoptera; family Notodontidae; genus Ptilodon; species Ptilodon capucinus. Next base: position 12,857,883 of record OU611808.1, on the reverse strand, counting down.
TCCAGGAGACCGCTGAAGTGCCTAATAAGCGCCACGTAAGCCCTCGCAAGGGACCGAGCCGCCGCGCTGTGGTCCTGATGCAGAGGACTGTAGAGGGCTTGGACCTTAGAGAAGACATAACATGACAGTAAAGCGATGATGTATTAAGCGCTCAGTGTATAAAGGTAGTAATAATGATTACCACTCGCTGAACGGTGAAGGAAAACATTGTGAGGAAACCTGCACGTCTATAGAAAGGCGTGTGAAGTTCACCAACCCGCACTGGGCCAGCGTGGTGGACTATGGCCCAAGTCTCCCTCGCATTGAGGGGGAATGTGCCCGGCATAATGGCAATAGACTCGCCCCTCTTTAATATTGGGACCAAAATACATCGGCGAAGTGTGGGTGCACTGCAGTGCACCTCTGCCTTACCCTTCGGGGAATACAGGCGTGATGAATTATTTGTATTTATCTAAGAGAAAATGTATACTTATAAGGTTAATTTCTTATAATACTATTCTACTGGTAGGAAGTTAGATAGGGTATTAAGCTAATAACAAATATTTACAAGTAGTGTTCCATTCTCATCTGTGGAGACGTCCAATCCGTAGGCATACATGTATACGTAGTGTTGTGGCGAGTCTATGGCACGTGTCACTAAATATTCGGTTAGGCTCTGCAAATAGTCAAGACTATGAACCATGGAGATATTATAACCGAGATGGCGACTGCGCTGCGGTAATTTTTTCTGGTTTATCTGAATCCGCCATCTTTGTTTTCCCATAAACTTGCCGTATACTACAGGTAGATGAGATAACAAAAAATGGCGGAAAAATCGCCGCAGAGCTATACGAAGAGTGGAGTCGTAATGGGTACTCTAGATACTCTATGCTATAAACACACCGCCTTCTTTTGTTTTCGGGTGTTAGATTTAGACGCGTTTCAACGTCTCTCGTCTGTCGTTTAAAGTTTTGGCGACCTTACACTGCCCGTAAGACCTCCCGCAAACTGGGGTGTTAACGTCAATTTTGTTGGCATACCAAAACAAACTGTATTGACTCATAGAGAAAGTTCATTCTTCAACTAAATGACACTGACAACACGAGCGAATTTTAACGCATGGGAGCGTACCACAGAAATACAAACTTTATGCATATTGACACATAGTTCGTTTTAATATTGGAAAATAGTAAGTGTTAGTACTCTAAGGACCTTAAAAAAAGCTAATACATATATCAGTTTTACCTCGGTGCTCGACAAAGCAGTGTAATACATAAGTTCTATCTGTTCTTCCGTTGCTTTTGTTTCGGAAAGTACGTATCTGAAACAAATTATACCTACTGCTGTACACAACTGGGCTGGACTTAAATAATAATTACGAGTATATTTTAAGCATACATATTCTTGCCAAACAAAAACGAACTGTACTTACTTGTAGAAAGTAGGATTTATTCAACGAAATGTCACAGATGACGAGAGATAATTTAGATGGGTTTTACCACGTAAACTTAATCTTTATGTAAGTACTAGCTGAGCCCGCGACTTCACCCGCGTGGACTTTAGGAAGATTACCCGGGAGTAAGGTTTTTATGTTCATCCCGCGGAACTCTAATGATTTATCTAAAATAAAAGTAGCCTATGTTACGCCTTGGAACATCACCTATCTGCCAGAGAAAGTCCCGTCGAAATCTGTTCAGCCGTTTGAAAGTTTACCCAGAACAAGCAGACATGAATAGCCAAGAGATTAGTAACGTTTATAGAATCGGAAGACAGACGGAAAACAAAAACCGACCTGTCATAGTCTCCTTAACAACAATCTGGAAAAAACATAGACAGACGGACAAAAATTTTAAAAATTGCATTTTCTTCATAGGTAGCGTGTATACTTTCTTAAGCATTTGTTAAAATAATGGTATTTTGATATTACAAACAGACAATCCAATTTTATTTATTTGTATTGATATTGGTACAGAGTACATTTTACAAAAGCAGTGAAGTCAACTCGATCATCCATATCGCCACCTACTTGTGTGTTATTTAAAAGTTTAGTAAAATTGTTAACTAACGCATTGGCGATGGATCTTGCGTCACTTGAGTTGTCGGCGCGTATTGCTAACGTCGTCTTCTGTTCAAGAGCTTCAACTGTTAGGACCTTGAGTAACATACTATAATGTATATACTGGAGTGTAGTTTTATGTTACAAATTCACTCTTATTAAAAATAAAACACTCGGGTCGAATTGAAAACCTCTTCCGTTTTTGGAGGCCGGTGCAAAACGGGCATAGTTTATGTTAGGTTTTGGATAACATAGTAGCAGTGGTAGCCGAGTGTTCGAACGCACGCCTCGCAATCGAAGTGTGCAGGTTCAAACACCGGCTCGCACCTCTGGGGTTTATGTGCGAATCTCATTTTCATCCGAGATTATCACTTGCTATGAAACGGTGAAGGAAAACATCGTGAGGAAACCTGCACGACTGAGGGAACTTGACTAGTTTTCGATAGATGTGCGAAGTCTGCCAACCCGCACTGGGCCAGCGTGGTGGACTATGGCCCGAATCCCCCTCGCATTGAAGGGAGGCCCGTGCCCAGCAGTGGGACGTTAAAAGGGCTGTAGTAGTAGTAGTTTGGATACCTACGCTTCGTGACGTCAAGTATTGACGGGAGCCCACGCGTCACACAAGCATACTCCGAGCTCAAGCTTACTCTGTGTTTGAGTAGATGCTAAAAAACTCGAAACCCTAGAACTAAACCGATGGATAAAACACTCAACAATGAACATCAATAAACTCTACTATTATTTACTGCATGAGATTCGATAGTCTATAAAATGTGTACTACAGGTTATGGATAAACCATTCTTACCTCTCTATTCAACATCTTTGTAGAGTTGGTGCCTCCAATTTCCATACCAGCTAGTACCGCTGATAACGACAAGCCTAGGAACACTCCGGTTACTAACGCAGATACTACCTGTAGAGATAGGGGAAAAAGAAATTCGTGTATGAAACGTTCAAATCTATTACATCGACTGACGATACAGCTTTCAAGACTTTTTTTTTTTAAAGCCTATTTTGTGTCCCACTCCTGAGCAAAGGCCTCTCCTTTAATCCTCCACACACTGCGTTCTTGTGCTGTTTGTGACCAAGTATTACCCGCAAAGGTGACTAGATCGTCTTGCCATCGTCGTTTTGGTCTGCCCCGGCTGCGGTGGCCGTTGCTTGGGGTCCAATTTGTAATGATGTTTGCCCACCTTTGCGGGTACATACGTGCCACGTGACCAGCCCACTCCCACTTTAACTTTCAAGACTTTACCTTAGAAATATTCAGTTAGTAAAATATTAATCACAAAACATTTCTAATTTCACACATTTGCTTAGAATATGCTCGAGAACCTATATTTTATATGCATTTTGAATTATTTTGTATCAGGGATGTTATGGAGCTAACCGCAATCGAAACACCTACCAACTGTGTACCTAGCAATATTTGTCAGAACTCACTGTGATTGTTAAAACAGATTTGTAATGCCCATAAAACGAGAAGTACTTCCACACGACCGCTCTGATCTGTGTGGAATCCGCCATAAATGACTTCTTCCTCGTCCACGTAACTGGTTCTAGAGACAAAATCATAATTGAAAACTTAGTACATAACGGCAGATACCATTATTTCTATTTATCGAGGGGTGGAAGGACTTAAACGACATTCTTTTAACTTTGCAGGAGTGCATACTCATTCGACGCAGAAAAAATCGCTGATTCCAAATACGTATATAAGTCAATATCGCCCAAGTGTCTACTACTACAGCCCTTTTAACGTCCTACTGCTGGGCACGGGCCTCCCCTCAATGCGAGGAGGATTCAGGCCATAGTCCACGCTGGCCCAGTGCGGGTTGGCAGACTTTACACATCTATCGAGAACTAGTCAAGTTCCCTCAGACGTGCAGGTTTCCTTACGATGTTTTCCTTCACCGTTTCATAGCAAGTGATAGTCTCGGATGACCCATTTTCATCCGAGACTATCACTTGCTATGCGCACATAAATCGCAGAGGTGCGAGCCGGGGTTTGAACCTGCATACTTTGATTGCAAGGCGTGCGTTCGACCTCTCGGCTACCACTGCAAAAGTGTCGCTTAAGTCAAATAGCCACCCCTCGATATAACCAAATCTTCAGAACACCTGAGCACACGCACAGGGGCGTCGAAGGCCAAATATCTTGCCAGTACCAAAACAAACTCTGTGTCAATATACATAAATAAGGATTGAATTTCTCTGGTAAGAGGCACGCCCACACACGTCAAGTTTTGTTCGCGCTGTCAATGTCGTTCCGTTGAGAAATGAACCATTCTTAAGAGTCAGTAAGCGTGGCTGTTGCCACCCTAGTGAGTGGGGGGCTTAATTCACCTGCAAATCTTCTCAGTGCCGCTTTAGATGTTTCGTATGATGCTGGAATGTCATATGCCGCCGCCCTAGATTCATTAATTGCTCTGTAAACAAAAACAACAAGGGAAAGAAACATATTAAATAGGTATTCTGATGACATTAGGGATGTAACTATTGCAAATCAGAAAAAATATTTTTAACATTAACAAAAACCGACTACAAAAACCTAGGTGCACTAGAAAGCTAAAAATAACCTTATAATTCAGTACGTGCCAATCCAATTAATTTGGAGTAGTTGCCAATCTACGTCAGACTAGACGAATACACACATGAATTGGCACCGACGCCAAATGTACTGAATTATAAGGTTATTTTTAGCTTTTTAGTGCACCGAGGTTTTCTAAGTCGGTTTTTGTTTTTGTTAAAAATATTTTGTTTGCACGATTTTTAGTGTTAAACTGAAACTACTGGGCCAAACTATGTTACATTTTTATGGGACTATATGGCATCTTTTCCGCGTCAAACTAAAGAAGAATCACGTAAATAATTACGTAATATCATAAATCTCAGCGAATTGAGAACCTCCTCCTTTTTGAAGTCGGTTATTCAGGTCAATCCGTGACAAGACCTTTGTCACGGAGTCGCTCTCTGTCTAATTTCATACAAAAGAAAGAGACAACATCAAGATATTCCGTGACATAGGTAGGTCTAGTCTTGGCGCACATGCTACGACTACACGGCTCGTCCAAACATTTTTGATGCCGACTGTACCTTTTAGAAACTTCTTCAGAATCCGCTAAGCTAATGTTAAAAGATGTCACGCCATATTTGGCTAAGTTCTCCATTAGATCCTTGACGAAGGCTGCCACAAGGGCTGTGGGGCTTGTGGGTAGACGCAGTATGAGAAGGGAGCCGAGGTGTGCGCGGACACTGGCACCAGCTTCTTCCGCTCGTCGTAGCAGTTCGGAGATACGTTCGTCGTTCAGGGAACCGCTTCTTAAAGTCATGCGGACGCGGTATTCACGGCCTTCAGAAAGAAGAAGAGGAGAAATTGTACTGTTGGTATCTACCACTAAAGAGGTAGGTATAAGATAATCAAACTAAAACTATAACTAAACATGTTAATTTCAATCTATCAACAATAGCCTTGATTCTATTGGCACCAAACTAAACTGTACCTACTAAACTATTGCCGTATGGTATAGGTAGTATTGCCGTCCTTATTACTCCGTAACGTAGGAGCAAGCCGTCAATACTTTTACCTAACCTAACCGAATCTACAACTACGGCATCCCTTTCAACAGTGTGAATGAGACAGAACTTTTTATAAATTTGGGGGTTAGGTTATGGAAGTTAGGTGTGAAAGTTTGGAATAAATTTTACATATTAATAAGACTAATAATTCAGGATCTGTGAAATTGTGACGTAGGTACTACAATAGTAAAGTGTTTTAGTGGTTTGGGATCAATTATCTCTTAGACTATGTCTCTATCCTTCATCTTAGCTTCGCTATCATTCTAGAAATTATGTTCATCAGATCTGATACTTTTTGGTTTTTGCTATCTTATTCAAGAGTCCATAATGTGTTGTTGCATTAGGTAGGTACCGTATTTGAAGAACATGTAGGCTGGTGTTCCCCCAAAGACCAGGACCTTGCTGTCGAACCAGAACACGCGGTCTCCATACTCCAAGTTAATACTCGAGAAACACATCTTTATTATCGTCACGTACTTTTTGTATTGCTGAAACATTTATCAATTACAATGACAAAAATACGTAGTTCCTCTCCTCTACACGAAATATTCCTTCGTCTTACTCACCACTATTTTGTCAGTTATCACTGCGACGTAATTTGGACTATCATTGAAATGGGGTATAATTACAACCTGGAATTTCAATTTTACTTTATAAGTAGGTTTACTATAAAGCCTCCCACTCTTGCCCTTAAGGCCTTGGTTGGAGTGCACTCTGCGCTCGCCACTTTTCCGGTAAAGCTGTAAAGGCCACCTCACGGCCAACAGCGTAAGCTCTTAAAAAAAAAAGCCTCCCACTGGGGCGTCAAAGCGAGCGCGTCAAGATGTTTGTGAATACCAAAACGAACCCTGTGTCAATATGCATAAAGATTAAATTTTTGTCCTAGAAGCCACCCCGCCACGCGTCAAAATTCGCTCGCGCTATCAGAGTAATTTCGTTGTAAAATGAACTTTTTTTTATGTGTCCATACAGTGCGTTTTGCTATGGCAAAAAAATACTTGCGAATGTTGATGTCTCAGTGTCCTTATAACAACTTAATCAGACCTGAAGATACAATACAGGGGCCCGATTTTCGTTTGATAGACATAATCTCTATTCGAGATATGTCGAAAAAAAATATTTTTAACACAAATGAAAAACCGACTTAAAAAACCTAGGTGCACTAAAAAGCTACAAATAAACTTATATTTGGAGTAGGTGCCAATCTACATAAGACTAGGCAAATACATACATGAATTGTCACCGACCCCAAATTCCATAGCAAACGTCAAAAAAAATTCAACCTCGGTCGACTGACGCCGAAGATACGCGGTAACATACATAAAAAAAACATACGAGTCGAATTGAGAACCTCCACCTTTTTGAAGTCGGTTTTAAATACGACCAATTTGACGTTTTGTTTCGACATATCTCGAATAGAGATTGATGTCTATCAAGCAAAAATCGGGCCCCGCACTTACCCTGGGTTCCAAAAGCATACAGATAGCCCAGCACAGTTGCGCACAGTAGTACATTCCCAAATCCTTAACACGATCGTGACGAACATTCTCCAAGTCACACTCGTTCAGCAGACGTTTCGATCGAACCTGAGAATACTCTATTATATTCTGTCTCGTCTCGTTCCAGAGGCATAACTGAAAAATGATCTTATGTTTATGCCTTTTTCAAATAAAATAAAAAATGTAGTAATTGACCTTTAAGTAAAACAGAACCAGGTAAGTTGATATTAATCAATAAAAGATGGAACGATTAGGATTTGCATGAGAAGAAGTATTTGTAGCAAAAATGAGCTTTAGTGAGGTTTTGAGTTTTGCAAAGTGAAATCTTAATACTTAAAACAAGTTCTCTTGTTTTGGTGCATAATTAATATTTTATTTAAAACGTGAGTGATGGCTTCTGTCCTTAGCATGTTTGACCTTAATTACATCACTATACATTTTTTTAGGACCTTACACGGTCACCAGATTAACAGTCTCTTCCAGAAAGGTCAAGTCCGTAGGGCCCACAACGGACGGAAGTGCATGAAAAGTTGTATGATTGTGAAAGAAGCGAAAGAGGTATGTCAGGATCGTAGCATTAGGCAAACGGTAGTTTCTGCTGACCCCTGTTTTTTAAATGACTAACCTCAGCGAACAGGGTAAAGTGCTCCTTAACAGTTAGGTCCTTCAAAAGGAACATAGCATGATGGCAATAGCCGACCATTTGTGGAGCGCACAGAAGGTTCCCCGAGTGGGAACCCGGTTTCATTTTATGCCCTAAGATATTTATCGTGCCGGTATCAGCGTACGCTAAGCCTGCAATTGTGGATAAGAATTTAGTTCCAAATAAATGTTTTGGAGGATATTTCTGTAGCTATCAAAAATGGCTTATGATCTAGACAGCCACTAATTTCACACTTCTTGCTGAAAACTATCTTTCAGTTTGAACTCTGAAATTAGAACAAACTCTAAAGTTTGAGAGTAAATGTATACCTGTCGGTTTGAAACTTAAAATCTAAATTTCATTCTATTAATACAAATTTAATAAAAGTAATAAAAATACTAGTCTGAAACGTCCAACCCTTTCTTTGTATATCTGTGGCAATAAGCCAGTCGAGAGAATTTCAACGCATAGGTACATGATTTATTCTAGCCTGGTGATTAAAAATCATTTAAATCGAGACTCCCATCAGCATTGATAAATGAAAAAAATGCGAAAGCGAGAGAGCGACTCGACGCGATAAATTCTGTGACATAAGTTAAGTAGTCTTGTCTGCCAATTGATATTACCAGTCAATAAGTCTTCGATAGTGTTGATCATCTTATCTTGTATCCTCTCGGCAAAGAGCAACGTGTACTCGCCGCGGTAGATATCTAAAGTGATGTTCCTTAACACTGTTAGTCCCATTATACTCTAAAAGTAAATTAAATCATCGTTTATATTGATAGTATTCTTTAAACGTAAGAAAGTATTAGGTTTACAATGGCTTGTAGCAGTTTGGAAGTAGTCTGCTTGCTTCACTATAGCAGCGGTTTCGTTAGTGAACATTTCCCTACATGTTATTTTGACAGTTTTCCGTCTAGGTGCACATAACTGGAAACATTCCAAGTTCATGTTAAATCTGATAGCAGAAGCATTGCCCAGTAATGTTTTCAGGCGATGTACATATTGTGATTACTCACCTTGGAGACGTTACGGAAGCTGACCGCTTTAGCCACCAGCTCATCTACTTCCTGTAGTTTCTCTCTTTCCAATCCGGTGGGTGTTTCGATAGGACGTAGTTTATTCACGTCCTGAGAATAACTGATAATTACTGAGATCAAGTCCTCTACATCATCAAGCCACCCGCACACACAAAAACGAACTGTATTGACACATAGAAACAGTTCATTCTTCTACGAAATACAATTGACAGCGCGAGCGAACTTTGACGCGTGGTGGCGTGCCTTATACTAATTCAATCTTTATACTATACTAGCTGAACGGGCGAACTTCGTGCCGCCTTAGAATGAGTGATATATGAAAGCAGCGTCACCTACCGGGTCCAATTATGAATCTAAACCATCCAGGGTGCCACCCAAACGCATACAAATAAAATATGCAAATCGGTCCAGCCGTTTAGGAGGAGTTAGCTTACAACGAAAAGTGGCATTGATTTTTATATATATAGATTGACACGGAGTTTATTTTAGTTTTGGCGAAAAAAATGACGCGCGTTATTGACGCCTCTGTGTGCGTGGGGCTTCAATGCAGTAGGTATTTGATAAACTTAGGAGTCAGTAAAGTATATTATATTTCATATATGATGAGTACCTCAATTTTCTTAAATATAATAGACTTCCAGGATACTTGACCCCCTATTGCCCGGTCCTGGCCGATGGTCCGCTGCAGCAGCATCAGGGCCCCGAAGTACAGCATGATCATTACGACCCATGACACCATGGTATACGTCATTGTGTTTGTATCTTTAATGATTGTTGCACCACCTGAGAGCGGGACCCTTATTTCAACAATCTTGGTTTTTGCGTCTCATTCATGTCTACCAAGGGTAGGGCTGACAGAGCAATCTTCGCCATAATATTTTGATGACTGAAATTTTGGTTATCCAAAAAACTTCTAACCTATAATACCCGTTTACTAACTAATACTTTCTCTCCGTCAAAAATAATATTGGTTTCAGCCATCGTAAGTCATCAAGTGGAGCTACGACATACGCATAGCGGTGGGCGGGTAAGCAGTGATTAAAAAAGAAGAGCCGAAGATTGGGCTCCGTGGCGCATCTTGGGAGAGGCCTACCTCCAGCAGTGGACTGATACCGGCTGATGATGATGAAGACATCACGTATCACACAAAATACTATTTCCAAATCCTCCTTTCTATTTTCAGACTAGCCTATCCTCTTTTAAAGGTTTGGTGGACAGGTTCAACCATGTTACATATTTATTGCACTAGTAAGTTCTAGATAATGAGCAAAGCAATCCTAAAGAGATATATAAGTTTAACTAACGGCCCGTTTGAAGCAGTGCAAATTGGTTGAAGGCATCCACTAAGCCCAGTGGCGGCAGTATGATATGTAGGATGAAGGTGAGAGCGCTGTGCTTCGTGTCATACTTGTGTTGGACCAGCAACTCGGCCATGTACGTCTGGAGCAGCGTAAACAGCGTACTCCATATACAAGCGAAGCGCGCTGCAAAATCATATACTAATAACCTCATATCTGTAACTTTATCCGCTTGGAATTAAACTTTTAAATAAGTTCCCTTAGTTACTCCTGTCGATATCAACTATCTACTTGTGAAAGCCGTCCAAGTCGGTTGTGCCGTTCCGGAGATTACCCGGTAGGTACAAACAGAGTACAGACAGACAGACAAGCAAAAAATTAAAAAAAATATTTTCGTAAAGTTTGATATAATTAGGTACCGTATACTCGTATACTTTTATATTTTATGCATTTAACAAAAAGCTGCTATTTTGAAATATTCACTTGAATTTTATTTATTAATTGTATTATTTACTCGTACTTGTAGGCAAGGCAATGGTATTGTTAGTTAAATGTTAAAATACCAACTTGTAATAATAAAATCTCAAGTAAAAGGCCTTATTATAGACACTGCAACTTACAGATCACCATATTTTCTCTTAGTTGTATAACAAAATCGTACCTTTACTGTGAAACATGCCCATAATCAACGCCAACATTAGCATGACAGAGATGTACGCGAGGACTATAAGCAGGCCTTGCACGACGTGGATCCACCTGAAGATGAGGATCAGAGTGAAGGAGCCGAGCAGGCAGATTGGCAACGCTGTGAAGTAGCCATACATCAACCAGCTCAGGTACATGGATGAGTAGTTCACGTTGCGGAGACGAAGGGCACGCTAGAGATCAGATAAACTTTTGTTAATACCTAGCTAGACGACGGCTTCGTCTAGTAGTTGCGGGTTCGATTCCCGCAAGCGGCAAATTTCGGACAAAGGCCTACTGGGGACTTGCCTAGGTCTGGGTGTAACTGGAATCGCCACCAGTCCATTGCATGGTACCCATAGTACAAGCGGTGCTTAGTTTGGGATCGTACCACGACGATATTTAGTTATTTATTATCATACTTTATAACGAATGAAACTAATTATATTGCTAAACGAGATAAGTGATAGTAAGTGAACCGGTAGTATAATTTAGAAGTTTCTATGGATAACCAAAATGTTATTTGTCATCAAAATAATATTGGGACGATTGCTCTGTCAGCCTTAACCTTGGTAAAAGGTAACTCATCTGAATGTTGAAATGCAAAAATAGAGAGGTTAGGCAATTTTATCCGTAGTAAGGCAAATGCACAGATTAACAGAATATAGGTTTCCGCTGATAGTAATGCCAATTTTAAGTTATTCGCAGCTTGTGGACCTACAATACAACGGAATGTAATGGGACTGACCCTAAATGCAAAAAAATTGATACCAAAAGAAGAAACATTTAAAAGATTAACTTGTAAATACAGACAATCGTAATGTTGGAGTTTGTAAGTACCCTAGTAGGAATGAAGTACCCTAGTAGGAATGAAATAAATTGTTGACTTCAACTTGAACTTGAGTGGAGATAAACTTTAGTACCTTGAATCCGTTCTGCGTCTCAGTCACTACCAATGCCTGAGTCTCCAACACGGGGGGCAGTAGAGCGAGGGTGAAGCAAAAGAGTATCCCGGAGAGAGTTCTCCGAACTCGAGTCTCTTGCATCAGCGGAGAAACTGGCATTGACACTAGGTTGAACTGGAAATGGTTGAGAAATATCGATGGTATAAAAATATGGACAGAGTACCAACCTGCTCAGACCCTCAATGAGTAGACGGAGACTTATATTCCGATATACACTTACTAAGTTTCAGTGTGGTTGGGGCATTCTATAGGACTTCATGATAAGAACTTGTATGTACATATGTAATATATTGAGGTATGCAGAACAAGATTAACAATTTTAACAGTAATGTCAACGCCGAAATAGCTCAGTTGGGAGAGCGTTAGACTGAAGATCTAAAGGTCCCCGGTTCAATCCCGGGTTTCGGCAGATATAGGATTTCTTTTGTTCCATATTTGAAGTAGGCATACCTACTAGGCGTTATTGACTGCATAACCCTAAAAACAGAGGTAAGAGCGCTTAGCCACTAGCCTTTTTTTGCGCGTATACGGGCTTATTACGACGTATGGCCCAAATCAGTAGTGGTGACTGGTGAGTGTCAGTGGCAATATGGATTGCTGAGACGAAACATTACTAGCGCATCAACACTTAGAGAATTGAGCTTCCACGCTCGCAACGCTACTCTGAAAAGGCTCTAAACGTGTAAACACATAAGGCAAGAAAAACATTGCAAGTGGTCTATTAAACCGCAAGCGATCGCACGAAATTTATAATTAGGTGTAAAATTAACATTCACAGAGTGTAGTGTATACACGGGGAACATTTGCATTGACACCGGCTATCTGTCGATCGGACGCGGCGTCGATAACGCGTGAACGATACCGAGTATCGTACGAGTGTGGATTTGGAAGTCGTGAATTCATTTTAGTTAGTAGTATTTTTTTTGGTGTTCGTGGTAACATATTCCATGGCTGATGTTAAGCATATGTACTAAGGCAGGCGATTATGTAGCTTTGCTGGTTTGAGCGTGGTTGCGGGTTTGATTTCCGCCAGTGGCAAAGTTTGGAGATGGCCTTTCGGAATTTGTCTTCGTTTGAAAGTTACTGGTATGGCCCCATTGTACGACACCTATAGGGCCAGTTTTGCTTTGTTTCGGGTCGTACAGTGAGTATGAGTTGTCTGGTAATATTTAATTGCAAACATTTTTCATTTGAAACTACAAAACATGTTCACTTTTCCATACAATTTGACAGAAAGTGATTGAAATAGGTTACAAAATCAATTGCTATAGAATTACAGAACCAGCCTGCTGGTGTTCGCTTTAAACATCAGTTTTGAAACATCATCAGTATCACAACCTATTTCTAAAAGAAGTAGACAGAGCCTTATAAAGGGTGAATCCTCTTTTCGCCGATGTGTTTCGGTCATAGGGGGCAAGCCTACCGGGCTCCTCCTCCTCAACACCTCCTCAATGCGCGAGGGATTCAACTGGATTGGCGAATTTCACACGTTATTTTAAAAAGTGTACTTTTGTTCATATATGAAATTGCAGAAGTAGAAAGAGGTGAGTTGATAAAGGCGTCGTTAATAAATTAAGTTTTCTTCTTAAAGTCTGTATCGACCTGCTACTAGGCTTCGATAGATACTAATTTTATAATTTTTCCGACCCATCTCTAACCCATTAAGTACCAACTTTTTTCTGTATTGTTATAATTTTTTACAGAATATACACAATAAGAAATACATAATTTTTATTTTGTTAAGCAAATGAAACCGTAAAAATAAGAACATTGGTGTTTCATGGGTTAAGCTGAACAGTGTATCGATCAAAGGCACGTATCTTGTATGGCTAAAGATGTCTAAGTACACTTTATCGGATTAGAATCATATGGTGGTCGCGCCGATAGCGACAGATAGGTAGCAGACGGCGTGACGGATGGCCCGCGCCGTGCTTAGCTGCAGATAGATTTCAAGATAGCGACGTGACAGTTGGCGCCGCACATCTGGCGCCGAAGTCATGCAAATTACATACATACCTTCGTTTTAAATCCTCACACAACTCATTCAAAAAAGGATACACACGAGTACATATTTTATAAGTATATTGGCATTTGTTGCATTATTTTTAAATGCAGTGGTAGCCAAGAGGTTGAACGTACGCTTTGCACTCACAGTGTGCAAATTCAAATTCCGGCTCGCATCCCTGGGTTTTATGTGTGAATCTAATTTTAGATCGTTATTATCACTTGATGAATCGGTGATGGAAAGCATCGTGAGGAAACCTGCACGTCTGAGGAAACCTAAGTAGTTCTCAATAGTAATGTGTGTAGTCTGCCATCCCGCACTGGGTTCGCGTGGAGGACGGTGACGTGTATCCCTCTCGTATTTAACGACGGTTTGGTCTAGTGGTAAGTACACGTGTAGGCATTAGGCCTACGTCCAGCAGTGGACTGATACCGGTTGACGATGATGATGATGATGATGATTCGCTGCACCAGGTGGTTTCAGGTTCGTGTGTACCTTGAATCGCCCCCAGTACATTGTATAGTACCCATAGTACAAGCGTTGCATAGTTTGAGATCATGTGACGAGTACATATGTGTTGTCCAGCGATGTTTAGTTATATAATTAGGTCTCCCCGTGCCCAATAGTGGGACGTTAAAAAGGCTATAATCTATACTATATTATTAATTAATATTATAAAGCTGAAGAGTTTGTTTGGTTGAACGCGCTAATCCTAGGAACTACTGGTTCGAATTGAGAAATTATTTTTGTGTTGAATAGTCCATTTACCGGGGAAGGTATAGGCTATATAACATCATGCTACTACACAGTAACAATAAGCGCGGGTGAAACCGCGGGCACAGCTAGTTATAAATATATTTTAATCTTGCCATCTTGCCTTGAGAGCGAATTTTTGAATTTTATTTTTCTTATTATTGCCAGGTTGGTATTACTGACCTCATAATACGGCATGGTTGGACTGGTGTGCTCAACCACGGCCTGGCTGACTGCAAGCTGGACGGCGAGGAAGCCGGCGCGTAGATGAGGGTTCGGATACTTGCTGTCTTCCGTTCCAGTCGCGTACTTGGCGCGCTCCGTGCTGCGAATACTAAACCGCCACATGTTCCCATCCTGAAATGAATTACAGTCTATGACATATCATACTAGGACCATGGCTAGAGAATTCACTTACCTTTATTTAAAATTGTATACAAGTACAAGACTACATTTGCTCGCGTGATCGATTTCTTTGAAAAATGTGCTTCTTCAATACTTTTCAAATGATATTGTGAATGTTTCGCCGCAATCGCTCAGAGAGTCGAGATAAAGTAAGGCTCAGATATAAAGTTTAAAGACCATACTGTCTTACGGCACGTACGTTTTTTTCTTGCGCAAATTCTTAGGAACATCATTTTCAGTTTCGAAGGACTATGCCTTTAGATACAAATATCGTTATTTCTAATTTAATATAAAGAGCCGCTATTTTAAACAAATAAAATGACATCAAAAAGTGATACGCTGCCGAAACCCGGGATTGAACCGGGGACCTTTAGATCTTCAGTCTAACGCTCTCCCAACTGAGCTATTTCGGCGATGATAATCATGTTGAAATTTTCACTCAGTAACCATAGGTAAGACTAAAGAGGTACCGACACTACCTATTTACTACCTAGGTATGATAATGAATAAAAATAAACTTGGAACATGTTAATTAAACTAAGAAGATAAAAGCCGTAAGTCATTATATTTAAAGATAATGCGCTAATTAATAAAATAATATTATACTGGGTGTTTCAGAAGTCCCAAATAATAATTGACTGTTTGCAAGAGTATGGGTATATAACCGAATGGTATAATTTGTTTGTTGAAATTCGATCATGTTTTTACAACTTTATTTTCATCGTCGATTTCTATAACTAGTAAAATCTTGAGTTCTATGTAAAATTTTCATGAACTTTTTAGTGAATACTGATAGCCGCCCTTCGTAAATGTAGTTTACACTGTTTGATAGGATCGTGGATGTACCCAAAGGCCAGAACACGATACCTAGGACGAATATTCAATGATCAATAACTCGGGAACTATCTTAGTTAGGTATAATCTGTCTTCACTAAGCGTCCACATATGAGCTACCTACCTAATACGGTAGGTAGCTCATATGTGGACGCTGTGTGTACCTAAAATATTATTTCGGACTTTGATACAGGCTGTATAAGATAATGTATTCTTTTTAAGATCTAGTTCTACGATCTGATGAATGAACGCCCAAAAGATTTAAAGTATAGATTCAGCAAACGGGAGAGAACCTTCGGTTCCCAAATGACCCATATGATTGGGTCAGTGAGCGGCGTGCCTCGGGACCGGTTGTAGATTATATTGACAAGGTCATCTTCCGTCGCCGCATCCATAGCGTCTGTAGTACAATGAAGGAATTGCATTAAGTACAAAACATCACAAGCGTGATCTGAGTTGGTAGGTTTTTTTTTTATGAGATAGTGAGACAAACGAGCAGACGTTTCACCTGATGGTAAGTGATCAACGCCGCCCAGTATCTCAGATGTTAAGCGGCTTTCAGACTACGCTATAATAATGGCACAACAATATGGCGCACCATACTAAGCCACTAATTATATTACAGTACAGTGTGAACGTGTCCATAACAATGTATGGTGCATGATATTGTTGTGCTATGAGCTATATACTATACGCTATTATATTATAGCGTAGTCTGAAACCCGCTTTAAGCATGATATCACCATAGGAGATAGAGTATAGTCGAGGGCCAACAGGCGTGAGGAAATTTGCGCGACTTTTTGTGCGATTTTTTGGATATTTTTTTGCTGACAATCAATGTTTGAAATCCACCTGCAAGAGGGTGATTAGATGTGTTGGCACTTCCTCCAACATTTATAATCTGTGGTTATTACAATAAGTGTGGGAACATTGACAGTTCTATTCTATGTATCAATGATAATGTAAAATTGTGAACACCTTGGTTTCCTTTATTTCAGCTTTATGGAACTTAATAACGTCTAAACTATACAGCTCCGCTCCTAGCAGCTTAGTAACACCGAGCGGAGTAATCTTTCAAAGTTTTAACACGAGAAGATATTTTTTTTTCTTTGAATTTGGTAATTGTTTTAGATAATCCTATATAAATACACGATCACGTCTATGGTCCCCGAAGGAGTAGGTGCACTTCACCGATGTAGTTTGGTCCCAATGTAATAGGGGGCGAGCCTATTGCCATTATACCGGACACATGTCGCTTCAATACAGGGAAGATTTAAGATTTGGGCCATAGTCTACCACGCAGGCCCAGTGCGGGTTGGCGAACTTCACACTCCTTTCTATAGACGTACAGGTTTCCTTACGATATTTGCCTTCATCATTCAGAAAACGGTAATAATTATTATTAAATAGACATTCGCCCATGAAATTAAAAAATCTTAGAGGTGTGATGCCGGGGTTTGGACCTGAACATCTTGAGTCCAAAGCGAGAGTTTTACCAACTTTGCTACCACTTCAGCCCTATACTTGATAGGAGTAGAAAAGGTAAGGCCCTTACACTTACTGTAAGGGTAAACATATCGTGACAAAATACTTACAAGTCTGCAACAAGACGGCCGCGCGGTTCATGATCTCGTAGTAAGGCGACGTATTTGGCGCGTACCCCAGAAGGTTCCTCGAGGGTATTGACGCGAGCAGATCGGCGGAGGCGAGCGGGGGTTCCGGCTCGGCCTTCAGCGGGATCAGGAACACCGGTTTGGCAATGAACACGGCCGCCAGGAATAGCGTCCCGGCCAGGAGGGTTTCCATAGCGAGGAGCCGCCATCTTCTTCTAGCGTCATATTGATCCACGTAAATACGTATTTGAAAATCAATTAGGTACTGTTATACTAGGTAGTAAGTATATAAGTATCTATAGCTGCCCTGCGTAATATTTATTTATTTATTTATTTGGCTCACAAAACAAGTTACAATCACATTATTATAACTTAAACATACTAAAAAATAGGCCCAGTTTGTAACTCTAAATATATGTGCACATAATACACCATGTTCAGAAGTTGTGTATTAGCTGATACAATAACTTAAAATCTAAATCCTAAAGGTAAGTGATAAGTGAAGTGTGAATTCTAGGCTGGACTAAATCTGTTGGGACATAACTTATGACTAATTGCAGTCCTAAAGTGCCCAAGACTGCTACCTACAAGTCCAAGGCGGGATTCTCAGAAACCATATCGTTGTATAAACGGCACATTCTGATAACAGGATTGTAGAAAGAGGTATTGTTTTTAAAAACTTGGAGGGAAAATATTCTAGTGGATGGTTTGCGGGATCTGTAAAGGGTATTAAAGTTAAGGACAGAGAGTAAATTTGGACAGTCAATATGTGCATGAACAATTGTAAACAAATATGTCAAGTCACTACATTGGCGACGTGAAGAGAGGAGGGACATTCGGAATTTACGTAATTTGCTAGCATACGACCTGTATTCACGACCCAACCGATACCTATAACATAGAATATTTAAAAACTTTTTTTGCACTCTTTCAATATTGTTACTGTGAACTTCGTAGTAAGGTGACCAAATCACTGAGCCATACTCTAAAATAGTTCTAACTAGAGCGTAATAAAGAATTATGAAAGTGCGTTGATCTTTGAATTCTCTGGTGGATCGAGCTATAAAACCGAGAAGCTTAGTAGATTTGGAAACGATATAATCATAATGAGGACGAAACGTAAGCTTTTCATCGAAGAAAACTCCCTAAAATACTTTTTGGTTAGATAGATAGATAGACAGAGACAGAGACAAAGTACTCATCTTTATTTTACACTAAACAATGAAAATATAACATTCTTAGGTCTAAATACAGAACAGAATACCATTGGAAGAGTTTGGAAGAGAAAACTCGACAGAATTGTGGGCAGATCAGACAAAATATAGTATAATCTGTCTGGATTTGCCTTACTAAGACTAAAATTGACTGTATTCTCTGTTTGCATGTCCAATAATGGCGGCGATTGAATTAACTAAGATTTCTTCTTTTTTTTACGAAATAAATGAAATTATGGAATTTAATGGAATAACATGAGGAATGGCTCCATCTGCGATTAGCGGGTTTTTCAGCCAGTTTCAAGTAATAAATAGCAATTTTAAATAAAAATGGGTGATGAATGTGATAAAAATGGCGGATAAATCTATTACTAAGATTTAAGTGTGTGCGAAATGGACCCATACAAGCGAGCTGAGTTACTATGGGTGCTTCACATAGTGTTTACCAACGTACCGTCCAAACTTATTATAAGATTTTGTTTATTTCATTACTTTGCTATTAATTTAGATCATTTATAAGCTTACGTACTGCCTTTGCAAATAGGACTTCCACATTAGTATACTTGTGTGCCTTTGGAATTTGCTTTTCAGAGTCGTCTGTTTTATCTCTTCCACCGTCATTTTCAGTCAATATCTTCGTTTTATTCGACCTTAAGATAATAAGTCGTAATCAATCTCCTTCTTCTCTTCAACATATATAATTGACTCTTGAATGAAATGAAACGATTCTTTTGTAGGATAACAATAAACCAGTTAGGCGATTATGTCACCTTTATTGCTATAAATTTTCTTTTGAAACTACAAAACATGGCGGGTTTTCCATACATGTTGGCAGCTGTTTTGACAGAAAGTGATTGAAATGAACTTGCAATCGAATTACGAAATTGAACTGTTGCTCTATTCGGTTTTGCGTTGACAAGCTGTCTATCACACACGTTGGCAGGTCAATTTATTTTTAAATGTACTTCTTATTAATGAGGTCGTAAAAGCAAGGAATTAAACAAATAATGTTATTAAGATTAACATGTACAACTATAATAATTACGGATGGTATGTCATCATACAGGATTTCATAACTCAAATATTTTCCTAATTTGATTGTAAAAATAGTCATACCAAAATCCTGTTCTATGTACTTCCCCTATTTCCACTTAAGCTTAAGTAAATATTTCACGGTGAATACGCAAATTAACCACAATTCATGACAATAAACTCCCATTTGCACGCTAATATTGTGGTCTTTAACTTCATTTATTTAAAGTCTACAGTAGCATTACGTGGGCACATATTCACGGGCAAATAGTTGTTTGTTTCGCAGTAAGGTCAAATTATACCATGATTTAGCATTTACAAGTGTTTTGTAACATCACGTACTGTATTAATGTTGTACGAAACATATTGTACGTTCATTACGTACTTTCGATTTTATTCTATCTGTGTGTTCGCTGCCTTGGTCTTGACTATAGAAACAGCTAATGAAGGTAAACTTCTATAAGAGTGACCATTTTTAATGGTTTACGTATACCCGTATAATATTCCTCCTTATAAACAAAAGTCCAGTAAGAGACCAAAAAATCACTAAAATCGATGAGTCCACCGCTGAATTTTGGTTGCAAATTATTCCTGGTTTAAAATCTGCGTTTGATTAAACAGATGTTGCATTTCATCATGCGTCATCTTCGTCATTATCCTCCAATTGAGACTTAAGTCTCATAAAAAACAATTTTGTTAATAATTTATATTTCTTATAGGACCTCGCGTGGAACGGTGCTCACAATACGGTGGATACTGGTCCACCATATCTAGCTGGCTTTGGCCCAGGTTGTTACGGCCCAGGTGGTTACGGACCAGGTAGTTTCCGCCCAGGATACAAGCACCATCATCATAAACAACGGTTTTGGACAGTTGCGGCCAGGAGAAACCATCAGTTTTTCAAAGAGTATTAGCATTAGCAAAGGAGGGACAGCGCAATCCAGCGCTAGCTCACAAGCTCCTAGAAATTTGAGTTGATATCGACACAATATGCGTGTCCTGTAGCCCTGCCATAAGTTTTAGCAGTCGTGAGTAGCTTGCGTCTATGAAATGGGTGGTTGCTGATCTATTAGCGATACAAATAGAATACCCAAACGCTTGCGAATAGTATATTTGTGTAAAATTATATTTCATGGTAGAGCAACATATCTGATTATCAAGGGCTTTACATCAAATGAATATAAAGCATGGTAGATTTTTAGGGTTCCGTGACTACTAAAACGGGAACCCTATTACTAAGACTTCGCTCTCCGTCCGTCCGTCCGTCTGTCACCAGGCTGTATCTCATGAGCCGTGATAGTTAGACAGTTGAACTTGGCCGGTTTTGTTACTTTTACTGCCACCTTTGTAGCTGTATTGTTTTAATATTACTTTGAGTGTGTTACGTGTTTAAGTTTTGATAGATAACTGGAATATGGCTTGCAATGTTCAAAACAGAATTAAGCCTCTCACACACTTAGGCGATGACTCTCGCCTGTTAAATTTTGCCATGCCAAAACCGACTTTAATGACTCATGGATATTGACACAGACTTCGTATCGGTACTGGGCACTGGGTAAAGTTTTGACGCGCGCGCGCGCGTGTGCTGAAGGTTTTACGTGGCGTATACTAAGGAATGTTTTTTTACAAGCTTTATATTAGCTTGCAACGTATGTATGTCCGGGTGGAATCTTGCAACTGAATTTTAAATCAATTATCTTTAACCGATTGAGCTGAAATTTAGTATACACGCTTACTTTGGATGACAATGCATGCTTAGCTATGTGACGTCATTCTAATTCCAATATGGCGGATTATCCAAGATGGCGGAATAGTTATTTTTTCTGCACTGCCACAGTATGGGTATCAAATAAAAGGACTTCCTGAGGAGAACACGAAAACTAAGGGCAATTAAATAAAAGCTTGTTTTTTAAAAGTTCTATTATTGACTTATTTAAATAAAAGATTTTTATTCTTATAACGTTTTTTTTCTATGCATAAGGAAAAGCAACAATTTATTTAAAACGTATTTTCAATGGCGTAAATTTTACCGAGAAAGGTTACGTTAGGTTATAGTTACTAACAAGAGTTCTTGTAATTATGCTTCAATATTTGCAGACATCAAGTACGGGCCTAAAACCGCAAAGTACAAATACATTAGACGTAACTATTATTGCTTGACCCTTGCGAGTTTAAGAAACTGAGATAAAATCCCTCAAATTTGTAAAAGATTCAAAACGTCTATGAACCATCTAAAATTGCTATTTTTATCATTTACATTATCATGATTAGAAAATTTACAGTACAGTATTTTTTAATTCAAATTCAAAAGATCAGCACTTCAAACCATTTATATCTACCAAGGTTTTCGAAATAGGAGTTTAAATTTTCTTAGATTCGATCATTTTTAACATTAAAATAATTGTTTTAATACGACACAACAACGAACAAAACAAATTCAGATCGGTCAAACTATTTTTGTATTTTAGCGATACTTACGAACAGAAATTGATTGATACAGAATATATAAAGGTATCTTGGTTGATCGTAAATCGAACCAAGAAATCCCCGTAAGTATATATCGGAGATCTTGCTAACTGGTCTTCACAACATTTATATTAGAAAAGCAAATTGATCTTGTGTTAAAATACTCGCACACTTGGAAATTATGTTGTCAGTCCCAATATAAAAATCACGTATGTGTTCTATCGGTTCAGTATTGAAGCAATTCACGTAGTAACATGGCTCGTCTCTGTGTAGTATTCGCGGTTCTGTTCCTGGCCCACGCAATTAGCATAGATGCAGGTAGCGTTGCATTTTGTTTTATAAGGCAGTTGTCATTTGTATGTTAAATAAACGGTTTCCATATTTTTAAAAATTATTTTCGTACGCCTTCAAGAATTAGTATTATCGATTTGATAATTTATTAGTATGTTTAGATACTTCCGTCTGTATTTATTGACGCTAGGGTGCGCTTTAGCGTAATCCCTAAATATTAAGCAGTTGATAATTGTAGTGTATAATATGTAATATTTAGGCATAATTCGTCTCTTAGTGTTAGTGAAAATGGACATTAATTTTATATCAAATCAATAGGAGAGCCTTATTATTCTTCTTCTATATTTCTTGACATTAATTGACACGTGTCTATTACCCGGAACAATCTGAGGCTTCCATCACGAATTGTTCTGTTTGCTGTATATTTCTTGTGAAGCTACACATAAACTGCGTGTTGTTACTGTTACATGAAATATTCTGTTATCGTTAAATGTTCTCTTCAAAAAGGCAACAAAATAATATTGTAAATATTAAAATAAATGTACAATAGACCAAGTTCTTTTCGGCATATAACTATGTACTTAATTATGTATCCATCTGTAACCCATTAGTGGGTCGGTTAATCAGCATCCTAATAAATCATTTTAAAAATTGCATTTTTCAGTGACGCGAGTAGTCCGGTCGCCACACTTTGGTGGCGCTAGTGCCAGTGCAAGTGCCAACGCGCAAGCTGGTGGCTTCGGTGGATCTGGCCCCGGCTTCGACCGCCCTGGCCCGCCACCACCGACACGTTTCGGTGGCGGAAGCGGTTTCGGTGGCGGAAACGGCTTCGGTGGCGGAAACGGCTTCGGTGGCGGAAACGGCTTCGGTGGCGGAAACGGCTTCGATGGTGGCAGTGGTTTTGGTGGCGGAAGTGGTTTTGGTGGCGGAAGTGGTTTTGGTGGCGGAAACGGCTTGGCTAGAGGATTCGGGAGCCGGTTACCAAGTGGATCTCTGAGTATTTCTAAGAGTATCAGTATTAGCACCGGTGGCAGTGCTCAATCCAGTTCGAGTGCCAGTAGCTTTGGAAAATAATTAATTTCGAATTTAGTGTACGTTTAATGACTTTTGTAATACTTGGAATAAATTTTATGTATATAATCGTGTTTTTTTTTTAATTTACACATTTATCTAAGTTTATTTATGATGATGATGATGTTATATATATTTTTAATATTTATCTAGAGCTGGTTTTCATACTAAAAAGTATAGGAGCATATATTACCTATATAAACATAAAAAAACACGTGTTAAATAATGCGTTTAATAATATATATTCGACAAAATTACCGAGTTCTTAGAAAGTTTTTTCTTAAATTACATTTTGATAACATATCTACTCTAATTTGTTGAGCATAAAACATTAACACCTTACAAATGATGAACCCGGATGAAGTTTTAAGGCTCTCATATGTATTTTTTTACCCAACTGCCTTAGAAGGAGGAGTATTTTATAAGTTTAATGTTTTTTTCCAAATGGTTGGGGAACTGACTAAATAATAAGGATACTCAATAATATTTTCAGCGACAATTAGATCAAAAAAGTATGTCCGTCATACCATATTGTTACTTATATACTGGTTTTTCCATGTACATATGCAAAAAGTTGTGTGTACCGCAAATGGACTGTGCACACCTGCCTCCGATGCCTTATTTGTATTATCGCTTCTATGCTAACTATAATAAGGAATATTCTTAGATTTATTATCACCTGCTTCTGTTTTATCTATAAATATGTGGGCTTCATGAAAATTAATTCAGAACTAGACTGCATTTGGGAGGATGGGGAGAATAATATTAGTATTGACGTTGTTCGTGATTGCAATAGAATGCACCGTCGAAAAGAGATCAGGTAAAAACTTTTACATGCATTTTCGAATTGAGCCGTTCTACAACTTGATCCTATCACAAAAGCCTACAAGCAGGATTTAAGAGCATTGCTAATGAATAGTTACATACAACCCGGAAAGTCCGTTTATTGTGTTTCAAATGAATCCATTTAATGTATTTATTACAGATATAGTACATAAGAGAGTGGTTCGTTCTCCGTGCGTGGATTGTGACGCGTGGCCATCGCCGCCGACGCCAGGACCTCCTCGACCTCGCTATCTTCATCCCTATCCTCGATACCTGGACTATCCACCTCCTCCGCCACCTCCGCCACCGCCGCCGCCACCGCCATTCTATTATCCCCATTCGGGACCACCACCACCGCCATACTACCGCCATCACTGGCACAAAGCCATAGATGACAGCGATGAAAAAGGTGATGATGACTACAATGATAGTGCATCTGCAGTTTCTGGAGTAACTGGTCAGAATTCAGGACATGCATTCTCCATGGCATCCGTTGGAACCAATAGCGGTGGTACTTCGAATTATAATCAATATGGAGGTCATTATTCTTCTGAAAGTCAGTCTGCTAACAATGGCGGACGACCATCAGAAAACTTTGAAAGTCAAACCAGCGACAGTGGGTTCGAAGATCAGGCCAAGAGTAACGCTCAAGTCGGCTCTAATGTAAGGTCAACTAATATCGGAGCCTTATCTGCAACAGGATCCAGCACTCAGTCTTCTAGCCACGTTTTAACTGGTTCTAATGTTGAATCGAATCAAGAAGGCACGCATCCGACTTCGTCATCCAATGTTCAAACGAGACAAACAGGTTCTCTATCATCTGCGGCGTCTAATTTGCAAACTTCTGTCGACCATAATATTAAATCCTCTTCAGGATCTGGTAGCCCTATTGATGGATCCAGCAGTCAGTTCCTACATTCTTCAGGGATGAATCAACATTCTTTATCCAATTTCGGAGGATCATCTGTGGATGGTCTAAATATTCAATCTAGTGCTTTTGGTGATCATCCTTCGAAAGGTGCTAACCTTCAATTCACAAGTGGTGCTGGCAGTCCTGCTTTTACCAATTCTCAATTTACCAGCAGTACTAAAGGTTCAAACCATAATTTTGGTCAATTTACTGGATCCAATGCTAAGACTAACAGTTTCAGTGCGTCACGTAGCGACGAGTCTAATATTCATTCCACCAGTGGAGAAAGTCAAGATGCTGTCAATACCCCTTCTCCATCTAGTAGTACATCTTCTATTGGTTTGAATGTTCAATCTTCCAAAAATGTTGTTAGTTCATCTACTAAATCCCAAAGTGGTTTTGGAATCCCTTCAAAATCTAACGCTTCGTTTACTGGAATTGGTGATTCAATTAATTCTGCTAGCTCTGAAGCTCTATCCAGTAGCTCCCATCATGGATCTGGAAAATTTGACGAGCAATCATTACAAAATACTGACAGTTCCTCTTTTGAAAGTATTGAAATACAACCAAGTAATAAAGGTTTTGGACATCAATCCTCCACCAGTACTAGGCCTCTGTACTTGGACAATTTCTATGACTCTCCTTCTGTTACCTCTAGTTCAAACTCAGAAGTTCAACCTCGACCCTCTGGGGACTTAAACAATCAGGCTTCTAATACTTTTGGTGGTTTACCTTCGGGATATAATGTGCAGTCTAGTGGTTCAAAATTGACTTCATCTTCCAGTAAGCATTCTTCTAACCACTATATCAGCTCGTCATTTAAAAGTTCACATAATTATCATACTAGTTCCGGTGATAGTTTTAATGGATATAATTCTCAATCTTCTGATAACGGTAGATCATCAAAAGTACCTAATCCTGCCACCATCAGTAACGGAGATACACAACGTTCAAATATTGAGTCTTTAGTCCCTGGTCAACTTAGTATATTCAGTCACAAACCATCTTTAGTTTCTGGTGGTGAAACTTCTCATAATTTTGTTAACTCTTTTGGACCATCCAATATTCAAACGCTATCTAATAACAATCACAATCAAACATCAGGTTTTGATACACAAAAGTCTGTTAACTTCGATGACTCGACATCTGACGAATTGACCCTTCAACCAAGTGGTACCGGTTCACCTGATGAATCAAAGGTTATTTCAGGTGGGGTCGTTTCATTGCCTTTTGGCAATTTTAAGAATGAGAATTCTGAAATTTCCTCAGACTTTTCTACCAAAGGCTTAAACTCGCAGTTTCAATCTATCCATAAGTTATCTACTGTATCTAAACAACAGTTTTCTGCCAATGGCCATTCCAACAGTGGTGTTAACGAAGATTCTCTGGACACTTTCGGCTCCTCGTCTTCAGTAGCAGGTAATGCTCCATTTTATAGTGCAAATCATAATCATCATGACCAAAACTCTGGTCAATCCATAAGAAATGTAAGTGATACGTCTTCTGAAGATTTCGGTCAGTCTCCAACCGAATCTATGACACAATCCCCAAAGAACGTGAATAATATAGTTTCTGGAAATATTAAAATCCATCCTGATAAACACAGCGATGAAACCTCTGCTAATTATGATTCCCTGTCTGTGAATAACTTCGATTTCTCCCGTAGCCAACGCGGTGATATACCACCTTCAGATAGTCAAATTCATATCCCATTGTCTGCTTCTACTGGGATAGGAAATAATGGGCAGGGTAGAGAAGAATTCCAATCCGACTCAAAGGAATATCGTAACAGAGATAATCTCCAGTCAATGGATAATGAACACCAATCTGCTAGTTCAGAAAATTCCGGACTTACTTCGAGTAATTTAGGCCATGATACTGATCTTTCCGGCTTAACAGCTACTGATTTAAGAAAAAGTTTAGATAAGCTTAAAGACACCGACTCTAGTTACGACTCGTCTTTAGAAAAACCCAAAACTGATTTCAGTGATTTCAGTGATGAATCTTCTGCTAACTCTAATAGCCAATCAAGCAATGGCTTTGATGGATTGGGACAGTTTTCAGTTGCGAAGAAACAATCTCTGCACAATGTTGGTAGTGTTTCTTCTTCTACATCTGAAGCTCACTCATCAAGCAATATGGGACTAACTTCCACGTATAATAATCACCCGACAAATTTTATTAGTGGTATATCTATCAACACTAATGATAAATCTCGTTCCGACTCGCAATCTTCAAACGGTGCTAAAAATTCTAACGATTTTGACATTAATTCTTCAAATGCAAATACTCAGTCTTTTAGTAGTTTTGGCGGTTGGTCTTCGCAAGATTCCAACATTCATTCGTTTACGGTGGGTGACCAAATGTGTATGTGTGGACCCAGGAAGAGTGCATTATTTTCAGGCATCTCTAAATCTAGTGCATCTAATAACGTCGACAGTCTGTCGCCTGAACCTCCAAGAAAGTCATACAGCGGTATTGACATCCAAACATCTGGAAATAGTTTCGGAAAGGAATCTAGTGATCAACCCACTAACAATCAGGTTAAATATAAAGAAACTCATTATTCTTCGCACAATGGTAAGGGTACCGTCTCTGGATATGACGTTCAGTTTGATAGCCAAAATCTCGGTAACAGGAATGAAAAAGAACCAATTGATTCCTCAGAAGTTAATGCTTCGGAAAGTGGTAGTGTGCTCAAGTCTTTTCTACAATCAAATTCTAGTCCACCGAGTAGGCTGCTTGTTCCACCCCTGAGTCATCCACCAATATCTAAACAAGACGACTTTGAAACTCAACAGTACAATAGCCGTGAAGATACTATTCCGAACACTGACCAGCAACAGACTTCAGATATTGGTAGCATTGGATTTGGCCTAGGAACTGGTGCTAGTACAAGTGGATCAGATTTTAGTAATAGTAATTCAAAAGATGCATTCGGAATTTCCAGTTCAATTCACGGTGGAGGACGCTTTAATACTGGATCTGGCTCACGTGCATTATACTCTAGCTCCAGTAGTTCAACAGTAGACACATCATCTTCAAGTGGTAATAACAACAATGGATTTACGTCTGCTGTTACCCACGGTTCTTTATCACCATCGCCGCCTAGTAAACTTTACCTTCCACCGCTTGCTCCTCCATCAAAATCTGGCATACCTGAAGCTGGAGCCAATCTGCCTTCTCCTGTACAAAGAAATACTGGAAACAATGATCAAAGACAAGAAAATTTTGCATCCCAACAGTTCACCTATCATAGAGATAGCAGTCCAAACACTGAACAACAACAGACTTCTGACTTTGGAAGCTTCGGATCTGGCTTTGGAGATGGTTCAAGTACAAGTGGATCAGATTGGAGCTCCAATGATTCTAAAGGCGGAAATTTATTCGGTATTCAAGGTTCTATCAATGGTGGTCAAAGCTCTGGATCTAGCTACTTTAGATCTGGTGATTCGAGAGGTAATGGCTTTGGAGTCCACAGTTCAATTAACCAGCAAGGTTATCCTAATTTATATGGATCTAGACATTTCGGTAGTCAATCTTCATTTAGTCTACCATTTAATGCAGGACTTCAAGGCCCACAAGGACCAAGCGGGAGTGGAGGAAGCAGTTATGCTTCAAGTGATGCTCGAAGCAAGAAGCAAGACGCATTTGCTATGTCAGTCGGCCTTTGATTATGTACATTAGACTAATCCTTAGCGAATACGATGTTTGTTAGACTTGGTAGACTTTTTTGTTAACCGTTTGTTGATTAAAAAAAATAAACCGTTACTTGCGTAAAATGAATTATAATTAAAATTGTTGCATCATATTCTTGTTATTTCCATTTAACCCATGACTTCGTTTATTGTAAGGACAAAATGTTAAAGTTGAAAGTGCTCCCGTAGGCCCACCTGAACTAAATGATTTGACTATAACAGTTATAAATCATTAGATGTAGTAAGATTATTATTTTATAGATAATTAAATAAGATAACACAATGACTACTCATAAAACGATTTATATTCCAAGTAAAGAGTTAAGATAACTCTAAAGATAAAAGAACCTAACCTTTATAAAAGAAACTTACCAGGTAAGTATAAACTGTCCTGTAACTAGACGTAGTCCGTGCTCTAAAGGAAATAAATGTCTATCTATGGTCTAGGTCGAGTTGCATCATAACTAATGTCAACAACCTCAGTCATAGAATTTTTGCCAATTAAAATTCTCATATTTATCTCACCAGTATTACAATCTAGACATCTATCTAAACAAACAAATAAAATTGAATGGTTTGTTTGTACTATCAAAATAAACCTATTATACCAAATTCATTATATAAAAGCACATACGATACCTATAATGATGCAAGCATTTTTTTTAAATGTTGTCCCCCGGTCTGTTTTTACGAGTTGAAACGGCTGAACCTATTTGGACGAAACTTTCACTGGCAGATAGCTGATTTTACAAGGAGTAACTTAGGTTAATTTTATTTTATAAAAATAATTAAGGTTCCGGGAAAACAGAATACCCATTTTTCCGGGTAATCTCCCTAGTAAATCCATAAAGTCTACGCGGGTGAAGTCGCGGTCACAGCTAATTTATAATAAAATGCTGCATGTCATGGCGCTACAAAGTGCTAAATTTAATAAACATCGTCAGTCTGCAAGACAAACATGGTAAATTGAATTTAGAATTAACACATCAACAGATTTAGAACATGCAACCTTTTTAGTCCGTCACTATGCAAAACTATGAAGTATATTTACTACTTTTTGTACACTAACTAAATCTACAGATTAATTATAATTAAGTATAAAGGTATAAAGGTAATAAATATCGCCAGACAACACATACTCATCGTATGCTCCCACACTAAGTAAAACTTGTACTAGGGGTACCATGAATGGACTGTGGGCCATCCCGGTTACACCAAGACCAGGACAAAGCCAGAAAAGGTTATTTCTTAAATTTTCCGTTGGTGGGAATCGAACCCGTTGCGTTGAGCCTAGCGTTCTACGATCAAACCACAAGACCAAGCCTTCGTCGTCAATATAAGTAAAAGATGTCTGATATCTGAGAGGTAAGCAATAATAAAAATAAATAAAATACATCATCACGCCTGTATTCCCCGAAGGGGTAGGCAGAGGCCCTGTAGTGTATTTTGGTAAGCAATAAACAAAATATATATAGTAAAATCACCCTGAAATATATACTGGGTGTATTAGAAGTCCGAAATAATATTTAAGGTATATATATAAGGTAGCTGATATGTAGATTCATAGTGAAGTAAGAATATAGGAAGTTTTTTAAAACAGACCAGTGGTAGCCGAGTGGTCGAACGCACGCCTTGCAAATCAAAGTGTGCAGGTTCAAACCCCGGCTCGCACCTCTGGGTTTATGTGCGAATCTCATTTTCATCCGAGATTACCACTTGCTATGAAACGGTGAAGGAAAACATCGTGAGGAAACCTGCACGTCTATAGAAAGGCGTGTGAAGTTCACCAACCCGCACTGGGCCAGCGTGGTGTACTATAGCCCAAAAATCTCCCTCGTATTGAGGGAGAATGTGCCCGGTATAATGGCAATAGGCTCGCCCCCTATTACATTGGGACCAAAAATACATCGGTGAAGTGCCTACCCCTTCGGGGAATACAGGCGTGATGATGTATTATTTTTAATACAGACCCTTGATAAAGTATAGTGTTGTGGCCCTAAAACAAATCCATAACCCTAATTTACATTGTAAAGTACATTTACTAATACTAGTTAATATTAACACATAAAACTCGACAGGGGGGAAAAATAAATGTGTTTGAATTTTAATCAAATGTATAAATCAATCAATCAGTTGAATATTCGATTATCGGATTCCTAAACACAACAAAGTGTGTTTATAAAAGATTATATTTACGGCTTTTTAACCGACTTCTTTAAATAACTTTTCATCGTTATATTCATTGTCAAGTAGGTATCCCATTCCATATTCTCACTTTCTACTACAGCCCCTTTAACGTCCCAACGCTGGGCACAGGCCTCCCTTTAATGCGAGGAGGATTCAGGCCATAGTCCACCACGCCCAGTGCGGGTTGGCAAACTTCACATATCCATCGAAAACTAGTCAAGTTCCCTCAGACGTGCAGGTTTTCTCACGATTCCTTCACCGTTTCATAGCAAGTGATAATCTCGGATGAAAATGAGGTTCGCACATAAGCCCCAGAGGTGCGAGCCGGGGTTTGAACCTGCACACTTTGATTGCAAGGCGTGTGAGTTCAACAACTCGGCTACCACTGCCTTACTGCACTGCTTTGCATTCTGCCTTTAAAATATCCAAAAATACTCATATCTGCAATGAACCACTGCTAAGCCATCAGTCCATATCCTTTATTTGCCTTGTTATGTGTGAATTACAGTAAGTACATGTATGGAAAGTGAAAAAGCCATGACATAATATAACATAACAATTATCTTTCAATTGAATAGTTTTTTGTCGAATTTGCAAGTATAAGCAAACAGATCGTGTAAATCCCCACTATCGATAAATGTAATGTTTGAGTTAACAATTTGTCGTTAATAATCATTTAGGATCCTGTCGGTACATTCTTGGAAGTTGTGTGGTTAACACGTCCTCCTGTTTTACGTATAAATGTATGAGCTGATGAGATTTCGTTCAGAGCAAGACTGTCAACCCAGCGAGATGGCGAAATCTGTTATTTTTATATTGGCTTGCTGCGTTTTCGTGGCTGACAGCGCTGTGATTGAAGGTATTGATATCTGTTCTAAAATTATAGTGAATAAATAAAGACATTGCGAGGGGACAAAGACATTTAAACCTTAGACTACCATCTAAGGTCTAAATGTCTGAGGTCTAAAGACATTTAGACCTTAGACTACCAACCTGGCTCAGTGCGGGTTGGCAGGCTTCACATGTCTATCGAGAACTAGTTAGGTTCCTTCTGATTTGCATGTTTCCTCACATGGTTTTCTATTGTCATTTTAGCAAGTAATAATCTCAGATCAAAAGTATTATATTCCCACAAAAACCAAGAGATGCGAGCCTCAGTTTGAAACTTTGATTGCAAAGCATGCGTTGGACCACTGCTTTTAAAATTAAAAGTAATTTATGTTTGTTTTTTCTACATTTTTAATTTTAACAAAGCTTTCATTTCAATTAGTGTCAGTATGGTTACCATTGTTTATTCGGGTTAGTAGCATATACCCTCAGTATCATTTCCCCTCGTATCAGTTGCCCTCAGTTTCAGTTGCCCTCGATCTAACAAACACACCTAATTAATTACAGATGCCGTTCACAAAAGAGTAGAACGCTCTCCGTGCGGTGAATGCGGTGATGGTGGACCTTTTGGACCTTCCGGACCTCCGCCGCCACCGGGTCCTCCCCCACCGCCTCCCCCACCCCCTTTCTTCCGCACTCACCAATGGAGTGGTCTGAGCAGGAACGGGAACTCACGAGGAGTATTTAGCGGTGCCTCCGCTTCTATTGGAGGATCTGAACAAGCTGCAGGACAAGCGGTCTCTTTGGCTTCTGCTGAAGTTGGTGGCGGATTCGGTGGCCAATCCGCAAGCAACGGAGCTCAGTTTTCAAGGCAATCAGGAGACCAATCTCAAAGATACGATAGCGGTATCAGCGGACAGTTCAGTGGCGGTGCTGGTGGCCAATATGGCGGATCTGGCTCCCAATCCTCGAGCAGCTCCAGTTCTCAATCATCTTCGTCTTCTGGATCTCAACCTGGCGGTTTCGGTGGCCAATCTTCTGCTGCTTCTAACTCTCAATCATCCAGTGGTTTTGGCGGCCAATCCTCTGCTGGTTCTAATGCCCAATCCTCAGGCGGTTTCGGTGGCCAATCTTCTGCTGCTTCTAACTCTCAATCCTCCGGGGGTTTCGGTGGCCAATCCTCTTCAGGTTTAAATGGTCAATCTAGCGGATTTGGCGGATCTTCAGGAGGTGGTCAGAAGTCATTCGGATTTAAGGAATCTCGCCATTCCGCCTATAAAAGTAGCGGTGGCTTTAGATCTCAATCAAGTCGTGGATTTTCGGGCGGTGACCAGAGTCAATTTGGTGGAGCTTCTGGATCTCAAAGCTCGATTGGTACTGGTAGTGGATCCGGCTTTGGAGGTGAATCTGGTGCTGGATCCGGTTTCAAGGGTGCAGCCGGTGGATCCAGTGGCGGATTTGGAGTTTCCGGCAGTGCCGGTGCTGGCGCAGGAGGTGCCGGTTTCGGTGGCAGCAGTGGCGCTACTCAAAGTGGATCTGAATTCACCTCAGGTGGCTCTGGCGGAAGTGGTTATAACTCTTATAGCCAGCAGCAGCAGTCATCGAGCGGTTTTGGGTCTGGTTCAGCTTTGGGTGGAGCGCTTGATCTCGCCTCTCAAGGCATCCAAGCCGCTGGACAAAGTCAGAGTGGATGCAGCACATGTGGCAAAAGCAGCTATTCGCTGAGTAACGCTAAGAGCAAATCCGGCAATGCGGTCGCTATTTCTGTAAGCGGTTAGACGTACCTGAGTATTTATTGTTCCTATAATTCAGTGAGATTTTGCTTAGAAATAATGAAATTGTGTCATGACGTGGCTTGTTTAGTTTAGGATTTATTACATTTTATTATAATGCTTGTAAATATGTTGTTCTTGCAAATTAAAGATATAATTATGATGTGTTGGAAATAAATATTTTGCAGAAATACCTTTTGTCTTTCTCCCAATAAGTTATTTCTTTTGTGAATTAAACTAATGAAATTCATGACTAATTTTATTTTAGTGTAAGTTATTATATTGCATTTTTGGGCTGGCTTTCAGAGAGTTAAGGCCCTAACTTCAATAAGAAAAAACTCAAAAAGCAAACTCTAAAAGTATATTGGTACTATCTTCGAACAGCAACCAAGCTAACATAATAATATCCAGATAAATAGATAAGGTACTTAATATTTAATGATGCCATAAAAAATATTTTTAACAAAAAGCAAAAACCGACGTCAAAAACCTAGATGCACTAAAAAGCTACAAATAACCTTACAATTCATTACATTTGGAGTAGGTGCAATTCAACGTCAGACAAGGCAAATACACACATGAATTGGCACCCCCTTTCCACCCTTTTGGGGGTGGGTTTCGATTTTTGTTAACAATCCGTATTAAACAAAAAAAGATTTTTCGAAATCGGTTGACTAACGCCGAAGATATGCTGTAGTCCGGATTGGACCCCCATTTCACCCCCGACATATTTTTTCTTTCAAAATTCCTGAAAGACGTATTTCTTTATTTTGTACGTAAAATACATATACAAAGTTTCAAGTCGATCAAAAAATATTTTGAAATTATGTGACCTCCAACCCCCCATTTCACCCCCCAAGGGGTTAGATTTCTGATAATATTTTGGAAATTGGACCAACCTTGAAGAATTCTCTAGCAAACCTCAACAAAATTTTTGAAATCGGTCGACAGACGCCGGAGATATGCGGTAACATACATAAAAAAAAAACTTACGGGTCGAATTGAGAACCTCCTTCTTTTTGAAGTCGGTTAAAAAGAAGAATAAAATAGCATTGAATTAATAAAAAAATATATTTCTTTATTCGTTTGAATAGTGTGATAGGCGATTTGCCTTTACATTGGCTGGAATCTACTTAATTATACTCATGAAGTCGGTTTAAAAATACAAAACTATTAGAATATCATTAATAATAGAGGATCACATGATACACTAACTATTAGTCATGTTTATAACGAACTCTTTCCTATACATTTTAAAATTTTATATAGACACAAATCTGAACCATTAAACTATCTATACGTTCTTAAACAAATCGTGTGTAGAGTCAAGTAGAGTCAATTTGATAACTCACACTGATGTCGGCGATCGGCGTGATGGAATAAGGCTTGAATGCCCCTCGACTAGAGGCCGCGTGGCGCCAGGTTGCCGATGCTGACTATCCTTAGAGCAAGAAAACACTCAAATATCGGCACCTAGTACAGAAGTCCGCGCTTAGCGCCTGGAATACATTATATCTATACAAATAACAAAACTGAAGTATCTCTTTGTAATATCAAAGTAATACCATTTTACTAAATGCATATGAAAGTATACTCAGTATGTACAACGAAAGCACAATGCCTGTTTGTTTGTCCGGGTAAACACCCAATTGGCTGGACCCGTGTCAACGGTACTGTCACTGGCAGATAGCTATTATTAGGAGAAACCTAAGCTACCCTAATTTTGGAAAAATGATTGGTTTACAAAATTCCGCGCGTACAAAGTCACGGACTCAGATAGTACTAACTGTTAACATAATGAGGGGGTCAAAAAATTACACAAGGTGCTGCTCGCCAGCTTGAACTTGGCTTGACACGCTACCGCGAGTCTAGATATAATTAGATGCCAGTAAATTTCAAAGAAGACAAACCTACCCTAAACCAACATCAACTCCGATATCATTGAAACTCATTGACACTACCACTAACCTAGCAACAGTTCGATGAAGACATTATCAGTCGGGCAGGATATAATAACGAAAATTGTATACATAAACAATAATATTACGCACATGATATTATGATACAAATGAATGTTATGTCATCGGAACAAATTTGTGGAAATCCACAAGGCTCGGAAATTATAAGGACAGTGACACACGAGCAAATTATTATAAATCTTTACTCAGGAGTATATAACAATAAAAACGTAGAGAACATGTTGATAACTTCAACATATTACGTATATCTCTCGCTACTGACCCCGTCAGTGATAAAGACGCAATAATACCCAAACGAAATTTTTAATTTCGCTTATTATTGTGCAGCCGAAATAGCTCAGTTGGGAGAGCGTTAGACTGAAGATCTAAAGGTCCCTGGTTCGATCCCTGGTTTCGGCAATTATTTTTAATTCGTATTATTCCAATAATGGAATGGGATTCTTAATTCAAGTCTTATAATTCTTACACGATTATTTTTATGGACCATATTTTTGTGAGACCTCGCATCCGCCTGTCTGTTACGACGATTTATATTGGCAACTTGAAATTGTAAACATGGGTAAAGTAATGATAAGGAGTTTTAGTAATGCGTTCATTTTCCGATACTTAAAGTCTATTCTTTAGGAAGAATAGACTTATCGTGTCTTTGGGATATAATAGCAAATAAACAACCGTTTCGATGTTACACTTTTAATGCTCGGCAACAGACTGACTCCACATACAAGTATTTTCATCTACCCCCAATAGTACAAACATTACATCCCTCCACCACTAGATATAAAACAAAATAATAAGACTAAACTAAGTGCTACACTTTATAATTTACAATTTTTAATCTGGCTTTCCTCATTGGGTACCGACGTATAGGGCTTTGGTCAGGCACTTCAACGTCATCTTTAGGGATTTGTTGATCAGAATCAGCTTCTACGTCATCCTCTGCATCAGCAAATATTTCCCCCTCCGTCTCTTCATTCGTTGCCACAAGTATCGGGGAGGAGGCTGAAGTAGGTTCGACTGCCGATGGTTGGTGCGGGTGAGTTAACTCGTCTGAGGATGAGTTATCGACGTCAGCTATCTCCATTTGTTCCTCATCCGTATTCGAGCTGATCTCCTCCCTATGGTCCACGATGCTGCCCATGTCTTCGTTGTCCATTTCTCCTCCTTTATACTCCAGTAATTGGTCAACGTGCTTTCGAACTGTTTTATTCTGTTCTAGCGTTAAGACTTCAAACATTTTATGGCCAATCTTTGCTTTTATCATTCCTATTTTCCAAATATGTTTATTTCCATTCATGAAATAATGTTTGAATAAAACTTTATTCCCTATTTTAAATTTTATCGTCCTTTTTCCTCCATAGTTAATTTGTTGTGAGATCTGTTTAGAACAAACATTTTGTTTAGCCGCGAATGTCGATGAATTTACATCTACATCTACACCGGTGTCCCGCAATAAATCAAACCGACACCGCAGTGGCCGCCCTAACAACAACTGTGCTGGTGAGAAACCGGTAGTGCAGTGGACCGAGTTCCTATATTCAAATAAAAAAATATTAAGTTTCTCCAAAATGATTTTGTAATTTTTATTACTCGTCAATATAATTTTTAACGCCCTTTTGACTGTTTTTACACAATTTTCAGCCTGGCCATTCGAAGCTGGGTGGTACGGAGCAATCGTAACATGTTTAATTCCCCGAGTTTCACAAAAATGTGAAAACTCCTGTGAACAAAAATTAGTCGCATTATCGGTGACTAAAATCCTTACTAAACCAAATCTACTAAATATATCGTTAAGTCTAACTATAATCGATCCCGTGTCCGTGCCACTCATTAAACAACATTCCACCCACTTAGAATGCGCATCTATTGCAATTAAAAATTGTTTACCCTCCAAACTGAACATATCGAGATGTACACGTTCCCAAGGTCGCTCTGGGTACGTCCACGAAGCGAGTGGCGCACGAGGCGGATTACTTCGAAGAGTGTTACATACACTACATGAGCCTATTTTTTGTTCAATATGTTTGTCGATATTAGGCCACCACATACGCTCTCTTGCAACTGTTTTTGTTTTGACCACTCCAAAGTGTGAATTATGCAGTTCTTCTAACAGTTGTTCTCGGAATTTAGATGGTATAACTACTTTATGCCCCCTTAAAATACACTCATTTTCTAACGATAATTCTAGACGGCACAAAAAATAAGGTTTTAGGTCGGAATTCAATACTTTTCGTGGCCACCCATTTTTTATATAATTCCACACCTGTTGCAAAACCTTATCGCGCCTAATCTCACCTTTAATATCCTCGATTGCAATCGGTTTAAGAAATTGATTTGACATAAAATTAATACTTAAAGATTCTTCCGAGTTTAATATATTATTTTTGTCTTCTGTTCCCGTGGCATCTACTGATACGGACCTTGACAGAAAATCGGCTATATTACTTTCGCTTTTTATATATTGAATAGTGAAATTGTACGCTGACAAAAATATCGCATACCGCTGTAGACGGTTCGCTGCTAACTCAGGCACGCCCTTTTTGCTTCCAAATATCGTAATGAGCGGCTTATGATCCGTACGGAGTATGAAAGGTGATAAGCGACCGTATAAATAATGGTGGAATTTTTTTATGGCAAAAATAATAGAAGTAGCCTCTTTTTGTATTTGCGCATAGTTACGTTCCGCCTTGGACAGAGACCGGGAAGCGTAAGCGACAACCCGCTCCCCCCCGTCTGGCTGCCGCTGTGCGAGTACTGCGCCTAACCCGTCCGGCCCCGCATCCGCCGTCACGATAGTTTCATAATTTGGATTATAATGTGCCAGTGTACGTTCTGAAGCTAATTCTCTTTTAATTTTGCAAAAAGCCGCTTGCTGTTCCTCTCGCCATGTCCATGCCACCTCTTTTCTCAATAATTCGTGTAATGGCTTTAAAGTACTAGAAGTATGTTGAACAAAACACCTATAGTAATTTACCATTCCTAAAAATGATTTTAATTCCTTAACATTTTTCGGTGGATTACATTTTAGGATAGCTTCCACTTTTTTCCCTGATTTATGCAGACCTTCCTTATCTATCACAAAACCTAAATATTCTACTGATTCCTTAAACAATTCACACTTTGTTGGTTTTAAACGCAACCCGGCTTCTTGTAACCGCCCTAAAACCTCCTCTAATCTTTTCACATGTAACGAACGGTTAGGAGCCGTTATTAAAATATCGTCCAAAAAAATGCAAGTTCCGTCAATATCGCCTAATAATTGTTCCATTGTTCGCTGAAAGATAAATGGAGCATTCGCTAAACCAAATACGAGCCTATTATAGCGAAATAGGCCTTTATGGGTGTTGATACAAGTCCGTTTCTTCGACTCATCCAATTCCAGTTGTAAATATGCTCGTGAGAGGTCTAATTTTGAAAATTCCACTCCTCCGTGTAATTTAGCGAATAGTTCCTCAATACGTGGAATTGGGTAATTATCAATGTATAATACTTTGTTGAGCGTAACGGAAAAATCGCCGCAAATCCTAACCTCACCATCTGGTCGTAACACCGGCACGATAGGCGTAGCCACTTCCGAAAAATCGACTTTTTCTAAAATGCCTAACTGTTCACGCCACCACCATCCGAGTGCCGCCGAGCTCCCACCTGCGACTCGTCGGCGGCGGCGTATATAAGGCGCCGCGCAGCAGCGCGCGCGCATTCATTAAGCTCTTCATTAGACATCACATCATTTATTTAAACATTATACATCGTTACCATTTAAGTATTATATTTGTCATTAAACGCCTTATAAGTTACAAGAAGAAAACAGTTCATTTCGAGTACCTACCGTTTGATTAAAAAATAACCCACCAAACAGACCTTCTAGCGCAGAAATACACCAAGATTAGGTACACCAAGCCCAGCCCTCTTCATGGACCTACGAGCCGAAACGAGCAAGAACCTTTGGAGCATCAAGAACAACTAAGGGTCTGGCTAATCGTTCCTTTTCAATCCTAAATCCGCCAATTTGTACTAAAACTGTTTTTTCTTAGCAGATCGTGCACAGCAAATTACGTGGTGTTCACAGGATAGCGTGAGTACCCTCCCT
Source organism: Ptilodon capucinus (assembly GCA_914767695.1). NCBI lineage: Eukaryota > Metazoa > Arthropoda > Insecta > Lepidoptera > Notodontidae > Ptilodon > Ptilodon capucinus. Next base: position 12,818,169 of record OU611808.1, on the reverse strand, counting down.
TTCATAAATCGTCAAAATGAGTGTTGAAAACGTGTCTACTCGTAGCAAATCTCCTGTTCCGTGTATAGGCGCAGAGTTAACCAATAATATGTACCGGGAATTAAATAAAAAACGAAGTTCGATCAAAGGTAGACTGACGTTGTTCGTTAAGTTTGTGTCTTCCTTTGACGGAGCCACATTAGCCGAGAAGCAATTAACTGAAATTAAAATTCGTTGTGAAGCAGCTAAATCATTAAAAACAGAATTTAATAGCGTTCAGGGCTCAATCGAGGAAGTAGTTTCCGAGAGTGAGCTTTTGCAGCAGTTAGAAGTCCGTGAAATATTCGAGAATACATATTACAATGTCTTGGCCAAGGCCACTCATATGCTTGAACAGTCCCGTGTATCGCAAGTTAACGAGTCTAAATGCAATGCACATTCCACGGTTAAGTTACCAACTATAACGCTACCCTCATTTAATGGAGCGTACGATAACTGGCTCGAGTTTAGAGACACTTTTCTTTCTATGATACATAATTCAAAGCAGCTTGATGAAATACAAAAGTTTCATTATCTGCGATCATCCCTATTAAGTAATGCGGCCCAAGTAATTAAATCGGTAGAATTCACAGCAAACAATTACACAATAGCCTGGGATTTGCTTAACAATAGGTTCAACAATACGAAACTTTTAGTACATAATCATGTGAAAGCCATATTTTCAATGCAAACTTTAACTAAAGAGTCCTCATTTCACATTAGAAAACTTATTGATACAGTTACAAAGAATCTACGCGCTTTAAAAACTCTTGGAGAACCCACGGACACTTGGGATACTCTCATCATGTATATTATTGTCTCGAAATTAGACGTTGTGGTGGATAAGGAATGGGAACAATTTAAAAGTAATTTTAGTGCTCAGTCTAACACAGACACGCAGATTAACTTGGAAAGTTTACTCAGTTTTCTAGCGGACAAAGCGGACTCATTAGAGATCATTAAAGCACATCATTCTCTTCCCACCACTAATGCAAATACGAACAATAAATACTCAAGTGAACTCAATAAAAAACCGTTACAACAAAACATTCAAAGCTTTGCCGTTTCGAAAAATAACGCATCGCGTATATCCACCCGCACCTGTACATTGTGCAAAGAAAATCATTCGATTTATACTTGTAATAAATTTTTAAGTTTAAATCTTAAAGATAGATTAGATTTCGTGAATAATAAGAATTTGTGTTTAAATTGTTTACGTGTAGGTCACACGCTAAACGATTGTTATTTCGGGCCATGTAGGCATTGCAATCAAAAACATAATAGCTTGCTACATGACTCTTCTGATGGGGAAAACGCTTTATTATCAGTTACGGTGCAAAAGCCGCAACTGAACCCCGCAACTAGCTCATCAACAATTTTACATAACGTCGAGCAATCACGCATCAATATTGATTGTAACGACAACGCATTAGAAACGGTCTTATTGTCTACCGCTTTAGTAGAGGTAGCCGGTAATGACAATGTTTATTATAAAGCACGCGCCTTATTAGATAGCGGAAGTCAACGCTGCATTATAACAAGTCAATTACGTAATAAATTAAACGTTAAATCGATACAGTCCACTTGCCAAATCACGGGAATAGGACACTCGACTACACACTCAACGGAGTCGTGTGTCATTACGCTTAAATCATTAAATGAAACTTATAATACACGCATTAATTGTATTATATTAAATCGCATTACTACTACTTTACCTTCAGTCGGGTTAAGCCCTAATTCGTTAAACATACCTAAAAATGTTAAACTTGCTGACCCGTTATTCTATTCACCTTTACAGATCGATCTACTCATAGGAGCAGATTGTTTTTGGGACCTGTTGGTTGATGGGAGGATTCGGTTACCTAAGGGTCCGTACCTTCAGAACACAACATTAGGTTGGATAATATCAGGTATCGTCTATAAAAACAAGTCACTACCTAATTCAGTTTCTTGTAACTTTGTACAGAACTTGGAGTTAAATGATCAGTTACGTAAATTTTGGGAGATAGAAGAAGTTAGTAAACATAATAAAAATATTTTAACGGCCGATGAACAAATTTGTGAACAGTTATTTTGTAAAACCACAAAGCGGGTAGATGGCGGCCGGTTCTCGGTGCGCATTCCGTTGAAAGAACCCGTAGATACACTAGGCGATAGTTACAATATTGCAAAGAACAGGTTTTTATCGTTGGAACGCAGATTGGAACGGTCTCCACAATATAAAATGATGTATAGCGACTTTATGCAAGAATACTTACATTTAGGTCACATGACACGCATTGACAATTACGCGATACCTTGTTATATTCTACCGCATCATGGTGTAATAAGAGAACATAGTACAACCACCAAATTACGCGTAGTTTTTGATGCAAGTCAAAAAACGTTGTCTTCTAAATCGCTTAACGATATTCAGCTGACCGGTCCTGCGTTGCACAATGACTTATTTTCAATTCTTTTACGTTTTCGCCAATATAAATATGCAGCATGTGCCGATATTGAAAAGATGTTTAGACAGATATTAATTCAAGAAGATCAAAGAAACTTGCAATTTATTTTATGGCGTAAAAATAAATTGGACCCGCTCAGTGTATACAGACTTAACACAGTTACGTACGGGACAGCGTCTGCACCATACCTAAGTATGCGCTGCCTTAAGCAGTTGGCATTAGAGTGTGAGGATGTAGATATTTCACGCATTATTTTAAATGATTTTTTTGTTGATGATCTAATTTTCGGAAATAATTGTAAGTTCAAATTGGCGCAATTGTGTAAAAGGGTTTCTGAAGTTTGTTTATCTGGTTGTTTTTCCTTAAGAAAATGGATCTCCAACACATCCGAAATTACAAAACATATAGTAGACAATAATTCAAAATGTTTGTCATTAGATGACAACCAATCCAACAAAACACTTGGTCTTGGTTGGTATAATAAAAGTGACGAATTCCACTTCACTTCAAAAATTAATACAAATAATAACAAGGTCACGAAACGCCTAATGTTATCTATTATTTCGCAAATCTACGATCCGTTGGGTTTGCTTAGTCCAGTCATTATTAAAGCAAAAATATTATTGCAACGGTTATGGTTATGCAAAATGGGTTGGGACGATTTAGTACCCAATGACGTTTTATTTATTTGGGACAGGTTTGTTCAGTCATTATCCGATCTAAATAAAATTCGAGTACCTCGTCATGTGATAGGATGTGAATATTCAAAAATTGAATTGCACATTTTTACAGATGCGAGTGAAGTTGCATACGGGTGCTGTTCTTACATTCGTACCTTTAATGATACGGATGACGTCACCGTGAGACTATTATGTTCGAAGAGCCGCGTAGCACCGTTGAAGTCGGTTAGTATCCCGCGTCTCGAGCTATGCGCAGCACTGTTAGGAGCGAAGCTTTTAGAAAAGATATTAAACTCATTACGTTTACAATTTGATAGTCTAGTGATGTGGACCGATTCAACTATAGTACTCGGTTGGTTACGAATGCCTCCTCACCAATTAAAAACATTTGTGCAAAACCGCGCGGTAGAAATTAACGATTTAACTAACAACGCAATCTGGTCGCATGTAAATACAAAAAATAATCCTGCTGACCTAGTCTCGCGCGGTACTAACTTAGGTGAGTTGAACGCATCGTCGTTGTGGTGGAACGGACCCACATTTTTACATGAGAAGGGATCAAATTGGTCGCCTGATCATCCTGATAATTCACATAATTTGAGTACTTTGCCTGAGCTAAAGGGTACTATCGTGAGTATGCCTTGTAATAATCATTTAAAAGACTTAATTGATTTCAGTAGATTTTCTAATTTAAATAGGTTACACCGTGCTTGTGCCTATGTTATGCGCTTTATACACAATACACGTACAAAAGATAAGGCCGTGCGATTAAATGGTTGTTTAAGTGTTTCCGAATTAGATAAGTCTATTTTAATTTTAACAAAGCAAGTACAAATACAGTCATTTCCTAACGAATATGAGGTATTATTAAGCAAGTTACACTTAAAGTCTAACCGTAGTTTAGCTAGCTTAAATTTATTTTTAGACGAAAATAATATAATTAGAGTAGGAGGTAGGTTGGTTAATTCTGATGGCTTCTCCTACAATAAAAAACATCCCATGTTATTGTGTAGTCGACATCACTTCACATTACTTTTGTTTCGATATGAGCATTTCAAATTATTGCATGGCGGACCCCAGTTGTTATTATCGCATATTAGAGAAAACTGGTGGCCGTTAGGTGGTAGGAATTTAGCTCGAAAAATAGTTAGACAATGCGTTAAATGTTGCCGTATGAAAGCCAAAATATATCAACCAATCATGGGTAATTTACCCCCTGACCGCTTAAGGGCCGGGTTCCCATTTTTAACTTGTGGAGTAGATTACGCAGGTCCTCTTTATATTTTAAATAAAAAAGGTAGGGGTGCTAGACTCGAGAAGAGTTATTTGTGTCTATTTGTCTGTTTCTCGACGCGAGCATTGCACTTAGAACTTGTTACTAGCCTATCATCGGACGCGTACATTCTAGCCTTAAAAAGATTTATTTCTCGAAGAGGTAAACCCGATCGAATATTTTCGGACAACGGTCGGAACTTTGTTGGTGCTGCTCGGGAGTTTACAGATTTTTTGAAGAATAAAAGTCAGTCTATTGTTGATTTCGCGTCGGAGAATAGAATAGAGTTTAAATTTATTCCCCCATACGCACCTCATTTTGGCGGTTTATGGGAATCCGGAGTGAAGTCCTGTAAACACCACATTACACGCGTAGTAGGAAATGTCAACTTAACTTATGAGGAGCTCAATACAGTTTTGGTACAAATTGAAGCTGTCCTGAACTCCCGCCCTATGTGTCCTATGTCTTCAGATCCGAACGACCTTAACCCACTCACTCCAGCTCACTTCTTGATTGGCCGGCCGCTGACAGCACCTGCAGAGAGGGACGTCACAGCGGTCTCCCTGCCTTCCCTGTCGCGCTACAAGCGAGTGGAGCAGCTGAGGCAATCCTTTTGGAAGAGGTGGTCAATGGAGTACGTAACGGAACTACAAAGGCGCACAAAATGGCAAACCAAGAGCGAAGACATGGAAATAGGAAGCCTCGTTATCTTGAAGGAGGAAGACCTCACGCCACTCAAGTGGCGTTTAGGCCGTATTATCTCTCTGATTCCAGGCGATGACGGCGTATCCAGAGTCGCAATTGTACGCACGGCGACAGGCGATGTACGGCGGGCCTTCTCAAGATTATGCCCGCTCCTGGTCTCCGCTGATGCTGACGTCACTGCAACGAGTCGGGCGTCCAGCATCACCTGATCTCCAAGGTTTTGAGAGTGGTACTCTCAAGGCCGCCGGGATGTTCACGCCACCACCATCCGAGTGCCGCCGAGCTCCCACCTGCGACTCGTCGGCGGCGGCGTATATAAGGCGCCGCGCAGCAGCGCGCGCGCATTCATTAAGCTCTTCATTAGACATCACATCATTTATTTAAACATTATACATCGTTACCATTTAAGTATTATATTTGTCATTAAACGCCTTATAAGTTACAAGAAGAAAACAGTTCATTTCGAGTACCTACCGTTTGATTAAAAAATAACCCACCAAACAGACCTTCTAGCGCAGAAATACACCAAGATTAGGTACACCAAGCCCAGCCCTCTTCACTAACTTTTGTAACCTGTCTAACTCTTTTTCCACTTTCGGTTTTACCGCAAAGGGAACCGGCCGCGGTTTAAAAAATTTTAACTGCGCGTCGGGTCTAATCTTTAAACTAATCTTATATTTATTAAACCTACCCATTTCGTCTGAAAACAATGCAGAAAACATTTTTATTAATCTGTCCCCTTCATTCTCTGTGTTTACATGATTGAAATCTTTCCTGCACAGTTGTAAATTAAATGCGCTAATAAAATCTCGCCCTAAAAGTGCATGTTGTTTAATAGTAGAACCGACTACGAAAAACGTCAAATTCTTTGTATTACTTTGAAATGTCACCGGTAACACTATGTATCCCAAAGGAAAAATTTTCCTACCATCATAGCAATTTAAAACCACCTTGCACGGACTCAATTGTCCCTTATCTTTAAAGCTGGCCTCATAAATCTTTTTAGGTAAAACGGACACTGCACTACCGCTATCGACTTCGCATATTATATTTTTATACGCTATCGGCACCGTTTGTCGCATTGGTTTGCCATCTACGCAATCAATATTGAATAAATCATAAATACCTTCTATCATGTTGTCCTCTTCATTCGCGGCTAAAAAATGATTTTGTTTCAAATTGGCTTTACACATACGTCTTAAGTGGCCTTTTTTATTACATTTTTGACACACATAGTTAGAATACCGACAGTTTTCTTTCATGTGATTTTTGTATCCGCACACCTCACACCCTTTTGAAACACGATTTGACGCACGCTGCTTCGCTGTGTTGTCGGCCCGCATGGCAAACATCGGCTGCGCTGCCGATTGCTGCACCGACTCGGCGGCCCCGTCACCTCGCGAATTCTGTAACGCCACTCGCGCGCACCTTACGCTCTGTGCTAGCTCCAACGCCTTGTTGAAAGTCAAACTGTCGATACTCTCCGCAAACAATTTTTCTTTTTCTTTAGCATTTTCTAGTCCCAGGACAAAACGGTCTCTCAATGCCGTGTCGAGATCGGTCTTAAAACCACAATGTTGTGCCAAACTGCGTACTCGGGCCGCCCATTCTGTTAGGTCTTCCCCGGGACGTTGTTCTGCTTTATAAAACTGATACCTTTCAGCGAACGAGATCTTTTTAGCTACAAAATGATTCCCTAGCTTTACCACCAGTGTTTTAAACTCAATATTTTCCAAATCTTCTGGGAACACCAAATCACGTACTGAGCGATACGTGTCTTCCACCATTGCTGTCAACAACAACGCTCGCCGTTTTACACCAGCTTTATCCGATGTTTCGTTAATATCGTTAGCCATACAGTATTGGTTAAAACGACTCTTGAATATGTTCCACTCTTGAATACGGTGGTCGAAAGTGAGACTGCCGCCAAACATCGCCCCACCGAAGTTTACTTGACTTTGACTGCTCGTCATTATCGTATCCGTACACAATAATGATTATATTGTTTATACACACGTGAATACTTAATCGTCGCCAATTATATCGTGTCTTTGGGATATAATAGCAAATAAACAACCGTTTCGATGTTACACTTTTAATGCTCGGCAACAGACTGACTCCACATACAAGTATTTTCATCTACCCCCAATAGTACAAACATTACAAGACTATATAATAACTCAGACCTCCTAAACTCCTAAAGTAACTCCTAAGTTAAGTAGCCGTTTCTTACGAGGTCTGAGTTATTATGTTATAATTTTCTTATATTTTTTGGGAAATATGAATTGAAACTCTTATAAAATACTTTTTTCTAAAAGGTTAGGTATGTATGCATCAAAATATTCGGAAAATAATCCCCCCATTCTTCTAGCTTGGTTATCTATATCTATACTTAATATTATAAAGCTAAAGAGTTTGTTTGTTTGTTTTTTTGGTTGAACGCGCTAATCTCAGGAACTACTGGTCCGAATTGAATAATTCTTTTTGTGTTAAATAGTTCATTTATCGAGGAAGGTTATAAGCTATAAATCATCACGCTACGACCAATAGGAGCGGAGCAGCAACGAATAATGTGGCAAAAACGGGAAAATTCCCGAACATGAATCGGGTATTATAGACTTATATATCTATACTTAATATTATAAAGCTAAAGAGTTTGTTTGTTTGTTTTTTTGGTTGAACGCGCTAATCTCAGGAACTACTGGTCCGAATTGAATAATTCTTTTTGTGTTAAATAGTTCATTTATCGAGGAAGGTTATAAGCTATAAATCATCACGCTACGACCAATAGGAGCGGAGCAGCAACGAATAATGTGGCAAAAACGGGAAAATTCCCGAACATGAATCGGGTATTATAGACTTATATATCTATACTTAATATTATAAAGCTAAAGAGTTTGTTTGTTTGTTTTTTTGGTTGAACGCGCTAATCTCAGGAACTACTGGTCCGAATTGAATAATTCTTTTTGTGTTAAATAGTTCATTTATCGAGGAAGGTTATAAGCTATAAATCATCACGCTACGACCAATAGGAGCGGAGCAGCAACGAATAATGTGGCAAAAACGGGAAAATTCCCGAACATGAATCGGGTATTATAGACTTATATATAATCATAGACTTTATAACACCACTCTACGCCAAAGTAACTATTAGCGCGGGTGAAACCGCGGGCACAGCCAGTTTGTTATATGATTTGTAACATCTCAGTAAATGAATTCAAATTGACGATAAATAAATAAATACATATTGCTAAATCAAAACGATTTTATGTACCTACCTACTTATTATTGAAATGTTACGAGAAAAAATACCTAAAAAAAAAATAACGAGCACTCCCGATCGCTTGTAAATTTCCTAAGCCCATATCAATAAGCCAGGATACACACAATATTGGTTTTTACACTAGTCTAGGTGTATCTGCCCAATTAATTAGCAGGCAACCGCGAAACACCGTTTTCTCGGTATTATCACAGAACATATTTGATATTGTTACGTGGAGTGTATAAAAATGTAACGTTTCGCTGTCGGCATCAAATGAGATTGCCAGAATGTGGCGGATAGGTGTCCTGTTGCTGGCGTCTCTGGTGTTCATCGACTGTGCCCCGGTGGATGATAAAAGTGAGTCGAGTTTTACAATATACAATGAGATGCAGAATTTATTTACACAATATTTACAATAACATAAAGTAAAATAGTTGCGTACAAATAAGATACAACTTATAAAAAAATAACATACTTATTTACAAGGAAAAACTTGTGCCAAGCCGCTCACGCTCGGCAAACCTGTTTTATAAAATACAATATTAAACATTAATTTATAGGTTAGGTTGTATGTAGCTCCTGCTGAAATAATTTTAAGATGTAAGGGAGTTCAAAAGTAACAGCCAATTTTAGAGCTGTACAGCGACGAATTTTAAGGAAAACATCTTAAAATTTTTATTGAAACGATTATAACTATATTCGACAGCACTGAAATATTGTCACCTTGGTCATACATTACGGAGGTAAGAAAGGCAATATTAGTTTAGTATAATTATCTTTGGTGCCAACGGAATCAACACAAATAAAGATTTAAAAAATAAACGTGGCATCAATAGTTTAAAAAAATATTTTACTCAAATAAAATCAAAGTTTCTCAACACTAAATATCAATATCAAACCACTTAGATAATGTAATTACTATTATAAATATTACAATGTCTATTTGTCTCTATTTCCAGATGAAGAAAGTCTCCTAATCCATCGGCTAAAACGCTCACCGCACTACTGTCCATACTGGCCGCCGCCTCCGCGTCCGCCACCGCCACCGCCTCCGCCATTCTGGCCGCCTCCTCCACCACCGCCATACTGGCCTCCACCACCGCCACCGCCGCCACAACAAGTCGAATATATAGTAGACAATAGGGCTTCAAACGTTGAGTCTTCGAAAGCTGCGTCGAGTTCTTCGTCCAATGGTGCTGGTATTAGTGGTGGTACGCCAGGATGTAGTACGTGTGGTGGTGGAGCTAGTTCAGCAGTGAGCAATGCTCAGAGTGAGACAGGGGATGCTATTGCTGTCGCCGTTGCTAGGGCCAACAGTGGATAAAAAAATCATCAATATATAGCCCCCTAATAGGTCTACCATATTTTGCGCGCTTTTACACTTGCTTGTCGTTAGCGTTAACTTATTATTTATTAAGAATGGCCTAGACTAACTATATTTATTATGTCGAAGTAAATAGAAAATTAGAAATTACAGTCACTTATTCCAAGTAATTTCTAACACGCAGTTCCCATATTAAATAATTAATTTTGCGCAACCAAGCTTACAATTTGCTAAGCAAAGTCCGAAATACTATTGTATGTAATACGGTAGGTGATAAAGTAGATACTCAGCAAAAAGTACTAAAATACTTGTTTTTGTTCAAACTTCAATCCCTTTTTTATTGTTAATCGGATATTCGGGCATGAATGAAGGTATTATTTCGGACTTTCAAAACACTTAGTTTATACATAAAATAATTAATAACATAGATGCAAGTCAGTAGCTATATCCAACACGTTTGTAATAAATATAATTGTATGGTTCATTTACCTCAAACTAATTACCTCATGTTAGACGTATGCCGACAAAATATTTTATATAATATTATCGACTGATTGTTTGGTAATTAAATAAATCTGAATATATTTCATGTTATTTTATTCGTCGACAAGTCCACTGGTCATTAACCTTTTTAATGTCTTTTAATTTTCAATGTGTCATAAATACTGCAGCCATTTAGTTCGAAGAGTTAAGACTAAATAATGAAATATGTTTAATAAATTTAAAGGCTTGCGCAAACAGGCATGTCGAAAAACGCAAAAGCAATATTTTGCTAATATCAAAACGAACTGTATTTCCGATGCTGAATTATCACCGGGTCTGAATTAATTCGTTTGTTCGCGAGGCTTCTGCAATAGACGTTCAATATTTTAGTATTTTAACACAGAGTACATAAAAAAACAAGTGAATGTTCACGTCTTAAAACATAAGGTTTTATTGTTCGGGTAGGTTCAAGGTAACAGGCTTTTTAAAACAGTAAACACTATTGAAGTCCAGTTCCTAGAACACGTTCAACAGTCCTAAGTAACTGTCGGATGGTGAACTATGACCGTCGTTAAATGCACGAGTAGGTAGCTTACACAGAAGCACTCAGACTAGTACAGTTAATTCCGGTACGAGGTCATATCTTGTAAGCATACACTATTTTGGTTACTTAACAGATATCCGAACATGTGCGCCTTAGACCTATATCACGGAATATGTTCATTTTGTCTCTTTTTTTGGTATGAAATAAGACAGAGAACGGGCGAGCGAATCCGTGACAAAGGTCAAGTCTTGACATGACATGACAGACGTGCAAAATCTATTTAATTTTTTGAAGATGTACCCCGTGCTTGTTTAAATAAAGAATGAATTTCTATACACATAGATTTTCAAAGCCCTCGACTGAATCTGCTTTGAAATCCGCGTGGAAAAATGTGCTTCTTGTCCAAGTTAAAGTTCAGTTTGGTATTGGCAGATGTTTTGCGCAAGACATACGGTCATGGACCAGCTACCAGTAGTTGTAGCATATGTGCCAAGACTCGACTTTATGTCACGGTATATGTTGATGATGTCTTTCTTTCGTGTGATATAAGATAGGGAGGGAGCGAGCGAATCCGTGACAAAGCCCACTAACCTAACCCCACAGCTACTGGCAAAGTAACCGTTAGAATATATAGTGTTAATATTTTAAATTTTCATATCCTGAACATATTCCATTTGCATTCCATTTTAGAGGCTTAATTGTATGTTATAAAAAATGTAGTCTCTAGTAGAGTAGTAGTAGAAGTCTCTAAATTAAATAAAAATTAAATTGAAGTCACGAAGCACCATCTTCTTTCGCGAGAGCTTACCGACATTTCAAAATTGCAATTTTAATAACACGAACCATTGACGTTAGTCGATGACGAAGATCGCCGTTGGGATTTATAATATGATGCTATCTTTATTAAATTGAAACTTCACACATTAGGTATCTCTCTATTCTAATATTCTCACACATATTTCGTTGAAATATGAGCTTTTTTTTGATTGAATACAGTTCGTTGTAATAAATAATACACCAACATCACGTCTGTAATCCCCGAAGGGGTAGGTAGAGACGCACTACCCACACTTCGCCAATGTATTTTGGTCCCAAATTTAATCGGGGGCGAGCCTATTTCGATTATACCGGGCACGTTCCCCCTCAATACGAGGGAGATTTGGGTCATAGTTCATCACGCTGGCCCAGTGCGAGTTGGTGAACTTCACACACGTTTCTATAGACGTGGTGGTGTCCTCACGATGTTGTCCTTCACTGTTAGTATTGGCAAAATAACTAATGCACGCGTCCTGACGTTTTTGTTGGCCGAGGGCTTAAACGTGTACGAAGCGCAAAAATTTCAACGTTTCCAAGAAACAGAAATGAATATAGGTATCCTTTCCCAAATAGTCATGAAAACATCTGCTATTTTAAAAGACATAAAAACAGATTCCTAATTCGATTCTTTTTTTTCTATAAGTACATAAATATAAAAGTCCCACGAATAAAAACTCAGTATGTGAGTGGTACTCTAAATGTGAGTCCAGTCGATGTGACAAGATCGTAAAATGAAACGAACTAATACCTAATAAGGTGAATGTTATTAAGTGATCAGTCTCAAAACAAACCACTTTTAAGTTCAAGTGTACGTAAACGAAGGCTGACAAAAGAATATTCGGCTTGTGTTGTACATAGAGTTGCGCTATATTTCGCACAAACTCAATCGAGAGTCGGTCGCTACCGATTGTATAAACTGATCCTTCATTATAAAGTCGTGATGTTTTGAAACATGTGGATGATTTGTAGATGTATTAACATGTCACGTAAAATTGTTTCTTAAAGCTTTAAGTATTAAGGATATAAAAGACTATATAATAAGTACAATAAAAACCGGCCAAGTGCGAGTCGGACTCGCGCACAAAGGGTTCCAGTATCTATAAAAACGGCAATAAAATCACGTCTGGTGTATGGGAGCCCCCTTAAATATTCATTGTATTCTGTTTTTTAGTGTTTGTTGTTATAGCGGCAACATAACCACATCATCTGTGAAAATTTCAACTCAGCCTGGTGACAGACAGACGGACGGACGGACGGACGGACGGACAGCGAAGTCTCAGTAATAGGGTTCCCGTTTTACCCTTTGGGTACAGAACCCTAAAAAGGTGAATAAAACCAAACATATATGAAAAACTATAGCAAAACCTAAAATTTGTAGGATGTAGTAGGTGAGTAGGCAAAAACTAACCCTTAGATACTATCTACAGGTACCCAGGTCAACTACTATAACTATAACAGCCGTTTTAACGTCCCACTGCTGGGCACGGGCCTCCCTTCAATGCGAGGGGGATTCAGGCCATCGTCCACCAAGCTAGCCCGGGACGGGTTGGCAGTCTTCACTAGTCAAGTTCCCTCAGACGTGCAGGTTTCCTCACGACTGTCCTTTACCGATTTCTAGCAAGTGACAATCTCGGATGAAAATGAGATTCGCTCATGAAACCCAGAAGTGCGAGCAGGGGTTTGTTTGTGCGTTGGGATAACTGTCGATGAATATTTCCTAATTCATGATTGTTGTCATAAATATGTTATGAATTATTGGTTGACAGATAAAATACAACACCTGTATTTAATTTTATAACTTCTAGAAAGCCGTAAAATATTAACAGATACCTTTTAAACATATAACGTCGTTAAAATGTTTGTAAAACGTGTCTTAATGAAGAATGCTCTTTTGATAGCATCTTTAACGATTTAACTCCTAATTTAAGTAGTAATCCTAAAATATGAGATGTCATAAAAAAGCAGAACAGCAAACTCATTTGCAATATTTTAGAAGCACATTTTAAATAATTACTATGTCGTATCGGTATTTTGGTCATTTATATAAAAATATTTCTTATCTCGTATTTTTTGGGAACTCTTGAAAATAATTAATGTAGATTAAAGATTTTGTGCCGCATGTCATATCTTATCTAATATTAGCTAATATTGTGAATTCGATTATCATCAAATTATATAACTTAGGATAAAAAAAATAGTTTAGGGATAGGTAGTTTGTGTAAAACAGTATAGGTGTTTATCTATGTACATAGCATCAGTACTGACTGATACTGATGACTGATCTGTATACTGGTACAGAATAACACAATTGTATTTTTTTTCTAATTACTTTTAACATTCGACTTCGTTTATTGTTTTCTTATATTTACGCGAATACTATACATTGAAATTAAACTATTTTACGGATTTTATCGCGTTTATTTACTATTTTATTTTCCCGACCGCAAACAACAACTAAATATGAGGGTACCCAGTTATTAACTATGACATCAGGACGTCTAACACCTCAGTCCCCCCGTGACCATGGCTGCTGTAAAGCAGCCGAAACATCGGGAAAATAAAATAGTAAATAAACGCGATAAAATCCGTGAAATAGTTTAATTTCAATTCAACTTCGTTCCCGCACGTCTATAGAAGAGTTCACCAATCCGCACTGGGCCAGCGTGGTGGACTATGGCCCAAATCTGGCAGACTTCACATGTCTATTGAGAACTAGTTAAGTTTCTTAAGACGTGCAGGTTTCTTCAAGATGTTTTCCTCCACCGTTCTAGAAAGTGATCATCTCACTTTGATTGTAAAGCGTGCGTTGATCCACTTGGCTCGCAGTGCTACATACCGTATAAAAATAAAATAATAGGTACATATCTTAATACTTTTATATTATATCGTAAAGTGGAGGTTGGTAAGGCGATTTCGCCCACGCAAGTCCTTGCTGACTCTCAGATCAGGTCAGCATCTCGCTTTATTATGCGAAATCCTTTAAAGCAAGGATATAAATATTATTTCCGCTTTTATTGCGATAACATTACGTAGCCTCTGTATGACATTAGCAGCACCTCTGCGCTAACAGGCGCTTTGAAACGAGAGCAACATTTTTTTTGGCAATACCAAAATGAACTGTGTTAATTGATTGAAGAGGCACATTTTTCAACGAAATAACATGGATGACATGACTGAATTTTGACCCTTGATCGCATGACTTTTAATACCTACAATTTCAAAATACCGGCCAAGTGCGAGTTGGACTCGTGCACGTTGGGGTGCGTACCATTATCTATAAAAACGCCAAAAAATACACGTTTGTTGTATGGGAGCCCCATTTAGTATTTATTTTATTCAGATTTTTAGTTAGATGTTATAGCGGCAACAGAAATGCACCATCTGTGAAAATTTCAACTCTCTATCACGGTTCATGAGATACAGCCTGGTGACAGACGGACGGACGGACGGACGGACGGACAGCGAAGTCTCAGTAATAGGGTTCCCGTTTTACCCTTTGGGTACGGAACCCTAAAAATAAATCAATTTATTTCGCAAGGACCAGTGAGGGCGTCCTTAAAAAATAATTTCAATTTAATTTCTTATACATAATACCATAGTTTTACTGACAGATTGTGATATATTATTATACTATTGACAGAAAATATTACCACCCAAGGCTAGGAGATCACATGCCAACCCATCATTTAATAGCCCATTATTACTGATACACTGATGACAGCATAATATTATAGTGGTCTTTGATTTATGTGATAAATCAATACATAGGTATAACTATTGGTTGTTATTCTCTAACAACCAATAGTTACTACCAACGCTTTTGTCTGCGTCAAGAATCAGTATTCTCCCTTTATGAATTATGAAAATGAGAGACCAACTTGGTTCGACATAATCTACTAAATACATCGGCGAATGAATTCATATTTGGTTTAAATAATAAAAAATCACGAATTGAAATTTAAGAGGAATTGCTGAAGTGGCCATTTAAGAACTTGGAACTTTTTTTTTTTTTTAATGGACTACGCTGTTGGCCGTGAGTTGGCCTTTACAGCCAAAGCCTTAAGGGCGGAAGAGGAGGGCAACTAGCTCAAGGGTGCACGGCCCTTGTAACGTGTACCCATGTAGTATTTCTATGGCAACAATAGCGTGATCCTTTACTGAACCGTGGGAATTTCAACCATAACCTAATTGTATTAAGCTAGATAGACAAAATGTTTGATTCGTATCTTCAGCAAAAGCGTCTTGTTTTGATTACAGTGATCAGTTGAAACATTATTTTTAATGGGTTTGTAAATGAGAGATCATTTTGGCCCCATTGTACCTACCATGTAATTTAATTTTCTAGGTTTTAGCAGGCCAAAATACTTATAATATTCAGGGCGTGAACTACAAAGATTGATCTAATAACATACTTTTTTAAATGGTTCCGTTAATGAAACAATTACATTTTATAGTTATTATGCAATGTACGGTTGTAGATATTCTGTTTTTTTTTCTTTTTGGGTCCTCTATTTCAAGTTCATTACGTTAAAATTGTTAGCGCTTTATGAAAATATTTTGAATATATACCTGTAACATTTATTTAGAAATAATTAATGCTTTCTATGTTTGCTGTTGAAATAAAAATTACAAAAAAAAAATCAGCTCTAATCCAAAGTTTCAGACTGTCTTCATATAAATCTCAACTTCCGTACTAATAAACCTAATAAGGTCATTGTTTAGCATTTTAACGATACCCCAACTATTTCCGTGGGATTTTACGTTAAAAATTCAATGTCTCGCGTGGGTCACGACCTCGTGGACCGTCCTATAAAACTGTTCTGCACACCGCAAAAACAAAACACATTTAACGGAACAAACAGTAAAATATGACGAGCATCAGACTATTGTATATCATCGCACTCGCGGGATTCGCCCTAGCTGAAGGTGGTAATTTCTTATTCGATACTCTATAATCGAGTTGCGGTGTCACGAATAATCGATAAAATTTGTTTATCGATATCCAGACCGTTAGATTATTGTTAATGTTCCATTTTTGGTGTGGGAGACGATAATGAGAGCTGTCTCGAGCGCCTTTCAAACTGCACTTTTATTACTTTTCTTGTTTTTTTTCGATCTCACTGAGAGTTTATAAATTTATATTACAGTTTGATTTATGTACCTTATTTAATTTGTAAGTGTTCTATACTTTTTTAAATGGTTTTGTCAAACTAATTACATTATTTAAAAACGTATTAATATACCTTTTGCTTTTTTGTTTTCTAGAAGTTTTCACCGTTAATGGACCTGTCAGCCTTTCGGATTCGATAAGAGAACCGCGTCACCTGCTTAAGAAGAAAATATGTAAAAAATACGGAATTTGTGAAGGCCATGGAGGCAGTTACGGAGGTTACCAAGGCTACCAAGGTTACCAAGGTTACCAGGGTTACCAAGGACAACCACCAATTAACATTGCCATCAGCCAATCCCAATCTTCAGCTAATCAAGGCGGCGGTGGATACGGAACTGGATATTATCCGAACAACTACCAATATAATGGAGGTTACCCCAACCATGGTTACAACAACCCTGATTATGCTGGTTATGGAGGTTACGGTGGTTACTCGGGATACGGTGGATACCAAGGTTACCAAGGTAACCAACCAGGTTACTTCGGCAACGGTCAAGGATACAATCAATTTAATGGAAATTATTATTCAGGCAATGAAGGGTACGGATTCCAAGGACCCTTTGGTTACGATGACCCTAATGGTGAGGGTCAAACAGGTGAAGGAGACGAAGATCGTAATGGTGACAATCAGAATGGTGACTACGCTAGATCAAATACGGCAGCAACTGCTAAAAGTAACTGAAGTTAGTTATTGAATTCCATAGACAATTTTATTTGGTGCTTATTTCTTTAATGCTACAAGAGAAATTGTGAAAGAGTTGAGAAACAGTTTTAATTGTGTTAATCATTTTATAAATAGTAGTTATTGCGTTATCAATAATGTTATCTGGTCCGCTTAATGTGTATTTTAAAACCATAATAGCGAATGTATTCAGTCTAACGATTGTATTTAAGATTAAGGTTAAAAGTCTGTGATAATTCATGCTGATACTGTTGGTTTGTCCGCAAATCAATAATTAAGATTATCCTAATTCTAGAATTAACGTTCATTGGCCAAATATTTTGTATAAAAGAATAATAAATGATTTTGAACGATCGATGTTGTTTTTTTTTTAAATAAAACATGGGTCCATAAACCTGTGAGCGATTTTATAGCCGTCGTGATGAGCATTTGGCTTTCATATGAACATCCTCAAAAAGGTTTTATTTAATGATAAATGGTTCACATCCTCTATAAAATTAGACTTTATTTTTGAGATCATCTACGGCAAGGTTAGTGACCTGGCTATAATTTCACAGATAATACATTTTTTTGCAAATAACGTATCTATATGAATACTGGGTGGGAACGACTAATAAATTCTGATTAGTTTTTTTTTAAATTCAAGTGCCAAATGTACTGTTATAATTATACTGGGGAAAACTACTTAAAATATTAAACTAATTAATGTCATAATATTTTAATCTACAAATTGATAGGGTCACAATTTTATAATACAAACACGGAGCTTTCATAAAAATAATATATGGCTTATTTTTTAAATCATATTCTTTTTAGCTGCACTGGAAATGATAGCAGAATGCCAAACTCTAATTAGAATAAGAAGGTATATTCTATTTTAGTCTATGGTAATACAAAATTGCGAATCAATATTTGTAGAAGAACAACGATAGCTCAGATTAAGAATTGTGTAACACTTTTCATCATATTTGTCATTTAGACAATGAAACCCCATAAAATAAATCATGACAGCGTAACGTAAAATCCTACAGTAGAAAAAAGGAACTGATAATGAACCTATAATGAAGGTACTTACATCAACCAAGTTATTACCAACATACGAGAGACAATTACAATATTATACACGATTCAAAAACATCTGAAAATAGGGTTTTTTGTAAAATATGTTCTTCCGCTCGTTGTACCTATCACTCATGTATTGTGCACCAAAATTATAATATAATTCTTAGTGTACACCAAAGATAAAAGAACTTCATGATTTTCTTCAATTATTGTTTTGTTACTAACGCGAAGTACTACTTCATTAAATAATCCAACAGACATTTTATGTTGGAATTAAACAGTTGTCAGCTCATTAATGGCGAGATGACATTTATGTTTTTACAGCCTATTCCAAAATATTAATTTATAATTATTGCCTAACATAACCGTTTCCTCTATCCGCTTCGATGTCAAATATCCCAATTAAAGATTATACCTTCGAATAAAGTGTATCATTTTTTGTTGGTGCCAATTAACCAGTTGTTTTATTTGAAGATGATGTCCGCGTGTAATTTATGGTATCGGATCACCTGAACCCATCAAAAACGTTTACCGTAACTCGTTAGATAAATTTTGTTTATGAGTGTCAATGGCTCCGGGTTGGTAGTGACCCAGTGTTTATCTGGTGGGGGGGAAACATATATCTAGTATATAAGCTCGGGGGCACATTTCACAACTATCCATAACCGGGGAAAGGTGTATCCTTCGAGCAACGCAAACATGTTCAAACTTATCGTCCTTGTCTCCGTGCTCGCTGCTTGCAATGCAGGCCCAGTTTGGTATTCCGGTAAGTTAACAATTAGGGTTACAATTAACTATGGTATTAATTATATTATAATTGAATAATGGGTTGGTGAATTTAGCATTGAGTTTATGAATCACATTGTAAGGTAGAGAAAGATTGTCTCATGGCAGTGTTAAATCGGGCGAATTAATGATTAGAACAACAAATTTTCCAATAAATAGAAATTATTTTGCTCATGGTTTGGCCTTCATGCCAATTATTTGTTAATCTGATTTTTTTGCTGCAATGAACTGTGAATGAGCTTAATTCAATTAGCAGCTATTTAAAATCATTTTGCTTAGACAGTGGGCTAGGATATTATTTTTACCGAAGGCGAGACAAACAAAGT
This sequence comes from Ptilodon capucinus, assembly GCA_914767695.1. Taxonomy (NCBI): domain Eukaryota; kingdom Metazoa; phylum Arthropoda; class Insecta; order Lepidoptera; family Notodontidae; genus Ptilodon; species Ptilodon capucinus. The sequence continues at coordinate 12,798,585 of OU611808.1, read as the reverse complement.
AGGCACTTCATTGACCTTCTTTTGAAGAGCCTCCTGATTTACAGAACATCATTCACTAAATAAAATTGTAAATTATAATGTCCACTTTTTATTGCAGATAACAGTCTAGTGCCTATGGTTCTGCGCATAGGTCGCTCTCCGAGCGTCGCATACAGCTTCGGCAGCGGCTTCAGTAGCAACATTGGTGGGATCTCTCATTCCTCCGGCATCGGCGCCGCTTTCCAGTCCGGAGATGGGCAGGCCTACGGTAGCGGCATCGGTTCCAGCGATGGCAGCTACGCTCAAGGCGTGGGCATCGCCAACGCTGGCCCTAGCACCTACGTACAACCTACCTACAATAACTACAATCCTCATCGCCACTACAACTCTCAACCCAACTACGGAACTGCCTACTCTTCAGCTCAGAACATTGGTAACGTCGGCTCTGCTGTATCCACCGCCCACTCCCTGAACGGCAACCAAATCGGTACCGCCATTTCTTCCGCGCAGAGCGGTGGCCCCCGCTACCAGAACGCCTTCTCCTCCGCTCACAGCGTCCGTGGTCTAGGATACGGATCAGCCGTTTCCGCCACCAACAACGGGTACGCTGTTTCATCAGCTCAGAACGGTGGTTACGGGCAGTCGGCTGTGTCAGCGGCACAATCTACTGGTAATGGATATGCAGTGTCTGCCGCTGAGAACCTCGGTGGGTACGGAGCCAGCACTGCGCAGGCTGTCCAGCAACGCGGCCACGGCCTTCAGCAGAGCGCAGCCACTAGCATCAACGGCCCTGGCGTGCAGGCCGCCCATTCCCAAGCCATCAACACTGGCTACTACTGAATTGCATGACGTAGTATACAAAAGATGCTGAGACGACGATATTTTAATTCTTGTCTCAGTGTCTTTGTTATTAATTAAGGACTTAATTGAAGTCAATAAAAGATTTTGATTAAAATTGAAATTGTTTTATTAAAGTATAATTTACTGGTAGTAAGGTCTTACACATTCTTAGCTCTGTTGTCGAAAGTAACTGATCCAACTTTACCATAGACATGACCATTATCGTTGATGGCAGTGACAGTGTTTACTCTATTATTACCAGCGAAACTGGGATGATAGAAACTCTCAACATTCTTCAGCCAATTCTTCAAGTAAAAGTCATTGATCCCGAAGCTTCTTAGAATTGGTAATGGAAAGATTGGGTGGAAGGGATCTGTAGAGGCTGTAACGAAGCCTCGACTAGTTCCTGCTACGGCTTTGCCGGGAGCTGCTAGACTGAAACTTCTATGAACCGTGTCCTTTGCTTGAGTGTTATCTGGTTTGAATCCAGACTTAAGATATTGTTGTTTTAGATACTTTTCAACATTAGGATCTGAAGAAGATATGGCGACGACCGACTCCCCAGAAGGTGAAGAATCTGTAAAAAAATATAATATCAAGGCTCATATTTGATCAATAGAACCGGAAATATATCTCATCCTCTTAACGATTTTTTTTTATACAACGTTAAGTGATTTACCACATAAACTATGTAGCGAATGTAACAGAAAACTCGATAAACCGGTACTTTAATTAACTTCCAACATTAAAAATGACTAATATTCAAACACAATTCAGTAAAACATAATCAATAAAACAAATATACACTGGTTTTTTTAGGATTTGCTCATCGTTTTAAAATAGAAACAAATAAGATAATTAATAAAATAATATGACAAACCTCTTAATACAACGGGTATACCAATCACTTCACTTAATAGCACAAGGAATACTAAATTAACTATCATTTTGTATTGCAACATCGCACAACTTGTACCTATATCATAAAGTTCCAAAAGAAATAAGATTAGAAAACACAATGAACCGTTTATATAGGTTGCTATGGATCCAAATGATGGTTTATTATAGGTGAACGAACTTGGGGACACCTAAGCGATTGCTTAGAGCCAAACCTGATTGAAAACTGATGAGATAGCCGCGGAAGATAGATTTAGGTGTAAATTGCATAGTTTAGGTAATATAATTTAAAATCTCCTTTTAGTGTTTTGTATAGGTTGATATTGCCAGACATACTGTATGGCCCCAAACTTAGCAACCCTTGTTTGATTAAAGATTGAATAACGAGAGTAGACCAGATAGACTTTGTACCAAAACCTGTCAAGAACTAAATTTATTTTTAAATAATACTGCTTGGTAAGGGCATATTGAAAATGTTAAAAATTATCCTGACAGGAACTGAACTGGTTCCATTCGGTGCAACGATCAAACTTCCTATGCGAGTGACAAGGGACATGTCAAGCTCTAATATTGCATCGACTTAAAGAGTTTATTATATCAAGTAACTACTTGTGAGGTTTCTAAGATACTACATTCTAACTTCTTAATGATAATAAACTCTTTAAGTCACAATCTAACTCTTTAAGTAAACTTATTTACCACAGAAATAAACTTAATGTCAACGATGGGAAACCACAGTGGGAAACTAATTTGGTAATGGTGACCCCAGGTAATATTTAATCTATGGATAAAAAAAATTAAGCCCATAAACAAATTTACCGTTTTTTCGGTTATCAAGCCGACCTGCAACCTACATACTATCAATAAGATATTTGTTTAGTCAAAAAAACGAATAAAGAAACTAAGAACATCGGAACATAAGGTGTGTTATAAAAATTGCGCTTATTAATTATATACATTTGGAAAGGAATAAATATACCATCAATTAGTGGATAATCTTATTTAATTATCTATACTAACCTGTCAATTTGTAAAACAAAAATTGTTAAGGTTGTGTGATAAATATCACAATTGTCGTCCTCTGGAATTCAATAATTATATTATTTGTCTTATTATTTTGTGCTTATTTTGACGTAATGTGAAACCCACAATTCCAGATAAAACAATATTATGCACAATGTAAATTGGATTTTATTTCAGTTTGTTTTACTTTTCTGAAGTTATACTATCTCCAATCGATGAAATGTATAGCTATTGGTTTTCGTATTAATTTATTTCCCATTAAACATATTTACCTCATGACATAATTTTTTACTTTAGTTTCTTTGGAAACTTGACTAAAACTTTGTGGCAACATCAAAATATTGCTACAAAGTGGACCTAAACAAATAGTTTCTTAAATACCACTTACAACTAATTTTACCCTACAAGTATTCCATCTATCATATTGTCACCGCATTTATTTAAGCCTACACTTAAAATATACAAAAAGCCAGAACATTTCATATCCATCTCAAACATGATAATAAGTCAGTTCAGATGTTATCAACATCAAGTTGATGTGAATTGTGTGAAATTTTCAAAAGGTCTTAATAATTCGTTATAAATATCGTTTGATTAGTAGCTTATCTTGCTAAACGTTATCTGTAACATAAATCGTATAAAAACTCGATTAAAATGTTAGCCCACGGCTGAGATATGGCATACACCAGATTTTTTGCTAACAAACATTAATTTCATGTGAATAATTTCAAATTGGAATGTTCCAGAGCTATCTATAGAATAAAAAGTCTTGATACATCTCTTCGTGTGCGTATAAAAAGCACAAAATAATAATATTTAAAAAAATGTGGTAATCAGTATATTAAAATCCCAAATTGACACTTAAACAAACCTGATTTAACTATATCCAGCCATAATAGCATCCGTGAAATTTTATACAAACATGTTAATAACCATTCTAATGTTTTCTCAATGAGAAACCACAAGTTTTTTTCTTTTTAAACGGCGACCACAGACAATAAAAGTACTGTTAGACCATAGAACCACGATTAACGGAGAAAAACTTAAGTAATAACTTTAGACAATTGCCTAGCTCTGATGCCGACATTATTACTGTTTTTAAACATCGGAACATAATCATTAATCCTGTGTTAGTGAAGTAATGATACAGAAATTATTTTTAAAAATAGATCTGTCGTGTAACCTCTATCTACATTAAGAACCGTTTCTAATGCTATTAATTCAAAACTTGTAATCTTACGATGGGGATATAAGGTGAGATTGCGATGTTTGTCATGCATTTCTATTTAGTCTTCACAATGTATCAGTTTGGTCGAGTTATCATTATTTGCTTAGCGGTCACGGCTGCATCGGGAGCAGGTAACTGTTTTAGATAAACATAAAAACCATTAGCATTTTTATTAATTTTATATAAAGAGAAGCGTGATAAATTTCTAGCCGGACACTAATTATGTTAATTGGTACTTTCACTAATACAATCCTGTTAAAATTTCTAAATTTAAATTGATTATTTATGAACATTAACAAAAGTATACCTATCTACTTAATTTAAATAGTCGTGTTCATTCATTATTCAAATTTTATGCTTAATTCAACAGAAATCAAATCGAATACGGTCATTGCGAACTTTGCTGAAAAATCATCACTACCGAAGAAATCATTTGAATCTACTATCAAAGCCGAAAATAGTCCATCAGGTGTTATAAGCATCGCTGGTGTCGCATCAAGAAACGGACGATTAACTTCCATGAACGGCTTTAAGTTCTATCCACCGATAGACTCATCTATGATCGACACAGATGGCAAAGGGAACTTTATTTTGAAGGATATAAATGGCAAAATGCCTTTGCCTCTCACCATAACTAAAGAAGAAGACGGGGTATCAGGAACTATACAAATCTTACCGGGTTCTGTATCAGTCTCGTCCTCAGCGGGGTCTGCAGAAGGCTTTAGACCTTGGCAAGCTCCTGTAATGCCACCTATGATGAACGATATGTTCTTTCCACCGTTCCCTGTTTTTAATATGAGGATGCCGGAGCCATATTATTTCCCTAAGGATATGTTCAAGTATTCTTCCCCGCAACAAGATATGCTGAGACCGAGTTGGCTGTTGCCGCCTTTCAATCCGTTTTTCAACCTTTGGCGATGAAGTTTATAAGGAAAATACTAATTAATTGTGCATATAATATAATTTCCATAATTAATATAAATGCTCGAACATCAAAATCTGCTTTCAAAAACTTTCATGTTTCAAAAACTGGTATTGCAAGTAAGCACGGGGAAAATAAATCTAATTGGTTGCTTGTCGTTTGTCTTTAACAATAAAAGGCGATAGATTAAATCCGTTTTTTCTTTTAATTCCTAGAAGTAAGTGCAGTGTTCTCTTGGCGTGCGCGTGGTCACGTACAGCATTAAATAAAAATAAATCGCTTTTGGTCTAGATTATAGATTCATAATGAGTTTGTTGCCCCCGCGATGCATTCGCATAAATTATGTATTAAAACTTTTTGAGGAACTATTAATCCTATAGGATCATTTGACTTTATAAGCGTATTAGTTTTTAATGAAACATAAAGATTACTCTTTAAATTTTGTTGTATATATATGACCCTAGAATAACCCCAACCCTTTCATATCTTACTGAGGTTCTGAGATTATTTGATTTTGTATCTATTACACTATTTTTTTTCCTAAATTAGATTTACTTTAGAAATTAATTTAACATAACTGCCGTGAAGGTAGACAAACTCTATACAATAAATAAACAATTAAACATGATTCATTATGACGAAAAGACAAGTAACCGGTTCTATAAAACTGGCCACACAACTTCCATACGAGTCTAACCTGTAGCAATCAAATAAAGTACCTACACATGACAAGAACTGACATCATAGATGATACATATACCTACGAACTACTGACATTTCTAAAAACTATATAAAACTAAATCGCTGGTCTGATAAGATCAAATTAGAAATGAATATACAAGTCACATTAGTGTCTCGTAATTTTTGCTTTCACCCTAAATATAATCGAAATGATTGACATTAATCCTGATACTTAAATGCAAAGAATTTGGATATTATTACCGTAAAAAAACATGACACACTTTTAAAGACTAAATATAATTCGGCATCTTATAGAGACTTCAAAGCCTATACTTTCAAATGTTCTCAACTATGAAAATTTAAACAACCTTTACATATACAATAGTGTCGATTCCGTAAGCACCAAGCTAAACGTATTGCCGTCTTTCCTATGACTGTAATGTCTAAGCAAGACGACAATATTCTTAGTTCTGTCAAATACAGTTTGTGTACAACACAATCGATATCAATTTATGGAGCAATCAATAATCCATTCTAAATTGTTACATTGTGTTGTGAATATTTAAAAAAAAGTTTTTTTTGTTTAATGGCCTCTTTGATAAAACTGCTTGTTGCTAGTAAGAAATAAAGTGTTAGTTTTTACTTTTTTTATCACACAAACAACCGATTCCGTTTAATAAACGTACCAGTACCACCAGCTAGTCGTAGCAACACTGCCCAAGGTCGGAAGGTTAACAACTACATAACCGTATTGTTACTTCCTTAAACAACTTAATACTAACTGTCTTGTTTTGATGACAATACGCTTGTATACCCCGAAGGAGTGACAGATACAGTGTAGTGGACACACAATAGGCATGCAATATTAGTACCGAAATAATAAAGGACGAGACTAATGCCCGTTTTGACTAACAAAGTGTTATTCATCATATTTAATTATATTTAGGCATCAAGTTACTTGATAAAATTATAGTTAAAAAAAACTTAAAAAAAACAAGCTTTCATTTAATTCTCCTAAGTTTTCGTGTTCTCCTCAGCAAGCCCTTTCATTTGATACCCATACTGTGGTAGTGCAGAAAAAATAACTATTTTGCCATCTTGGATGATCCGCCATATTGGAAATAGAATGACGTCACTTAGCGAAGCGTGCATTGTCATCCAAAATAAGCATGTATGCCAAAGGAGACGGATACGCTTTCATACATTCTTGGGCCCAGTTGTAAAAATATGAGAGTGGTGTCAATTAAGAGCTTATATATTATCAAACCATCTCCGAAAAATTTGCTGATCTTGGCAATCTGAGAGCAGAATTATAAGAGATTTAGTAAAAGTGTGGTTATTCAACAAAGTGACAACAACCTAGATACTAAACAGCAGATTTTTGAACTGTGATTGTTATTTTGTTTGAATATACAGTTTTGGTGTTAATTCAACCACTTTAGTGTATATTAATATATTAAAATGAATACAATTATGTGCATAATCATTTATAACACAATTTGTTTTTGAGCTACTGAACGTGCTCACTCTGTCTGGGGCGTTCGGAAACTCGTCCGTCGACATTTTGTGAAGCGTTCGGAAACGCGGACGCCACACGTTATTAACTATATTAATTGTAGTTTTTTTATAGTTAATTATTACAATGTATTTATTCATTTTGATTGAATCAATCAAGTATTTAATGTTCTATTGTTTAAATCATTCACAGTAATCGATTATTGTACTCAATACTCTATTTCTTCAGTGAAATAAACTTCTTTTTATGATTCCGTCTCCCAGATTGTGAATTGAGCTGATTTTTTTCATATTTTGAAACAGAAAATAATACCGCTTTTTTAAACCATATCTCAACTTATTACAATTGGGCCCAGAGATCCCCGTCTCCTTTCAGCTCAATCGGTTAAAGATAACTGATTTAAAATTCAGTTGCAAGATTCCACCCGGACATTGTACATACATTGCAAGTAAATATAAAGCTTGTAAAAAAAATTATAAATATTGCCAGACAACACATACTCATCGTATTTATTTATTTATTTGCACAATTCTACATAAACAAAAATATGTACAAAGGTAAGCTTAATGCCGTGGGCATTTTCTACCAGCCAACCTTAGAGTGATGTAGAGAGAGGAAAAATAGAAACTAAGTGGATGCAAGAAATAAAAGACGTGAATGCAAAGAGAGAAAAGTAGTCGAGAAAAAAATAATAATAGAAAAATAAATGTTAATTTTGTGTACTTAAATATCAATATATAATTATAATATAGTATAATAGTATGATCCAAAAGTAAACTAAGCTATGTGTAAGTACTGTACAATGGACTGGGTGCGAGACCAAAGGCCATTTCAAAAATTTGCGACTGGTGGGGATCAAACCGTCAACCACGTGTTTCAGTGAGCCAAGCGACCTAAACCTTTTGACATATTTTATATTTATGATATTATATTATACATTATAGTTAACTTATAACTGACTAGCGGCCCGTCCCGGCTTCGCACGGGTTTCTAATATAGCCTATGTTACTCAGTGATAATATAGCTTTCTAACGGTAAAATAATTTTTGAAATCGGTCCAGTAGTTTTTAAGTTGATTCGTTACATACAAAAATACAAATCTTTCCTATTTATAATATTGGTATAGATATAGATATAAATCTTAATAATAATAAAATATTACTACTTAAAAGGTGATGAGGGGACAGAAAACAAAAAAATAATTTATTAATAAATAATACGTATAATTTAATATCATAAATATATGTTTAAGAATAACCAAATAACACACCCAGATTGTAGTGCTGTATTTGACAAATTGGTCGATTATCCCATTTTTAAAACAGACGCTGTTAATCGGACCAGCGCTAAATTCTCTCAATGTGTCGCAAGCTGTGTGAAGATTGGAAATCGTACTCCCACTCACGAACGTATTGCAATCAAAATAAAGCTATTCTGCAACTCCAACAACCTGGCATGTTACCGCAAGCACAACCTAAGTTCCCACGTAACACTTTAGCTCTCAAAAGTGTGGTGAAAATGGTTTGTATTTACCTATATTTTATAAAAATCTTAATCCATCTCAATCAAGTTTCTTTGGGAGTAAGAACCTTTTTGTTCATTTCAATTAAATATTATTATTTAATAAATTATATTTGAATAAACTAAACTTGCTATATATATAAATAACTTTGGCAATGTTGCGTAATAATGACAAAAATTAAATTCGATATTAACTGTTATGTAAAAAATGCATATAAGATAAAAGTGCACAAAAAAGTATTGCAGAATAGCCGCTCAGCAAAAGTGCGGGGACAAACGGTACGAATCGTCGCTTGCGCAGTTCACGCTGCGCAAGCGCCACAATGCGGATCCTACATCTGTTCACCGTTCTAATCGTCATCTACATCACCACAGCTGCACCTTCCAAATCCAAACTTGAAACTGGAACCACTAGTGAGTATTTTTAAAGTTTTTTTTTTTCAAATCAGTGCACAGATATTTAAACTGTCGATCTAAATGCATGCCACGTATTATTCACTTGTATTATAACAATGACAAAGGACGTAGTCGCTTTGTGAACGTATTTAGCTATTGTTCCTTTGTATAGAGTTTTATTACTATTTGATTATTAAAATTGAGGATTAAATGGGAATTGATTAGTAATTATTTTATGTTTATGGCGAAAGAAACGTGATAGGGAGTATAATAGTGTCATGTTCTGTGCTTACAATGCTTGCCTTAGTTCAAAAGTATTTTTTATGAACGCCGAGCAAATATTAGATCTGTGCCCTTAACGAACCGGGGCGAGCGAATTCACATGGCTTTGTTTTGAAATATATTCTGTTCCAACATAAATTACCTGCGCCCCGCGACTTTACCCGCGCTGCATTTCAGTATCCTAATTATTTTCCCAAAATTAAAGTAGCCTAAGTTACTCCTTGGAACATCAGCTGCCAGTGAAAGTCCCGTAATAATCGGTTATCCCGTTTGGGAGAATGACTGTCATTATTAAGCAAATTTTAATTCGTAGGGATTTCATTTTGTTTTTTTTTTATAAAATATAGCCTATGTCCATTCCGAATAATGTAGCTTTCTATAGGTGGAAGAATTTTTAAAATCGTTTCAGTAGTTTTCGGCTAAACCCACTACAAACAAACAATTTAATCTTGCCCTATATATAAAAGATAGTATAGATAATAGATACATAAAGGTTCAATGTTTGTGGCAAAAGTTACGCGACCACGCGACTTCCTTCGGTCGTGTCATCGATGACATGTTATTGAATAATGTGCTTTCTCTATGAGTTTATACAGTTCGTTTTGGGATTGGCAAGAAATGTTCGCGCGCGATTTGGAACCTATTTGCAAATCACACTATTATCTGACCCCTTACTACTCTTTAGAAATATCGTTTTACTATTACTACATTATTTTTTTTACAGTAAAGGTAATACAAAAATTGTTAAACCAATATTAAAACAATACTATTAAAGACCTGAGGGGGTAAAGCGTTAAAAAAGTAGTTAATAACGTGTAGTAGTTATTTGTAACTTCTTGTAGGTAGAATGTTATTAGATAATGTATTTCTAAACATCTTTTTTTTCACGAAAATACAATAAATCAATAGTGAACTCCACAAAAATTAAAAAGTTGACACATTCTTAATTTATTTTCGTCCGCCGTTTACACCTTCTAAGCAATCAAAGGCCGGCAACACACTTGCGATGCCCCTGGTGTTGCAGGTTTCCATGGGCGGCGTTGATCACTCACCATCAGGTGAAACGTCTGCTCGTTTGCCTCCCTATCTCATAAAAAAAAATATCGATGAAAAGATTGTTCATAATACTTACGAACAGTTAGGTCAGCGAAACATACCCATATATGTTGAGAGAAATCAGTCCACTGTGACTGTAAGTTTAGCTACTTATGTATAATTCTAAAAGAGCTTGATATGGCGATCGTCTAAAAATAGCGGCTTGTGGTAGCCTAGTTTCCGAGAAAGATCGTAAAATTATGTGCTGCCCCAGAATCTTAAATGACATCTCCCGTTATGCATGTGCATCTTTAGCATTTGCGCATTGTAATGTTTTTAACCAATAAAACCAAACAAATTACCGAAATAAAAATATTCTTACATATCGTCGCTGAAGTTCTAACACCGCGGATGTCAAAATACGCAAAAACCGTTTTACTTTCTTTACCACACTGATACACGCGGTGTTTTTCTTTTTTGAATAAAGCCTCACCATCGGTCTAAGCTCTCGTGTTTAATTCTTCAAACGATGCGTCTTGCGATTCCCTATCGAATGATATACGAATCGTATTTTGGTCAAACAATGACTTCCGCGTTATTAGAACTTAAGCAACGATATTGTATTTACTTACATCAAATTTATATTTTGACCTTAAGGTACTTTAATTCTAACTCCGAAATTAATAGATTTCCAAACCACCTACTGTGTTCTACAATTATTTATGAAAGGATCGCAACTATCTATTAATTGTATAAAGAAATGTTAAATGTGGAAATAATAGGTTTTTAGGGTTTTATTAAGCAGACATTAGCTAGGTATGGCGTGTTTCACCGAAATATTTGAAATGAATTAAAAGAAAATTAATTCATATTTAAGTGTATCAATAGAATATTTTTTTTTATTTAATTACCCTTATATTGTTTTCTCATATTTACGCGAATACTGTACATTGAAATAAAACTATTTTACTATTTTTCAAGACACTGTGAGCACTTTCTGCGTGGATCGGACCGCAAACAACAACTAAATATGAGGGTACCCAGTTAGTAACTATGACATCAGGACGTCTAACACCTCAGTCCCCCCGTGACCATGGTTGCTGTAAAGCAGCCGAAACGTCGGGAAAGTAAAATAGTAAATAAACGCGATAGAATCCGTAAAATAGTTTTATTTCAATAATTACCCTTATGTTATTAATAGGTTGAGTTCAATTTTTTTGTAAAAACTCTTGCCTTTTTTAAATTCTAGGCTCTGACGGCCAGCCGTTCGTAGAGGAGGTGGTGGTAGAGTCGGTGCTGCAGGTGCGGAAACCCACGGCAGGCCGCCAGGGACGCTACAGTCCCAACACCAGCCTGCAAAATGGCGTCACGATCGCCGAAACCAAACCCTGATGGAGCCTGATAGCAATTATGACTTTATACTTAATTTACAAAAAAAAAATTGTTGAGGTTCTTCACGAAGAAGCAATCATCATCATTTGCCTTACCTTATCCCATTATTTGGGGTCGGCGCAGTATGTCCTTTTCTTCCATTCGTCTCGCTTTTCCGTCATACCGACATCGACTCCGATCTCAATCATATTACTTTTTACACACTCCATCCATCTTTTCTTTGGTCTTCCTCTCGCTCTGTATCCATCCACATTCATACTCATCACTCTTTTAGTCACATGCTTCTCATCTCTTCTCATCACATGCCCAAACCATTCAAGTCTCTTACTTCTTACTTTTTCTGTTATCACGAAAAAGCAATGTTACAGAAAAAATATTTTATCCATTTTCTACAACAAAGCCAAACATATTAAAAAGATATCGAGCAAATTTGTTAGTAATACAAGACTGCTGGGAACTTGAATACATTAATTTAGCATGTACTTATTTACAAATACAACTTAAAAGTTATTGTAAGGTTTTCCAAAATGTTATTACAATAAAGTTTATACAACAATATATTCAAAAGTCTATAAATAACTCAGTAACTATGATAGTTAGGTATAATCTGTCTTCACCAAGCATCCCCATATGAGCTACCAATGACTACCCCATATGAGTACCCAAAGTGTTACCTCTGATACACCCTGTTTAGTTATTAAACCAAAGAGGGAGCTTTTCCTAACTTATATATAATACATATTAGATGACATATGATGTATAAGACTAATAAGCCGTTATTTCAAGAAGTTGGTAGCTATCAACAAATTACCTTAAGGTTATCCTAATTTAGTATGCTATATTGATAAATTTGATGACCTTATATTTGAAACATAGCATTTTAGCGACATGATTATTAGGACCTATGCACTGGGGCCCGATTTTCGTTGGATAGACATCAATCTCTAGAAGAGATATGTCAAAACAAAAGCAAATAATACGACCAATTTCGTAAAATCAATCAAATTCATAAAACGACTTTGTGTGACATCAATTAGCTACATAAAATAAATAAAGAAGTGTTATGTAAATGTTTAAGTATTAAGCTTTTAAATACTACCTAACCTTAGGAAAAGAACACACTACACAGTTCACAATTGAATCTTCAGCAACTATAACATACACAGCATATAAACAAACACTAAGTGATTAATGTTATAAATTTGCCTATAGATCTATTCTGTAAATAGAAACAACATAATATGCATATAAATATACAATACTATGTATGTGTTTTACTCCATCGTACACGAATACAACATTAGAAGTTAATATTCGCTTCACATAACACCAATCCATTACATGGCCAAGCATGGGGATTTATATTTATGATTATTTAGATTAATGGGTCATAACATTTTGGTTTTTATCTTAGGAAAATCACCAATTAAATCTACATTCAGAGAGATTGATGGTGGAAATAAAAGGCTGTGTGTGTAAAGCACGTATGCAGTATACACAAATATTATGCAGAGATCATAGGTTATTCCTATTTCCACATAGAATTTTGAACTAATTTATTAAACGTCTTAAAAATTTTAATGACAAAAAAATATATGTTTTGTTTTTACATTGGGTGAATAAAATAAATTTGAATTTAGAACGTCGGTATATTTCTACCATCGACATAAATAAAAACAACAATTAAGTGTTCGGTAAATGGAGTGACTCGCAACCCTTTCCAATTAACAATTGAAAAAAAAAAAGTGCGTTTCACCCCGCTTTGCTATACGCCTTTGATGTCATATGTCACATACACCAAAGTGTCAACAAACCCAGACAACACGTTAGTATTAAATAGTAACAAGAAAGCGAAGCTGCTTTATGTGCAAGAGGGGTTCCAAACTAATCGGATGTTAGACAGACGTCGCTGTTTCAATGATCGCTTGGCATTTTGGCACAATAGTTGACGCCTAAATTATTAGGCGCCAGATCCTTATATAGTTACTTATTCATAGATATTTGCTTAGAAATGCAATACACGCGATAAGAATTTATTATTGAACGCATTTAAACGTGCTTTTAGAAGCTTTAGGGTGACGTTACTATGAACTGTGCGAGGTTGCAAGCCCACGCGCTCTCACCAATAGTGATGCTTTATTGACATAACTTAAATGGTCTAGCAGAGAGAGTACTCCTCCGGTAAAGCTGTAAAGGCCACCTCACGGCCAACAGCGTAGTCCATTAAAAAAAAAGGCCTAACAGAGGCAAGACAATTACTGTTACTAGAATACCAAAGACTTCCACAAGTCCAACAAGAACCAATTAAACTCTGTCGCTGAAGATGAAGCTTTATATAGCAGTGGTAGCCGAGTGGTCGAACGCACGCCTTGCAATCAAAGTATGCAGGTTCAAACCCCGGCTCGCACCTCTGGGATTTATGTGCGAATCTCATTTTCATTAGAGATTATCACTTGCTATGAAACGATGAAGGAAAACATCGTGAGGAAACCTGCACGTCTGAGAGAACTTCACTAGTTCTCGATAGATGTGTGAAGTCTGCTAACCGAAGTGGACTATGGCCTGAATCCCCCTCGCATTGAGGGGAGGCCCGTACCCAGCAGTGGGACGGTAAAAGGGCTGTAGTAGTTGTACCAAGTTTTAAGGACAACTTGATCCATCACAAGCTTATTAAAATATCACTCTTAATTACTCGACAAACTCGCAAAACACCAGTTAATTGCGGGTGCAGTAATTCATCAACTTATTCCATTATATTTACAACTGACAACAAAAAATACACATCATCATCAAACCTGTATTCCCCAAGGGGGTAGGCAGAGGCGCAATGTGCGAGAGTACCCACACTTCGCCGATGTACTAAGGTCCTAATTTAATAGGTGGCGAGCCTATTGCCGGGCACATTCCCCCTCAATACGAGGCAGATTTGGGCTATAGTCCACCACGCTGGCCCAGTGCGGATTGGTGAACTTCACACGCCCTTCTATAGACGTGCAGGTTTCCTAACGATGTTATCCTTCACCGTTCAGTAAGTGGTAATCATTAAAGAAAATGAAATTCGCTCTTGAAAATCATCTCAGAGGTGCGAGCTCGAGATTTGAACTTGCACCCCTTGCGTTCAAGGCGGGCGTTCTACCGACGAGGCCACCACTGCTACTACAACAAGAAATAGCTGTTAAAAAGGGGCCGTCACCCTTTTCCGCCCTTAAGGCCTTGGTTGGAGTGCACTCTGCGCTCGCCACTCCTCCGGTAAAGCTGTAAAGGCCACCTCACGGCCAACAGCGTAGTCCATTAAAAAAAAACATGGGGGCCGTATGATTTTAAAATGTCCAATTTTAAAGTAGGTACAAGTCTAGGTATTTTACCTGCCACAGTTTCATATAGTTACCATGTATTAAACGTATTCCGATTTAGTATTCAGCCAAAGTAGAGTAGGACGATAAAACTAAGTAGCCTGGGCGCGGCACGCAGAAGCAATTACTTGAAACTGCCTAAATCTAACTGCATTAGCTAGCATCTTTTACATTGTTATACTTTCTTAAAATAGAAGACATCAATTAAATTATTTGTACGTTGAGCCCCGCTCGAGACGTACGAGTATACGTCCCATTTTTAGGGTTCTGTACCCAAAGGATAAAACGGAAACCCTATTACTAAGACTTCACTGTCCGTCCGTCCGTATGTCACCAGGCTGTATCTCATGAACCGTGATACTTCATCATCTCAGTTGGGCACTCTTGTCAGAGTGGTCGTGGTTGTTGAGATGGTGTGCACGGTGGATCCTCCGTGTCGTCGTTCTCCGTGATACTTAGACAGTTCCAATTTTCACAGTTTATGTATTTCTGTTGCCGCTATAACAGCAAATACTAAAAAACACAATAAAATAAATATTTAAGGGGGCTCCAATACAACAAACGTGATTTTTTTGCTGTTTTTTTATAGATAATGGTAACCCTTCGTGCGCGAGTCCGACTCGCACGTGGCCGGTTTTTGTGTTATGCATCTCAGTGAACCACTTCAAGTAAAAGCCTTCCCCTTAATTCTCCACACATCTCGGGCCTGAGTTCGCAAAGGTGTTTAAATCATCTCGCCATCTTTTTCTCGGTTGAAGTTGAAAGATCACTTCAAAAGTTTAATTCGCGTAAATTAACATGAAACAAAATTCTGCTAAGGAGCAGCTTATCCAAAGAAAGAAAGTTCCCAGTTATAAATATAGCTGAAACATATTTGCCTGAATCGGAAGATTTTTTTAACCTAAGACCCATGCATAGAAAATTATCATATAGAGACAGCAAATAAAATACATTTAATTTATATACAGTACAAAATCATAACTATCCTTATAAAGCAGTGCGGTAAATATCCAGCACAATTGTAACTTTTTCCATATCATATTATATCGATGAAGACTTCAGCAATCTGAATTTCTGAGTTCATTGTTGGTAGAACACGAAAAAGTGCTAAACTTAATCCAGTAATGATATTCATAGACGGGCATGCGCTCGCGCATATCGATGAGACGCGCACGCGCTACGAATAACGTACTACGTGCGTATACGAAAAAACAGAATAAGGAGTGTCCTCGAGCGTAAATAAATATAAAAAAAATCTTTAACGCGTATTTAATTAAGTATGCATAGATTACAGTGACCTTGTCCCTATAATTTAAATAAGTTTAAAGCAACAATAACAAAAAAAATACATTTTATTTTTAGGATTCAAAAAATACTTATTTATATGTTTACAATTTTTAAATAAAGAAACCATGACAAAAAATATTGCTTAAAAAAGTATTTCATTTACGGTTATATTTTACTGACGTAATGAAAAAAGATTATGTTACCAGTAATATATTAATATATGATTTCTCTTACTGAGAACATGATGTATATAAAACCGTCAGACTAATGCCATATTTGAATACAATCAGCAGCGAACTGAGAGGATTACCGCTCACCTACCACCGTTAGCGGCGCGCGCGCAACCTCACTGGCTATATCAGGGTTGCTCATTCGGTATATACCAAGAAAATCCTATTTTCTCAGGTCCTTTCACCTAAAACCTATTCCTTTTCTAGAACAGAGTCAGGCGTTAAGAGAGCAAAAGAAGTAGCCGTCGCGGGACGCCTGGCAGATGAGAAACATTATGTCATTAAGAATAGAGAGAGAAGCGTCGTAGCGGCGAGTGAGCGGAGTCAGCCGGTGCGCGGAGTATAAGCGGCGGAAAGAACCGAGGAGCCACGGAGCTGGTCGAAGTTTTCGCATCACGGCATCGTGGCATCAACAGTTGCTCTCACTCGCCAAGCGCGCCATTAGATGTTTTACATAAAAAAAGTGTTTAGAGAGTGCACTCAAAATGCTACGAAACGATTAAAGTCTTTAACTGATATCCAAACTCCTTTTCACTAATTAGAAAAATAGTATCCAAAATACTTTCATAATTATTGTTGCATCCCTTGATATAATTATTTTGTGCTCATTGCTGTAGTACCGACAACTTTGTCGACTATCTATGTACTTTTTAAAAACAAATGTGAGTCTGACAGCCCTTGTATTGTAATTTTTCGTTTGATATGGACGCGCCGAGTGCTGTTATGGCTTCCTAGAATGTGCCAGTCAAATTCGATGCGCGGACGCCAATGATTTGTTGCTATGTCAATTTTTACGTTTTAATTAAAAAAGAGGAGTTTTGGCGACAACATTTCTCGGAACAAACTTAAAGTTTCGTGTCATAAATAGCGGTGCAGCGCAATAAGATTTTATGTTGAAGACATGACGAACATTTCGGATTTGTTCTGAGAAGATACTTACAGCAAATATTTGATTATTTTATGCGAATATTGTATGCTAATCTTAAATTTTTCAGAAAGAAGGTACACATATATTAGCCGGCCATAACGTTCTTTCCTTGCGGATAAGTCGTCGTTCAATTTGTAATAAACGCTTGACAAAAACAACTACGGATATGTCCATAAATCTAAATATAAGAGCTACGAGGCTTTTGAATGCTAAAATATTATAGATGAATGCATATGTATATACATATGTACTATTAATCAGGAAATAATGCAAGTGGAGACAGCGCTTTTGTCTTTGCTCGTCATAAAAAAATACGGCATTCTACAAAGTGACTGCGATCTACAGACTATTTTAATGTGTATTTATTGATTTTGCTCTTGCTATTATTACATAACAGTATATAAAATACTCGCCAATCGGGGATGGAGTCAATTGTCATATTTTTTTCTCATTCCGTAAAAAAAGATGAAGATGAAGAATTACGGAGAAGCACAAAATCATAGATACTATTAGGGTCTGTGTCTACTGAGTGTCCAAAAGTCGAAGTCACGGGTAGTCTTCTTTGAGACTCACAAAAAATCACAATAAACAATGTAGAAACCACCTATCAGAGACTTCAGTTTAAAGTAATTTTAATTTAGACGCAGATGAGACTAATTTTACAAGTAATAAGTCGTATATTACCTTTAACCTTTTTCTTCTTCATTTTAGAACATGCATGCAACCTATGTTTAACTTTAAACAATTGTTAGATTTTAGTTTTTATAGTAACAGCAGTATAATTAGCTATGTGCAAAGGATACTGATAAAGTGAAGCTACGGGTGGTCTGGCCTTTGCAACGTCCATATTTAAAAACTTTTTGTCATTATATGAAAAAGATGTTTGTGGTAGATTTTACTAAAAAATCTATCAAGCGTGATCTTAACTTGCTTGCTGTTAGTTCCGTACATAATTTACCCACAAGTGTCATTTAGATTTGTAGATTTAGATTTTTAGATTCGAAGTTCTATTCTATTTCATTTATGTATCCATCAAACGCTTAGTGTTATTTATTACCTCCAAATTAATGGAAATTTCAAGCTGGTCGTTCGATCTACAAGCCATCAATTTTTTTAGTAGATACAACAATTTGAATTTTATTCTTTATTTTAAAAAGTCAGCAGTTTACAGAAACCTATTAAGGGATTATAATTTGGAAATACAAAGCTCCTACTTTAACGCGTTTGCCACTTATTTATTGAGTAAATGAAACGTGTATACAAAACCCACAGCTGGTTCTCTGTAATCTCAGATTTGAATAATGCACAAATATATTATTCCTATTTCAACACAACTCATTTGTAATCAGCATACATGATTGGTACAAAATATGTTAATATAACATTTGAGCAATAAAAACAATTAAAATGCATACGTGTTTTATATTTCTAGTGTCAACTGTCACAAGAAGTAAAAACAGATGTAATGAAATATTCATTTAATTGCTCAATCCGTACCTATTGTCTAAGCGACAATTTATAGCTCTGGTACGAACAAAGAGCATATGTTTATCGAAAAAATTTAGAGACGACCTCGCCAAGGATTTATAATCCGCCTCTATTATTTGCAGCTGTTTTTACCGAATTTATATCGACCGAGAACAATAAAAACTCTTTGAACGCAACACGCATCTTTAATCGAGATGTATCAATGAGGCCATAAATTAAAAAATGGCAACACCTGACCAGAATAGGCGGAGCTTCCGTATAGTTCTCCACTGTGTATGGTGCCGTATGGGATGGAGCGAGAGTAAAATCCAGCACATCATGTCGATGAGTAATCGATGATATAATCGACTCGGTGTCGCCGCCAGTGCGTCACTCAACCACTATGGCACACGTTGACGTCAAATTGACAAAATTTAACTTAACCATGTACCGTCTGTATCAAAATGTAAATTTAAAAATAATACGGGTACAATTGAGAACCTTCCCCTATTTTTAGTGCCGGTTCACAATATATACCTATCTGTTTTATGATAATGAAACTGTCTCTATTATGCCATCAATACCTATTTTCAAAATCTTTTGGCCACCTAAACGATATACTTCGTCAATGGATCTAAATGATATTTAAGCTCGGAGTCTAATATGCGCTCCATAGCATATCGGAAACAACAAAAATGGATGCTATAGTAATATTATACCAAAGAAGGTAAAATCCAACGAGTTACTATAGCGAAGAGGGAGCTTTTCCTAACATTTGACAGGTACGCACTTCCAATGTTTTGTGTGACTTTGACATCTACGTACTTCACATGATCTACGTCAAGCGCATAAGACTAGAATATGATTTACCCATTATGGACTTTTTTATGTCTTTATGGCACGTTCCTGTATCTGTAATTTTTAATATCATTGATATAGTCAATACAAAAAAGAATGTTTGAATTTAGAACCTTCGTTTTTTAAAGTCGATTAAAAAAACAAGGATATTTTTACAATTGATACTAAATAAATAATGCAAACGCACAACTCAAAATACGCAACAGGATAAATGTAAGTAATTCAACGCGGGTAATGATCTACATAGTATCAACAAATCAAAATCGATCGTGAACTTAGGCACGTATGTGTTGTTCAATGCAAATGAACATATACAGACGGCACAAAGAACAGGAAAATTTCATGTCTGACCGTACCAGACACCAAGATGGGCATGATACGAATTGAATGGCCGCTAGACTATGGGCAGACGGCAAAAGGGCGCTGCTTTGACGTCAAATACTTTCTTACTTGAGGACAGTGCCCTAAATTTGAATATTAAGTTTGTATTCCCCGAAGAGGCAGGTGGATGTAATGCAGTTCACTGTGCGTGGTACACAAGTGTGGTCAGAGCGAGCCTATTGCTATTATACAGGGTTTTCTTCCATCCATGTGAGGTAACTTTGGCCAATACCTCATCGCGCTGGCCGATTGTGGGTTAGTGTATTTAACACAACAAATGAGAATTGTTTCTGAAAATGGCATTCCCATATGAATTTGTAAATCCCAGATGTTCGAGCCTGCAGCCTTGCTTCAAAGGTGAGCTACCCCCTCGCTCGGAAGTTGGCAATAAATATAATTACCTACTCGTATATGAATTTAAGCTTTTAATGATTAAACTTATAAAATGTTCACGGACCAACATAAGGACCTACCTCGAAGAACAATACTCAGAAGAGCGACAGAAAAGCTATAGTTTCTATAAAACTTTACCGCATAGATAAAACCGAAGTCGGAAAAAGTTTTCTTTTAAAAGCCACCGTACAGTCAAACGTGAATGCAAATGATACGCGTGAGGTGAATAAACACATAATAATACATGATGAATGTGAACACACAAAGAGATTCGGTACACACTTGAACTTTCCAGTAAAAAGAGCTGCCGACATCGGCCATAAATTCAATTGATCCACTAAGAAAAAACCTTACGACAAATGCAACACCACGTGCAAATAATCATCTCATTGGCTGGTGGCACGGCGAATTTTATAGATCTACATATAAAATTCCTGCCCTATATTAACAAATTTTTTATTAATTATAATAGCTATTCTGCTTTATGAAAAGGTTACATGCTGAGTTTGTAGGAGAACTATAAGATAAGCATGTCACTGAACGTTTGTTAACATGATGTCCAATAACGTTTCGGTACATTATCAAAAATCCTTGCGGTGATTTTATTAAATTAAACTCACCTGGAGTAATTTTCTAAGTTTTTGAAGTCCTATCGCTATAGAGTTTTTATTCACTATAATAACTTCCAATAACATATTGAGTTACAAGTTTAGAATGTTAATTCTTTTTTTCTTCTAATGTGAATTTTGTCGTACGATCCAAAGGTTTAAAGAATATAATTGCAATGTTGTATGTAAGTTGCATTGCAGTTTCAAGAATTCATAGGGTCACCGTCAACAGTTCTATAGATGATTATCATCGTGATGAATTGATCAACGAAGCTACTGACCCTTGCCGGACTCGAGAGGGGACGATGCAATCAAGACGTCCCTGTGACATTCTATACAAAAATTTAAATCAAAGCTTATACGGAACTGTGCATGGATCCCCAAACTGGTCCACTGATTGAATAATAAACGATCGTCAATTTGCATATGCATAGCCTAGACGCAGTAGGCAGACTTTTGATTAAAATATACTTGCAGGTACTCCACAATTCAATGTCGTGACTTAACATAAAGATCATCTTCGATTTTTAAAATTTAGATTATGTATAAATCCTTTTTAATTAATTACCGCGGAATAGAATTGAACCGACTTAGATTGATCATTGTATTTATATTGAGTAATATTTTTTTAATTCTTCTATTTTAAGCAGAGTTATCACTTTACACTTTCATACTATTTTTAATAACCACTCAATCTTCTTAAGCGAAATCTTGACCGAACTATGCTCCATCATTAAATAAGTCAATAAACCACGGTCTCGCTCCGAAGAAAGTTTTCATTGAATGGTATAGAACAGTCGTCTCATAAGGCTACATGTAAATAACTATAGCTGTTTCGGGAGGTTCTTGCACTGTCTCTTTAGCAGTGATATCAGGCCATCAACATGTTAGCGTATCGCGCGATCTGACAGCCCGGCCGCAGTCAGAATGTCTGCCGAGGTGGCTGTATGCAAGTGCAGTTCACGGAACAGTTGGTAGCGAACAATTTTTACAAAGGGATCTCTGGAGTGCTTCGGTATGTTTATGCATGAGTACATCAGCACTTCTATATTTAGAACGCATTGCTGAATTGTGTTGAGTAAGTTCTAAGAAACATCGAATTTGAATCGTAAACTTATTTTGCAATCCAAAGACAGAGTTTGGTCTTAAATAGCGTATTGTTCTCAAATTGATGCATTATCCAAAATATACCACAAACGAAATTATTTAGTTTGTATTTTCGATTGTTTTTTCTAGCAACTCTTTGTGAGATTTTTATTCATTAAAATATAAGTCAAATTGGTAAATTATAGTATCAAGTAGTATCAGTATAATTTTCCGATTGTCCGGCAAACGTTACGGCTTGGAGCACAGGTGTTCAAATCGTAAGTCTGGTAGAGCATGAATCAGTCAATCCTGCTGCTCATACTAATGGGAAATTCAATTTGTTTCCGGCATAAATCCCAGCCCATACATCTCCATACACATACTGGTAGTTTTGACAGTGATGACCATTTTAGCTGACTACATGTCGGGATCTCTGATGTTATCGAGGTAAGCAGTCGTCCCAGCGAAAGATTGTATCGGCGTACCAGCTACTAGGTAGGTGTTCTCAAATCTCTCGCGTGTGCGAAATACAAATATGAATGGTATTTAATATTATATATTTTGGACATGCGCAACGTGCTGCTACTATAGGCATGCGGCGGCGAATACGTAAAGCTGTTTCTTGAGAAGTGATTGACGTTGTAAAACTATACATGCTTAAATAATCCGAAAATTAAATGAAATTTATGGGACAGGGTTTATTCATTGTATTCAACGAGCAAAGTGACTATGTTCATATCAGTAGTTGTAACTTGAGCGCCAAAACTTGACTTATGTCACAGAATATGTTGATTATATCTCTTACTCTCGTATGAAATAAGACAGAGAGCAACCAAGCCAATCCGTGACAGAGGTCTTGTCTTGACATGTGTGCTAACACCACTTAAAGGACACAGTTAAAGGACGAATTAAATATTTTCAAAGGAAAAATGAATGGTTTACGTGCTAAATGCAAAAAGTGGGTAGCACGCACAAAACAATATAAACTTTTATCTACAAATTGTTATACATTCAAACTCAATATGCAATCAATTCCGCAGTCGTCTATAAGGAGTCGTATGATTCTCTGAAGTCGTTAAAAATCTAGTAACCATCAGTTTACTCGAACAATAAATCGTCATCAATGGACCCTTTTGTCATTCCACGTAGGGCCCGATTTATGCAGTTCGATGGCAAACTCTACATAATGCGCAGACGCATGATGTGGATCGATTTTTATATTTATAGCGCTTCGCATTTAGAATAACATGCATCGAACCTATAAATAAAATCTGTAACAACTACTTGCTGTGGTCATTTTATGCAGATCCGAATAAGACTTTTGCTGAGGGATGTGAAACAAAGAAGAGTGAACGCGAGAAGAACATTGAAAACCATTTTTTATTAGTAAATAGGGTATCCATACCCACTGTTGGCATCCCCCCACTTATTGGCACCCATGACTCTAAGTTAAAATAACAAGAAAACCATGACTTTAACCCCTGATTTTATGTCAAAAATGGAAAGATTGTACATTTTAAATCTAAAACCCTTAACTTTAACCTCAAACTCACACTTAATTAGTACAAACTTTAAGTTTGTTTGGGACATACACTAAAAAGCCCTTTTTTACGCATTTTCTTAAGGACCGGTACTCGTGCCAGTAACCGGGTAATCGGAAAATTTTGGAACAAATGTAAAAAACTTATGTTTCTAGTATTATTTTTTTACAAAAGTTCAAAAACGAGTGGATATTCTATAATCTGATATCCTTTTTGGAGAAATAACGGGTCATAGAGCGTTTTGGTGACTGATTTTCTCCGAGGAAACGGTTAAGGTGCCAATAGCTGGGGGTTTTACCCTAAATAATATTAGTTTTGCCAAATTGCAATACTCAATTGCATGATCCCAATATAAGCAGAGCTTGTACCATGGGTACCGTACAATGAACTCGGGGTGAACCAGGTAACAGGTTGTTAGGCACCTTCTGAAAAGGCTGTTTCCAAAATTTTAAAACAAACCCGCAATCACCTAGTTCAGTGAGCCTACGCTCAACCCACTTGACCAAGCTGTCGTCAAAATTGTGGCATGCAATTAAAAATAAAGACTGAACAAGTATTTCGTCAAACAGTTAAAATGACAGAGGCCAAATAAATAAAAGAAGAATAAAATGTTAACTCCAAATTCATCTTTAAATTCAAATTCTCCTACGGCAATCCTGAGTCATCAGATGCAGGCGAATGCAAAAAAAAAACAAAACAAAAAGTTCAACGGTTCACCTACCTAATAGAGATACGTGTCGTGCATTGCCCGATCTCCACTAGGATGTCCAGTCTCCCATAACGGTTGGAGAGCTCTGTCGAATAGTGTAAAATGACGGTCGAGACGTGCGCGGGTGCAAGCCGGCAGCCGTGTCCTGCATCCCAATCAGTCCAGACAGAGTGGACTATATAATGCGAGGTCTGCGTCTGGTCAACATAAACTCGATAGCAGTACAACGCACAACACCCTTTGAACAGCAAAGGGTAATAAAAAGTGTCCAAAAAATATTAAAAAAGAAACAATAAAAAATGAAGTTCGTCTACTCCTTGGTGATCTTGAGCTGCGCTCTTTTTGAGGCAAGAGGATATCCATATTACACTGGTGGCAACGTTGACACTTGTGAGTATACTTTAACAGTCTCTAAATAGTGCTAATCAAGAGTTAAATAATATTTTATAATGAAGCAGTTAACTTGTAAGGTTTTTTTTTGCCTAACTTAACC
This sequence comes from Ptilodon capucinus, assembly GCA_914767695.1. Taxonomy (NCBI): domain Eukaryota; kingdom Metazoa; phylum Arthropoda; class Insecta; order Lepidoptera; family Notodontidae; genus Ptilodon; species Ptilodon capucinus. The sequence goes on along the minus strand of OU611808.1, from coordinate 12,773,539 downwards.
ATATTTTTGAAATTGAACTTTCATTTAATATTATATTACAGTCGAAGATCTATTTAAACGATTCACATAAAGTTGCCTGATCTTAAAGGGGACGTGCGAATTGTAGATCGAACCTATATAGTCCGACTGGCTAATTCGAGTAATCTCTCACTGATCAAGCGAGTGATATCTTTTCTCCTACATGTTCTAGGTTTCTAATACAATATTTTATCCGCAGTGTCATATGGCGACAGCAGCCGCGGAGGCATGGTCCTGAGCCGCTACTACAACCCTCGATTCGTCGGCGGTGGCATGGCTGGAGTCATGTTCAGGCAACCCGAGGAACAGGCCCAGCAGCAGTTCAGCCAATACTACCTGCCCGACAGGCGCCGCCAGACCCAGCCCGATAGCTACATCCCACCTCAACAAAACGAAGTCTACTACCCCCAACAACCTGAAGGTCCTCTAGTTATCCCAACCGAACAAACCGAACTCGCCGAACCTACAGAAAAAACTGAAGTCTTTTCCACCACATTGAAAGCGGTCGTCGTCCCTGAGTTGGTTGAACCTGAAGTCGAAGAAATCCCAGAGGAAGAGCCAGTGCCGAAGCCGAAAAAGGCATTCGTGTCTAAGAAGAAGCAGGTTAAGAGGCCGATCGAAGAGGATGATGATGAGGAGGAGGTGGCTCCGAGGTTGCCCACCGGTGCGTTCTTCCCTATGTACTTCGGCTGGGGAGGACGTTCCGGTGGTGGTGCTGGCGGTCCCACCGCCATTGCCAACGCCTACAGCACAGGCCGCGGTGGAGTCGCCACAAGCCACGCGACGGCATACGGCGCGCCCAGACCCGAAGAGAAATTGTAAATACGTACAAAGTTATCCCCTTATTTATAGAAATTTAAACTCATCTACAAACTAAAATCGCATAATTCAATACAAAAGTGTCTTGTAATGCTGTTGTTAATTCATCAAACATTTCTATTAATAATGGTGTTAGATTTTAAGTGTAAATTTTATATCTAAATGTTGTTGTAAATGAGTTATATATTGTGCCGTCCAACCTTCAATAAAGTTTTTTTTAAATAATTGGTTTACATAATATTATTTAACGCCCTCTAGCGACACAAATAGAAATCTTGAAGTCAGTATATTGAGACACTGAGTAATCATGAATTTAATAAAGTGTGTGTAATGTTAATGTTTTATAAGAGATGGAGTGAACTAAGCTAATTTAATTGTGAGTTCCATTCACAATGCGTCATTGACACCAGCCTCTATATATTTTTTTATAGAAGACTTTGTAATGATTAGTTGAGGATCCACTACGTTTTTTCTTAAGACTTTAGACTTGAAAATTAGGCGCAACACAGCTCTTAAATTAGCTGTTACCTGTGAGCTTTCTTTAATAAAGAGATTAATTCAGTAGAACGTACGTGCGAACTAACTAATCATACTTAGGCCTGTGAAAGTATACGTAAAAATTAATATCTTAGTTTAGTGAAAGAAATAAAAATTGAGTTATCAATATATCTTCATAAAATAGTATAGAACAAAGTCGCTTCCCGCTGTCCCTATGTACGCTTAAATCTTTAAAACTTCGCAACAGATTTTGATGCGGTTTCTTTAATCGATAGAGTGATTCAAGAGGAAGGTTTATGTGTATAATACATGTATAATATAGTAGAGAAACACTGATGATTTTAGGTGGCGCTGCTTTCGTATGTCATTAATTCTAAGGCGGTACGAAGTTCGCCGGGTCGGCTATAGTACTATATATATGACGAAGAGATGTTAGCTTTTAATACCCATTCTGAAGATAGTATATGAAAGTAAGCAGTGTATTAATATTTAGGCATCACGTTAGGCGCCTACTAGTGATAGTGAAAACGTAATTTCACAAAAAGTACCTAATAAATAGTCTCAGCTACAGAGGTACATCAGGCCGGATGTAATTAACTGTTAAGTACGTAACTTACATGAGAATCATTTAGATTAAGTAATTATAATCTTGAAAAACCCACAAAAACGGAAAATGTAAATAGGTAAGTAAATTAATTAAAACATTAAATAAATAAGCTTGAAAAACAATTGGGAATCACCAGTTTACATTTTAGAATAGGTATCTAAGTAGCCATTATAAATACTTTAGAACTTTAATTATATAATAATGGGATAGGTATGAAACGAGAAAAAGATGTGTTCTAGTGTTTAACATAATAAAAGAGACTTGCTGTGGGGTATTAGCCGGATAGAATCCAGCATAGCCCGCTCATCTCCCCCGAGCTCTTCCTCCCTCTATGATTCCGCCAATGCCAACATAGTCCCAAACGAAGTCACTCTAAGGATAGGTCAGTTTAATGACCCAAATTAATTGTTCTTTAGTTAAGAGTGCGGTACTTACCTGAAAGAACACAAAAAAGGCAATATCAAAACAAAGTTAAATGCTAGATCTGCTAGAATAGGCACAAGTTGTAAATACTCAAATCTCTTGAGTCTTGAAATTCGCGCAGCCTAACTATATAAGCAGAGCAAATTTATTTTGCGTTAGTGATCCACGATTTATATCAGGCGTATTTATATTGGTGATGACGAGGATGATGGGTCCTCGTTGCCTCTACCTGTCCCAGCTTATAATTGTAATCAAATTCATGCATGACCGTATTGACATAAGTTTTATCTCTTTTAACTGTCAGATTTGTCGAGAAAATGACGTCATTACGAGCTTTTTGTACTGAACATAGCTCGGTGTGACGTAATTTTCCCGATAAATCTGACACTTGAAAGGGATGAAACTTATGTCTACGCGGTGTTTTTTTTTTAATGGACTACGCTGTTGGCCTTGAGGTGGCCTTTACAACTTTACCGGAGGAGTTTACGGGGTCATGCCACAGGGCCTGATATAGAGAATTAAATCCAACAAGTTGTGGATCACTCTCAACCAAGCTAGCATGTGCATTAAGACAATACTTATATCACAGATTATGTCACACCGAGTCGCTTCGTCACTGTCATAATTCATATGAAAAAAGAGACTAAATTGATAAATATCTCACATCTGGCCTTATCATAACCGGAAGTGCTACCAATTCTGTGTTCAGCAGTAAACCAGCACAGACCGTATAATTTATTTCAGTCAAAATAAGTTATTAACCATGTAACTCAGTATTAAACCAGAGGCCCGATTTTCGTTTGATAGACATCAATCTCTATTATAGATTATGTCGAAACGAGAAGTCTAACAGAAATTGATGTGTATCAAACGAAAATCGGGCCCCTGAGCCGCATGCATATAAATAATTTCATATTATCATAAGGACCTCTGTTCGTTCAAAACAAGGTTAAATGGTGTAAGTAGATGTATATTCCTCAGTGAACCACCATAATATAGACCATACTGCGATGGGAATTTTCCCTGTACTTGTTTACGTCACGACGACAGTTAAGAAACCCATGCGTGCTATTCTCGCGTGACCGGACCGGTTTGCTTTTTACAACTGCAAGCTTATGTTTACTTGTAATGGAGTCATCGTCAACATGGACTCATAATGGCTCTTAAGATCGAAATTTTAGTCTGTTTAACTATACTATGGAAGCAGTGGTAGCCTAGTGGTCGAACGTACGCTTTGAAATAGTATAAGGATACAAACTCCGGGTCGCATCTCCGGGTTGTAGAAGTCAATCTCATTTTCTTCCGAGATAATCACTTGCTAAAAAACGGAGAAGCAAGACAACGTGAGGAAACATGCACGTCTGAGGGAAATTGGCCAGTTCTCAGTAGACCTGTGGAGTCTGTGAAACTTCACTGGGCTAGAGTGGTAAATAATGGCCTGAATCCCTCTCGCATTGAGAGGATTCTCGTGCTATGCAGTAGGGCGTTAAAAGGGCTACAATTATTATAATAATACATTGTATATATTATAATAATATGTAGGTGTATATTACATAACTATAAATTTTACTGAAGGTTGATATTACTTCAACAACAGCTTGGTGTCATTTCGTAATTTCGTTCAACTGAAAAAAATACTAGTGAATTCGCTCGCTACAGTATTACGGGACATTTCACTATACATGGCCAATGATATGATCGCGGCAATTCGTATAGTTAGTTTATCTGGATATCTATCTGTCTGGCTAGTATTTTTATTGTTACCTACGCGGTTATGACGTAGTTCGATAGGTAAACCCGAAACACCTCGTCCGATTCGAAACAGAATAAACCCAAAGCATAACAATAATGTGTATTAAAGTTTTTTTATAAACAAATTCTAAGAAATGATAATATTAAACCGCCCGCAGACGCAGATAAAGATCCGTGTTAAGTTAATTAACTACTTGGAATTGGATAAAGTTATTGTTCATTTAATTATAAGAACAGATTTCGATTTCGAACACCAACTATATTTACCATGACTAAAAGTATTGCCTTCTCGCTCATACAATACGGCCGTAAGAAGGACGACAATATGCCTGGTTTAGTGTAGCTTAGCTTGGTGCCAACAGATCTGATATTATGGTCATGTTTTATTAAAATTAGATCTGCATAGGTCTGTAAAAGATTGTAAAGCAAACACTTCAGACAAATAATATAATTTCGCCAGACAACACATACTAGTCGTATGGTTCCAAACTAAGAAACCCTTGTATAGATACTAGTACTCTATAGGTACTAGTCCTCAGTCCATTGTATACCTAAATGGACTGCGGACGATCCCAAAATATATCTATCCCATAATTATATCTATCTGAATTCGCAGAACCAATTCAAATTTTTCCACCAAAATAGTGCTATTATCTTCACCTGTGTATTGTTTAACAAATAAAATATTCGCATAATCAAACTTGTTTCTCATTATTAAGTAGCTCTCATGAATCTCGTAGTTACAACATTGACGTAACCACTCGGGACTGGGAGTGCCCATTCTGTACATAGCATCTATTATTTAATTATTATTTATTAGACAATTATAACAATACATCATGCTAATGGCAAGTCGAGATGCGAGATTATCACATTTGAACATACCTACCACACAACTTAATAATATAACGCTTCCCGCGCACCGGGGCGTAAACACTCGCGCGTAAAATGTTTTGCCATACCAAAACAAACTGTATTGACTCATACTAAAAGTTCATTCGTAAACGAAATGACACTGACAGCGCGAGCGATTTTTGACGCGTGGACGTGTGGCTTATACCACAGAAATTCAAACTTTATGCATATTGACACAAAGTTCATTTTGGTATTCTAAAATATACCGACGCTCCCGTGTGCCGGAGGCTTTACACGTATTTATAAATATTTTATCATCCCTTTGGAAAAGAGGAAAAATCGAGTTTCCTGCCGATTCATCTTGAGGCATTTACAAAATGACAAGTTTGTATTAGGTACTTTTTCTTTTAGGCACAATGGGGTATCAAGATTTTGCGTTGAGATTTTGCCAATATAAAAACGAACCGTATTGATACATGGAAAAAGTTCATTCTTCAACGAAATAAAGAGGTCATCATTAATAAGATTCATCTCGTTTGTCTATCTATAAATGGCTTTGAGATCTTGTTATCTTCTAGGGCATCGTTTCTCAATACACAGAAACTAGCGTTTCCTCAATTAAAAGCAAGGATATTTGCGTAACGGAATTCAAAGTGATGTGTAACCGCTCTTAAACACAACTTGACATCGATAAGTTAGTATTATCCATAGAGTATCTAGAGTACCTATAACGACTCCATTCTTCGTATAGCTCTGCGGCGAGTTTTCCGCCATTTTTGTTATCTGATGTACCTGTAGTATACGGCAACTATATGGGAAAACAAAGATGGCGGAGTCAGATAAATTTACCGCAGCGCAGGCTGAAATACCATCTCCGTTATAATATCTCCATGGTATTATCCCAATGTATTAACTAGGATATTCAATTTTGAACTTGGAAAACTATACAATAATACTAAAATAGTAAAGTGAGTTTTTATTTTAAACTAGCTGACCCGACAGACGTTGTCCCGTCTTATTTGACAGTTATGTCAAACAACTGACAGTTAAGCAAAATTAATATTGTCGTTAAGTTTTCTTAAATTTTCTAATTTCCCGCGCAACTTCCTTATTTTTTTCTTTCATAAGAACCTTCTCCTGACAATAATAAACACAACAAAAAAGAATTAGCGAAATTGTTCTATCCGTTCACGCGTGATGCGATGACCAAGGGAAATAGGGATTCATTTTTAGGGTACCGTACCCAAAGGGTAAAACGGTAACCCTATTACTGAGACTCCGCTGTCCATCCGTCCGTCCGTCTGTCACCAGGCTGTATCTCATGAACCGTGATAGTTAGAGAGTTGAAATTTTCACAGATGATGTATTTCTGCTGCCGCTATAACAACAAATACTAAAAACAGGATAAAATAATATATTTAAGGCGGCTCCCATACATCAAACGTGTTTTTTTTTACCGTTTTTATAGATAATGGTACGGAAACCTTCGTGCGCGAGTCCGACTCGCACTTGGCCGGTTTTTGTTGTCTGATGTACCTGTAGTATACGGCAACTATATGGGGAAACACAGATGGCGGAGTCAGATAAATTCGTTGTAATATCTCCATGGTATTATAACCCAATAATAATTAATTTGGATATTCAATTTTGAACTTGGAAAACTATACAATAATAATAAAATAGTGATTTGAGTTTTTTTTAAAATTAAGTATTGTAGGCGTCATTTCAATAGAACACATTTTTCTTTCTGCGATCTTGCAATTTTAGCTCTAGTTCCTGCATCTGTTAGGCTCAAAGGTCGTGGTCTACTGGGTTGATTCTCGTCAGCGACATACTATGAAAGTGGCGCTTTCGAAATATGTAACTGGGGTCGCCCCGAAATCCTTTGTATTTTTTTTTTACCATCGTATTGAGAATTTTAACAATAACAATGTTTATCGTATCATTACTGTGGATATTTTTTCTAACCGTATTCGTTTTAACAATGATTTGCATATTTTGTTTACGGAAACACAAGTCTAACAGGCATACCCTGTGTACCAGATGACTTGCTTAACGGAAATATAATTTGTTTGTGGATACACAATTAAAACATATTTTGATGTTAATATTTTATTGTACTTAAAGACTTTAAAATCCGACTTTAATGTTGTAATAACAGACAGTTATTTATTCAAAAACAAAATATTTACATAGTCAACAATTTTCTAATAATAATAAAAAATAAAAGTAAAAAATTATATACCCCACAGTCCCCCATCATTGTCGGGCGGTAAGGTGTCCAGAACGCTGGCAGCATTGCCACGTTGAATGGCAATGCTGATGTGCTGTGCGAAATAGTTTCCAGCGTTCTGATCACCGGATGTTTCAATCAGACGTTTCGCAATGTCTTGAAACATCCGGTGGGCACCCGGCCCCCAAGGACCGAAGGTTTCTACCCCAAACGCCTCAAAAATATACCCTACACCCAGGGAACTATATTTGCGGCGTTTGAGGCCTTATTTGTTTGTTTTTTTTTTTTACCTGTCATCAATCAATCAATCCAAATCAAACCATACTGGAAACTTATTTTTTTTGTATTTTAGGCAACTTTTGTTTTTTATTTTAGACAAAGAATTACGACGAATTCCTTAACTTCACGCGATATCGTGGGCAATTTCACGCGATATCGCTTAATGATATCGCGGGCACTGATAGTAGGTGCTCAATAATAAAGTAGATACCTAACTACTTCCAAATACCTAAACAAGTGCAAAAATAGAAATAATAGCGGTTTATTGACTTAAGTATTACTTTTATCTATTACAGCCCTTTTTAACGTCCCACTGCTGGGCACGGTCCTCCCCTCAATGCGAGGGGGATTCAGGCCATAGTTTACCACGCTGGCCCGGTGCGGGTCGGCAGACTTCACACATCTATCGAGAACAAGTCAAGTTCCCTCAGACGTGCAGGTTTCCTCACGATGTTTCCTTCACCGCTTCATAGCAAGTGATAATCTCGGATGAAAATAAGATTCGCACATAAATCCCAGAGGTGCGAGCCGGAGTTTGAACCTGCACACTTTGATTGCAAGGCGTGCGTTCGACCACTCGGCTACCACTGCTATTCTTAAGTTTTTTTCAAACTAAATAATAGTGTGGTCAAATTTACCAATAACAGCTTTTTCTACCGATCTCAACTTAAACTGAGTAGTGAGTGAGTGAGAGAGAGTATATTTGATTGATCATTATTAGTAAGGAAAGTTTATTAACTATAATACCAATTAAGTAAACTTACTTACAGCTCTCGATGACGATGGGTTCCGCTGCTGCAATTTTTACTACACTTCACTCACTCACACACTGGTAAAACACAAGTAACAGGCTGCCTATACACACACTATACTCATCTTTAGAAATAAACAAATGAAATACTTTGATTGAAATAACCAAACACCCACAAACCAATAAAGAACCAAGACACTAGTTTCAACAAAAAGTTAGTCAGTTAATTAGTTATCTGTACCTCCTTTGGTGTCCATTCACAAGAATATTTCACCTCCCGAACGTCTAAGTCCATAGGTACGAAGAAACTGACAGTATTATAAACCAAGTAAGGGTAGTTCAGTATTCTTATGTCAAAGTTTTCCTAGAATACTCACAGATTACTTATTTAATTTATCGAATGCTTTTTTTTAGAACAAAGTACCTATGAAAAGATTTGCAACAACATTCGAAATTCGATTATTTCATTTTGAATTAGGTATCTACTCAGTTGGACCACCGAAAGCTGACCACGAATTTTTTTTAAACTTCAGCATGGCAACTATTCCTGATTGTCAAAACTGTCCCATACGCTGAAGAAATACGTTGATCATGTGGAAAATCAAAGGACCGTATTATTTAAAGAGGTTTTTTTTTTAATTGAGACATACTTTTCTTACCGAAATATAGTAAAGCAAGAAGCACAGTTTTTTATTTCACTTATAAATCCTATTTCTTAATATAAACGTGTTTTTAAAAAAAAAAAACTTACTAGTATCAAATTTATGCGAAGTATAGCCAGTGTTGACAGCTTCAGATTTTTTAAAATTAACGCCTTTTTTCATGGTCAGCTTTCGTTAGCCAGACTCTATCAAAGAATAAGTATGGAGGGTAGAATTAAGGAGAGTCATCTGTGTATTGAAAAAGTGTCCGTCGAAATGCATTAAATAAGGGTGGCGCCACATTCGCATCAGGTGGCATTATTTTGTCAATGTTGACAAAGAAATTATTTTTTTTAACTCGGCATACTTCATTTCATACATTTCATACACCCTTTGTCTACACCAGCGCCATTGTGGAAGGTTTTTGAACTGTTATTTATAGCATACAGCTTGACAATTTTTCAACTTTTTTCCCATATGAGATGACACTCCTTAACTCTGCCCTCCATAAGAATAAGGCGCAGTAGTTTATATTCTTTAGTAGGTAATTACCTACATGAGTATAACTTTGAGGACACTATTTTAATAGCATTGCCTTAGTGTTGCTATGTCAATAGTTGATATTATAGTACATACATAGTAATGTTTATCAAAAAACTACCAGAATTTAATATTATAAACAATGCCAGCCAATATATGATACAAAAAACTAGAGAACGTTTTACAGGGAATATCATAAATGCTAAGTAGGAGTACACCCGGATGCGGTTGATATAAAATATATTGAGCTTGTACATTCAGAATCGTGACTGTACATCTTAAGGCTACATACAAGCAGTACTATAGTAGTAGTATTTATGCCAAGACTAGATTTACGTCGTGGAATATGTTAATTTGGTCTCTTTCTCTCTTATGAAATAAGACAGTGCGAGCGAGCGAATCCGTATTATAGTTTTTGGCCTTGACATGCGTGCTAATCCCACTTTGGGAGTGTATAGATTAATACTACCTTTTTTAAATCCTACAAAATTTGGCAATACTATGTCTTGGCATAGACATTGAGTTTTTTTTTATTTTTTTATGAGATATTCAGTGTCAAAAGCCAGATTTTCCAGTACAAGACGTTTTCACTCCGCTATTTAACACAGCCAAAACTCTCATGGTCGACACAGTCCACGATATTAAATGAATAGGCTTCATAATATGTATTAACGAATTGAGGTTTATTGGTGTATTTGGTATTTTCTACTAAAACCCGTATAAAGTGCCCTAAACATGGCCGTCTTCACAGAACCTCACCTCGGCTCACTATACTTAGAATTGAATATAGCCAATAGGTGCGTACTGATCTGATGCAGTGCCTTGTGCCGCTGCCGCAAGGACATGTCACGCGAGACAGCATTAGTTTTAACTCGAGTAATCAGGGTTGTGAATATCTAAGCTATTTTCCAAGTTGTCAATGTTGGAGCAGCGATGAAAATAATGTATTTCGAGATTTCTTTTTTTTATTTCATTTATTAATAATGTGTATTTACCTATTGAATTTATCCATGCTATCAATTACTCGGCATTGCCATAAATACCGCTAATCGCAGGTGCAGGCATTCCTCATCTGTATCCATTAAAATTACATCGTTTCACTTATTTCGTAAAAAAAAAGAAGAACGTATTTCAATGCAATTTAAAATATTTAATCAATGTCGCAATTTGCAGCATTAGGGCTGAGATTTTTGCAAATGTATCTAATGAAGACTTGGTCTAGTGGTCTGAGCGGAGAGCGCAAGACTCACTGCACGGGATGCTTACGAAGGCTGCTCAGTTGGTCAGTACGCGCCTAATGAAAATAAATGTGGCCAATTAAAAAGGACTTGCCCCATGATTTATTTATAAACTGGATTAAATAAAGCGTTGGGAGATATATTACGTATGCGTAGCTATATAATTACTTACTGGAGGTAGCAACATAATACATGAAGGTAAATAAAAACAGTAAACAGTACGCATTCCAAGGTCGATTACGCATCGGTAGGCATAATTATAATTATTATAAAATAAGTTTTTTATTATAGACATTTAATAGACATGGCATTTGTATAAATTACATGCCTACATGATTCATTCACATGTTTAATTGTTTCAAGGGCTCCAGTGACACAAAAAATAGTTTCTTGTAAACAGGTTTGTGATCAATGGAACATTATTAAAAAAAAACTAATATTTAAACTGTTCAGCGCTGAGCAGCTTACGTAAAACGGAACTTAAAGTTAAAATTGCAACTATATGAAGACCAGAAAAAATGATTTAACGAACATAACCTAGAACTAGTTGCTGTCAATTTTCAATCTCAGAATCAATTTTTTTTATAGTTATGAAGTTCGTTTTAAATTAAGGATGAAATCGTCTGAATGCAAATACTTACTTATTGTTCCCATCCTGGTATACCTAGGTACCTACTCAATTGTTATTTTTCCACCGGACCTAGCCCGAAAGCTACAACCATAGAATATTAATCATTGGGTATGACACTATACGAAATCCAAGCCCAGATATGTGCGTCAAAAACTCGTAGAAGAAGCATACTTTTGTGAGTCGCGTGGCTTTTGCCAAACCAATTTATTCTTTATTCTAATTAGTACAGACTACATTTTCGAAAACAGCCAACTGAATTCGCTCGTTCCAATGTCTTCAAGGCGAAATGATTGTATGGGCTATTTTCAGAAAGCACATCGAATGAGATCATAATTTGTACTACCCACAAGGACGACAGAGGTACCCTTTGTCAACGAAATAATGGGTTATACCCATCGAGATAGTATATAGATAGAGTAGGTACCCATAAAGACCCCGCTCTTCGTAATGCTCTGCGGCGATTTTTTTGTTAATAATGGTTTATATGAGATCCGCCATCTTAGTGTTAAGATCAAGTAAGTACGTAAGTAAGTGTCAAACAATATAAACAATCAAAACTAATATGGAGGATAATTTACCGCAACGCGGGCTCCATAAGCCGGCTCCTTAAACTAACTCCATAGTTATACCCTATTTTCCTACCATAGACCGGACTTTATTTTTTTTTTAATTTTCAATAAAGTTTTTTTTAAATGTTTCAAACAAATAAAGTAGGTACCTACTATTTGGCAAAAGAGTGAAACATTCTCAGTAGGTACAGAAATAAGCAGTTTTTAATTTAGTTTCAGGCTTTATTCACATGGTAAAGCCGGCTGCTATTGGTTTACGGTAGTCCTGTAATTCGAAAGCTCGCGTGAACACTTCTATACAAATTATTCTGCCACTGATCATACTTTCCCGTAATAACCATAATTATAACATTAACCGATTTTGATAATTAGGTACCGTGAGTAAGGTCGACGATAAGTGTAAATCAATTAAATTGCTACCAGTTTGTATAACGTGTTTTATTTTACAACTAAGATGCAAAAAATTGTTAAGTCAAATAGTAACTTTGCGTTGACAGCATTCAATGTTTTTTTGATATTTTAATTTTCAAAATTATGGCTAAATGTGTGTTTTTTATCTTATATTTATTTAAAAATATACTGTGCTATTTACTTTTATCACTTGCCATAAATAATCTGGTAGTAATTTCGAATAGTAACCTGCCTAAAAACTACCCCTATACGTAGACACAAAAAACTTTTTTTTTGAACTAGCGTCGAAATAAAAAAAAAAATCTTTTTAAAATTAATTCATATTTCGAATTTTATTATAGACTATATTTACTTTTATAATATTAATTAGTAATTTCATTGGTAGCCTACCTCTATACATAGATATTTTTTTTAAAGTTACTCATGAAAAAATTAGGTAATTTATTTTTATTGCATTCGATTTTCAAATTTTATTTTGTGATTCTATTAAAATAATGCACCTTAAGGTGAAGTTGAACTATAGGGCGCCATAGTTCAAGGTTCTATCACAGCGGCCGCCTTCAAGCGACCGAGATGATCCAACGATATATCCTATCGCGTCTGAGTAATCTTCGCCGAGCAAAAACGTCAATTTTACACACATTTATAACCTGTTGTGGGAAGTTGTGTTTTAATTAACTAGATATTGCATGCGGGTTTGTTCATGCGACTTTATTTTAAAAAATAACAGGCAATTACACGCAATAATGGACGTTTTACCTTAACAAACATGGACATGTACGTACGGATATCCTACAAAACATTTATGTTGAAAATAATTTGGGCTGACTTAAATAAATCAAGAATAACACATTAAATTAAAACAGTTTTGCCCCTAGATAATGTAAGCTTAACATTAGAAACTCTATTTTATTTCCTAACCATGGGGTTGTTGCAAATTGTTTTTATGGTTCCGTACCAAAAAGGTAAAAATAAACCCTTATAGGATCACTTTGTTGTCCGTCTGTCTGTCTGTTTATATACACGAAAATAAATTTAGTGCACAATTTAAGTAGTGCAGTAAATTATATTGAAATGAGAAACCGAATTGTAAAACCATCATAAGAATTTCGTGACTTTTCGTGTCTTTTTAAACTTTCCAATTCATATTAACTAAAAAAATAAATGAGGATACCCAGTGAGAACATACAGACATACAAATCGCAGCAATCACGCTCCTATCATATATAATAAAAACCTCATTGTTTTTATATAGGTATGTAGGTAACAACTATACGTACGCCGTACGAGTGTTCCTATGAACTTTGTACGTGGGAGACATTTAATATAAAAGGACGTAAGCACTAACCGAGCGTCAGTTTAGTCGGGAACCATGGCCACGATGCGATCAAGCATCGTCCTCTGCCTGATATTAGGGTTTAGCGATGCATCAGGTAACTCATTATGCTAAAGTTTTTACGACATCCTTTGTATAAAAACAATTGTGAATTAATGACTCTACACAGTCGTTTTTATAACACTTCGTTTCTTTTGTTATAAAGTTAATATACTTAGTTTTCGGGATTATGAATGTATAGTTTTTTTGTAGGTATAATATAGTAATCTGTGTATCCTGGGATAAATATTTATTCTGACCAAACCATGGGGCTGTTCCTGATAATAATAAAAAATTTTTTTTTTCAGTGAGAGTACGTCGAGGCTACGGCGGCGAAACAGGCTACGGTGGTGGAGGTGGCGGTGGAGGAGGCGGTGGAGGTGGATTCGGATATGGCGGAGGTGGCGGCGGAGGTGGTGGATTCGGCTTTGGTGGCGGATCCGGCGGTGGATTCGGTGGCGGATCCGGCGGTGGATTCGGCGGCGGCCTAGACACTATCCGTGAAGGCGTCAGTGGCATAATCGGAAAAGTCCAATCGGGACTCAGTCACTTCGGAAAAGTCGGAGGCGGCTTAAGTGGTGGCTTGAGCGGCGGTTTTAAGGGAGAAAACGAGAAGACCATTTATACAAAATCCGATGATGGAAAATCTGGAGGATTCGCCTTCACTGGCTCATTGGACGGCGGAAAAGGCGGATACGGTGGCGGTGGCGGTTATAGCCAAGGTGGAAGTGGTGGAGGAGGTGGTTATGGAGGTGGAGCCGGTTTTGGCGGAGGATCAGGCGGCGGTGGACATGGTGGTAGTGCTGGCACTGGAGGATTTGGCAGTAGTGGAAGTGGCGGAGCCAGTGGAGGGCTGAGCTTTGGTGGATCTGGAGGCGGAGGAGTTGGTGGATCTGGGGGCCATGGAGGTGGATTTGGTGGTGGATCAGGCGGCGGATCGGGACACAGTGGAAGTGGAGGTTATGGTGGAAATGGAGGCTTTTCCGGATCTGGCAGCTCTGGAGGTGGCGGCGGATTTGGTGGAGGTAGTGGGGGTGGATTTGGTGGCGGCAGTGGCGGTGGATTGGGTGGAGGAACTGGAGCCGGTGGTCACAGTGGAAGCTCTGGTGGAGCAAGTGGTGGGCTAAGCTTCGGATTTGGAAGTACTGGAAGTAGCGGTGGAGGACTTGGTGGATCTGGTGGTGGTCACGGTGGTGGATCTGGAAGTGGCCATGGAAGCGGATTGGGTGGTGGAAGTGGCGGAGGATATGGAGGCAGTGCAAGCTCTAGTGGTGGACACGGAAGTAGCTCGATCAGCAGTACTTCCGGACTTAACTTTGAATTGGGTGGATCTGGAGGAGGCCGAGGAAACGGCGGTGGTGGTGGACTTGGCGGCGGAAGTGGGTCCGGTGGAGGTCACGGCGGAGGTCATGGCGGAAGCTCAGGCAGCAGCGGCGGTGGATTGAGTTTTGGCTTCGGTCTTAATGGTGGCGGTGGACTCGGCAGTTCTGGAGGAGGTCACGGAAGTGGCGGTGGATTAGGTGGTGGAAGCGGATCCGGCGGTGGTCATGGTAGCTCAAGCGGAGGTGGATCAGGCGGCCTCAGTGGTGGATTCAGTGCCAGCGGAGGTGGTGGTCACAGTGGTGGCCTGAGCGCATCAGGAGGTAGCGCTGGTGGTTATGGTGGCAGTGGAGGACACGGAGGCGGCAGTGGTGGAGGAAACGGAGGTGGATTCGGTGGTGGTCTCGGCGGTGGATTTGGAGGTAGTGGTGGATCTGGAGGAGGCTTCGGTGGGAGCGGCAGTGGTATCAAAGGTGGATATGGCGGAGGTGGCTTAGGCGGAGGATTTGGCGGTGGTGCGGGAGGCGGTGCAGGTGGCGGAGCAGGCGGGTATGGCAGCTCTGGCTCTGGTGGTTCTGGATGTAGTTCTGGATGTGGCGGTAACTCCTATGGAAATTCTGGGTCTTTCGCCACCGCTAGTGCCAAGGCCTCGGCATCAGCCAGCGCCAGCAGCTACGGTTAAGTCACTGTTAATGTAATTTCGCACCATGCGTAGTCATTGTCGGCCATATTTTGATGAGATATGCTTAATAGTCAATAAATTTATTTATCGTAATGTTATATTGGTTTTGTTATTTCTCCTTATTAGTTTATAGGCAACTTCTATCAAGTATATACTGCCATTGAGTAGATTAAATAATAGATTACAAAATATGATGATGTCAAATATGACACAAATTTTAAGTCACTCAATACTTTAGGAATATACCAGTAGTTCATATTTACTTACTTATTTCGGAAATACCCATATTGTGTATAAATTTTTCAACAGCAAACTAAATATTAAAAAAGTGTGAGCACAAAGTAGTTTGACGCACGATCAGTTTAAACAAATCGATAGATCGACTAATTGTTTATTTAATCGTAATAATACAAGATTGTAATGCGCCTAAATAAGTCACGTATGTGCCCGCACGAGTTGCTGTCTCGCTGACATTAACTTCGTAAACGCTCGGCATTTTCCGGCGAAGAGGCGTGTCGCGCCGCGCCGCCCGCGCCGCCGTGCATCACACTTTACTTAATTAATTAATTTGCTAGTTTGGCGCCGACTCAAAATGACTTAGGTATACTTACATTAGTTTAAGAACTTTGTTAGTAAGGTAAATAAGTATATTATTTTTTGCTTTTTAATATATTCGGCGGTTTAATTTTTTGTTAAAAAGTTTTTATTAATCGGCCTGTCCATAATTGCCATAGGTAGCCTCGAATATATTATACAGAGTGTAATAAAAGTTCAGAATAATATTTTAGTTATGTATGTAGTGGCTTATATGTTGGTGTTTATTTAAGAAAGACTACCCTTTCCGAGTTACAGACCTTTGAATGTTAAGCACAAGTATGGTGTAGTCAACTTAGGGCACATCAAATACCCTATGAAACAGTTTAGGCTACATTTTCGAGGGCCACCAATTTTCATAAAACATAACATAGACATTTTATTTACGACTCGAGATATTTACAACTATTTCAAGATGGAGATTTTTGTATTTTTTTTAAATCATTTTTTAATTGAGATCAAATTTTTAGGGTTCCGTACCCAAAGGGTAAAACGGGAACCCTATTACTAAGACTTCGCTGTCCGTCCGTCCGTCCGTCCGTCTGTCACCAGGCTGTATCTCATGAACCGTGATAGCTAGAGAGCTGAATTTTTTACAGATGATGTATATCTGTTGCCGCTATAACAACAAATAAAAAACAGAATAAAATGAATATTTAAGGGGGCTCCCATACAACAAACGTGATGTTGCGCGAGTCCGACTCGCACTTGGCCGGTCTTTTATACCGTCCTATACTCATGCAAAGCATATTGTCAAGTCAAAACTCGGCCTCTATAATGGATTCGCTCGCTCGCTCTCCGTCTTATGTAATACAGGAGAAAGATACATAATCAACATATTTCGTAAATAAAGTCTACCTAACCTTGGCGCACATGTTACAACTACTGAAATATATAAAAACCTATTAAGTAAGCAGTTATAGCCGAGTGGTCGAACGCACGCCTTGCAATCAAAGTGTGCAGGTTCAAACCCCGGCTCGCACCTCTGGGTTTATGTGCGAATCTCATTTTCATCCGAGATAACCCAACACTTGCTATGAAACGGTGAAGGAAAACATCGTGAGGAAACCTGCACGTCCATAGAAAAGGCATGTGAAGTTCACCAACCCGCACTGAGCCAGCGTTGTGGACTATAACCCAAAAATTTCCCTCGTATTGAGTTGAGAATGTGCCTGGCAATAGGCTCGCCCACTATTACATTGGGACCAAAAATACATCGGCGAAGTGTGGGCGCACTGCAGTGCACCTCTGCGTACCCCTTCGGGGAATATAGGCGTGATGATGGATGGATGATGGATGCTATTGAATACGTCTACCTTTGAACACTTGTAGTTGTACCCAGGGCCGTCTTAAGCATATTCGGCGTCGGGGTGCGAAAGTCAGCCTGCGCCCCTCTGACTCATGTCAACAAAAAAAACAATAACAATACCTATGATGTATACTTAACTACATGTGCCCGTGGCTCCTCTTGCGTGATCTCAGAGTAGTAGGTACCTATCGAAATTTATGGCGGTCAGCTTGCGCCCCCAAGGACTCTGCGCCCGGGTACACCACCCCTTGAACCCCCGGGTAAAAACGGCCCTGGTTCTACCAACCAACCAACCTGGTTCTACCAACCTTTTCATACCACTGACGCCATCTAGGCAGGATAACGAATACAAACTAAGATATCAATCACAGAACCGAGAGGTGAGACAGGTATGCAATACTGAGCTGAAGATAAATGTCGGTACGCCACTGAATCATAGATGTCAGTGTGAATAATATCCAGTATTAACTTCTTCTTTTCTTTTTTTACGAAATGATGCTATGTAATGGAAAATGATGAGGAATTGCCTGCGTTTAGCGGGTATTTCAAGTAGATGAAAAATAACTATTAATTACTACAATAACTCATCAATAAATTCCATACAATTCACAACAATTAAACCATTTATTGTTTTCTTATATTTACGCGAATACTATACATTGAAATAAAACTATTTTACGGATTTTATCGCATGTATTTACTATTTTATTTTACTCGCAAAAGAACACCGACTCCGACCAAGGATGATACGTGAGGCCATTGAAATTAAAAAACATCCTAATTTCAATAGGGAAGATGGCTGGGTGCTACCACCAAGTTGGGATCCAGTAATTAATATGATTAAATCCAAAACCAAGTGTACCATTGCAAGACCTCAAGACACCGTAAGCACTTTCTGCGTGGATCGGACCGCAAACAACAACTAAATATGAGGGTACCCAGTTATTAACTATGACATCAGGACGTCTAACACCTCAGTCCCCCCATGACCATGGTTGCTGTAAAGCAGCCGAAACGTCGGGAAAATAAAATAGTAAAATAGTTTTATTTCAATTAAGCCATTTACAAGACAAATGTGGCAATTCAGTCAATACAGCTATTTTTGTCTCCCACTTTGCAATTAATAAAATAATTACTAAAATGATGAAATATAATTGTATAAAATGAAAAATGCGACTTGAGTAGCGGGTATTCTAGCAAAGTTAAGTAATTAATAGCAACAAAAATGCAAATAAATACAATTTAAGAGTCTATTAGTATTAAAAAAACAACAGCTTACTAATATCGAGGAGTGAAGTCAAATAACTTCGGCGACATTCGTTTAACTATACAGGAGAGCATACTCATTCGACGCATAAACATTTGCTGATTTCAAATATGTATAAAAGTATTTTTTTCCTAAAGATGTCGCATAAGTCAAATGGCCTTTCACCCCTCGATATGAAAGTATATTATAAAATACAACGCTTATAACAAAAATGCATAATATGCTGGTAATCTTCAAAACGGCTGAATCGGTTTCGACGGGGCTTTCACTGGCATTATTATAATTATTTAGATAGCTGATATTATACATTTAAGCTACCTACTTTCATTTTAGGACAATTATTAGGGTTCCTAAATGCCACGTGAACGGAACGCGCGCTCAGCTAATTAAACTATTTAGTTTATTTAAACTAGCTTCTATTCTATCCGCGACTTCATGCGCGCAGACTTCGATTTATTCATTAGCGATATAAATGCTATGCATATATGTTATTCTGATGCATATATAATAATTCTGTAGAGTTTCATACAAATCTGTTCAATAGTTTTTTGCGTGAAAGAGTAACAAACATCCACCCATCCTCACAAACTTTCACATTTATAATATTAGTAGGATATTCCTAGGTACCAAGCTAGGCTACCTATGAGTATTGGCAAAGCGCCCCTTTTGCCAGTACTGATACGGATCACCAAAAAAGTCAACGAACAGTTTGGGTTTATTAATTTTATCAACACAATAGATCGGTCGGTGACTGTGCCGTGCTTTGTCACTGCGATATACTTATTTCCCGATTCTAACGCAAGGTTATAAGGTACATATCGTACTTTGGACGCAATCGGTGAATTCTAGAACGATTTATTTTTGAACTTGAGTTGTTGTGTACATTTTCATGTTTTCTAAGAACCAATATGATTCAATTTACGTGTTTAGTGTATACAATGTCCGTTGCTGATACTTCCTCATTATATTTATTTATTGTAAACTGTTTTTTTTATATAATAATAGTTAAATAGTAGCAGTAGTAGCCGAGTGGTCGAACGCACGCCTTGCAATCAAAGTGTGCAGGTTTAAACCCCGGCTCGCACCTCTGAGTTTATGTGTGAATCTCATTTTCATCCGAGATTATCACTTGCTATGAAACGGTGAAGGAAAACATCGTGAGGAAACCTGCACGTCTGAGGGAACTTGACTAGTTCTCGATAGATGTGTGAAGTCTGCCAACCCCGCACCGGACCAGCGTGGTGGACTATGGCCTGAATCCCCCTCGCATTGAGGGGAGGCCCGTGCCCAGCAGTGGGACATTAAAAAGGGCTGTAGTAGTAGTAGTAGTAGGTATATTTATATAAATAATGAGTTATCTTAGATGTAGATAAAACTTATAAGTTTTATATTATATATATATGAATGACCTTAGTTATAAGTTATAACTAAGGTCATTCATAATAACCACAATGCTAGAGCACATTTTATTTATGTAAAACGACGAAATAAAATAAACTCTTGTAACTAATTAAACACTGGATTTTCCTTAAATAAAACAATTAGTTAAGATTAAAACAAAAAGAAAACTTCACAATCCAAACGTGATGATGTGATAAGACGTAAAAGCTCACACTCCGCTGAACACATTAAATTCAACCCTTTTTAACTTTGCTTAGGGTATATCAAGAACACGAAAAGGTTAATTAATCCAATTAAATAGTGCCTGTAGTCTAATCCTGTAGCACTTCAAAGTGATAACGGAAATATGTTCCTCCTCCTTCCTACCTTTAAATCTTGTCCAACATGTAGATTGTTTAGTGATTTAATTGTGTTTTGAGAATGTATAGCCTCATTAACTTTATATTGTATAATTGTTAATTAAGAAAAACACAAAAATGTAAATCCTTATTTGAAAAAAGCAACCATGGAGTTTCTTGCCCATTCTTCTCCATAGGAAATGCATTCCGAATGGGTGGTAGAGATACTACTATTATTATTTATTGACGATTCATAAGTGCCTGTATTGGTTTATATGAATAAAAAATATTCTGATTCTGATTCTTTTAATGACGTGACAATGACATTTTTTTAACCGACGAAAAAAAAAAGGAGGAGGTTCTCAATTCGACGCGTATATTTTTTTTTTCATTATAACTTCAAAATTATGATGAATACACTGCAAAGGATCACCCTACCATCGCTTAAGTATAGGTTTTTTACGTCATTAAAAATGTAACTTTATATTGTATAATTGTTCATAAGGAAAAACACAAAAATGTAAATCATTATTTGAAAAAAGCAACCATGGAGTTTCTTGCCCATTCTTCTCCATAGGAAATGCATTCCGAATGGGTGGTAGAGCTACTATTTTTACTATTTATTGACGATTCATAAGTGCCTGTATTGGTTTATATGAATAAAAAATATTCTGATTCTGATTCTGTAGTATATTTTGAGATGGTGTTAGCGGACTCGGAGCCCAATCCAGTCATATTATGATGGCAAGCATTTACATTATTGATCGCTGTATAAAACAACTCTACAGCTCTACACACTACAACTCTACACGTCACTCTAAGACTCTCTGGATAAGACAACCAATCTCGCCGACTCCAATACTTTAAGACCTCCGACACACTGCGGCATCGACACACGCGCGGCAAATTGTTTACTAAAACAAAAATGAACTCTGTCTCAATATACATAAAGATTAAATTTCTGCCGTAAAAGCTACTAACCCCCAGGCATCAAAATTAGATCGCGCTGTCAGTGACACTTGGTTATAGAATATAATTAACTTTGTTTTGGTTATAGAGTATCTAGAGTACCCATAACGACTCTACTCTTCGTATGGCTCTGTGGTTATTATTCCGCCATTGCTGTTATCTCATGTACCTGACTACAGATAAACCAGAAAAAATTCCGACGCGCTGGCTCGATATGCCATCTCTGTTATAATATCTCCATGGTTTTGGTTTTGGCAAAAATTTGACGCGCAAACTTTGACGCTCTAGCGCGCGGTTGTCTGGCAATTTAAAAGTAAACAAAACCAAGACAAATTTTATGACTATTAATAATATTGAAATGCATTTAAAGCTATTTGAGTGTATAGCCGAGGCTATTATCCAATCTCGGCTAATCAATGCTAGAGGGGAGACCCCTCAATGTCTGATTCGTAGGAAACGGCACACAACAAAACGTTTCGACGCTACAACCTTCCTTATCACAGCGAATGGAAAAAAAGAATTCTGAGTATCGACAAGGATCGATATTGAATGCCGACCGCGCATAGAATGCTATGCTTTATATTTTTATAAAGCGTTAAGTTAGTGAGCAATAACTTGAAATTGTCACAATATATTAATACTAGCTTTTACCCACGACTTCGCCCGCGCAATCTTCGATTACTCAATATCGTTATAAATTATAGCCTATATGTTATTCGATGTATTAACAACAATACTGTAAAGTTTCATCAAAATCCGTTTAGTAGTTTTTGCGTGAAAGAGTATCCATCTCCAGTCCATCCATCCTCACAAACTTTCACATTTATAATATTAGTAGAATTTTCACAAAAAAAAAACAATTTAAAATAAAATATTATAAAAATTTAATAACGTGATGTTCATAAAAAAAAAACAAATGTATGATATGATAATTCACATTTTTTTTATTCGTGTGAGCTATTATAAGCTAATAGCGACTTTCGATTTAGAGAGTGGATCTAACCGTGAAGTCATATCACACATGCTAGTCGTGAGGTGTTCATAATCGAGTGTATATAAAGCGTTTTATTAGCTTAGCAACATAGCTCCGCATGGGCAGGATACTCGTCCTTACAACTGACTCTACATACAAAATAATACCTACAGTAGATTTGTTTACAATATACTGGTTTACTGACATATACATAAATGTACGTTTGTTATGATCGTTTAGTACGAATAGGCAAAAACTATCGGCCACTTCAATCTGTAAGCGATGAATTTAATTATATTAATAAGATATGTTCCTGGTTCCGTATGCAATTATTTTTATGTACGACTACAACAGAGACACGTTTTTTTTAAAATAACAAAGAGAACTCGATATTGATTTTTTTTTTTTTTTTAACGAAATGACCGAAATGATGATAGTTAATGGAATAAGATGAGGAATGGCATCACCTGCGACTAGCGCGAGTATTTCGCCAATGTCAAGTAATTAATAGCAAGAACAAATTCAATAAATACACATTATAAATAAAAATGGATAATGACAGTGATAAAGATGGCGGATGACTCCGATATTGAAATTAATAAACGGGACATTTCTTTATTGTATTTTTTTTTGCTTTAGAACTTATTTACTCTGCATCTGCCATGCATGTTATGTTGTATCTGTAAGCTTACCTTAAAGCATTAGGTACTCCTTGGACATTGGAGCATCAAGAAGTGCGCTTCAAAATTGTTGCCAATATTAAAATGAACCGTAGTGATTCATAGAAAAAGATCATACTTCAACAACATGTCATTTACAGTGCGAGCGAATTTTGTCGCATGGTCGCGTGGTTTAACGCATGATGACACAAAGTTTGTTTTGGTATTGGCAGCTTTACTCATCTTATTCCATCAATTTAGTAAAAAAGTGCGTTATTTCGCCCCAGTGTGCCCTGGGAGCTTAAACTCGAATCACGGAACAATACAATAATTGTACTATGTACACAAATATTAGAGTTTCCAGTGAATACAACGAAATCAAAAAACAACCTATAGAACCTACAAGGACACCTAGCTACGCACTTCTGTCCAGGCAGCATTAGAACACAATGTACGCTATCTATAAACAATATAGAGCTTATTGGAAACACTCAATATGTAATAAAAAGCTCTATTTCCTTCTTTTTCTCCTTCTTTTTTTTACAAAATGAATGAAATTATAGTTAATGGAATAAGATGAGGAATGGCTCCACCTGCGGTTAGCGGGTATTTAAGCCAGTGTCAAGTAATTAATAGCAAGATCAAATACAATAAATACACATTATTACTAAAAATGGGTGATGAATGTTAAAAAGATGGCGGATGACCAAAAAAACTAGACTCTATTTATTTAAATTGTAATAGATATATAGAGCAAGGAATAAGCTTTGTTAATCAAGGTAGAGGTATTGGTGACAGGTGCCAGATTTAGATATCGCATACAAATCTAATATTAGACAACAAAGCCACAACCGAACGGAACCTTAATAAATAATTAATACAAAAAATTGTTGGTAGCGGTGCAAAAAGTGAAGAGTATAAACATTGCACGTTCATGAAATCATGACATAAGCTAGCCTGTATATAAGGTTGGCCGGGATCTGGGGACCGCAGTACTGTGGCGAGCTCGAGATGGCGCGCCTAGCAGTTGCACTCGCCCTAGGGCTTTTCGCTTGCGCTTACGCAGCTACAGGTACGCGTTGTTTTAATCACATACTCTTGAAGTCTTCCTGGATTTATATAAAAAAATCCTTTATATTTGAGACACGTTAAAAATATTTTTATTTTATTATTTAACATTTCGAAAAATCTGCTACGTATTTAACTTTCTTGTATAATACCACAACATCGAGACTATTTAAATATCCCCCTAGTTTCAATTTTAATATTACACATAATGACATTAAGCATGGTCTATGGGTATAATTTTCAGCTTTCACAAGCATCTTTAAGTGACTCCCTGTCAATGCTTTTCTTAAATTAGCTTCTTTTTAACTGAATAATCAAAGTACGTTTGCCCTAATCTTTCATTAGGTAAGTACTTCACAAAATCTCTGTTGGTATGACAGACAATTCAACTCTTGTCTTATAATTAATTGTACGTAAATGACCAATCTTTATTTTAAATAGCGAGTGTTTAATCGCCGTGAAGGTATTGATCAAATGCGTTTAACAACAATGACTATTACGTTTACTGAGACATATTCGCGTGATTCACAGATTTTATTTGTTCAGATCAGTACATTTTGACATAGTTTGATACGAAGAATACAGTCTCAATAGTATGTATCTAGTCAATTTAAAGGGATACTTGAGTGATTTATTTTCCTCCATTATTAAAACATGACTTTAATATAATTAAATTGTTTTCAGAGCATCACCGTGTTCGTCGTGGATATGGTGGCGGCGGACTAAGTGGTGGCAGCGGTAGTGGTGGCGGCGGCGGCTTCGGCGGTGGTGGCGGTGGTGGCCACGGAGGCGGTGGCGGACTCGGAGGCGGCAGCGGTGGTGGTGGCGGCGGTGGCCACGGAGGCGGCGGCGGTGGCGGACTCGGAGGCGGCAGCGGTGGTGGTAGCGGCGGTGGCCACGGAGGCAGCGGCGGTGTAGGACTCGGAGGCGGCAACAGTGGTGGCCATGGAAGCGGCGGTGGACTTGGCGGCGGCAACGGAGGCGGCCACGGAGGCGGCAACAGTGGTGGCCATGGAGGCGGCGGTGGACTTGGCGGCGGCAACGGAGGCGGCCACGGAGGCGGCGGTGGACTGGGTGGTGGCGGCGGCGGCGGCCACGGTGGCGGCGGCGGACTCGGCGGTGGTTCTGGCGGTAATGGCGGTGGCGGCCATGGCGGCAACGGTGGTGGCTCTGGAGGATATGGCGGTAGCGGCAGCAAAGCCAGTGCCAGTGCCAGTGCCAGCTCTAGCGCCAGCGCCAGCTCCGGCTCCGGCGGTTATGGCGGCAGTAAGGGCGGATACGGGTAAACATATCTTATTGAATCATATACTCAAAACATATCTTATTATATATTTACTAATTTGTAAGCACCTTATCCTAACAAGAATACAAGTGCTCCTAAATTTCTTACATGTTAGGTAACAAGCGTAATACTCTTAATAGTTAGTACCCTTATGATTCAATAATATTATTTTCTTATTGTTTCAGACGCTAAGCCGCCGTTGTTCAGAACGCGTTAGCAAAAATATTCAAAAGCTCAATGTGATAAATTTACTTAGTAGAATAATTATGTTTCGCCATATTTTTATAAATATGTACTAATAAATACAAAGTATTGTTATTACTAAAAAGTTTGTTATTTTATAGAAATTCTTTAATTATAGGAGGGACGAAAAAACTATCAACTAAGTAATTGAGTACTCATCCTATACCTAAGGGACATGACATGAATAAAACTGAACTTTGGTTTGCCGTAAGAATCAGAATCAGAATTTTTTTATTCACGTAAACCAATACAGGCACTTATGAATCGTCAGTAAAAACTAAATAATATTAATAGTATCTCTACCAGGGTGTGGTAAAGAAGAATTTTGTGACTATAAACATCTAGAGACAAAATTAATTTCATAAAATGTTATCACTATGTGGATATGCAGGTTGTTGGTTATCGGGTGTGAAAAATGACACGTTTTGATAGCTTCTTCCTTACTCTACCCTCCATACTTCTTCCTAATGTCCTGGCAATGCAATAAGCTTCAGATAATAATATATATACCTAGTTAAGTCATCCGACATCTTTATCACTGTACTCAACACTGGCTGAAATACCTGCTAAACGCAGTTGGGGTCATTCCTCATCATATTCCATTAAATATAATCATTTCATTCATTTCGTAAAAAAAAGAAGAGAAGGCCGTTGACAAGTTATAAACAACTATTAATGAATTATCACGCCTGTGTCCCAGAAATAATAGTCAAAAGTTCACGAATTAACTATTATATAATGAAGCATATAGTTTAACTTATAATAAAACTAATATACAAATATATGATTGTCTATAAAAGGGTTTGTCCTCGTGGAATGCATTAAAACATTACATAGATAATACAGCGTCGAACAGACGTCATACAAACAAAATAAGCCTCGATTCCCGAAAATCTTAGCGGTTATCAGAATAACCCCGAACGTGTTTTATTATTAAACACTTACATAACAGAGCACATTGACCTAAACAACAAAACACATAGACCAGAAAGCTAGATTGTCAAGTTTTAAAGCAAAAAATAAATGGTGGAACTGCATTTTACGTTGATATCATCGAGCAGCACCTTGCATCATCATCATCACGCCTAGATTCCTCGAAGGGGTAGGTCACGGTGCTCTATAGTGCACCCACATTAAGTTACAACCATGCAAGTGACGAGACGAGATGGCGACTCCATAGAGCGGCTGGTAGTACAGGGAAAGGTAGAAGAAACCAGATCACGCGGCAGGTCACCTATGCGCTGGACTGACCAAGTGAAGTCCGCAGTGGGCAACCGTGTGTCTGACTGCGCGAGACAGTCTGCTAACAAACAGCGATGGCGCGAGATCGTTCGGAGAGCTGTGTCCGCCCCTGCCACCGACGTGGATGCCTCGACGAGACCACGACCGCTCTGTCAAGAGCGAAACGAATGAGAAGTGAAGAAGATGCAAGTTACTTAAAATAAGGAAAACAGTTTTCTAGAACCACCATTGCAATGAAAACAAAAATAAAGTAGGATAAGGTGATGACAGAACAGCATAACCGCTCGACTCACTGTACCAGGTGGTTACGAGTTCGATTCCCATCAGCGAATAATTTCGGAAATTACCTTTTCACAATTTTCCCTGATCTCAGTATAATTGGGATCGCCCCAGTCCAATCTATATTGCCTCAAACAGACACCGATCTCGCCGGCGAGATCTTTGCACCTACGAGCGCAGTCACTACCTCTCCCCTCACGGTAACTGCCCAAGCCGATATCGTGCCCTCTGTGGCTTGAGCTAGTTGCCACCTTTTTCCGCCCTTAAGGCATTGGTTGGAGTGCACTCTGCGCTCGCCACTCCTCCGGTAAAGCTGTAAAGGCCTAACAGCCAACAGCGTAGTCCTTTCAAAAAATCCAATCTATGTTACCCATAGTAGAAGCTTTGCTTACTTTGGGATGACATAATGAATAGATGTTACCTGTAGAATGAGCGCCAAGACTATACTTACGACACAGAATATATTGATTATATCTCTTTCTCTCGTATGAAATAAGACAGAGAGCGACCGAGCCAATCCGTGACATAGACCCTTCTTGACATGCGTGCTAACACCACGTCGGGTCCTATGTATACCTATTGTATATAGGTATTGGCCAAATTTTTGTTTTAACTCAGATAAGTTAAGTCTTGACGTGAACTGTAACAGTTAGCTATCTACTTATTATTTTACATAGATACTGGACTCCATGTATACAAGTTGTTAAAATCCACAACAAAACCATATCCTACTTGTTAAAATCGTAGACGAATTTTAATTCTGATGGAATGTAATTACGGTCGAGTTTGCTTATATTAATCCATCACTCACAAGACGTTTTATCATCACAGTAAGGTCAAAAGGTAAAAAAGTTAAATGTGAACTGATTATAGCGACAACAATTTAATTTAGCACAGATTGAATTGTTTTGTTTACCTCTTACTTCTCATAAAAACTTGTTTAAAACTGGACAGTATGCCTGGGGAGTAGGTAAACAGTGATTGGTTATATATAGGAGGGTGTGGATGGAAGGCCAGTAGTCTCAGAGTGGCCAGGAACATTTAAAGATGAAGAATTGGACGCTTATCGCCTTGATGTTGATAGTGCTGGCTGTGTGCGTGTCATCCGCGCCAGGCGGTAAGTTTGTACAATAATTTTTGCATAAACATACTTGGGCATAGCGCAAATATTCAAGGTCTTATTTTCTTTTATGTAGGTACTCACATAACAAGTATTTGAAGACAGAATCAGGATACGGTTTATTTATTCATACTGAGGTAATAAACTTTTTAAATGTAAAAACTTGTCTATTGAGATGATTGGATTTTGCATGTATACAATGCAAGTTGGAGCTTATTGCCCATTCTTATCCATAGAAAAAGCATTCCGAATATGTGATAGAGATAATATTATTATTTTTTGTTTATTGACGATTCATAAGTGCCTGTATTGGTTTATATAAATAAAAAAATTCTGATTCTGTTTCACAATATTATTTTAATTTATATACTGGAATTTGGCTTTTCATCTAGGTTTGAACAATTTGTTTTTTTTGGTTCTGTATCTGTTAAAATCTTTTGAATACCAATATAAAAATAAACAGATAGTTTATAGGGGGGGAGATTTGTAATAGGCAAGTCGGGTTTATGTTGATAACGGTTTTAGGTGGCCATGGCGAAGGCGGCCATGGCGAAGGCGGCCACCACGACGGTGGTGACGGTGGGAAAGGCGACAGTGATAGCGGCAGCGACAGCAGCAGCAGCGAGAGCGAAGAGCATGGCGGAAATGGCGGGAATGCCAATGGCGGGAAAAATGGTGGTGGCGACGGCAAAGGGAAGGGGAACTAATTGAGATTGTAGACATAATGTCTATTTAAGTTAATATATATTATAATGCTACTGATGCATCTTTTGATTGTATTTTATTGTACTGTATAAATTACTTTTATAGAATAAAGACTAACTGCCTATCTGCCTCGTTCATTATCTTCGCAAGATGCTCGCAGCTCTCAGCTGGTACATTACATTGTGTGCTATTCTGATTTGAAGTCTAAATACAGAACGCAGTTCGCCTCATCAACTCCCCTTCAGTTAAGCTTAGATCGATAAACTACTACTGTTTTATCATATAACACAGTTGAAGTAAACACATTAGGAGGTAAAATCATAATTAAAAAATCATAAAATTCCAATAAAAACCATTGTTTTTTTTTACTTCCATGGATTCACTTATTTTCTGCCGTATTTACGTTCAGAATTAGCTGCTCAAGGTTCATGTTGTTATTTTTATCTTACATGTTAAGTATATAATACATGCCTTACGTAGGTATTAAATGCACGTTCCTAGTTTAAAATGTCAGTAAACGTTACATTGAAATAATGTTATGCTAATAATACAGCTACATATGTATTAATCACGATCTACATAACGGTAGACAGTATATAATGCCATTTAAAACTCAAAGTTAATTAGAAATTAATCGCTACAGCCTTTATGCCCATACATTTTTAAGTCTAGAAACTAATCAAGGCCTTACTTTTCTTACAAGGGTTCCGTACCTAAAAAGGCATAAAACTGAACCCTTATAGGATCACTTTGTTGTCCGTCTGTCTGTCTGTCTGTCGGTCTATCAAGACCCTTTCTTCTTTCTTTCAGAAACGCGTGAAGGTCAAGTTGAAATTTATAACAGAGACTTATGTCTGCGGTCCCTTTGTGCCTTAAAAAAATCAAACTTCTAGGTTAACACAATCAAAAGATACGGCGGATTATGTTACATGTTTTTTTAGCGATTACAAACTTACTTTGTATGGTGACACCAGTATTCCAACGGCAAATTTAAGTAGTCTCTCTATCCAGTTTATCTTTTCGTTAGATTAATGCTCGGTGCTTTCATAGTTCAGGTACGGAAGCCTCTGTGGGCGAGTCCAGCTCGCACTTAGCCGGTTTTTTACATAAGATTATGCCCATGACGCATTCTTTCCACTTAATATTGAAAGCCCGATCTTGAGCGGAATTCAATGAATACGCCGAAGTTTGACCCTTGAGGAAGCCTTAACCTGAACCTAAAATTTAGGGATGAGCCCTAAATTAAGCATAAAACAATTATTAATCTAGAATCCAATTATTTATCCAATTATTTATTAATCTAGAATTATCACTACACTGGTGCCTCACTTCGGCGTAAAAGGCAATAATACCAATTTAATAGACTTTTTACAATCTTGTAATTCTTGGAAATGTAACCATAGTTAGTTGCGAGTTTTCAGGTAAAACACAGTTAACAGATAAGAATTCCAGTTACGCTTTGGTGATTTTGAAAGGATTTTCTGAACTCTTTTTACCAAACACAGGTGATGATTAGCAAAAAGCGGTGCGGTTAAAAAAAGCGAGCGAACGACCGGGCCGGCAAGGTCAAGAGCACACAATCGTGTTACTGATAATAATAATGAGCTATGATTAAACGAAGGTATTCCCAGACAACGTAACTATAACATTTCTATAAAATACAATTTAGTTAGAGTTTCGCTAGTGAGCAAATAGGGTCCTAAGGTCTTCAAATAATTAACACACTCCGTTTTTTCACAAATCAATAACTGGCTGTCTTGCTCCCTGCTTTTTTATGTCGATAATTGCTGCATTACAGTGTAAATTGAGCGTTAAATTGAAGGGATATCTATAGTACTTATACTTAACAAGTTAAATTACTATTATTATTATTATTTACTTGATTATACTAAATGATGAATATTTGTAGAATCTGAAACCTGAGGCAAAAACCTCTTTTTTTTTTAAGGACTTACACTATTGGCCATCAGGATTATCGCCGAATATCGGAATAATGGGAATTGTGGTTAATGTTCTTGTTTGCTGTTATGTATAGCGTAACCATTTGTAAAAAAAACAATAGGTTAGTAATAAAGAAATATTCAGTCTCATGATGTTTTTTTATTGTAACGTAAACTTTTTTTTTCCAGCTATGCAATAAAAAGTACCCCTCAACATTTTGTCATTTTCTCTTTTTTATTTCGTCTAATCCATATTTTCTCAGTTAAAATTGCTTTTTAAATTCACATGTCTTCTTTCAGTAAAATATTCCATCTACAATATTCAATGTACTTTCCCTCCATGTGTCATATCCGTGGGACACCCTCTCGAGAAAAGCTTTTATATCATTAAATAAATTGTGTAATACATGTACTACATTGATTGGTTTGATTTAATTTAAAGTTTATTTTCTTATTTTTAGGGCAATTCAATAGATAAAGTTTTTCATAAACTTTTTTTACTATGAATTTATTATATATTTTTTAGTTATTTGGATTTAATGTGATCTTTTATTAGTCTTCGTGTTCTATCAGCAAGCCCTTTCATTTGATACCCATACTTTTTTTTATGAACGGACTACGCTGTTGGAAGTGAGTTGGCCTTTACAGCTTCACCGGAGGAGTGGCGAGTGCAGAGTGCGACTCCAGCCAAAGCCTTAAGGGCGGAAGAGAAGGGCAACTAGCTCAAGGGCGCCACATGGGGCACGACCTCGGCTTGGGCATTTGCCGTGAGGGGAGAGGCAATGCCTGCGCTCCTAGGTGCAAAGATGTACCTACGAGCAGAAGAGGGGGTTCCTCGACCTCGCCGGCGAGGTCGGTGTCTGTTTGAGGCTGGTGTAGGTGTGTTGGGGGCCCTCTCGACGCCCGGGTCGAGAAGGGCGATGATCGTGTCAGGTGGATCTATCAATTGATACCCATACTGTGGTACTGCAGAAAAAAGAACTATTTCGCCATCTTGGATAATCCGCCATATTGGAATTAGAATGACGTCACATAGCTAAGCATGCATTGTGATCCAAAATAATCGTGTATACCAAATTTCAGCTCAATCGGCTAAAGATAACTGATTTAAAATTCAGTTGCATGATTCCACCCGGACATACATTAATTACAAGTTAATATAAATCTTGTAAAAATGGTATTTCACGTAATGCGAAGTTAGGCCCCAATGTTATAAGGTCATGCAGGGGTCTACTCGCACAATCTATAATATATCGTGACATCTGTTGTAGTGAATCATAACGTCTCATCAATGACAGATGAAGGCGTCCTTCTTACGCACTTTACTGCTGCCAAATATAGTTAAGTTACAGTTTGTGTACAACAGAATTGACGTAAATATTGATCGTAAATTCGTAACATTACTACTTTTCAGTAACGAATATTCGAAATTGACAACGATTTTTTATTTTTGTAACCTACCTGTTTATGGAGGGCAGAATTAAAGGAGTGTCACCTGTGTATTGAAAAAGTGTCCGTTGAAATGCATGAAATAATAGTTCAAAAAACTTCCACAATGGCGCCTGTGTCGATAAATGGTATATATCGACGCCCCCCGGAAATAAACCGGTAATCGGAAAAATCGCTGATTCCGAATCTGGCATAACTGCAAAAAGTCCATAATAGCACTACCGACATATTACAACATCACTAATGACACTATGCTATGGTTCATCACTAGTGGAGCTCTGTGGTTCAACGCGATTATATAACTAAAAGGCTAGTAATATTGTAAAAGTAATTAATTTGAATTGTATTGTTCGGCAATAAACCTGCGTACTGTATTTACTACAACCGCCTTATTATTCAAGCCCATCGGCTGCCCACATATATTACATCATACAGTCCACCAGCAAACAAACGTCGTTCTCGGTTTTGCGAGTAGACGCCCTGGTTTTCTCGCGATGTTTTCCCTAACCTATTACGTGACTTAAGTACTAATATTTTTTAAACGATTTAAAATGTCAACAGTCAGTCAATCAGACTACTGATAGGCTCTAGTTTCAACTTACCTCAAGAATAAAAAACCGGCCAAGTGCGAGCTGGACTCGCGCACCGAGGCTTCCGTACCTAAACTGTGAAAGCACCGAGCATTACTCTAACGAAAAGATAAACTGGATAGAGAGACAAAGTTAAGACTAAGAATTGTAAAGCACTTATGTGACACTCCCAACAACCATAGGTAATTTCCTATCGAGAAGAATAGGCAAGGAGAATCAAATTCAATAATCAAGTTTGTTATTGAACTTGATTCTGCATAGCAGCACGCTCGCCATGACGTTCCACCGAAAATACGTCTATCGACAACTTAAACACTGACGGGTCTACCAATTTTATCAGAATCTTTATCACAACTAATGTGCTTATGCTATGGCCGGTAGATAAAGCTCGATGTACGTCATTTGCTCGATAAATCTGACAGTTGGAACAAACAAATCTTTTGTCTACGGGGTCATGCGGTCATGTGACAAGAAAAAGAAAGGATGTCTCTTTTCTTAAATGTCTTACGGAATTAGAGAGTAGATCTTACCAAGTCTTATCCCACATGCTAGTCTTGTGGTGTTAAAAATCGAATAAATGCGTTTTGTTAGCTTAGCAACATAGCTCCGCGTGCGCAGGACACCCGTCCTTACAACTGTCTTTACATACAATAGAATACATTATGTGTTTAAAATAAACCCATTATCATTGTTTTATAGCCCTTTACATTATTGTTAAAATTATTCCTTTCAACCTTCGATGGGATGGAATAATGGCTCTGAGTCCGTATCCGTGGAGTCTGAGCCGGTGGTCGGCGGCTGCTGCAGATCGGGGGGTGGCGAATCCTCCTTCCGCTGTCTTGAATATTTCAAAAATAATTTTCGCGAATCACGCCTTTTCCGTTATCCCTCACTTTCACTTTAACGTATCAGTAAAAATATTCGAGGTTCGATATAATCAAAAATAATAAACGAGATTAGGTTTTTAATCTATAATTGAAATAAATAGCCAATTTCTAATTTTATAATTATAATAAGTGTGTTTATATAAGCCTTTTTGGTCGAAAATTTTTGTAATAATATCTGTTTTGTAATCAAATTTTATTTCTACCATTTTTAAACGTTCTTAGTAAATGCACACAATCTTCCCGACGTCGGAACTTTCGCGTTTTGACATGCCGTAGGAAATGAAATCGCCAACTCGAAGTTATCCACTGCTTATTCGATCTCCAGTGTTTTAAAATCGTCATGCTGTTCCTGGTTCTGTATGCTTTTATTTTTATGTACAACAGTCTTTGCAAAAATAACAACGAGAGCTCAATATTAATGTTAATAAAAGGGACATTTCTTTATATGTCATTTGTTTTCATTTTTTTAATGCTGTAGAACTTTTTGATTTACATAACATAATATAAAAATAAATGTTTTTTTTTTATGATTTTAATAAATATTCCGAGATAAACCATAATTAAAGGGTAAGAGATGATATTGGCAGGTTGTATCTGTAATCTTACCTTAAAGCATTAGGTACTGCCTTATGCATAATGGAGCGTCAAGACGTGCGCTTCATAATTGTTGACAATATTAAAATAAACTGTAATAACTGATACAAAAAGCACATTCTTCAACAACATGTAATAGACAGTGCAATTTTGACGCATGGTCGCGTGGTTTCGTAAAAAAATAAGAAGAAACCGATCAAGTGTTTCTAAACTCCGTTGTTGGCAAAATCATCGGCTAAACGCGATGGAAGCCATGGTCTTTTAAAACCGGCCAAGTGCGCGAAGGGTTCCGTACCATTATCGATACAACGGTATAAAAAAAAACGTTTTTTGTATGGGAGCCCCCTTAAATATTTAATTTATTAAATTTTTTAGTATTTGTTGTTATAGCAGCGACAGAAATACATCATCTGTGAAAATTTCAACTCTCCAACTATCACGGTTCATGAGATACAGCCGTGACAGACGGACGGACAGCCGGCTGGACGGACGGACGGACAGCCGGACGGACGGACAGCCGGACGGACGGACAGCCGGACGGACAGCGAAGTCTTAGTAATAGGGTTCCCGTTTTACCCTTTGGGTACGGAACCCTAAAAACTGAAGTGAAGTGATTTAATATTAGACAAAAAAGCCACAACCGAACGAATTTTTGTATTAATAAATAATGAATACAAAAATCGTAGGTAGCGGTGCAAAAATTGAAGAGTATATACCCTGCACGTACATGATATCATGACATAAGCTAGCCTGTATATAAGGTTGGCCGGGATCTGGGGACCGCAGTACTGTGGCGAGCCCGAGATGGCGCGCCTAGCAGTTGCACTCGCCCTAGGGCTTTTCGCCTGCGCTTACGCAGCTACAGGTACGCGTTTTTTTATTCACATACTCTTGAAGTCTATCTGAACTTCTATAAAAAAATGACAATTTAATACACGTTAAAAATCTTTTTGTTATATTAAAAAGCAGTGGTAGCCTCGCGGGAAAGAACGCCCGCCTTGAACGTAAGGGGTGCAAGTTCAAATCCCAGGCCCGCACCTCTGAGATAATTTTCATGTGCGAATGTCATTTTCAACAATGATTACCACTTGCTGAATGGTGAAGGAAAACATCGTGTGGAAACCTGCACGTCTATAGAAAAGCGTGTGAAGTTCACCAACCCGCACTGGGCCAGCGTGGTGGACTATGGCCCAAATCTCCCTCGTATTGAGGGGGAATGTGCCCGGTATAATATCTCTATCGCTATCGCCCCCTATTACATTGGGACCAAAATACATCGGCGAAGTGTGGGAGCACCACAGTGCACCTCTGCCTACCCCTTCGGGGAATACAGGCGTGATGATGATGATGTATTTATATTTAAAAAATCCAAAAATCCGCTAAATATTTAACTTTCTTATGTAATACCACGACATCGAGACTATTTAAATTTCAATTTTAATATTACAACTAATGACAATAAGCGTGGTCCATTTTCAGATTTCACAAGCATCTTTAACGAACTCCCTGTATTGACAGGGAGTCCGTTAAGAAAAGCGGAGGACGCGGAGTAATTTAAGAAAAGCATTGGCTTTTCTTAAATTACTTAGCTTTTTTATCTGAATAATCAAAGTACGTTTGCCCTAATCTTACATTAGGTAATTACTTCAGTAAATCTCTGTTGGCATGACAGACAACCCAACTCCTGTCCTATAATTAATTGTAAGTAAATTACTAATCTTTAGTTGAAATAGCGAGTGTTTAATCGCCGTGAAGGTATTGAAGAAAAATGACTGCGTAATTCACAGATTTTTTTTTGTACAGATCAGTAGTTTCCTATGAATAAATCTCATTATTAGGTTCGATAGTCATTTTATAGGAATACGGGAGTGATATTTTTACGCCCTTATCAAAACATGAGTTTAATTTAATATAAATAATTTATTTTTCAGAGCATCACCGCGTTCGTCGTAGATATGATGGTGGCGGATTAAGCGGTGGCGACGGTGGTGGTGGCGGCGGCGGCTTCGACGGTGGTGGTGGTGGTGGCCATGGCGGCGGCGGCGGTGGCGGTGGTGGCCATGGAAGCGGCGGCGGTTTCGGTGGCGGCATCGGCGGTGGTCGAGGAGGCGGTCTCGGACTCGGTGTCGGACTCGATGTTGGACTCGGTGGTGGTGGCGGTGGCGGACTCGGAGGCGGAAGCGGCGAAGGACTTGGTGGCGGTGGCGGTGGTGGCCATGGAGGCGACGGCGGTTTCGGTGGCGGCATCGGCGGTGGTCGAGGAGGCGGTCTCGGACTCGGTGTCGGACTCGATGTTGGACTCGGTGGTGGTGGCGGTGGTGGCCACGGAGGCGGCAGCGGTGGCGGACTCGGAGGTGGAAGCGGTGGAGGACTCGGAGGCGGAAGCGGCGGAGGACTTGGCGGCGGTGGTGGTGGTGGCCATGGAGGCGGCGGCGGTTTCGGTGGCGGCATCGGCGGTGGTCGAGGAGGCGGTCTCGGACTCAGTGTTGGACTCGGTGTCGGACTCGGTGGTGGTGGCGGTGGTGGCCACGGAGGCGGCAGCGGTGGCGGACTCGGAGGCGGAAGCGGCGGAGGACTTGGTGGCGGTGGCGGTGGTGGCCATGGAAGCGGCAGCGGTTTCGGTGGCGGCATCGGCGGTGGCCGAGGAGGCGGTCTCGGACTCAGTGTCGGACTCGGTGTCGGACTCGGTGGTGGTGGCGGTGGTGGCCACGGAGGCGGCAGCGGTGGCGGACTCGGAGGCGGAAGCGGTGGTGAACTGGTCGGCGGCAACAGTGGTGTCCAGGGAGGCGGCGGCAGTTTCGGTGGCGACATAGGTGGTGGCCTAGAAGGTGGTGGCGGACTCGTAGGCAGCAGTGGTGGCGAACTCCAAGGTGGAAGCGGCGGTGGACTTGGCGGCGGCAGCGGTGGTGGACTCGGAGGTGGCAGCGGTGGCGGACACGGTGTCGGTGGTGGCCATGGAAGCGGCGGCGGTTTTGGTGGCGGCAGAGGCGGTGGCGAAGGAGGTGGAGTCGGACTCGGTGGTGGTGGGGGACATGGAGGCGGCAGCGGTGGCGGATTTGGCGGCGGAAGTGGCGGTGGACTTGGCGGCGGCAACAGTGGTGGCCACGGAGGCAACGGTGGCGGCGGCGGCCATGGAGGTGGCGGCGGTTTCGGTGGCGGCAGAGGCGGTGGTGAAGGAAGCGGTGTCGGAATCGTTGGCGGTGGCGGTGGTGGCCACGGAGGTGGCAGCGGTGGCGGAAGTGGCGGTGGACTTGGCGGCGGCGGTGGACATGGAGGCGGCGGTGGTTTTGGAGGTGAAGGAGGCGTTGTCGGAATCGGTGGTGGTGGCGGTGGTGGCCACGGAGGCGGCAACGGTGGTGGACTCGGATGCGGAGGTGGACTTGGCGGCGGTGGCGGTGGTGGCCATGGAGGCGGCGGCGGTTTCGGTGGCGGCAGCGGGAGCGGACTCGGAGGCGGAAGTGGCGGTGCACTTGGCGGCGGTGGCGGTGGTGGCCATGGTGGCGGCGGTGGTTTCGGTGGTGGCATTGGCGGTGGCCGAGGAGGCGGCGTCAGACTCGGTGGTGGCAGCGGTGGCGGAATCGGAGGCGGAAGCGGCGGAGGACTCGGTGGTGGTGGCGGTGGTGACCACGGAGACGGCAGCGGTAATGGACTCGGAGGCGGAAGCGGCGGTGTACTTGGCGGCGGTAGTGGTGGTGGCCATGGAGGTGGCGGCGGTTTCGGTGGCGGCAGCGGTGGCGGACTCGGAGGCGAAAGCGGCGATGGACTTGGCGGCGGTGGCGGTGGTGGCCAGGGTGGCGGCGGCGGTTTCGGTGGCGGCATTGGCGGTGGCCGAGGAGGCGGCGTCGGACTCGATGGTAGTGGCAGTGATGGCCACGGAGGCAGCAGCGGTGGCGGACTCGGAGGCGGAAGCGGTGGAGGACTCGGTGGTGGTGGCGGTGGTGACCACGGAGACGGCAGCGGTAGTGGACTCGGAGGCGGAAGCGGCGGTGTACTTGGCAGCGGTAGTGGTGGTGGCCATGGAGTTGGCGGCGGTTTCGGTGGCGGCAGCGGTGGCGGACTCGGAGGCGGAAGCGGCGGTGGACTTGGCGGCGGTGTCGGTGGTGGCCATGGACGCGGTGGCGGTTTTGGTGGCGGCATCGGCGGTGGCCGAGGAGGCGGTGTTGGACTCGGTGGTGGTACCGGTGGTGGCCACGTAGGTGGCAGCGGTGGCGGAATCGGAGGCGGAAGCGGTGGAGGACTCGGTGGTGGTGGCGGTGGTGACCACGGAGACGGCAGCGGTAGTGGACTCGGAGGTGGAAGCGGCGGTGTACTTGGCAGCGGTAGTGGTGGTGGCCATGGAGTTGGCGGCGGTTTCGGTGGCGGCAGCGGTGGCGGCAGCGGTGGCGGACTCGGAGGCGGAAGCGGCGGTGGACTTGGCGGCGGTGTCGGTGGTGGCCATGGACGCGGCGGCGGTTTTGGTGGCGGCATCGGCGGTGGCCGAGGAGGTGGTGTTGGACTCGGTGGTGGCCACGGAGGCGGCAGCGGTGGCGGACTTGGAGGCGGAAGCGGCGGTGGACTTGGCGGCGGCGGCGGTTTTGGTGGCGGCATTGGCGGTAGCCGAGGAGGCGGCGTCGGACTCGGTGGTGGTAGTGGTGGTGGCCACGTAGGTGGCAGCGGTGGCGGAATGGGAGGCGGAAGCGGCGGAGGACTTGGCGGTGGTGGCGGTGGTGGCCATGGAGGCGGCGGCGGTTTCGGTGGCCGAGGAGGCGGTCTCGGACTCAGTGTCGGACTCGGTGTCGGACTCGGTGGTGGTGGCGGTGCTGGCCACGGAGGTGGCAGCGGTCGGGGAAGCGGCGGTGGACTTGGCGGCGTCATTACTGACGTCCTTACGGGCGGATTTGGGTAAGCACATCTTATTGAATCTTATACTCAATTATATCCTATATTTATTTACAACTTTGTTACAACCTTATAGAATAAAGCTGCTCCTAAATGTCTTATATGTTAGTTACCTATTTATGTAACTAGGTAGCATTATGATCTTATTAGTTGGTACACGTATGCTTTAATTATATTATTTTCTTATTGTTTCAGACGCTAAGCCGCCGTTGTTTCGAACGTGTTAGGAAAGATATTCAAAAGCTCAATCCGATAAATTTACTTAACAGAATAATTATGTTTCGCCATATTTCTATAAATTTAATAAATACAAAGTATTGTTATTACTCAAAAGTTGTTTTTTTATAGAAATTCTTTAATTGTAGGAGGGACAAAAAAATCTAGCAGCTAATGAATTGAGTACACAATCCGTTTCATTGCAAACTCATCATATAGCTAAGGGACATGACAAATGAAATGTAGGAATAAAACTGAACTTGGGTTTACCGTAATGCGTGGTAAAGAAAAACTTTCGGACTATAAACATTCAGAAATAAAATTAATTTCATAAAATTTATTTATTTATGAAAAAACATTTACAACATGTGCAATTTACAAATGTTACCACGCTGTGAATAATTATGCAGGTGGTTCGGATATCGGGTGTGAACGATGACACATTTTGATATCGTCTTCCTAATTTCCTGGCAATGCAATAAGCTACAGATATCGAGGGTTGAAAGGCTATTTCGCTTAAGCGACATTTTAGAGCGATATTGACTAATACATATTTTGCATCAGCTATTTATCTGCGTCGAATGAGTATGTTCTCCTGTAAAGTTAAAAATAATGGCTTAAATCGAATAGCCTTTCACCCCTCGACATACTTATGATTGTCTATAAAAGGGTTTGTCCTCGTGGAATGCATTAAAACATTACATAGATAATACCGCGTCGAACAGACGTCATATAAACAAAATGAGCCTCGATTCCCGAAAATCTCAGCGGCTATCAGAATAACACAAAGCACATCGACCTTAACAACAAATCACATAAACCAGGGTCCCTATTTTCGTGCGATCGAGATTCATATCTATTCGAGATATCTCGAAACGAAACGTCAATCGTATGTATTTTTTGCATTTGTTTCGAGATATCTCGAATAGAGATGAATCTCGAACGCACGAAAATCGGCGCCCAGAAGCTAGATGGTCAAGTTTGAAAGCTAAAAATTAAAGGTAGAACTACATTTTACGTTGATTCCACCAAGCAACACATACCATCATCATCATCACGCCTGGTTTCCCCAATTGGTCGGCCACGCTGCTCTGCAATGCACCCACCACATCAAGGGACCACCATGCAAGTTACTTAAAATAAGGAAAACAGTTTTCTGGAACCACCAATGCAATGAATACAAAAATAAAGAAGAGTTGATGACAGAACAGCATAACCGCTCCACTGACTGAACCAAACCCTGTAGCATGACTGCGTAGCCATAAGTTTTATCTCTTTCAACTGTCAGATTCGTCGAGAAAATGACGTCACACCTATCCGTGTTCAGAACAAAAAGCTCGAATTGACGTGATTTTCTCGACAACTCTGACAGTTGGAAGGGATAATACTTATGTCTACACGGTCATGCTTAGAGTGCAGGTGGTTACAAGTTCGATTCCCAACAGCGGCTAATTTCAGTTATTGCCTTTTCGGAATTTTCCCTGATCTGCGTATAATTGCGATCGCCCCAGTCCAATCTACTCGTACATTATTAGAAGCTTTGCTTAGTTTGGGATCATACGATAAGTAGATCTATGTTGTCTGGTGATATTTTATTTGACCAAGTACTTGCTTAATATTACTTTCAAATAAATTTGTTTCGACTCAGGTACTTAAGTGAAAAGTTAAGTGGT
Organism: Ptilodon capucinus; assembly: GCA_914767695.1. Classification (NCBI taxonomy): domain Eukaryota; kingdom Metazoa; phylum Arthropoda; class Insecta; order Lepidoptera; family Notodontidae; genus Ptilodon; species Ptilodon capucinus. The sequence continues at coordinate 12,732,221 of OU611808.1, read as the reverse complement.
CTATGACGTCAAAGAATAACTGTAACACTAGCGACCTACCTATTATTTACGTAGATACTGGACTCCGTGTATACAAGTTGTTAAAATCCACAACAAAACCATATCCTACTTGTTAAAATCGCAGACAAATTTTAATTCTAATGGAACGTGATTACGGTCGAATTTTCATATATTAATCCATCACTCACAATCGTGTTACTGATAATAATCATGAGCTATGATTAAACGAAGGTAATCCCAGACAACGTAACTATAATCGTTACTAATACTATAAATGCGAAAGTAACTCGTCTGAATATTACGCAATCACGCCTAAACTACTGAACCAATTGGAATGAAATTTGGTACAGATATATTTTAGAGCCTGAGAAAGGACATAGGCTACTCTTTAATTCAAAACAGGGTTGTAAGGGGTTGAAATAGGGGATGAAAATTTTTGTGTAATAACGTCGGCAAAAATTTCATGATTACTTTTGGTCACGATAACCGACAACCACGCGGGTGAAGCCGCGCGCACCAGCTAGTATTTGTATAAAATACTAACTATGTCATTAAAGTTTTCCTAGCATATCGAGAATATAGTTCTTATTTGTTTTCACAAATCAACAACTAGTGCGTCTTGCTCCCTGCTTTTTGATGTCGATAATTGCGTAATTAAATTGAATAGATGTCTAAGGTACTTATACTTAACAAGTTAAAGGCCTGATTATACAAAATGAAATCTGAAATCTGAGGTGAGCTCTAAAACTTTCAAGCTATGGAGCCAGCAGAAGCACGAGTAGTTCCTCATCGTTATGTTATTATTATCTATTAAGCATAATTCCATCCCAAAACCAAGGGCATTACCCGAGCAAATGACTCGTGTCCTTTGTGCGGCCATCACGGCGCGTCATGGAACCATGACACTGACGCGACACATCCGACGCTAATCCACCGCGACCATACATCATGGTATATATACCATGTGTGCTGAACAATGGTGTAAAGTGGAGCCATGGGGAAGATACTACCAGTGTTCGTTCTATTGACGATTTTGGTGGCTGTTAACGCGAGCGGTAAGTTCTTTTCTAATATACTAATATTAATACATCATCACGTGTGGTATACGAAGGGGTAGGCAGAGGTGCACTGCAGTGCACCCATGCTTTGTCGATGTATTTTGGTCCTAATGTAATAGTTGGCGAGCCTATTGCCATTATACTGGATACATTCCCCTTCATTGCGAGGGAGATTTGGGCCATGGTCCACCATGCTGGCCCTGTGCGGATTGATGAACTTCACACGCCTTTTCAAAGACGTGCAGGTTTCCTGACGATGTTTACCTTCACCGTTTAGCAATTGGATGATTATCATAAAAAAGAAGGAAAAATGCAAGCCCGGGTTCAAACCTGCACCCCTTGAGATCCGATTTGATTCGATTCCGATTGATGGCGTTCGTCCTACCATCTAGGCTACTACTGCAAAATATAACACAATTCCAATATGTTTTTCGTGCGATCGTATTTAACTTACTGTTATCTTCAGATGTTCGACTCGAAGCAAAAAGCAGGATGAGGCGTGGTTTCAGTAACGGCGGGTTTGGCAGTAACGATGGCGGCAGTGCGTACGGACGTGGCGGCGACGAGCAGGATGCCAGTGTCAGTAGGGAGAGCATTGGGGGCTGCAGCGGGGAAAGTGGCAGGAGGTAATATACCCACTACACTGAACACTGCAGTAGCCTTACCACATCTACCTCTTAAAGTAATGTTGTTTCAATAGTAACTGACAATTTTTGACACATTTTGTCAAAAACTAGAAGTAATATTAAAAACATTGCTGGGGATTCATCCGCCATCTTTAACACTGTCATCAATCATTTTTATTTATAATGTGTATTTATTTAATTTGCCCTTGCTATTAATTACTTGATACTGGCTGAAATACCCGCTAAACGCAGGTGGAGCCATATTTAGTGTACTATCAGCTGGTGCATCATGAGCCAATATGACCTCACAACGTAGCGAACGTGTTAAATATCATCATTTCATTCATTTCATAAAAAAAGAAGAAAATCATTGGTGCAAGACAGGTGGTCTGCCAACCCGCACTGGGCCAGCGTGGTGGACTATGGCCCGAATCCCCCTCGCATTGAGGGAAGGCCCGTGCCCAGCAGTGGGACGTTAAAAGGGCTATAGTTAGGTGGTGGTAAGGAGGCTGTTCTTATCCCGCGACGAATAGGTACTTACCATCGGTGAAAACAAAAATTCTCAGTACAAGTTATGTCCGCACTTAATAAAAATGTTCGGTGTTTCATTATTATTTTATCTTTTTTAATTTGACAGCAAACAGGGATTCGCTTAACGTACTTAAGATATAAGTAAGTACTTAGCAAGTTTGTGATCCGGTTAAGTTCCTCGATTTTATTGAGACCTCCAATAAATTAAATCATTATTTTGTGGGCCAAGTAATGAGAATAAGATACTAGTAGAGAGACTAATAGGTCTATTAATTTAGCCCCCAAATTTAGAGAACACTTAAATATTGTTTTCTTATATTAACGCGAATACAATACATTGAAATAAAACTATTTTACGGATTTTATCGCGTTTATTTACTATTTTATTATCCCGACGCGATAAAATCCGTAAAATAGTTTTATTTCAAGAACACTTACATTCAAATTTCATTAACGGATAATTAACCAAACAATAATTATTTCGAGGGGAGAAAGTCTATTGGACTACAGCTACACTTTTGGGCGATATTGACTTCTATACATATTTAGAATCAGCTATTTATTCTGTGCCGAATTATACTCTATACTCACCTGTAAAGTTAAAAAAATGTCGCTTAAGTCATATAGCCTTTCCCTTTATAAGTACCTACTTACTGACATTTCTTAATAAGGCGTTTTGATGATTATGTTTTCTTGTTTCTAACCTATAACTACAGCTGTTAGGAGCATAGCCAGTAAGCGTTGCTTATATTTCCAAACGAAAATTGATAGAAGTGGCTAGCTGATTATGTAATAAGGTGCCATTCAATAATTCCAAATTTAAAAATACCAACATAATAAACCTTAAAGCCGGAGGCACACTGGAGCGGCCATAGCCCGAGGTAAAATGTTTGCCAATACCAAAACGAACTGTATTGATTCAAGTAAAAAGTTATTTTTCCAACGAAATGACATGGAGTGAATTTTCAGTCGTAGGGGCCATGCCTTTACCACCGAAATACAATCTTTATGTATATTGACATAGAGCACGTTTTAGGAGACTTCAAACATGTAAAAGAATACACACGGGAATTGATGAATTTATTTTCTTTTCAGTTTCGGTGGCAGTCGTGAACTAGAATTCAACAGAGACGGTCGTTCGTCGAATGAGAACCGGCGCGGCGGGCGATCCTTCTCCAAAGCGTCCGCCTCCGCCTCCGCCATCGCTACAGCCTTCAACCAAAACCAGAAGCCCGTAGCTTAACTATTAATATTATAACTACGAGAAAAAAAACAACAACCTATTTCAAAAATATTTTTTTTTGATAACGTTTTACATTTTTATTCACGGTGCAAAGGTAACTTATGCGATTGTTTGTGTATTAAAACTTTAATAAGTTGTATAAGTTCGATCGTGTTTTATTGACCATGGCTATCGATATTTGAAAAATACCTTCAATTACAACCACCAACACATACCTACCCTCTTCTTTTTGAAATGGTAAGTTTAGTCTCTTTCTGTCTCTAGTCTCTTTCTGGAATGGTAGGGTCAGTATGTGTTGATGGCATGTGTTATGGTGTCGCAGTGGTAGCCGAGTGGTCGAACGCACGCCTTGAACGTAAGTCCAAATCCCAGGCCCGCATGGGTTAGTACATATAGAAAATCTTATTATAATTAAGAAACCTAGCAGTTTTTCAAATATCTAACTGAAAAAAACGGGTAGTGTAAAAATAATTAATATCTCAAAGAACCCCTCAATTTGATTTCAGTTTCGATTTCGGTTTCGGTTTCGGTTTCGGTTTCAGTTTCGGTTTCGGCTTCGGCTTCGATTCCAAATTCGATTTCTGATTCTCTATATAATTTTAAAGAGGCGTAGCAACGCTCTTTATAATTTTATAGAGGCGTCGCTACGCTCTTTATAATTTTATGAAGGCGTCGCGACGCTCTTAATAATTTTATAGAGGCGTCTCGACGCTCTTTATAATTTAATATTGGCGTCACGACGCTCTAAATTATTTTATAGGGGCTTTTATTCAATAATTTCAATGACCATTTCGATGACGGTCACGATTTCGATTTCAATGACGATGGTTTTCCTTTCATTTAATTTACCAAGTTTGTTGGAGAGATTTCATCCTTATAATTGAACCTAACGATCGAGGCAATAAAAGTACAGGGTGTTATTTTTACAGATTTTAGTCCGTTCGATTCAAGGATGTGGCAAACGATTTTTCGAAAATCTTTGAATGCAGATTTCTTTCTTTTCAAAAATAAAGGAATGTTTTCTTGGAGTACTATTTTCTATCTACAGTATTAAGAGTACTTTCCCTTCAGGTGGCATTACAAAATTCCACCCTGTATACCTTCATAGGTTAAACTTTATGATGGTTGGTTTTCATAGAGTCGTAAGGTGCAATTTAACTGGTACAATCTATAATGAAACTATCCATCGACGCTCGCCAACCTTAGTAGAATGGAGGGTATATTAAATACTTATTCACCTGAGAAGGCGACGACAAAGCTAGTTGTGTTCATTAACCGACTTCCAAAACGAGGAGGTTCTCAATTTGATTGGTATGTTTTTTTTATGCATGTACACCGATTATGCTGAGATTTATGATCCGATTTTCGTGATTCTTCTTTAGTTTGACGCGGAATAGATGCCATTTGGTCCCATAAAAATTTAATATAGTTAGGCCCAGTAGTATTAATTTTATGAACATATTTTTTTAAATTATGAACAGATTTTGTTTACGTGGACGATGTAATTTTAGTTCGTGTATGGCTTTTTTAGGCGTTTTCATTTATTTTGTTTAATATTGCTTGTTAACAAAAATGGAAACCTACCCCCAAAGGGGTGGCAAGAGGGGCCGTGTGGGGAGATTTTTTTTTGGCTGTAAATAATTACTTTGTAAGGGCTGTTATGAGGTGATAATACTTGCATATTTTCAACGATTATTGACACTAAAAAGCGTGAAAAAAAATGTTTTAACAAAAAACAAAAACCGTCTTCATAGACCTAGGTGCACTAAAAAGCTAAAATAACGATATAATTAATTATATTTGGAGTCGGTGCCTATTCATGTGTGTATTTGCCCAGTCTGACGTAGATTGGCACCTACTCCAAATGTCATGAATTATATGGTTATTTTATAAAGTCGGTTTTTGTTTTTGCTAATTTTCATTATTATTTGTTACATTAGCAAATATTACTGACCTACTTAACAAATATTTACAGATAACAATATCTTTACATGAGATCTAAATGATATATCTGTGGTATGTCGGTAGCTAATTAGTTTTCACTCGTAATCGTTCGTCATCCCAATAGTTTGATCACGGCGAAAACTGTGTGTAGGTACAAGTTTTTGAGTTTTAGTCATAAAAACGTTCAGAGTAATTTATATAGAAATAATTTAATTTTTAGTAATATGACATTCAAATGTTGAATTAACAGTAAAATCTAACATAAGTTATTATTATATTCTTATTTTATAATAGGTAGTATATGAGGACGAGTAGACATCTCATCGTATTGACATGAGAATACTGGACCGTGGACTGGTAAGTAGTAGCCTCAACTGAAAAAATAATAAAAATTGAGTACGTAGGCGGATAAAGATTGGAAAGCTTTATACGCTAACCCCAAAAGTAATAATACATCATCACGCCTGTATTCCCCGAAGGGGTAGGCAGAGGTGCACTGTAGTGCGCCCACACTTCGCCGATGTATTTTTGGTCCCAATGGAATAGGGGGCGAGCCTATTGCCATTATACCGGGAACATTCTCCCTCAATGCGAGGGAGATTTTTGGGCTATAGTCCATCACGCTGACCCAGTGCGGGTTGGTGAACTTCACACGCCTTTCTATAAACGTGCAGGTTTCCTCACGATGTTTTCCTTCACCGTTTCATAGCAAGTGGTAATCTCGGATGAAAATGAGTTTCGCACATAAACCCAGAGGTGCGAGCCGGAGTTTGAACCTGCACACTTTGATTTGTTTAGACCAAACCCCAAAAGTGTTTAGATAGATATGATATAGCTATGTATAGCGTTATTGTAAAAATCCTATTTTTTTTTCATCGTCTATCATTGTTGTTAGGGCCCACTGGTCAGCGGCATCAAGATGCACTCTGGTACATTTTTGCCAATACCAAAATGAACCGTATTGCTCCTTAGAAACAGCAAATTTTTCAATGAAATGTCATCGATGACGAACGGTATGTAATGATGTATGTCGAAGAGTTAATTGTGGTATGTACCTACCTGTGTATTAGTGATCTCGTCGTTAAGATTGTCAGCCTGCTAAAGCCCCGCCGCTAGAACTGGCGCTGGCCGAGGACTTGGAGAAGGTCTGCGTGAGCGGGAGGGGTACCCCGCCGTAGCCGTTGCCACCGATGTAGCCGTGCCCGCCGTAGCCGCCGTAGCCACCATGGCCGTGCCCGCCCTGGCCTACGTCGTAACCGTATCTTCGTACGCGCTCGCCTAAAACAAAAACGACTTCAAACAGGCGCACTAAAAATCTCCAAATAGCCTAAAACATATTCCATTTAGGACTCTACCACCTCTATTCAGAATGCATTTCCTATGGAGAAGTAACTCAATGGCTACTCTTTTTCAAAAGGATTACTTAATCTTATGGGATTATATAATTTTACATGTGTGCATAAATTTGTGTTTATACACGCTGACCGACTATAAAGTTTGTAAACCAATATTTCAAACCAGTGGTGGTAGAATGTGACTAAATAGACTGAACTTTGACTTTTCGTAAGGGTTTTATTAGGCTACACTATTTTTTTGCATGAAATTCTACTTCTAACTATACTGGTCTTTGCTCCTAAGTATGAATTTAGTTACAAAAACCAAGCAATAAAGTCTTGATAACTAGATAAAATGAGTATAATTTATACCTGGTGCTGCAGAGCAGGTAAGGAAGAGGATGGCCAACGTAATAAACACTATTCTGAACATGATGATAGCCAAAGTGACTGTGGCCGATGGTCGCCCATGCAACGTTATATACAGCGCCCACGCCATTGTCAAAAACGCCGCATCATCCCGGCTGTCACGGGACATCGTAGCCAATACTCTAATTCGTTGAATAGTTTTTGTTAGAAGGCCGATGGATGGATGACGAACCCTGAACAAAAAAAATTTAAGTCAGTATCGTTGAAAACTGTTACATTTAAAATTCGTATTTTTCTTTAAATTATATATTACTTACTTACATAAATATCTTCTTAACACAGACTGGTTAATTGCATTGTCTGTGTTTCTTAATCATTGAGAAAAATTGAAATCAGGAAAATATAGAAAGAAGTGTTATTTCCTGACGTCTTCTTTTGCGAAATGAATAAAATTGTGCAATGTAATGGAATCAATTGAGATATTGCTTAGCTTATACTGCGGTTAGCGGGTGTTTCAGAAGACCGAAATAAGACTTGGTCGTTTGCACGAGTATCAGATATACATCGGAATGGTACAAAAATTTAATTCAAATTCGATCATTTTTCAATTTATTTTTCCTCGTTGATTACTATACTAATATCTCGAGTTCTATGTAAAATTTTCATGACCTGTTTTGTGAATATTGATAGCCACCCTTCGTAAATGTAGTTAACACTGCTTAATAGGATCATGGATGTACCCAAATGCCAGAACTCGATACCTGCGACAAATATTCAAAGGTCTATCTATAACTCGGAAACTAGGTATGTTAGTTAACTCTAGTATGTCTTCACCAAGCATCCACATAGGTATAAGATACCGTTTGAACACCTAAAATATTATTTCGGACTTCTGATACACACTGTATAAACTATATTATATAAGAGGTAGATGAAATAAAGGTAGTGAATTCAACCCCGACGACGTTAATTTTGTATACCCTTGGATTTGGATGCAGACAATTTGGATGTTACGGCGTTGATATAAAATTGGTAACGTAACTACCAGGGATCTTACCACCACGTCTTAAGCAGGTTTCAAGACTACGCTATAATATTATAGCATATCGTATATAGCTCATTGCACAACAATATCGCGCACCATACATTGTTATGGCCACGTTCACACTGTACTGTACTATATATTATTGGCTTTGTATGGTGCGCGATATTGTTGTGCTATATAATAAAGCGTAGTCTGAAAGCCGAAAGTAAAATTACCTAGTAACATTGCTGCAAGTCAGGTGGTAATAAGGGATAAAGAAAGTAAGTTAAGTAAACGTATTCGGTAAAGTAACGTTTGTTAGTAATTTAACTGCAGTAGACCCCCTGAAACCTATTGATGGTTTTTATGGCGTGTGACAAGCCAAACTTAACGCACGATTCAAATAATCTCCATTGGGTTTGCTTTTCCTCTAGCAAATTGTAGGTAAATAACTGAGTAGCTAGTTTTATTAGTTGTTTAACAGGAAATTAAAAACGACCTCTCTCAAGATTAAAAAAAACTGCAATTTGGAAATCAATAATGCTTAAATCTCTGAATAGTAGGTATTAATCCTAAATGTATAGAAGTTTCAATACAAATTCCCAGTGTTAGTAACGTAACAGTTTTGTGTGCCGTTGTCATTTTGATGATTTATATTCACCACCTATTACACCTCTATATATCTATTACCTAATAATTATAGGTTATACTTGGTAGATAAATATCTATAATAGACAAATCTGTTCAAATGAGACTAAATAAAGAACAAACTGAGCTGGCTACAAGGGCAATAAAGAAAACAGATGCTTTATAATTTTTCATCATTTTAAAGAAAAGTTATTTATTTACTTTAATGGCACTCATTTTTCTAAAGTTCTTTTTGGCTGGTTGCACATTAATATCAAAAACCATAACTAAGTACACTTTAAATATAGGTGACGACAACAAAGTAGATCCATGTATCTAACCTGTAACAAAATAATTCACAGACCGAACAAATGGTGGGTTGGTCTCCGATTTATTCTGTGCCAAAGCAAACACTTTATCTACCTATGTAATTTTCTTATAGGTACATCCGAATCTCTCAATTGTCAATGTGCTCACAATCAGGAGTCAGATTCGGTAAAGTAATTGCTTGTATATTTACGGAACCCTAACGGATGCCCTCTGTAGCTAATCGATTTGACTTTTTGCCCTTTTAAACCCAACGTGGAAACACCAATAAATTTTAATTGAAAAAAAAAACATATAAATACATCTATTATTTTAAAAAACACGCTCCTTTAGATTTAAGCGGTGCAATTCTCGCAAGGTCGATATTTCATCTCTATTTCGACATATGGTGAAACAAAATGAAAAAATACGACCAATTTGACGTTTTGTTTAGACATATGTCGAATTATAGATGATATGGATCATGCGGGAACGCCATCTTTATCACTGTCATCATCCATTTTTAGGGTTCCGTACCCAATGGGTAAAACGGGAACCCTATTACTGAGACTTCGCTGTCCGTCCGTCTGTCACCAGGCTGTATCTCATGAACCGTGGTAGCTAGAGACTTGAAATTTTCACAGATGATGTATTTCTTTTGCCGCTATAACAACAAATACTACAAAACAGAATAAAATAAATATTTAAGGGGGCTCCCATACAATAAACGTGATTTTTTTGCCGTTATTATACATAATGGTACGGAACCCTTCGTGCGCGAGTCCGACTCGCACTTGGCCGGTTTTTTATTTATTATGTGTATATATTGAATTTGCCCTTGCTATTAATTACTTGAGACTGGCTGAAATACCCGCTTAACGCAGGTGGAGCCATTTCTCATCTTATTCCATGAATTATCATCATTTCATTCATTTCGTAAAAAAAGAAGAGGTCATTAAATAAATAAAAAAATAGACAGGTGGATAGTTGTACTTGAAATTACAGGTAAATTTGTATTTGCAGACCCTCTACGTTTCCACATTAATACGAATCAAAACACGGTCATATCTCAATATTTTTTTTATTTACAAATAATTAAAAAATATGTGAGCCTACGTCACAATAACAAATCTACACTGTATGCTGTTCTTACATTATAATCAATTATTCATTTTATTATTTCTAAACAATGCACCTACTTTGTCTGTATAACACGGAGATGGATAAACAATCAAATTAAAATAAATGAAATTTTACGCTGTACTTATTTCTTTACGCATTAACTGAAACATGCAAAAAATATTTCAGCATTTTATATATTCACTGTGCGTTCATTAATATTATGCTTATATTACAACTTTGAAAAAGTTCGGAATAGGCATGTATTGTACATAAAGTAGTAGATATACCGAGTTTAAAAACGAGACTGCATCGAAACCTTAAAAATATTGAAGATAGTGGCACATAAAACAACAATATCTGGAACATAAGCATACCAAATTAAACTTCCAGATGTCCCGTAAAACAAATCGCGTAAGGTGGCTTATTCTGAAGCTACCTGAAAGCCAACACGTACTCAAAATTATAGAAATCGTATTCACTAATTACATACAATAACCTTTTTGTCAGTACATAAGTGATAAGTTTTATTTTATTTTTATGGGACTATGCCCGCCACCCATTCCCACTGTTACTCCTGTAAGCCAGGATCGACAGCGGTGTCCATTGAAGACACCGAGGAGCTAAGTTGTCTTGGAACCCGCACGAATTTATTCGAAAAAGGTGTACGTAGTTTGAAGATTTTTTTTTCACTTTTATCCACATGAGTGTTCTAATACGCAAATGTTTATAAATTAAGAGTGTTGTAAGCTCTTTACACGAATGTTATTTGACATCTAGGACCCAGAGATATATTCTACAAACTAATACGTAGACTAGTAAAGTTGTGTTCGCTATTACGAAGTGACATTACAATCTTAAAATGTAAGTAGTAAAAATACAACAACAAATTTAGCTAAAAGCTACCACTGAGACGTAGATCGCGACTACTTGCCGTTATACAGGGTGTATCAGATGTCCGAAATAATATTTTAGGTACATATATGTTAGCTAATATGTAGATGCATTATGAAGGTAATAAACCTTTGTATATTTGTCACAGGTATCGTGTTCTGGCCTTAGGGTACATCTATAACCCTATACAGCAGTGTAAACTACACTTATGAACGACTACCAATATTCACAAAACAGAACATGCAAATTTTACATAGGACTCGAGATATTACGAGTTATAGAAATGGCCGACGACAAAAAAATTGGAAATACATGATCGAATTTCGATCTAATTTTATACCATTCAGTTGTATACCCGATACTGAACGTCAAAGCATTGTTTCGGACTTCTGAAACACCTTGTATACTTAATACATACATTAAGACATATAATAAAACACGATGGCCTAACATTAACTAGAATAATATGAATTAACACACAGTTTCAGCATGCATTCTACGTGTTATACCATATAAACATCTCCGGTACCTTATAAAATATTCATCAATTTGGTTAAAACTCAAGACAGTCACATTGAATAAAAGAATTGCACAAAAGTAATCTTCATTGCATAGTGTTTTTTTTTTCTAAAAGGCTAACCCCAAAACATGACGATGTCAACATCTAAATATATTTTTTTAATAATATTCCAAAATAAAAATATTATACGCAATTGTAATACAATATTGAAATACATTTAAGGCAATAATAATTTTTATATAAATTTTAGTTTATTTCATAGGTCAATTAAAAAATTGAGCGTACATTTCTTTCTAATATCTTGTAAAGATAAATAATGCCCATCAAATATATAACAATAATACATAATTATATTATCAAACCATTGATAAAAGCAACGCACATTTTTTTTATTTTAATACAACAATCTGTGACGAAATACATTTTAATAAATATAAATTTCAATTAAAAATTGCACATAATCCACAGATTACGTAAACGAGAAATTAGACAACTTTAATAAGTAGTCCATACATTTGTTGTAAAATTTCAATAATTAATATTGCGTAATTTTTCATGTCGAGAAGGGAAAGCCTATTTGACTTAGGTACGCGACATTTTGTTAACTTCACAGGATAGCATACTCGTTCGACGCAGAAAAAATGGCTGAATTCCAAATCAATATATATATATATATAATTAATGGTAAAAAAACTTTTTAAAAACAAGCTTTATTTAATTGCTTTAGTTTTCGTGTTCTCCTCAGCAAGCCCTTTCATTTGATACCCATATTGTGGTGGTGCAGAAAAAATAACTATTCCGCCATCTTGGATGATCCGCCATATTGGAATTAGAATTATCGTCACATAGCTAAGCATACATTGTCATCCAAAATAAGCGTGTCTACCAAATTTCAGCTCAATCGGTTAAAGATAACTGAATTAAAATTGAGTTGCAAGATTCCACCCGGACATACATTGCAAGCTAATATAAAGCTTGTAATAATAATAAAGCTTGTAAAAATCAATGCCACTTTTCGTTGTAAGCTGACTCCTCCTAACCGGTTGGACCGACTTGAATGTTTTTTTTTGTATGCGTTTGGGTGGCACCCTGGATGGTTTAGATTCACAATTGGACCCGGTAGGTGGCGCTGCTATCGTATGTCACTCATTCTAAGGCGGTACACAGTTCGGACGGTCAGCTAGTTATGTATATAAGTCAATATCGCCCTATATTCAAATAGCCTTTCACCTCTCGATATCGTTTTCAATAAATATAAATAGTATTGTATATTTAAATACTAATTCTCCCTCGTATTGAGGGGGAATATGCCAGGTGTAATGGCAATAGGCTCGCCCCCTATTACATTGGGACCAAAATACATCGGCGAAGTGTGGGCGCACTACTGTGCACCTCGGCCTAACCCTTCGGGGAATACAGGCGTGATGATGTATATTTTATTTAAATACTTCGGAACGTGTGGACATCTAGCTCACTGTGAAAGGACAATTCAGCACCGGCAGTTACTGTTTACATATACAGTATTTATTATTCATAGAATAAATTATTTCAACAAATTAACCAAATTGTCGTACGTTTTCGTATAAGTAAGCATACATCGCTTATCGTAAAGTATAAAACCACAGCTTCGATGTGAATATAAATGTAAATGAATATGTAATCAATTGATTTAAAAAAAAATAGTACCCTTATTATTGCACATTTTCAAATTATAACTAAATATTTTGTGTAAGCAATAGAATATGTAAAATTTTAAATATTATAATTGGAATAGTTTATATATATAATAATTAATATATAATAATATGAAACACGATAAAACATCACAGTTTTCGTATATAAATGAGACAGTTTAGACAATCGTACTAATCCCCACTAAACTATTTTCACTATGCACTTTTACACGCTGCCCAGCCTTTTTAAATTTAAATATAATTGTAGTATATCCACACTCATACTATGGCCCATCTTTAAATAGACTACACAAGTATATTAAAATGATTACACCCTTTCTATAACCAAACGTAGAAACAATCTGTTAAGGTTCAAAACAGCATGACACTATTGATATCGGCACGGCTAACACGTGCGCCAAGGCAAGTCATCACGGCTTGTATCGCTCCGAGTCGCTCTCTCGCTATCATAATTCATACGTGAGAAAGCGACAGAGCATTATGTATCGCACATTTTGACTTGTCACAACTGGCGTGGTTCCTAAAACAGCAGGGCAAGCACAAGTGCCGAGACAAACATCATGCCGCGCTCATTCCTGTCACATTTTTAGTTAATAGGAGGATATATATATCAGTTGACATAAGTCTGGTCTTGGTGCACGTGCTAGCCCTGTGGTTATGTTGATGAAACCAGCCGCACCCATCTACCTGTTCAAAATGCGATTTTTCAGTAAATCTTAACGATGGACCAACATATTGTGATGCAGATAAAAAAAAGATAATAATAATTGATTACAATACGATTAAAACACAACAGAAACATTTAATCTAATTATTTTTAACGCTATGCCTTAATATTAATGTGATTACAAATGTTTAATTCATTTTTATATTATTTACAGGTAAAAAAAAAATAGTACTTAATAAAAATTTGTTACATAAAAAAAAATCTTTCACTAACACTAAAATAAACGTCTAATCACTAGCCATGTAATTCGCAATAATCGAAATATGTAATGCTGTCCGTTCACTATGTCGCAACTAATTGAGCATCGCTTTCACACTCTATCTGCGTTTTTTTTTACAAAACAGTAAAAAAAAACATTAAATTTACTCTTTGATTCATTGGGGCAACTCATGTTAGACAATAATCTAATAAGACGCCGATAGATTAGAAAAAAGGATTCATTCGCCATCTTTATCTCTGTCATCATCCATTGTATTGTGTATTGTATAAGTTTTGTATTGTATTGTACAAATTCATTTGTGTATTTATTGAATTTGCCCTTGCTATTAATTACTTGACACTGGCTGAAATATCCGCTAAAAGCAGGTGGAACCAATTCCTCATCTTATTCCATTAAATATCATCATTTCGTAAACAAGAAGTTTAGAAAAAACTGACTTACTTATATTTAAAAAACTATTATTACCTTACCTTTACCTGTTATATTGAATTGTTATATTGATATAACTAGCTGTGCCCGCGACTTCCCCCGCGTGGACATTAGGTAGATTACCCGGAAAAAAATGGTTTTATGTTCATCCCGCGGAAACCTAATGCTTTTTCTACAATAAAAGTAGCCTATGTTACGCCTTGGAACATAACCTATCTGCCAGTGAAAGTCCCGTCGAAATCGGTTCAGCCGTTTAGAAGTTTACCTCAAACAAACAGACCGACAAAATTTGTAAAAATTGCATTTTCTTTATAGGTATCGTATATACTCTCATATGCATTTGGTAAAAAGATGTTATTTTGATTTTACAAACAGACACTCCAATTTTATTTATTTGTATAGATGTGATGAATCAATGAATAGGCTCAGTAATTAAATTGATGATTTTCTTTACGTAAATTGTAACATAGTGAACTCAGGCGCATAATTAAAACTCAGTCCCAAATGAATTGTGATTACTACAGTAGTATTAATTAAAGGTACATATTAAAAATGTGATGCGTAGAAGATACTATGTGATGTGAAGGTATAATTACTTATATAACGTATGCGTGTTATAGATATTGGGACTGATTTTTTAAATTATAACTGACTGCACAATATATTTAATAAAATGGATGTTGAAATTGTAGCCCGTATCAAAAAATAAAAATTAATCTAATACTAGAAGCTCATTAAGTTATATGGTGTATACTCCCCTTTATTCGCTAGCCCAGGGGCCCGATTTTCGTTTGATCAACATCAAATCTCTATTAGAGATATGTCGAAACAAAAAAAATAAAATACGACCATTTGACGTTTCGTTTCGAAATATCTTTAATAGAGATTGATGTCTATCAAGCGAAAATCGGGCCCCAGTTCTTTTGCACTTGAAAAACTATGCATATTTTATACTACATGATTTCATTATTGTTCTTTAAACACACCACACACAAAAAAACAGTATTTTGAAATTTTTTAGCGAGACTAACAGTAATTGATTTATATATATAACTTAACAAAGACACATATCGGATTATTATTATAAAATTGATATAATCAGACGTACTTACATAGTACATACATAATATATTTTTCTAGAAAGCTCGCCAATATAAAGGCTCTATCGTAGTTATTTACAAATGTGTAGTTTCGATGTAACAAACAAAGGTTCGCTACTTAAATATTATACTTTCATTATTATGTTTTAATATTAAAATATTATGCGCGTGACCACATTTTTATTATTGAGCATATTACTTAGTAAATCAACTAGCGTATAAAATGCACGGACACAATATATCAAATGCTGATAATAAAAAAATATAATCATAATTTCAGTCACCTTTAAAATATTTATCATTGGAAATCAAACGTGTAAAGTAGAAACACTGGTTCACGGACACTGCAATAAGTAGAGTAATATTTAAATAAATAACCAAAATATTGGCGTTCGTATTAATTATTCGTATGTACAAGTACACGTGGTACCTGAAACTTGTCCATAATACAAAAAACTACGAATTCCACTTTCCCACTGATATCGATTCTGTTGTGCACCAACTAAAAAAAAAAAGACAGCATTAAAAATATTGCCATCCTGCTCATACATTCGATTCGTAACAAGGATGGCAATATCCTCAATGTAGTTTGGTGCCAACTGAATCAACACATCTATTTTTTTTTCTAAATAATATGGCTCATAGAGACTGTCTCATGCAGATTTTTGACATTCAATAGTATACACTTTCACGTACAAATTCTCTTCTTATACTACCAAAATTGCACCAAAATTATCCTATCAACATTGCACTGCATCGTATGATATAATACCAGCTTATCAACAACACGAATATCAACCTTAAACATTACCACATATGGCTCAACTTAGTAGTTGCGACGGCGGACACGGCTCTAAATTCTTGTACCGTCCTTACGTCGAATCTTTGTCTATATTTCATTTTACGCCGCAGGATAATACCGCCGCTATGCTGAACGAAGACAGACTCTTGTTTGAAACGAATTACGCACTCTGAATTTGCATCGTCAATAAGTTAGTACTTACAACGATCAACTAGCTCTCGATAGATGTGTGAAGTCTGCCAACCCGCACTGGGCCAGCGTGGTGGACTATCGCCCGAATCCCCCTCACATTGAGGGGAGGCCCGTGCCCAGCAGTGGGACGTTAAAAAAAGGGCTTTAGTAGTAGTAGTAGAACAACGATCGGCAGATCGCGTCACCACGCGTAGACGAGCGCGTGAGAGTCAACGCCACGTTGACTGCCACCAAAGAAGTGAACGATCAGTAATGTCGGGTCGTGCGTTATTAGAAGTGCGACTCGTACTCGGTGTGCGGTCAGAGCTGCGTGTCGGTGGGCGGGCGGGCGGCGCGCGCGTGGAGGGGAGTGGCGGGCGCGGGCGCGGCGTCGGCCGGGTTCATGTCGATGCGGCCCGCCTTGCTCCACACCAGCAGGTCCATCACGAACGCCAGCGACATCAGCGCCGCCGATAGACCTGACCCAAGTAATACATATACAGTGAAACTCTATATAACGTCACTTAAGGGACTGTGCATTTTATGGCGTTATAGTGAGTCGTTAAATGGAGGGAAGAAAAATCCGAATTAGAAAAAGTTTATTTCAGACTAGTGGTGGTACCAGACTGGTAGTAGTTATGTACATTAAAAAACCGACCAAGTGCGAGTCGGACTCGCACACGAAGGGTTCCGTACCATTATCTATAAAAAACGGCAAAAAAATCACATTTAGTGTATGGGAGCCTCCTTAAATATTTATTTTATTCTGTTTTTTAGTATTTGTTGTTATAGCGGCAACATAAATACATCATCTGTGAAAATTTCAAGTCTCTAGCTACCACGGTTCATGAGATACAGCCTGGTGACAGACGGACGGACGGACGGACGGACGGACAGCGAAGTCTCAGTAATAGGGTTCCCGTTTTACCCTTTGGGTACGGAACCCTAAAAATCTATCATATTTGAACGCTATTGCGTATAGTCTGTTTTTTTTTGTCTGACGACTTTTGCTGCACCGGTAATCTTGTTGTATTTTTTTACTTATTCTATTAATATCTCTGCGTTATTGAGGCATCTTGGTGATAAAATTTGGCAAATTGCTGTCGTTAATATGAGTGGGTATAATGCTATATAGAGTGTATCATTGTTTGGAAGGCAAGCTAAACCAACCAAAACCAAGTGATTTTTTATTTATTTATTTATTTATTTATTGGGGTAAACAAACAGTGACAAATTAAAATATGCAACTTAATAGGTAGATAATTCAGGTAAACATAAATTTGACACCTGCATCGTTTACCACAGAAAAGTGGTGGTTCGTGTTTAATCAACTTTAACGCTTTATGGAGTTTGTCGTTAAATCGAGTGAAGTTACATGGAGTTTTCACTGTAAATAAATATCGGCCGAAAACAGACACATCGTATGATCCCAAACTAAGCAGACCTAATAGTATGGTATGTTTTTCTCAGGTATTAAGGGGAAAGTATTGAAAATATTTCACATACCCGCCCTCGTTTCATTTAACATCACTACATGAAGTTAAACGATATATTGAAAGAAGTCGATACTATTGTAAACTAGACAGCACTAAAATTATCGTCTCGCTCATACATTACGGCCGTAAGAAGGATGGCAACATGCTTAGTTTGGTTGTGGTGTCCTTCTAATGGTGTCGACAGAACCGACACCATTAGAAGGATATTGTGTCAAACCGACTGTAGATGTCGGTTTATGAAATATTGTGTATACTAACCTAGATATAAGTGTCGGAAGCTGTCGTTGTCGTAGGAAGCGCAGCCGCCGAGCACGCCGCAGGCCGCGTCCCGCAGGCGGCAAGCGGCGTCCACCGCGGCCCCGAACAGGATGGGGCACGGCACGTTGCCGAACACGCCTATCGCGAACTGGATCACGCCCATCGCCATCGCTTTATCTGTTGTACACAATAAATACCGATGATATATTTATAAAGTAATAAATTATATTTAGTTTCTTGCTAACAAATAGATTTAATGCAACGCCTAAATATTAAATCGCGCTAGAGCGCAAAAAAATTTATTTGACAAATTATAATAAAAAATATTTTTTATTTTTATTATTATTTATTACAGGTCAGAGCACTGCATTAACAACAGGTCAATGCAGTACAGTACAGTGCAGTGCAGTGCACAGGTCAGAGCAGTACAATGCAGTGCAGTACCGTGCAATGCAATGCAGTACAGTACAGTGCAGTGCAGTGCACAGGTCAGAGCGTTACAATGGAGTGCAGTACCGTGCAATGCAATGCAGTACAGTACAGTACAGTACAGTGCAGTGCGGTGCAGTGCAGTGCAGTGCACAGTGCAGAGCAGTACAATGCAGTACAGTGCAGTGCAGTGCAATGAAGTTCAGTGGAATGCAGTATAGTGTAGTGTAGAGTGTAGTAGAGTGCAGTGCTGTGTAGTGACCTTGCTTGTCGGTGCAGCGGATGATGAGCAGCACGGCGCCGACCTCCCCGCTGGCGTGCACGAACATGGCGAGGGCGAACACCGCCACGAACGCGTAGATCCGCGAGCACGCGCCGCCGCACTCGCCCGACACCGCCATGCCCAGCGACGAGTTGCTGTACACCGAGTACCGCTCGATACTGACACACACACACAAACATATATTAATAATCACTACATAGTATCAAACAAAGTTGTTCCCGTTGCTTGTGTGTCCATAGGGACAGACAGACAACGGCTTACGGTATGCTAACGTCCCGGCTTCCCTCGGGCTTATAATATAGCCTATGTTACTCAGTGATAATGTAGCTTTCTAATGGTAAAATAATTTTTGAAATCGGTCCAGTAGTTTTTAAGTTAATTCGTTACATTCAAAAATACAAATCTTTCCTCTTTATAATATTAGTATAGAAGTATAGATCACTACAGTACATAGTATAAAACAAAGTTGTTCCCGTTGTCTGTATGTCCCTATGTGCATACATAGGGACATACAGACAACGGCCTAGTTTGCCGGCCCGTTGCCTAGTTTTAAAGATCTAAGCATTTAGATCTTTAATAGATCGATTCAAGATGCAGTTTTTAGTATATTATTTGTCAAGTTTATGTATTACATTGGCTAAAATATAATGATATTTGTTGGAGGTGTCGGAAAAAAATAAGCCGTTTGGGAGCTTTCATCGAAAACGCTGCCTAAGCCCTTTGAGATATAACAAAATGATGTATGGTGGAATTGTGTATATTATACAGATCTACAGAAAAGTCCGCGATGGCATGTCCATCTCTTAATGATAACATACTGTATCCATTTTAATACTTTAAAAAATGGGCAATTATAAAGCGATCATTGAAAGTTTCTATCCCTGGATATCCCTGGTTTCTGGATTGGTTCCTGGATTTTGGTCGCGATAACCGACATGCACGCGGGTGAAGCCGCGGGCATTAGCTAGTGTACAATATACAGAAGTGTATCAGAAGTCCGAAATAAAATTAGCTATATAAATACAGTAGTTGTCATGTAGATGCATAGTGAAGCTAGATTAAACCTAACTATCATGGTTTCTGAGTTACAGACCTTTGAATTTCTGCCACAAATATCGTACCTTGGCCTTAGGGCACATCTGTAACCCCGATTAATAAAGTGTTAACTACATCTACGAGGGCTGACTATTGAAATTCATTAAAAATATCTTGAAAATATCTAGTCGAGATATCAGAAGAATTCAAAATTGGCGGTAGCAAAAAATCAGAACATCATGTTCGATGGAAACAAAAATACAGTAGGTTTTATACCCAACACAAACGCAAATGGTAAAGTATTATTTCGGACTTCTGATATAGCCTATATATTACTCTATACATATAATATTATAAAGGTGAAAACTTGTTTGTTTGGTTGAACGCTTTAAGCTCTGGAACTACCGTCCGTCCGATTTCAAAAAATCTTTTTGCTCTACGTAGCCTATTTATTGAGTAAGGTCCATAGACTTCATAACATCTCGCTACGACATAGTAACCATAAGCGTGGGTGAAACCGCGGGCACAGCTTGTGATTAATATTTATGGAAAAAAAAAATATTGAGTTATTAATATTCTGTCTATATAAAATGATTTCATATAGTTGCAGCCTTGTTATACTCATTCCGAATAACATAATATAAATAAGCGTATTGCCGTCCTTCTTACGGCCGTTATGTATGAGCAAGACGGAAATATTTTAAGTGCTGTCAAATGACATTAAAAAATAGCAGTGGTAGCCGAGTGGTCGAATACACGCCTTGCAATCAAAGTGTGCAGGTTCAAACTCCGGCTCGCACCTCTGGGATTTACGTGCGAATCTCATTTTCATCACTTGCTATGAAACGTTGAAGGAAAACATCGTGAGGAAACCTGCACGTCTCAGGGAACTTGACTAGTTCTCGATAGATGTGTGAAGTCAGCCAACCCGCACTGGGCCAGCGTGGTGGACTATGGCCTGAATCCCCCTCGCATTGAGGGGAGGCCCGTGCCCAGCAGTGCGACGTTAAAAGGGCTGTAGTAGTAGTAAAGGACATTAATGGCGGAATAGCGTCGAAGAGGGAGTATAATGTAATACTCACGTGCTAATCACCTTCTCGCCCTTCAGGTTGCTGTCAATGCAGGAGCAGTTGCGATACAACCACGTATTGTTGTCTAGCTTCTCGCTGGTAAGACAGCCCGCCTGACACGGCGACAGGTACGTAAACGAGTCCTGGCACAAAAAGTTTCCATGATCAATATCTTTATGGTCTGTTGTAAAAATTAAAAAAAAACTGAAATTTTGGACAAAGAAAGTGAATATTGTTTTCTCATATTTACGCGAATACTATACATTGAAATAAAACTATTTTACCGATTTTATCGCGTATATTAAAACATCCTAATTTCAATAGGGGAGATGGCTGGGTGCTACCACCAACTTGGGATCCAGTAATTAATATGATTAAATCCAAAACCAAGCGTACCATTGCAAGACCTCAAGACACTGTGAGCACTTTCTGCGTGGATCGGACCGCAAACAACAACTAAATATGAGGGTACCCAGTTATTAACCATTATGACATCAGGACGTCTAACACCTCAGTCCCCCCGTGACCATGGTTGCTGTAAAGCAGCCGAAACGTCGGGAAAATAAAATAGTAAATATACGCGATAAAATCCGTAAAATAGTTTTATTTCAAAAAAAGTGAATAAAAAAAATTAAGGCAATTTTTAACTGATCAGTGGATAGGTCAGTAGTAATGTAGTAGTAGTAGTAGTGTGTGTAGAATACAGAGTTTATTATAAATATATGACAAACTATTAACATTGTTCTGATAGAATTAAATTGCTAACCATACTATAACTATTGGATAGTAAAAATGTCACCATAAATATACTTCTTAACTAATTATGAATGAATACTCAATACATTTAATAAGCTACATAATAATTCTTGTTTTATCAATAAAAAAAAAATACTAGGTCACATATGAGGGAAAAAAACCACATCTGATTTCAAAATTACCCTTTAAAAAAAAATACACACTTATTTTTTTCATGATATCTTCATCTTTTTTAATTTCATCGTCGATGCGTAAAATAAAACAATGTCTTGCACTCATAGAAGAAGCACCTTTTTCAACGTAATGACACCGATGACGCACGGCCGCGTGGATTTTACCACAGAAATTCAATCTTTATGCACATTAGCCACAGAGTCCATTATCAAAGGTAGTACCTGCCCGCAGACGGGGTTGAAGGGCACGCCGTCGCAGTGGCAGCTGGCGCTGCACGGGATGCTGCTGTTCAGCACCGAGCCCGCCTGGATCGAGCGGTAGTTCTCCTCGGGGCAGCTGATGAACATCAACACTATCATGCCTGGAACGGAATACATGCAATATAAATATGTTCTTCGAGGTATTGGTGAGGTGGTGTAGCCAAAGTCACGTGTCTTCCTGGTTACATTGTATTTGAAGGGAACAGGCAAATAACAGGGAATGTCCTAATTAATTAATTTTGAGAAAAAGCAATTTGAAAGTTCAACTATTCTAACAATTCTATAGTTTGGCCATAAACAAAACTGCATTTTCGGCGTCATCTGTTAACTTTTTTTAAATTTTAATGAGTAGAATACAAAATACCATATAGAAAATATGATTTTATAAAATAATACCAAAAAAAAATTGTGACATTCCCAATTATTTGCCTGTGCCCATATTAATGACGTAGTACATCAACTGACATTATAACCTTTTTAGGACTTGCTATCTAAAAATCTCACTGCACTCAGGGGTTACCATCTTATATACTAGTTATCTCCTTATAATTACTTATCTCATTAAGTGCTAATTAATTTACCCTTAAAACCGCTCACCCATCCACTTCCCGACCTCGACCCTGGTCTACTGGCGGGTTGAGCGTAAACTGCTCGTTTTGCACGAATTTTGGAAACTGCTCATTAGGGTTGCGTACCTATCCGTATCCATCCGTCCTCACAAACTTTTACATTTTGTATTATTAGTAGGATTGATGTATGTACTGACCGGCGCTGTAGATGGCTGCGCTGGCTGCGGTCCAGGCGGCCACCTGCCGCGCGCTCGGAACCAGCTTCAAGATCACCACGCCAGCCGTGATGGTACCGAGCCCCATCACCAGTATACCGCCCAGACCTGCAACACAACGCATAACGATTAGAACAGGCCTAAATAGCCTAGCCCAGGGGTCGGCAACCTGCGGCTCTTCGGATGTGAAGCTGCGGCTCTATGGTTTCATAGGCAAATATTATTTATTTTATAAAAAAAAAAACATTTTTAGGTAAAAGATACTCATATACATTTTCTCGATATCATTACAATATGTACTGGGTGTATTAGAAGTTCAAAATAATATTAAACCGTATCGGGCGTACAATTGAATAGTTTATCACAGTACGTTTCTTAGCCAAATCAGAAACTATGATCATTAGGTATAGTGTACCTACACTGAGAATAAGCATATTAGCTACCAAAAATATTATTTCAAAATCAAAAAAATATTATTCGTGTAGGCCAAAAAGCACTTACAAATAGTCAGATTCTACCACCGGTTCGGAATGCTGCTTTCACTGAGAAGACCCGGTAAGAAACTCAATGGTTACTCTTTTCAAAATGATAATTGCGAATAATACATTCTCAGGAGCAGCAATGCCATGAGAGCAGACAGCACCTATGCCACAATACTAGAGAACAATTATACTCACGGCAGTCTAATATTAAATACAAATATAGTCTTTACGCTTAGGAAGCTAGTACAGTAAGGTGCGTCTACTCCCATTTACAATGTAGGGATTATTCTAATCCACAGATG
This sequence comes from Ptilodon capucinus, assembly GCA_914767695.1. Lineage (NCBI taxonomy): Eukaryota > Metazoa > Arthropoda > Insecta > Lepidoptera > Notodontidae > Ptilodon > Ptilodon capucinus. Next base: position 12,708,154 of record OU611808.1, on the reverse strand, counting down.
GTTATAGAAATAATTGCTTTGTTATGATGCCTTTGGGAGAGTAGACGATAAGTAATTAAGAGGAAAATGGAAAATGGTTGGACCAGCCCTTACTTCGGACTTATTTCGGACTTCTGATACACGCTCTATACCACATGAGACTATAGACGGGTGCTGAGCTCTTTCACACAACATCACCAAGCTTTGTGTTCATGACGCCGGCTCGGTTTAGTGGTTTGAGCATTGGCTGCTCGGTTCACTGCAACGTGTGCTTAACGGTTCGATTCCTTTCAGCGGTAAATTACGGAAATAACATCATATACACCATCACGCCTGTATTCCCCGAAGGGGTAGGCAGAGGTGTACTGCAGTGTACCCACACTTCGCCGATGTATTTTGGTATCAATGTAATAGGGGGCGAGCCTATTGCCATTATACCGGGCACATTGCCCCTCCATATAAGGGAGATTTGGACCGTAGTCCACTAGGCTGACCCAGTGCGGGTTGGTGAACTTCACACGCTTTTCTATAGACGTGCAGGTTCCCTCACGATGTTTTCCTTCACCGTTCAGCAAGTGGTAATCATTGTTGAAAATGACATTCGCACTTGAAAATTATCTCACGAGGTGCGGGCTGGGGTTTTAACTTGATCCCATTACGTTCAAGGCGGGCGTTCTTGCCTACGAGGCTACCACTGCTTAGGAAACGGAAATAAAGTTTTCCGGTATTTGATCTGGTGAGATTGTAACCGGGATCCCCCCCAGTCCATTATATAATACCCATAGTTCCGCTTGGTTTGAAATCATACGATGAGTAGATACGTGTCGTCTGGCGCTATTTATTTATTTGATTATATATGTTAGTACCTCACCCGAGACAAGGTTGGCGTCGTGTGTCGGCAGCCTGAACTGTTTCTCCAGATATTTAGGCAGGAAGCTGTAGACACCGCTTATAGGCATCAGATGCAGCACTGAACTTGCGGTACGCCACATGAGAATGTCGTTTGTAAGCTGCCTTTTAATTGTCGCTATAAAACCTGAAAACGTTGCAAACGTGTTACATACAGTTGGAGATCAATTTATAAATAAAAAACTGAGCCGTCACGAGACGCCTGTCAGATGTGAAACATAAAACATAAATTTAAAGTGTTGCAATGGACGGTCGTATTACTTAAAGTGTTCTCTACCCGGCAAGCTTTGGTAAAAGGGGGCGAGCCTATTGCCATGGATAGATTTATGCCTGTTAATACTATATTTCGACGACATTTAAAGTGAAATTATTTTCCCTTGCCCAACTTGTTAAAACTAATTTAAGCTCATTTCTTTTGGCCTAGGTTCATAATCCTAGCTTTCCAAAGAAGCGTACAAAAGCTTAAATACCTTTGAAGAACGGCTCTCGTTTGTCCTTCTTCTTCTTGGGCGGCAGCGGTATCGGCTCCTGTTTGATTTGGCGCGGGAAGCAGAACATCAGCGTCGACAGGATCACTATGAAACTCGCTATGAACACCATTCCTGGAGACAACACATCCCAACTTAGAATGGATAACGTAATTAAATTAAGTTTTGTAAAGTAATTTTCAGACAATCCATTTGATCTGAAAATAATTTCCTTACTCCATAGAGCCCCAACGATACCCCCTGACCAAAGTTTTCATAATTAAATTCTGCTTCGCTCCCAAAGTAGGTAAGTATAAAGTCTCTTGAACTTTAAGCAGGAACAACATATTCTATGATATACATAACATTATTCATTGCGCAAATAGATATTGTTACAATACGTGCCAAAAAAACTGTTTAAAAACTCAAATATTCATTTCTTGGAATTAAATTAATGCAACATCTTTAAAAACAAAGTATATAGCTTCGTTTAATGTTGCAATACTCGTCAGGCTTGCAATTCTATTTCTTAGGTTATAAACGATCAAGTAATTCCAGGAAAATAACCTGTAAATGGTCCTTGTGATTTGCAGCCCAAACATGTTTTTATTGCCGTAGTATTAACGTGAGCCACGACGCGCTTGGGGTTTGAACTCTAGTGCTTACTGGTAAGACGACTTGAAAATTTACTCTGTGTCAACATCCATAAGGATTTAATTTGTGTGGTAAAAACCACGCAACTGCGCTTCAAAATTCCCTCGCTCATTGTAAAATGTGCTTTTGCTATGAGTCAATACAGTTTGCTATGGTATTGGCAAAAAATATGGTCGCCCACATTGACGCGCGTGTTTGGCCCCATATCTTTAGGACATTCAACCAATTTATAGCGTATAATAAAATAATAAATTATTAACATCATTCATAATGGGTTCCCGTGTTATCGTGGTCGTAGTAAATCGCTGTATAAACAAGCACATAGACTCTACAATCTAATGAATACCATACACTGTGGCATTATTCTGGTAAATAAAACATGCAAAGTGAATCGAAATCATTGAAATTGCAAAGAATATCGCTAACGAGCAAACAGATTTCGTGGCCGTTTTATATGGCCGTGTCGGTGAGTGTTTATGTAAAATATCAGTGTCTGTGAGCATCCGAGTATATGGTTCAATCTAATCATACCAATTATCGGGGCCGGGGTGAGAAATGCTCCTTTCATCTTTCAGACTAATCTGTTTGCAGAGTTAAGAGTCAGGACATAAGAATTTGTGGATCACTTCACGCTCCGTGAGGCGCCACTGAACGAGACGGATCGCACCTACATGTACGCGTTGTATCCATGCAGCACTTTGAACGTATAATACAGTAGCATGCTCTGGAGGCTTGAAAGTCACGTGGCGTTTTTACTTTACTGATCAGGCGAAATTGTCTCGCCTGTTAAGACTACAATCTTCAAGGGAGTGGACAACCACAACGAACATATTATATGCTATAAACGTTTCACGGAAGGTAGTTAAAATTTGCTAGAGCTCCATTATGACGGAGACCTTGGATACGATCAAAAACAATTCCGATAGATTCAAACAGAAAACATTTGCGCATTCACACAAGGTCGCCCGGTCGACGTTCAGTCAAGGGCGTTCGCTAGACGCGATAGGTACGAACTATAGACACCGAATATAGTTAATATTATAAAAATGCGTGAATAAAAAATAAATAAACAGTAATTTTGGTAATTGATAGAACTCGAATGCTGACCCAGCGGCGGGATGAGGGAGAGGTCAAGTGAACCTGTTTGAAAAGTGATCAAGAGGTCCGCGTCGCATCGGTCGCGTGTCCACCCACTAAATCCTCATTACGGGCACCGTCGGCATAATTGTCGGCATCGGCAACGAGGCGCGCAGCCTTGGCCGTGACCGGCTGCGGATAGAGCGCTTATTTTAGCCGTGGCGACGCGCCGTGATGTAAGACGCGAATTATATAACAACTAGCATGCGCCGGCGGCGGCGCAACGTGACGCGACACCCGAAGAAAAAAAAGCGAAAGCCACGGATTTGACGCGTGCACTACTCTATTACAGCATGTATCTCTTATAAGACCAGTGCGGTGCATTTGAAATACATTAAAAACGTTTAATTCAAGCAGAATTTACTCTTTTCTTTATTCAATAGGCGTACTCTAGCATTATAGAGTTGTGGTTTCTGTACGCAACATAACTTAATTCAGCAAGAAATAACGAGTAATAAGTGAATTCACAAATAATACCATAGATTGATTGAATACCATTTATGCAACCTCAAAATAACCGTTAAAATTATGATTATAAAATTTCAAAAAGACTTCATTCATGAACATAGCATGAACAATGAGTAAATACGCAGAAATCATTCGATGCGTATTCGCGAATTCAATAGCTACATTAACAGTCTGGGCACGCTTATGGCAGTTTTCCACCGCCCCACGACTCTTGCGCCGCTTCCTTGATGGGTTTTTTGAAGGGATATTGTACCTTAACACGTGCGCTATAAAGGTCGTCATGTCGACGATGGAGTGGTAATGTAAGCCGGTGCTGTTTAAGCGCTCGTTCGGTAGGCGGGTCACGCGTGCTTTCTTCGTGTATTTTGCGCGCAAATCTGCCTGCAGTGTGTGACTAGCTAACGGTAGATGGGTATTCCGCATCGGAATGTGTGGGTACTTTGATTTCGTTAACTATAGACGACGGGACACCATTTAGTGCATCCTTTCCCAAAGCTGGCGATAACGCCCCCTTGTGGGCGCTGCAGGCCTAAAGGGGGGCGGGAAGAGACCCAGAAAAAAATGGGGGCGTTGTGTAGAGGCTTGGGGGAGACCTCAGCGCCGTTGTGTACTACCTACTGCGCTTAGGTCTCAAGTTAACTCTTGGGGCTATAGTAAAAGTCTCGTTTAGAATGAATGTTGTACGTTTATTAACAGCTTATTATATTATTAAATACTGCGTTATGGATGTAAGAAATAAAAACCTCATGGTATACTCAAGTCATCTTAGAAAGTCCCTTAACAATATTTCTTCATAAATGCTCAACATCATATTTGCCTTCGCGAGTCGGACGGCGAATAATAACAAACCTACGATTGTATTTTAGTTTAACTACCAACCTAATCACCCGGCGCTTAGATTACGGTCGTAATAACTTATCTCATTAATAAGCAATTTAGATATCATTTAATGAGTCGACTTCGCACATTCCGGGGACCTTTTCCTTGACACCACACACTATGGACATTCCATTACTTCGGTTTGCGGGTTCACAATATTTTAACAGCACAAGGGTAGGCTTGAGAAAATCAGAATACTTCGCCCTCGCGTGATTCACATCATCTGCACGCGGCAAATACTTAACATAGTATAACCCGAGCGCGACCATCGTAAACGCCTTACTCTTGTTTTTTTACGAATTGAGAAATGCTGTTGGCCGCAAATGGCCTTTACAACTTCACCGGTCGAAACGGCGTTGCAACTAGCTCAAGGGCATCTCAGAAGTACGTAAAATCCTTCTGGACGCTGCTTCTTTAGTTAATAAAAGACTGTATGAAACACTCACCAAGCCACCATGCTCCGACCCATTCTGGGTCGCTGACGCCAAATCCAGGGTCCACAAGTGGGTCCACGTATACTCTCGTGCACAGCGCTCCAAGGAGAAACCCTAGAGCCGGCCCGATAACCCTTATGCCGATAGTGATAGCTGTGGACAATAAAAATAACATTTTATTATTGTTTTTTTAACCTCCCCTTATCTTAAACCATTTAAAGAGTGTACATATCTAAGGAATTCTCGGAATCGTTGTTATGTAGAGTTGGGAAAAGTTATCTCTGGAAAAAATGTGAAGGAAATTCATACGATTTTTATTTCCTGTCTGCATATAACTAAGTATTAAAGTCTATTATAGTTAGTTAATGTTTCAATATAATATCGTTAAATTTTATATCCATCATACAATTTTGTAGATGAGAAAGGGCTGCGTGACGGCAATCGCATTCACCGAACACGTGTCGAACAAGGTGGGTCGGGGGCGTCGCTCAGGGGTGTCTAGTGAGAACAGATGGGAGTTTATCTTCAACGACTATTAATAGAACGCTGTATACGTGTGCTATCGAATACTACGGTAGATGAATATGTTTACAGCTGTATAACTAATTCTAATAAGGTAGAGTACCGAAAAAAGTATCCACCTAGCTACTAAGTGCCATGTCAGTTAAATAAATAAAAATTAAAGAATTAAAATCACGCGTCTTCCGCAAATAAGGGTTCATGTGACTTACTATGTCAACATAACGCGCCAAAAAAACTCATATTCATATATTACAATGAGCCACAGTAAAAGACGATGACTAGAAATTACTTACAATGAAAACTAAGAGAGATTCCAAGGATAATTTATAGTTATACTCATTTATAATGATACATGAGCCGCTCTCACGAGCTAGATATTAAATAATATTACGCCGACAGATTCTATTACGGCTATGGTACACGAAACGAATACATTTTCCACTGCACGCACCACTGCAACCATTCCACACGAACGAACGCGCACATCATCAATCCGTCCACCAGGAGACGGCTCCAAAGAAATTAATTCGAGGAAATGTTATCGGTTAGCTAATGACGTAGTAAATATTAATGTGCGTAATCATTGAGGCGGAGACGGTCATTATGCAGATTGAGATGGACTCTTGTACAGTGCGGACCGCAGTCGTTTATCTCAATAGGGCTAGGGCTCAGGGGCTAATTGAGGGTCTTTGAACTCGCAGACAACAAATTATCGCATGAGGAATTGCGGCTGTCAACGATTGCTTCTGCGCGCGCGACCGCACGCTAGAGCTCATGAAGATACATCGACCTTATGAGTTATTACTGTTTAAGAACTATGAATATACCAAACATTTATTTGTACACGTTACATTTCAATACATACGCACATTACGGATATATCGTGAATCGTGACACGCCTTATAACGATCGTTCGATTCTGAAGAATCGAAATCCGGTAAGGCAGTGCAAGAAACGTCCCAGATTTCGAAATTAAATTGAAACCTGTTACAATAAAATAACAAAAGGACCGCGGCGGGGTGAGTGACCGGAAAACAATCAGGTACTTAGGTCCCGAATGTAATCCTTCCCAGAAACCAGCCGCAGTGCTTGCCAAAAACGATGTACTCGTTCGGCCGGCGAGCTCAATGTTCGACACAAAATAAAATATACGTTCCTATTATCATCGTGGGCTTTTGCAATAAATAATAGCCGGGCGAGGATCGTTTTTCAAAACGGCCGGGGCCGGTCTTGGTCTCGGTACGAGTTTTTATTAGGTCCCGGTGCCCAGTGCCAGGCTATACCGGTTCCGATGCATCATTAACATCGCTCAAGTGCTGCTCCCTCGAATTAACGCTCAATTATTGTCAAAAAATGACGAATTGCATTATTTAATTGTGACTACGCCTCGATACGTGTTAAGAGTACTGAATGACGATGCACTAGCCCGTGATTGAATTTATTTTAAAGAAAAGAGTGGTTTATTATCACAAGAGATCCGTCCTTATCACCTTGATCACCCATTTGTTATTGCTATTAATTAATTGAAACTAGCAAAATTCTCTGCAGCCATTCTATTCTATTCTACATCTAATTCATCATAACATTTCACTTCGTAAAATAGAAGAAGGGGTGTTAGAGACCCAAACTAAGTATAAACCTGTGTCTTGGAAGAGAGACTTTTATTTAATAACCTTTTGATAAAAAATAAAAATCGCCAGACAACGCATACTCATCGTATGATCCCAACTAAGCAAGACTTGTACTATGGGGATCCCAGTTGCACCAAGACCAGGGCAAATTTCGAAGAGGCCACAGGAGGCTGAACGGCCTATGCTTAAACCACTAAATCATGCCGTCCACTACGCGTCGTGAAAAAGTCGCAAGAAGATACTTCTTACTTCTACTATCTTATCATTGTTCTAAATGAAGAGGATACCCTAAGTATGATCTGTGTGTCTATTGTCGACACGTAAATATAAATAAACAGATATGAAAGGCAGCAGGGCTCGCGGAGATAACCTTGCCATGTCCGCCGCTGTAAATAAGGTCATCTTGCAGCCACAATCGCCACTGATATGACGTGAAAGAGAAATTTTATTTACTAACACGAAAAAAGTGATATAAATGTAGGTAACTTTGCGGAGTTTGCGGACATAGCACTCGGCTGAAAATGTTATGTAACTGATAAAACAAATGAACGCAAACGTGCGCGGCAAAATTTCTGACAATACCAAAACGAACTGTGTGACAATATACTTAAGGATTGAATTTATGTGATAAAAGCCTCGCGACCAGAAGTCAAAATCGCTCGTGCTGTCAATGGCATTACGTTGAAGAATATTTTTTTGCTATGAATCAATACAGTTCATTTCCAGTATTGGAAAGAAAAAAACACTGTTTTAAAACAAACTTTTATTTAATTGCTCTTAGTTTTCGTGTTCTCCCCGTGTATAAGACCTTTCATTTGATACCTATACTGTGGTAGTGCAGAAAAAATAAGTATTCGCCATCTTGGATGATCCACCATATTGGAATTAGAATGACGTCACATAGCTAAGCATGCATTGTCATCCAAAATAAGCGTGTATACCAAATTTCAGCTCAATCGGTTAAAGATAACTGATTTAAAATGCAGTTGCAAGATTCTACCCGGACATACATACATTGCAAGCTTATATAAAGCTTGTAAAAATACGCGCTCGGCTTGACGCTCCAATGTGCGAGGGGCTTTAAAAGATTGTTACATTTCTGTTTTCGTCTGAATATGATTTGATATTCAAAAATACGCGCCATCTCAATGAGCGATCTAAACTTGATTTAAAAGTGCTTCTCACAGACAGTAACGAGCCACCAAATGCGTCCGAATGTTCTGGCGACTTCAAGTCATTCTCAAGGATATTTACTCGTATAAATAAGCCGGAATCATAATGCGATAATGTTTATTTTTATCACCTTAATTTAAAAATCTAGACGAACCATAAAAAAAATCTGAATGTGATAATATCTTACCTATTCATTAATATTTTGGTGTTAATTATAAGCTGAATCATTACCAGCGTGGGTAGATAACGACTATGCGTAAGACTGGTCTCTATGGAAGAATACTGTTCGACTATATTTCGTTTTAAATTTAGACTAAAATAATCAAAAGAAAACAGTAAAGAAATAACAAAAATTTAGACTAAAATAATCATAAAGGTTCAAGACAGGGACTAAAAGAATGATAGCACTACATAACCTCATAAATCTTATATCTATTTGATTTCTTTCCTCGTTACTTAAATTGCAAGTCACGACATTTTTAATGTTTATAGAATAGGAACCCAAATCCTAGTCCGTCCAAAGTTCATTGATCTTTGCAATGCAAAATTGTATTTAGAAGTATGACTAATACCTTTGGAAAACACATGTGAGGGAAGAGCGTTTGACGCTTCCACGAACACACCTGTACAAATAACAATGCAGGAAGTAGTTTTAAGGCGACGTATAAAAATCTAACTTCGGAAATGAGCGCCATTTTGGCAGTCGACACTGATAAAGCCCAATACAAAGCCAAGCTAGAAGTTTAAAAAATCAATGTTCTTGTAAGAATGTTGTTCAATGAATGAGCGTACATAATGAAATAGATTACGTCGCTTGTTAAAGGCCAGTAACCTGTTACCGTGTATGTATCAACACTAACAATACTTTATTTTTACTCAGTTATTAAACCCGGAATAAGCACTTTGTTATATTTATCCAGAAAATAATAATCAATGTTGACAAACAACCAATTAGATATTTTTAAAGTCGTGCTTGCAATGATCCATCACCTCGAACGTCAGTTCTGTTGCATAGTCGACATTTGGAGGATTATACTACTGACCACAACAACTAAACAATCAGAAACAGAAAAAGAGAAAAGTAACAAAAAATAACCAACATTTTGATTGATTACGATAATACTAGAAATTCAGTGTCAAAAGGCTTCAATCGACTTCGTGATAATGTTTGATACAACAGTCCTAATCTCACACGTGTAATCTAATCTAACGATGTTGCTAATACACTGACCTACGCCAACCGCACCGGCAAACGATTAGGTGAATGCAATACGACAGTGCACTCGCGAAAAACTTGCGTAAGCCATGTGATGTAACAACAAGAAGCAATTATCTGGTTCATACGCGCTCGAGGTAATCAGATGTGGTATAGCTTGTAAACCACAGACTTGTCTATTAAGAAGGATTATTAATTAGTGGAATACAAAGTCTCACACAAGGGTTAAATCCTATGGACTCCTTTGTCGCGACTCCTCTGTTCACTACTCTAGCATAGCACCCAAATTCATGATTTTTTTCAAATTTCAATATCATTTAAATTTAAACAAATTCCTTATAAGAAATGGCAGTAATATTAGCATTCATTTCGATGTTTATTTTTAACATAACGTCCCAAATAAACATCAACCGCAAAATTTTAAAATTCTACGAACGCTGTGATTCATTACCTGAGAGATTTTTTTCAGAAGAACATCTTTAATTAATGTACAAGGAAAACACTTAATGGCCTTTATTCAGAATAATACTGTAACGAAGCACTGAATAATTGATGAATTACCAGTATCAGAACAGTACTTAATTAATTCATAATAATTTCACCACCCCGGAATAAATTTAATTATGTAATATGGAAAAAAAAAACAATCTACAACCCATAGAATATTATGCACCTCATCGTAACAATAACCGCAACATGCGTAGTCATGAAAAATTTCTCAACGGTGAGTGAGTTATTAATCTCGTTGAATACTACCTACGCAGCTCAAATTTTAAATTGCATTGTTCCTGCATACGCTTATTTAGAGCCGACGAAAATACACGAGAAATAGATGAAGAACCAGATAGACATTACAGAACTCACGATATTTTACCGAATGATAGGCGTGCTGTACTTCTGTCTTTACAAAAATAAGTCAAGCTGTATAGAAGAATATGAGACAACGAAACGTTCTCGAAGCCACATTAACTAGTCGAGGGGCCGGCTGAAATTAGGGCAACGGCGCTAAGGAGAGATGAGATGTTGCATCGGACGACACGCGCGCGCGCGTCCCCAACAGGCTGAAATTGTCGCCGAGACGTCCCGGCCTACTGACACAGTTGCGCCACCGCACCACTGAAATAGCAATTGCATTTTACTGCACATCGGACCTTTCGTGAAACTGACAAGTGGTGCAAACGAAACTGAACAACACAATACTTGCGCATGGCTTATATTCAACTAAGGTAGAGTACTGATATCTTAATTTTCGAGGACTTATTATCAACATTATATATGTACTATATTGTATAGAAAGTGGTATAGTTAATTGTTTGTTAGTTTGTATATTTGCAGAGGCATAGCTAGATGTAGATAGAATGTCGATTACGTCCTCAGCCCAAATATTGATAGCATAGTATTTTGCTATAACTTGAGGCGTACTTTTAAGGCATAATTGGCTGTATCATCACTATATATTTTACCCATTATAATCATATACTAAATTAATAAATTCTGGGTCATTGTCATTTACTTCTTCAACAGAATCAGAATCAGAATCAGAATATTTTTTATTCATATAAACCAATACAGGCACTTATGAATCGTCAATAAATAGTAGTAATAGTAGCTCTACCACCCATTCGGAATGCATTTCCTATGGAGAAGAATGGGCAAGAAACTCCATGGTTGCTTTTTTCAAATAAGGATTTACATTTTTGTGTTTTTCTTAATTAACAATTATACAATATAAAGTTATTGAGGCTATACATTCTCAAAACACAATTAAATCACTAAACAAACTACGTGTTGGACAAGATTTAAAGGTAGGAAGGAGGAGGAAAACGGGACAAATAGCTAAAATCCCTTAAATGAGTTCCTGTGGAGCCGGACCAGCGCCTGACCAAGCGTGTTTATCCTCTAAATAATCACCTATTGTGTAGTATGCGCGCCTGCATAGTGTATGTCTAATGCAAGTTTTAAATTTAGTTTCATTCAGGTTAATGACGTTAGGGGGAATTTTATTATAAAATTTGACACAGTACCCCATGAAAGATGTGTGAATTTTCGCCAGTCGAAAGTGTGGTTGGTCTAATTTATCTTTATTTCTAGTGTTAAAACGATGGCCATCACCTACTTTTCGAAAAAGATCTAAATTTTTCCTTACGTACATGATATTCTCGTAGATATATTGGCATGGGACCGTCATTATGTTGATACCTTTGAAGAGTTCTCTTAGGGAGTCGCGACTACCTAAAGTATAGATGGCCCTAATGGCCCTCTTCTGTAAAATAAAAACGGACTCAATATCAGTGGCCCTACCCCACAATAGAATACCGTACGACAACAGTATAAAAGATCTGAGTTCTGATCTTACTCAACAAGTCAGTCTTACATATTACACAAGGAAAAATACGTTTAAAGTCAACGATAACAACAGCTGCTGGCTGTTCATAGAAGCCCAGTTACATTTGATTGTAACATTTCAGATAGCATCACAAGAGGCTTATGTAGCGTTACGTAAGTATAAACACTAGAATAAGAATCGCGACCTTTTAACTTTTTGTACATTTTCGCAATTTGTTCCGATGAAATACATACGGCATTTGAGGTAGGGAAAGGAACGCGATCAAGACTCTTGATTAATTTATGGACTAAAGGTCATTATCACGCGTAATAATTGACCTAAATAGCGAGCACAGAGCACCGTATCAATCAAGGAATAGTCGTGCCGCGTTCGGAAGTTTGTCCTGTTCAATATTTAGGTCACTTGCGGTTAACTGATGGCTAGTAACTGTGATAACAGAATACAAGGACGAGTAGGCACAAGCTTGGGCATATACTTGACACCTAGATTCGTTTGTTGTAAATCTCGTAAATATTTTACTAATAGTAAAGTCAAGTGTTGAAATAACCCAGATCTGGTTTCTAGGTTACCTGATTAAATTATACATTAAAACTGAAAAATATGTTAAACCACTTTAATAAGTGTGGCAAAAAAATCGTTTGCATACAAAATTTACATTAGAACAAAAACAAATAAGAATATGATTTTATATTAATTCCACCTAAATGGGATTTGTTTTCCTAAATATAAACTTTATCAATATAGGACATAATGGCGTTTGAGTTAAGAAACCGCAGATGAAAACAAACTGTATTAACTTACTGAAAAAGTTTATTTTTCAACAATGTCAAAATGTCATCGACGACGCGAGCAAATTTTAACGCGAGCTCGCGTGTCTTTTACATAACAAATTTTAACCTTTATAAACATTGCAACAGAGCTCGTTATAGTATTGGCAAAAAAATTAAAGCGCGTTTTTTGTCGCCTCTTATTTTAACTAGCACAGTAAATACCTACAAGTTTTGCACACACTTACCCTGAAAAAACGAAGTAAATCCTAAATTGAAAACATTGTAAATGTTTAAATAGCTTAGAATTCTCATATATGTAGTAAACATTATTTATAGGACTCGGAGGCCCTAAATACTACATAAGGTCAATAGCAGTGTAGTAAATGGCCAAAATAATTGGTACCATATCAATCGAGACATACTCGCACCGAATGAGATTGGCCCGTGCCCTTATATATTTAGGTCACCGGCGGCGTTTAACGCGAATTGGATTTAATTGACTAATAAATTAGCGATTTTAATGCGTTGCGTGTTATTAGATAAACGTTTCCTTCGTAATATGATTACATTGATCGGCATATCTGCCTCCGCTGTAAAATTATTATGCAATAAATACTTATCAACTTTAATATTTTCAAAGATTACTTTATTTGTGTAATATTTAAGATGCTTAATCATTCAGAGTTTATATGCAATTGATGTGTATAACACACGCACTCACATCAGAAAAAAATAACGTTTAAAAATATATATATAAAAAAGGCATGGACTCCACCACCCATTCGCAATGCATTTCGTATGAAAAAGAATGGACAAGAAACTCTATGGTGATTATATATGGTGATATTCGAAGGAATTTTAAATAACTAAGAATTTAAGACAAGATACCTGATGCATAATTCAATAATGGCTATAGGGTATGTATTTAAAAACTAACATTTCTTATAAGAGAGATCTTTCATCTTAACATTGTAGATAAGTCGTCTAATGCCCGTTCTAACTAACATTTGGAAGCGCATTAACGTAATTAATGACAAAATATTAACTCACGGCAACTAGCAACTTCTTCATATTTAGGCGTCATCTTTAGACGTCTCCTTGTGTTAGTGAAAACGATAAGAGTACAAAGTAACACAGTCTCAAACATAATAACATTCAATGAATAGCGATAATGGCTGCCCCACATAACACTAAGCCACATTCAGTTCTTATCTTATCATTGACAAGTTCACTAGTTCTAACATAAATCTAATTTAACGAATGACAATACGAACAATCGCATGTTATAGGGTTATAGCCCATATTTGTAATAATAATAAAGACGGCATTCCGAGATCCAACATTATTTGAACTTTATGCTAAATTGTAGCAACCATATGCCCTATACTCTACTTCTTCAAGAAGCTAAACATTTAACCCGATTTGAACATTTCAATAGATATAATGAATTACGTATGTACTATAATAACAACGTAGATCGCTACGTTGTTATTATAGTACATACATATAAGATCTATATTTCTATACTTAGTCATGAGTTAATGTATTGCTCTACCATCCATCCTAAATGATCTCTACAAGTCAAAATGTCCCTTAAAAGCACAATGAATATAACCCAAACAAAACTCCCCCTCGAGCGGTAAAAAAACGAATTGGTTATTTTTTTTAAACACCGTTTTACTTAAAGTATGAAAATAGTCGTCCTATTCTCAGCAAACGTTTATTCATTACAAGGCCGATAGCTACCTAGGCGAGGGCCCACTGATAGCGGGAACAAACACTAATGGAATACGTTTTTTTTTAAATATACAAAATAAAATGTTGTATGCACCAAGAGCTAATTTTGGCAATGGTCTTTTCAGATTATGTCCTGGGCTTCAAATTTACTATCACAATCGCTGGAATATGGCTGTGGCTTCAATTTTCAAGGCAAGAAAAAGACATATTTTATCAATGTTAGCTAGGATATGACTAGCGACCATTTCTAATGTCTGCACGGATCATACGAATAAATATCGCCAAACACATACCCATCGCATGATCCCAAAATAAGCAACGCTTATACTATGGGTATCTTACAATGGACTAGGGGCAATCCCAGTTACACCTTGACTAGAGCATATCCCGAAAAGCCCTTTTCCGAAAAGGCCTTTGACCGGAAACACCCACCCACGCGTCCACCTGGTGAAGTGAATTAAGAAACTTTCGCTCGAACCACTTTTTTTTTTCAAGGGGAAATCCATCATGGATGCCAGTCTGCCCCGGGGGAGGCAGGCTGGCGATGTGAGACTCCTACCAACTAAAACCCCTTGGTGTCCAGCACTCCGCTGGTTGTTAGGTCGCGGGAACGCGGAAGCATACTTCCGAAACGCTCGAACCACTAGATCAGCCGTTCTCAAGTCGTTCTAGCTATCTATACTATCTATATCTATACTAATATTATAAAAAGGAAAGATTACTGTATTTGTATGTAACGAATTTACTTAAAAACTACTGGACCGATTTCAAAAATTATTTTACCGTTAGAGAGCTACATTATCGCTTAGTAACATAGGCTATATATATATATAGGCCAGGCATAGGCCAGGTAAGTGTCCGTCTACTGTGCCACCTATTTTCCTCAAAGGAGTTGAACTAAAGAGAGTGCAACAGTTTAAGTACCTCGGGCACTATGTTACCGATGACCTTGACGACCAAGTGGACATTGAAAGAGAGCGCAGGGCAATGGCGATAAGGAGTAACATGCTGGCCCGCAGGTTTGCTCGTTGTAGTAAAGACGTCAAAATTACATTATTTAAATCGTACTGTCAGGTATTCTACACGAGCAGCCTGTGGGTTAAGTACACTCAGAGGTCTTATAATGTGCTGCGCGTCCAATATAATAATGGCTTTAGGATGCTATTAGGGCTGCCTCGTTTTTGCAGTGCCTCGGGCATGTTTGTGGAGGCCAGAGTAGATGGCTTCCATGCCATCATTCGAAAAAGAGTTGCCTCACTGCTAAATCGAATAAGGAACAGCACTAATAGCATCTTAAAGGTAATTGCTGATAAGTTTGACTCTGGCCTGATGAAGGGGTTTCTTGCAGTGTTGGTCGGGTGAGTCACCGCAAGCTGTGAACACTAAGTTGCAGCTCGTGGTGATACATTCGAACATGCACTGTAGTGTTTTTCCTTTTTATATTTTACCTCTATGTTTAGTTTTTAAGTAATTCTGTTTTTATGGACCTGGTCTGAAATAAAGTTTATTATTATTATTTATTATTATTATATAAGAAACCCGTGCGAAGCTGGGACGGGCCGCTAGTCTGTACTAATATTATAAAGAGGAAATATTTATATTTGTGTATGTAACGAATTAACTTAAAAACTACTGGACCGATTTCAAAAATTATTTTGCCGTTAGTAAGCTTTATAACTGAGTAACATAGGCTATATTAGAAACCCGTGGGAAGCCGGGACGGGCCGCTAGTCATTGATAAAATAAAAGTGTAGTGAAACCTTTCATATTACAAAGATAATGTTAAAAGACTTGAAGCACTGATTTAAATGTACCCTCCAGTCCTTTATACCCCATAGTAAACAAACACATTGCTTAATTTGGGATCTTAGGTGAGTATGTGTTATTTTTGGAATATTTATTTGTTGAGCTGGCAAAGTATTTACTGCTATTTCCGAAACATAAAGAACCTAATTGAAACAGAGCGGAAATTATAATGTGTTATTGTCTATTCAGCGGAGCGTAGCATCAATCGTGTGTAACATGGCAATTAAATTAATTCATGAGATACCAATTAAGCCTAAGATAGATTAGCTACCTATTTTATGGCGTTCCTAACTACCAATATACTTTTTATAATTAAACCAACACCATAGTAAAGTAGAGTGGTTTAATGAACTCAAGCTGCATACTTTTTTTATAAATCCAATTTATAGAGAGTTGTGAATCATTTACAGCAACATTATAGAATATTTTTGTCCTGAAAAATACCATTGGAGGTGGTTTGTGGATTGATGGATATTTCTACGAATTTATTGGTGGTTCTTTGTTCATAGTATCGTATTTCTATATATTTTGCAAATATTGCGAAACTAGTAGTTCGACTTAGATATCCGCTCGTACTGAAGCCCCTTGCAAAGTTATCGCCAACGGTGCAGCCGACGTAGTAGATACGATGCAGACATAACAATACGAACATAAAACTGTACACTTTTGTACACCACTGTACCCCACACCCAAACACCCATTGTTCAGTTTTTGTGCAACACAACCAAACCAGTTCTCGTATACGTTGCTTATTAACTATGACTTATACAGCTTTTTTATTGAGCCGAACGAAGCTCGTGCAATACGCAAAGATTTCCCCGTCGACGGCACGGTTTCATCTACGAACATGATTTTGTAGGACGTAATTAAGGAAGGCGCAATTAATGAGACCGCAAGCTGCAGTTAACTTGATTGTTAATTACGCAACACGCCGAGGGCGGCCGGCAGAGTGGCTCGTAGGCGGCGCGGCGGCGTGGGCGGCTATGATTTATGCACTTTTATGCGCAGATTTTATTGCAAACAGAACGTTAACAATCGAACCTATAGACACGATACTCTAGTTAGAACGAAATAATATACAACGTAAAACAGTGATCGAGCTTTTGTTTGAAAGCGCACGCCCCAATGATTCTGAGGCGCGCTTGCTCGAATGCTCAATAAACCCATGGTGATGGTCATAATAAAACTTTACTCACCCATGTATAGAGGCGACTGCTTGCTGCCAACGTTGTCGTCGACGTACGGTATGCCGAGCGTGGCGATCCCCGTCTGCCCGACGCCCACCACGAGCAGGCAGATGAACAGCCAGGGGATCACAACCGACGTGATCGACGATCTCGTCGTTGAACTCTTCACGTGAGCGTCGTCACACAAGTCGGAGGAGTTCAAGTACGTGTAGCAAGCGGGCGCGGCTCCCGCATTGTGCGACCCCTTCAGCACCTCAAGGATCGCCTTGCCGTACATGAGGTGGGGCATCACGCACCCGATGACGCCCACGGCCAGCACGAGCATCATGCACGCGATCCACCGCGGCCGGTGCCCGCGCCCCGCCAAGTATGTCAGGAACAGAGCCGTGCATATTTGTCCTATCTCCGTCGCGGCGAGTAACGTCCCCGTAGTCTTAGATTCAACTTTGAACAATTTCTCCACTGTTGTCGTCACGCTCACGAAATACGTGAGAAACATGCCCTGCAGGACCCAGCCCGACAGGAACACGAGCATGAACACTCGCGTTGAGTGGAACACGGAGCGCGGACCGAGCGGCTCGGGCCGCGCGGCCGCGTGTTTGCAATCCAGGGAGCCATTATTGTTTCCTGTCGCTAGCCGTTCCTGTTCTTCTGGTGTGGCTTCGACGCCTTTCATGTCGGCGTCCCCTACCGTCGGCCCCGGGGGACCCGCCTCCCCGCCCGCCGATGATACTGTCGCGACGACGCTCGCCCTGCGACAACAGATATACAAACATGAATACACTTACATTTTAACTATTTCGAATGTTTAATAAGTCTACTCACGTCATAGTGGCAAACGTCACGTCACGAAGAAATAAAATATACACAATCCCTCAGTTATCTAAGTCCAAACGATTACCCGAGCGAAAATGAACTCGCGCAAAACTCCAGAGGCTCGGGCTTCCGGCTAACGGGATTAAATCGTAAGGAATGATCGACTATCGCGAAAATAAGGTGCCGGCTCGCCACGCAGGGGCCCTTATACGCATACGTTATTGGGGAGTCGTTCACCCGGTTTCGAGAGGGATGTTGGGAAGGCTGCGTGCGCGCACCCAGCGCGGCGGAGATCGACTGCAACATGCAATTACGGGCGCAGCGCGCTGCACCCGCTTCGCCCGCCCCTCAGCTTCTCTCCACACGGGGTTTTTATTGGCCGTCTATCCATTTTTTGTGCAGCACACATTTACACACGATAAAAGTCGTCTGCGCACCGCTCCTAACTGAAGATTCCCTCTCGTCTCGACACTATGGAATGTCTTTGTCTCATTGGGGAGCTTTATTAAGCTCTAGCGTACGATTTATGTACACGTACCTACATTTAAATAAGTTTTGAATAAGACAGTTTTCTATTCTGGACGGCCGTCCGTTCAGTCGCTGATTGGTAATTTAAACGGTAACAATTTGAAAAGTGCAATAAAATTGATACCCAGAGCGGAGGACGCGAACGCTAGGTTCGCAATAAAATCAACCGTAGAATATTAATGTGATCGACTCATACGGTTAACTGGACTTGCGAAACTCACCGATGGGGGCCGATGACCACGGGCGACACGGCCGATCGGCGACGCACTAGTGCACTACGACAACCAGTTTCAACAGGTAAACTATTTCCACTGGTGCCACTAATTGGCTGAGATCAATTTTAAAAAGTGACAGTGAAATATTTCGTGATGAGTTAAAGCCGCATTTTTTTCGTGTCTAACGATAACTGAAGCGCATTGTAAACTGCATTCCGCGATAAGCTCACAGGCTTGTGCACTGGTCGAGTTATCGACCAACTGCTATCGCTTCAGTGATAACGGGATGCACCAAATAGACTACTTGTGAAGCGGGTTACTGCCCAACCCGCGTTATACAGATCGCCCTACTTAATTCGAGACGTAAATCTGATAATATGCAGCCAAAAATTAAACCAACATGGCAAGTCTGTGACGTATTCACTCCATGCAGTATTTATAACATGTTAATTAGCGCTTCAAAAATCCAAAGTAGAACGAGAATGTTGTTGTAATCGATCTCAAAGAAAATCGAACTCTACCATGTCCTAGCCTCCTAGGCAGTGTAGCGAGACGCCGCGATCTAACTGGCGGCAATATTGCATGAAAGTGAACCCCGAACGGATACACAATTACATCGACAATGCGAGGACACCCACAGACGACGATTTATTTAATCTCCAATCGCGATTGAGTGGCAATGAATTATATAGTGCGAGCGCCGGACAATCCATTGGTACAAATTGAATAACCTATCGCATCGCCACAACGCATCTATGTAGATGACATATTTAAATTAGAAACTCGAGTAGGGATCAGATAAACAGCACGCGTGTTCGGGAGGAGATAAGAAATAAATATTTCTTAAGTCCTCGCTTAAGATACGGTGACACGATGCTAAATAAAAGATGATCGCAAACAACTTCGATGCCAACCCACATCAAAATTCAGTCTTACGTCAAGAAAACACAAAAAGGTACAGTTGTGTTTTTTTTTCGGGAACAAACAAAAGTCACGGTCTCATACATATGTTTTGTAATTCATACAGAATGACATCAATATAATTAAAAAAAACAGAGGGGTCCATAAATCTTCCATCAATGAGATGAATTGAATAAATCAAAAGAAAAAAAAACCCAGCGGACGTGTGGAGTTTGCTACAGTGCTTGAGTAAGTACTCAAGTTATTCGCAAAAAATGCCTGTAACAAATGAGTTTCGTATTAAAAGAACAAAAGCCATGGTGTAGGGTGTTTACGAGCGGCGTAAGCGGATCGAAGACGTCTATGATAATTCTATAAGTGAGAGGACAACGTGCGCGGTCAAGGTAAGTGAGCAGATACCTGTTGTCGATGACACTGCGCACTCGACATTAATCTCCAGTTCAAAACCCAGCTTAATATCGTAAGGTGCACATTGCAATGACGGCGGCAGTATCGAGTAAGAAATGCAATACGGCCAGAACAGAGAAACTTCATTGTAAATCAACGTTGGGACCTAGACCTAGTCTAGATAAATGAACCTGCGATTCAGCTCTTTGTACACGAACTGAATCCAAATATAATCCCTTGATATAGTTTACCTCACGCTATGGGTGTTAGGTCTCGTGGTGAACACTCGTTCAGACAAAGGGCATACATCTTGTCTTATGCATACAAATATCTCTCGTTTAACATGGAAAGCAGATGCACCACCAACTGGTCTGAACAAGTCGCGACTATTAACGAAGACAGACCAAAAAATATTCTTGCATATCATTAATTATTGGTCAAAAAACCTTTAAATAATACTCTACTACGTATTTATAAAAAGTTACCTATCTATTTATCATCGATTATAAAAGCTATATGTATACCAACATTGCAGTTTGAATATATCAAACAGATTAGTTGTTAATTAATTGCAGTGAATTCAACATTTAAAACCTACCGAACGATTTTTCAATCCTGAGACAAAATGTCGAACACTGTCAATCTAATATATTTCAGGGGAGTGATTTGTCAAATAAAGACCTATCTGACAATATTTGAAATAAGGTTCAAACGCAACTGTACTATGTCAATTCTTATTGGACAAGTTTATTAATCAAACTCTGTTTCTTGTACGTACGTACCTACATAGATACAATAGTTAATAGTAACTGTAGTTTACTACGGTCTTAATTAAGTTAAACTGGACTCAACCCACTAGCTACAATAATTAACGAGACTAATCGTCTACCATTGAGCTTGGCGGATAAAAATATGAATTAAAAAATTGCAAATAAATTAATCAGTAAGATATAAGAAAAGATTTTTTGCAACAACGTGTGATCAATTTGTAGAAATTATTATAGGTGAACTGAAATTTTATCAAGAATATATTAGCATTTAAAATCCTTATTTATTCTGCGCGCTCAGCGTCGTGGACACCATTGAGCATGTTTCAATTATAATAATTGAGCCACCGATCCAATTATAGTGAACACTTACGAACCTATTTACTTGCAGGTCTACCACTGTACCTACCAGAATTAGCAAATCAAAATCAACTACATTCTTGTACTAATCTAATAAACAGCACCTATAAAGTGTCTATACGATTGAGCCGATAAGTACCAGCCGATAAATACTCTTAACAAACACATTAAAAAAAAATGGATTTTAATAACTCATTAGTAGCATAAATCAGGAAAAAGCTGTATCCGTAGAAAGTTCAACAAAAAACAAAGTTGAAACACGAATTACCTAGTCCGCAAATTTACAGTTGAGGGATATATCTGCAGAATAAACATGGAGCTAAATGAAAAGTTAACACTCATATCAGACACCAAATAAATACCTAAACAGGATGTTGAAACGATCATGACAATAAAACTACCAAACGAATCTAAATCCATACTCGATAATAAATAAGGCGAAATATACAAAAGCCTGATCAAGGCTAATAATTTTAAGAAGTAGACAGTCGTGTGAAGCGAACCCTCCAAGTAGGTGTGCCTGCATAAACTAAGCTCAGACAGGAGACACCCTGGGGCGCCGCCGCAGCGCTGTCCAGAGATATACTGACTTACTGCCTTCTAGGCTCTACATACATATGCGATATCACGGTTGCATGCCGCGACTTTTACTGTTCATCTCTTTTTAATGCCTGCCGCATACAATTTATTGCGTTTAATTACTGAAAGTTATGCTTGATACTATCAAGTGTGCAGTAGGGGTAATTATCATGTAAAAGATTTTTGCAACGTAGGTAGAGTATAAAACGAGACGAAATTATGAAAAAAATTCGCCGGCGATCCACATGACCGCTCACTTTAAACCTGTAGATATACCTCCAATTATAGTCGACAATTGTACTCGATTGCAACGCACCAGACTGCAGGCGGGGTAATATTTAAAGAATATTGTGATATTGCCCAACATCACCGCATCCATTGCGCAAGACTGACATAATCGTGCCTTGACATTGTTGATGTCATACTCGGCGCTCGGTGCCAAAGCCGTCGCAGATAGCACGGCGGTCAAGAGGCTTGCTAATCGACCGTAGAATATGAATAGCTTACATGAGGATAAACATCTCAATAAACTGTGAACTTAACTGTCAGATGCGTGCGCACTCGTTCTATCATTGCTATATTTGCTATTCAACAGTTTCGTGTTTACAAAGGGACAGCGGTGTTTTCCCAGCTCGCTGATAGCTTTGAAGCGATGATGAATGATGTTGATAGAAAAAATCAACTCGTGTAAAATTGGATTGATCTGCGTAACATCACCAGGCGACGACATGCTCAAGACGAATGAGTGTCGAGCAAGGTCGCTGCCAACGAATCACTAGTACCACCAATTTGACACTGCTCACCTCTACTTATTGGACAAAGTGGAACGTGTAAATGAAGAAACGAAACGCTACCCTGCAATGCTTTAACAAGTATCAGCAATGATGAAACATATGCCACATTCGAAGGCAAAATCAATTCAAGCATTGAATAGATTAGAGACGAGGCAAGGGTGCTCCCAAAACAGGTTAATGCACTCTGCTGTAAAATTACAGCTCATAACTATTAACCTATAATGAAGATACGACTGAAGATACTACACAAAACAATGTATGTGCCATAAATTTAGTTTCATCAACAAAATAGTAAAATTTTTATTATACAGATAGAATGCCAGCCCCACTTTTATAAATCTCTGTAGGAAGTTAACAATGTCGATTCTCAAATGTGTATCTAATATCTACACTACAATATGTACACTGCATTTGCTACCAATATTATAGGTACGGTGAAAGTGATCCGACGCGTTAAGCTGGGCGGGGTGGTAAAAATGTCATCGTAAAAGTAACGCCTCCGCCGCCCAATGCGGTTGCCGACGATTTGCATACAAGGAGCACTGCGAATTGTACGGAGAAATCTCGGCAAACCACTTCGAAGAGTGCAAGTAATCGATATAAATAGAGGTCACCTAACACGAGTATTTAAATGTTAAATCGTTATTAAATTTCTTACTTGGTTGTAGCCTCTAAGGTCGTATTACGTCATCTCGTAGCTAGTTCACACACACCCAGCACACATTACTTGGAAAAACTATTTAAGTTTTTATAGGTACATATATTTAAACCGTTATCTAGGATTTTAACAAAAATATTTGCTTGAGTTATTATTTGTTTAAAATCGCAATGTAATATATTTGTTGGGCTCATTATTAGTAGACCATTGTTGATTAGAATAACATAGATACTTACAAGAATATATTTTGTTAATAAAAACACAGTTCTCGAAACTTGATTAAATGTCAATTATCTATGAAAAATAAAACCATTCCGAGATATCTTAATATATATATTTCTTCTGTATGTGGGTATGTCACTGAACTCCTCCTAAGCGGCTGGACCGATTTAAATGATTTATTTGTATGCGTTTGGGTGGCGCCCTGGATGATCTAGATTCACAATTGGACCCGATAGGAGGAGCTGCTTTCGTATGCCACTAATTCTAAGGCGGTACGAAGTTCGCCCGGTCGGCTAGTATGTTATAAATATCAAATTCTTTAATATCTGACCTGATTCAAAAAATCAGAATCAAACAACACCGCCGTTAAAATGCTTAAAAATCAAAACAGAAGACAAATGCGCCAACAAACTCAACAAGTGACTTTAGCCACACAAAGCTCCCACAAACACAGCCACGGCCGGCAAACACGGCAGGTGGTTTCGTTCGCGCCCTCGACAAACAACTGTACCGTCGACCACTTCCGACGACGCGTTAGGTAAACAGAGACAAGCTGGCGCACAGGCCTTTTCGACATTTACTTTAATTTTTGAATCACCAATTTTTCGGTTGGCAAGGGTGAAAATCTACCAGAATAAGCGATGTACAATATCACATCTATGTAAATAAAAGCTACAACTCTGTTGCTCTTGCTCTACTTAAAAAAACATCAGTTCCTGCAAATAGCAAGCCTTAAATAAGTAATTAGGTTCGTGGTCGGAAAATACTCAAGTACCTAATTAACGTAGTCTACAATTACGTACAAAATGCATTGCATCTGCTGAAATACCTACATACGCTTAATCTGATATAACACTTGAATCTTGATAGACACATAAAAAACGGCCAAGTGCGAGTCGGACTCGCGCACGAAGGGTTCCGTACCATTATCTATAAAAACCGCATAAAAATCATATTTGTTGTAAGGGAGCTCCCTTAAATATTTATTTATTGTTTTTTAGTATTTTTTTTGTTGCGGCAACAGACATGCATCATCTGTGAAAATTACAACTGTCTAACTATCACGGTTCATGAGATACATCCTGGTGACGGGCACACAGACAGACAGATGAACAGCGGAGTCTTAGTAATAGGGTCCTGTTTTACCCTAAGGGTACGGAACTCTAAAAAGAGGTGTTAGCGTAAATACGTATCGAATTGATGTAGGCCCCGATAACAATTACCAGCGGATCAATAGCGTGCTAACAGGGTCAGAAGTACTCTGGACGTATTTATTTCACGGCGTGCGTAACTACACAGCTTAGTTATTTAGACCTCTTACACTTGTGATAATACGGTATTAGGACATCTGGGGCCTTACCACCAAATCTTAAATTATTGTTGTTTAAATAGTAACCATATTTTTTTTACAGACAAAACTGAAAGTAATATCAAAAACATTGCTAAAAGATAGGTGGTAGTTAGATGGATGATGATACGCAGTACGCACTACGTTTCAAACACTGATAGGCCCTTTTACAAAGAAAAAAATATTCGTAAGTTTCCATCCAAACATAGGTTCCAACTCAAATATGTATTCATAAAGTGTTGTAACATAAAAGAAGCAATTAAAGCAACAATAAAACGCTAAGAAGTACGCATAAAAACTATAAAATGAAATGAGTAAAAAATAAGTATTCAATAAAGTTCTTTTGGATCGTACCTACAGTTCCTGATCTAGAAACACGGGCATCAATGTGTATTTCAATATAAAGACCGTTGTTTTTTTTTTTCCTTTGTGTTGGAAAATATAAAGGTTGTTGATAAAGTATTAAACTACAAACTAGGTTTAATTGCAACGCGAAATTCCAGAGAATACTCAGGTCGATGTTTGGTTAATTTAGACATTAGAAACTGTTTAGTTAGTCCTGCATCCTGCGCCTACTTATGCACCATTTGAGCCTATAAAACGAAGACTTTATTGGCTTGCGGTACCAATAGGTTAATCACATGCGGGTTTTTAAAATGTTTTCCTGCAGTCTCTGCGTTATAAATTTTATCGTTATATGCACGCAGAATGTCAAAGACATAAATCGTCGAATAGCTTGCGCAAAATGTTTATTTGGAATGACTAACTTTATAAAGCATAGTGGTCATAGAAACTTCATAAAGATTAGTACATAGCAGTTATAAAAAAAAAGTTACGGTAACTCAACGACACGGTACAAAACAATATGATTCAATAACATACTTATAAGAATGTTACGCAATATTTTAATCTAATCATAGACACCATAATATTTTCTTTTAACAATAATTTATTTTTATATTCGTACTAACAATTTTTCTTTTTTTCTTTTAACAAATTCTCATCTTTCCAGTGCAGGGGTTATCTGTCGAGAATAATAATTCAAACATTTTCTTCAGATGTCACCAACCGTGAGGTTATCTGCGGTTCAATTTGATGCCAATGAACCCGAATAGTTGCTTCATGATCCAAGTCGGCTTAGGATCCTGATAGGTAGCACTAAAAACTTGTAATAAAGGACTGTATTACGGCTCTGTTCAGCTTATTATTTGTTTAGGTATTTAATGTTGTCTCACAGCTGTTTCAGCTGCAGCGAATGCTTATAGGCTCTTTTTACATTAAAAACGTCCAGCACTTTAACTTGTTCATTTACAAAATACATAAATAAGTATAGTAAGTATGAGGAATACAAGAAAAAGTAAGATACTACCTGGGAAGGGACTGTTATAAGGGAAGCTGTGACTTCGTCTATAAATGGACTAAATTGACAATTAAACCCGATGTGCATATAAAAGTAATATTGAAAACGCAAAGATATTTGTGGAAACGCAGCGTTGTTTTAATTAATGAACTGAGCAAAAACCGCACGCAGTCAACCCTAAGCAAGAAGAAATAAAGTCGATCCGGTGATATATGAGTTACCCGTAAATGATACCAAACTTTAATTAAACATACTTATGTATGGCACTTATTTTTTTACTTAATAAGCGAGAACTTCGCGAATTTAGCAAAGGATAATGAAAATGAAGCAGACTTTCTTATTTTTGGGTTTTCCCATTTAGAGTGTAGGTACGTCACGAACAGGTATTTTAAAGTCTCGAAAAGGTCCGAACCGACCTAACGAATTCTGCACATGCGGAGGTAAGAGTCTCCTTTGTAATGGTAGTCAAGTAACAGACACGTATAAGTACAGCGATCGAAAGATACATTAATCCTCATTAAACTACCAGGTGTAGGTATGCAGATAAATAATAAAAAAAAAACATATAAGGAATATAAGATAGCGGCTATAACTCTTGTGCCTCACGATCCACAATATTCCGCACAATTAAAATTCCTCAAATGGCACTTGATATTAGCGACGTCTGTTATCACATGATTTGCCAGTTTTTTAACGAATCTACACTAGCTGGCTATCAACTTACGTTCTTTCATTCACTTACGTTCCTGTAGTAATGTATAATCATTCATTGTTGAAAATTGATCTCCAGTGGGTCTGTACTGACAACATATAATGGTGGTGTTAAAATCCCCCGTAAACGTAGCACATAAATTATGCTATTACAGTTATATTTTATGCCGCTACGAATCTTTGCTGATTGTGAGTGCCACAGTTAATCTTATAAGAAGGAATATTAGTCAATGATCCGCTAATGAGTGAAGCTTTTGCTGTGCTGTGAACCTAAGACGAAACTATAGAGGAAATAAGGTTATATCCTACTAGACACTGCTGGTATACCAGATATAATAGTGACGTTAAAGTCAAAATAATTGCCTAGTCAGAAAATAGAACCGATGTACTCCAGATAATAGTAGAAAGTAAGTACGACAATAATGGTGACAAAATATAGGTAACTGAATAGGAATATCACATATCTATGGCACAGATGAGTTGCACGTACTCTGTATGTATCCTCAAAAGCAGCTAATATAAATAGATAATCAGCATGCGACCCCTTTGGGTACGTATCTTCCTTACTGCAAACAAAGTATTTCCTCGTTGCGAAATAATACAGCTCAAACAACATTGATACTTCAAGAGGTTTACGATTGTGGTAGACGCTATTTCCTCAAAAGATGTCTTAACAAAATTATTCGCATTAACAAATATTTACAAAACCACAAGCTGTTTTATTAGTCTCATCGGAGGTGTGCGCAACGCCTTACACGTTACAGAAGTAAACGAAGCGTGAATTGTCAATGTAAACTTAAACACCCGCCGTCTGGCAATTTTAAGAAACCAGTTATCTAAAGGATCAAACAATGCGCGCTCGATGGCCAGGAAATTGCTAGACCTATTACGTATTTAATTTCAATACCAAGGTTATGCGAAATTATAAGTACTGAACAGATTTCATGCAATCGACTGTATATTTTACAAATAATATGGTAGCATCGTTGGAAATCAACGGCAGGTTATCAACATAGTAAAAAGAAATACAAATAAAAAGATATAATATAATATGAAGATACCTTCTCAGACGAAAAAGCTGGAACACCCATTTCCGGAGAACATTACTAAAGACTAAATGAGATGAAAAATTTCACGGTCGCCATATAACCGAGATTTGCAAGTAGGTAATAGGATTATGCGAGTCGATGACATAGTTGCAGAAGTCTGCAGTAAAAAAAAAGAACTTATAACGATGACATTTGGAGCATCGAAGATATTTTACAGACCATTAAGAAAAAAACTTTAATACGTTTAATTAGTAGCTACAAGCAACTGCGTTCATAATCTGAACAAAAAAGCTGCGGAAACTTGAAACAAAAACCGAGTCATAGTCGCACAAAGCGTACCAATCGAGACTAATCACGCCACGCAAAATGACTCGAGTAATAATCGTTAACGACGCCAAAAATTTTGGTGGCCGTGAACCACCGCCTTGACTGCCGGATACAAAATGTAACAAACAAAAAGTATCAGTCCTAACAGATAGCTGTTACTCGACCTACATTGGTGACCTCGTTACGGCGAAATCGCAATGTAATTTCGCGACGTAAATTTTTTGGAACACTTTTACTTTGACACCGGGCGTACGTCCAGCAATTCAGTGTATGGATTCCGTGATGACACCAATTTCTCTTTCAATAAATGGGCATGGAGCTTAAAGCTCGGTGAAGTCTTCACGGCCTCAAGATTCAAAACGAGACACAGCTTAACGAATCGCATTTTGCGTAACTAGCGACACACATGTCTAAATATTGTGATATTTATATGTTGAGCTTTGCTCATCTATTGGGCACAAAATGGTTTGCAGCGAATTCATTCACTTCTGTAGCGGGTCTTCGATTGACGTCACCACTCGTAGGTGCTACTAATGCTAACGAGCTCCCCTATGTATTATCAGTGTTCGCAATTTTTTCCGATTGTATTTTCGCAACACGCACGTCATCAGCAAGTGAGTCCGTCGGCGGCACGCGCAGGCCATATAGCGTAACTTTCTCTCTCGTAGAGCTACGCAATCGCATTTGGTTAAATTTCGCTTTTTCGCACACCTCCCGGCGATTGAAAATTTCGCAAGGAAAATATACAGACCAGAATACAAATCACCATCTCTACCGATGAGAATGACAACGAGTAGAAAATTATACAAGAACATTTTTCTCTTGCGGTTGGGCCGGGCGTCTCACTCGCCGCTTTGTTGAACAAGGTTTTAGGTTAAACCTTACAATAGATAAGGAGAATGCCAGACGGTGTTGCCGAGAGCGAAACTAATACAAACTAGTCACTTGAATCACTTTCATCTGTGGGAGATGCCGAAAGTAAAACTTTTACTTTCTGTATGGAAAGATTGGTTTTCTTCAATTACTAAATTCTATCAGAGAACATTACAGGTATTAATTTTAAAATCGTTCGGAAATGAGTTGACAATTCTGATAAGTAAATAAAGAATTCTGACTGACTTTAATAAATGTATTGTTAGATTTGAATAGGTACATACCAAAACCGCACGAAGAGTCATAATTAAAATTTAATATAGTAGGTAACATTAAAAAAGAAACTACTCACTAGCGATAATATGAAAAGTTGAAAGTTGTAATTTATGAGATGCGAATAGAACAAAAAGAAATTAAATTAAATTATAACTTAATAAACTATTATCAAGTTAAATGATGTGAACATTGCAACGACAGTGAACGAGAACTGGTTGGCCGAAAGCGAAAACGGTTAATTACTTTCATCTGTTGGGCAAAGTGGAACCGCGACCCAGATTATTGAATTAGAGCCTGGCGAGCAATGGAGTATGATTTACGTACTTTCGATTGAACTTATTTACTCTTTCAATGCTGTAAAATACCGGAGCTAACGTAAAAAACTTTCATTTCTCTTATCATCTGTTGGGCTTCAATGGGCTTCCTATATTTGGTTGATGTATGAAATATGAAAACGCATAGCGTGCCTACCGGTAGCGAGACCTAACAGAAACCCTAAGTTTTGATAATTATAGATCTAAAGAAGAACAAAACTAGAAGCATAAAGTCAGGATATGACTCTTTTCAGTCAAAAAATGGGTATAAATCTTCCTTGACTATATTTACCTATTAAGAATATTATCATCATCAATGGTGATGAAAAAAATACATACAGACGAACATAGAAGCTCCTCCTTTTTGGAAGTCGGTTAAAAATTACCCAAACGCCCGCATGGGGCTGCCAAAAGGCTATTGTCATCATTTGATACACTCATTATTATGCTTTCAACCAAAATTCAACAAGTATTTTTTTCTGTTCGAAGTCCTCATTTTGATACTTTTTTCGCTGACCCACATTCGACGTTTCGTAACTATTATCGTTTAGATTTCAGTTGCGTCGATTGCACAATCAACGTAGTATCGGTATTCGGATGATTTGAAAATAATTGAAAACGATTTATCAGTGAACGATCGCGCGTGGCCGCGGTCAACGGCCGATAAGAGACGTTGTATCTTAGTTACGGTTAACTTAACAACCGAGAACATAATTGGGCATGCATGAGTTATCTGAGTTCATAAAACTTAAATTTATTATTAAATATATTTTATTAACCTACTTTCATTACCCACTCCTGAGCGAAGGTACTTTTTCCTTCACAAATCCCCCCTCAAAAATTGTTACAAAAATTTAATATCGACTCTAGCTATCTCAACCAGCAACTCTATCTGTCTAAATCAGGAGATGGTATCCCTCTATAACCAAAGTAGTTTTAATAATAATGTCGAAGTAGCAACATCTTTAAAAGATAGTTGTAATATAGGTACTAGAACTTTTTGGATGGAATGCCTCTTAGCACAAAGTCTATTAACTCAAGCTGATATGAGACAAACATATTTAAAAATATAATTAAAACGTCTTGCATCTATTCCGCCTTTCCTTACTTAGTTGGATATGAAACGAGCCTTTGTTGGACGGAAGCCAGCAACTATTCTCACAGCTTCGTATTGTTTGCTACCTCAAGATGTTCTATCCATTTTATTAAGTTTTAGACACAATATAACGAATTTAATTATGCGGAACACATCATCAGTTTTGCTTGCGGTGACTTTTGTTTTGCACCATAACTTTATATTTAGTAGTATAACTTTACACTTTATAACATAACTTTACATTTTCTTTAGAGTCATGTAAATTAAGAGATATTTAAGTTATTTATAGTCGATCTGGCAGGACAGTTCTGACAGGAGATAGAGATGTGTAGAGGAGAATGGGGGATATCTTTAAAC
Source organism: Ptilodon capucinus (assembly GCA_914767695.1). Classification (NCBI taxonomy): domain Eukaryota; kingdom Metazoa; phylum Arthropoda; class Insecta; order Lepidoptera; family Notodontidae; genus Ptilodon; species Ptilodon capucinus. Next base: position 12,676,880 of record OU611808.1, on the reverse strand, counting down.
AATATAGGTAAAATAAAAAATGATATATCCATTACACATAGAGCTTTCATTGTTACTTTATAGGGAACTCTACATACATATCAAATTTACAAAGGCGTGTGCATCGAAGATGTTCAGACATTTTGGTATACAGATCCCGCAGAAATACAAAAAAGGAATATCGTTGATGAGAAAAGTTGGAAATTTCATTTCATAACGCCTTAGCCCAACCAAATAAGAAGTACCTAGCGATATTAATGAACTCAAATGCCAAAAATCAAAGCGAACTATGCAAAATTGCTGTAATGGGTTTCAGTACAATCGATCTGTGCCTAACTAACTACATGACGGGAATTGTGTAACTCATCGGCGGACCCGAAACTGAGGTCAACCGTCTAGAGGTCGCGTCGAGAGTTAGGGGTGAGATAACAACTACAGGCCGAACAAAAACATTTTCTTCTCAGCCCTTGGGATTGATTAATAACGTATTAATAATACTACTTTTACGCAATAAACAATCATCTATATATACAAATAAATTAAATTGAAGAGTGTTTGTAATGTCAAATTAACATCTTTTTATTAAATGCATATGAAAGTATTTACGCTACTTACAACGAAAACGCATTTTTTAAAATAACATTTCTGTTATTCAAATCTTGTGCAAATCCAGTGGGTTTCAATCCCGTTTACATTAAACACACACCCCACATACTCCATGCTCCCATGCTCCTGCCATAACATAGTCATAGACGATAACATCATCATAGCGCCTAATAACGTAGTCTACTATTTCCCAAGTACAGACAAATTCCAGATGAATTACACTACATTCCAAAAGATAGTACTTAAAGTCTACTTACTAGTAACAAGTTCATTGTGATTGTTAATTTTTTTAGAAATATACAAACAGTCAGGCTTTCCATAAAATGATATCAGAACGCGACGGACGAAGAAAATAATCCATAATAATAAACGAGAATATTTTTTATCAAACGATTTATTAACTCCAACAGCATTCTTAATATGATAGCCAGTAGGTTAGACTGTGTTATAGTAAGTCGCTGCTGTGCTATCGCACACGGTTTAGACCCCTAGGGGTTATTTAGAATAGGTAATACTAACGTTAGTCTTAAGTCTACTAACCCATGTATGAGTCTTAGTTACTTAAATAAAAAGTTTCTATTCTATTCTATTATATAACGGAAAAGCGTTTATATAAGGAGTTTCCATTTACAGCTGTATTAACTCAAAAGTCTATGTTGCTTGCTTTGAGATATAATAACTTGAAGACATCGACTTTATTTAAATGAATAGGTATACTTTTAATAATTTAAATGTCTGCCGACTTATGAGCATTTTAGTTACATGTATAAAATATTTAAATAAATGATAATGAACATCCTATTAATAAATAAATAATTATAGCTCTTAAAATCTAACAGGGCGGCCTCCCCTCAATGCCAGAGAGATTTATTTAATTAATATAATGTTTGAGTACTGAATGCTTAGTAAGATTGTCTTTTAAAGAATACCTAGCCACAAACAAATGCTACCCACCTTAAAACATCAGCAAATAATACCTACTACTACTACTACTACTATAGCCCTTTTAACGCCCCACTGCTGGGCACAGGCCTCCCCTCAATGCGAGGAGGATTCGAGCCATAGTCCACTACGCTGGCCCGGTACGGGTTGGCAGACTTCACACATCTATCGAGAACTAGTCAAGTTCCCTCAGACGTGCAGGTTTCCTCACGATGTTTTCCTTCACCGTTTTATAGCAAGTGATAATCTCGGATGAAAATGAGATTCGCACATAAAACCTAGAGGTGCGAGCCGGGGGTTTAACCTGCATACTTTGATTGCAAGGCGTGAGTTCGACCACTCGGCTACCACTGCTGTCAAATTTAAAAATAAGACCTATTTAACTATTTAAATCGAAGATATTACGAAATACCTACCTTGTAGAGATTGCATAATACACTTTATTATTTAATAGGCATACACATTTAGATATTAATACAAATTACATCATAACTTCAATGTTAATCCGTTGTAGGCCTACTTGCATGAATTTAAACAAATTATCGTAAATTGGATATGATATTAGAATACAAATTACCTTACATTTATTAAGGGATCAAAATTATCATAATATTTACGTGCATCATTTAATTTCATAATAAGAACTGAATTTTGTAGGTCTTCATTTTCTTGTTTCACAAAATAAAGTGCGTAGCATTTTTGAAGATTCATTTTATCCAAGAATCTGGGACCTTTAGATAAAAACTAATTAAATTTACTTAAAAACTATTTACTTCATTACTTTTTATTTCATTTAGTTTTTTAAGCCTGTCGACGATTCAGTCATTTTAATTAATTTTCACGCACCCTCGTGAAATTCTACAGGACAAAGCGAGCACGTGGAAATTAAGGGAAACACACGTGCCATATATAAAACCCGTTACCACGACATTTTCAGCAGTACTATTTTGATATTACTTTGATATTTTGTCAGTTACTGTGGCAAGTTCTAAATCTGTAAAAATTTAAAGGAATATTACAATAACACTTCAATAACAGGTGGTCGTAAGAGTCCTTGTTTGAGGACCCATGTATCTAAGATTTTTACATCTAAATGTGTAAACGTCGTGATATTTTTGGAATTTAAATATTCATGCAAAGGCCTAATTACAAAGATATATTATATAAATAATATATAGTCCACATTGTATACTACTCAATATACTCTACATTGTAGAATATAGAAAAACAACTTTGAAAATAAATTACAAAACATTTTTTTAAAGCTGCGATACAGCATTAATATCATTACGCGCCCACCGCCGATTATGATTACCAGTTATTCTACGTAAACTTTTTTTTACTACGCAATTATGATTAAAAACTATTTTTTATATTATCTTGTAACCAGTATCATCTTATCGTCTTTGAATGTTAAAAGTTATGTTAATTCTACCTTTAGCGGGCCTTCCACTTCAGTTCTGTCCTATAGAAATTTTACGTCAGTCTACGTGTACTCTGTAATAAAGTCGCTCGTATATATAATACTAGCTAATATTCATATTCATCACTTCGTAAGCGTGGAATTGAACAAAAAAATGTTTCACAAATAGATACTTCAATATTATTTATTTGTATAGATATATTATTTAGGTTGTATGACAGTTTCACTTTATGGCTTTCTTTACGCATTATTTTCAGTTTATCCGAAAAGATAAAAAGTTAGTCGATGACCCTTCTATATATAATCTATTGGGCTGCTATTGAAACCGGTAGATATATTTGACATCAACCGAGCTCAAAGCAAGGAATGATTATTGATAAGCACAAAAAATATACCTATGTGCAGCGAAGTGGGCAGACTCATGAATGTAGAGCTTATTTTAGAGAGACGGTCATGAGATATGTACTGACAAAATCTACAGTGTAAAACGTAATAACTTGAATTTTGGCATGTACACATATTTTAGCTTCCGGGAAGTAGTCAACGTATTAATTAGAAGTGTATATGGTTAAAACTAACGCGTTATATATACGTTGTCTCTAAGGAGTTACGTCATTGTACATTTACGACTAGTCTACAGCTCTCATTAGCCGTACATTTGTTTGTTTCTATACATTTTTTGCTGAAAAGCAATTGTTATAAAGGCCACAATAAGGTGTTGCTTTGAAATTAATTTTGGTTGTTCCCAAATACCTACAGGTAATGTTGTGTAGGTAAAAGGTGTAAAGGACATTTAGGCTAATTGCAAACCCTCATAGCACATAGCTGTATTAAATAAAGCTTCCAGCCCTCACGTTTTAGGGCCGTAAAGTACCCCAAACAGTGAACCTGTCCGTGTGCCACATCACACGTGTCAGTACAGGTTCCTACCACTGATATGGTAATTTTATTACCTACACCCGCTAAAAAAAGATCCCAACCGGTTTTGATTTCGAAAAGGAACGTAAGTGACATAAAATTATGACCTTCGCGTACACGATGCCTGTTCCTAAATTAAGTAGCACCACCCAACAAAAACGATCGGCCCTAGTCTCAAATAGATCGAGTAAACGAATCGTCTATTACGAATAGTTTTGAAACAACATTAGCATACATTTCATAACATATGCGGTCGCCAAAAACTGGTTGACTTAAGTAAAATTTGGTATAAATGACTTACGATGTCACTCGGCGTAAAGCAGATCCTTAGCACACACTCGATGCACGTCTTATTTTTGCGGATATGATAACTTTAAAACCGATTCGGTGTATAATAGCTCCAGTTTTTTCTGCGTCGACTTCGGAGCCGGTATAATATCGGGGGCCTCAACACTTCGGGGGCATCACTTATCAATGTGATTGTCGTGAGTGGCGTATTGTGTGCGCGGGGCGTCGCGTCCCGCGTGCTGGCCGGCTGCGGAGTGCCGCGCCGAGCCGCCGCTCTTGTAAACAAAACATAATGGTGGGGGCCCCGCCGAAAAGCCTGCCCGAGTAGGTACGCGGCACCGTTCACTTACGTCACAATATTTTCGTTCCACCACCGGTGAGTGTTTGATGCGTTCCGAGTTCCGACAACCGATTGCTCTTGAAACTTTTACCTTCAGACGTGCCATTTCAAACTTCACGGGCGCACTGATGATCTTATTTCTCTTGTTTACCACTCGCTTGTGTCATAGAACATAATGTAATTGTTTCGCTCTGAATATATAAGTATTACATTAGCTTTCTTGGATTTATTGCCTCACCGTCACAATAAATAGGAAGTTTCCACTTCGAAAATATGTCATTGCTCATGTAGTAGAGTAGGTAAATAAGTATTTAATTGATAAGTAGGTACCCACTTACCTACTACATTGTGAAATATTATATTATGACGACAAGGGATGAAAGCGACAAGATTGTTTACAGTGAATCTTAATAAGAATATATACTTAAACTCGAAACTACAATGTTTGGATAAATTCAAACGCAGAGAGAGTGCGGGAAAAAAGTGCGCGCTTAAAAAATGAGACGTCGTGAAGAATAGATATTTTTACTCTAGTAATTAAGCAAACACATTGTTGCATTTTTATATTTATATAACAAAGAAACTGATAAAAAAACATAAACCCTCTAAATTTCTACCGCAAAATTAATTCTAAGCAATTCAAAACGATATAGAGAAGTTTTCAGAACAAAAGTAGTCGTTTGCATAATTATAAATAAATCAAAACTTTCTATAAACTTTAACCCCCCCAAATTAATAGAAAGTTATGGTCCGTTTGTCCCTGGAAAGGAAACAGACATAACTTTGTATCCCCTAGTATTATAGAACACCTTTGTACTGAAAAATACTGCTGGTTTAGTAAGTACATGTATTGGAATTTGGCGTTATTTTTTAAATTCCCATTTCAAAACTTGGAATATTTGGATGAGTCGACACTATTCGTGGGTCTTATTCACTTCATTATTGATATAAATGCCTGTAAAAAACAGGAGTAGGCGGCAGGCGGCTCAAAGTAGGCACGGCTCAATATCAGTTAATTTAAGCGTTAAGCACAACTTGGCGGCGGTTCGGCAAAAAAATAAATTAATCACAGAAAATTCCTACGCCTCGAGCACAAACTATCGACTTGTACAACACTAATACATATACTAATATATATACAATCTGTTATGTGTACCATAATAAATATGTTAGAACTGCCATTATATTTTTTTACATAGGTATCTCAGCATTGACGGCGCGTTTGTCTTGAACACAAAAGCATCCAAAACTGGTCTGATGATGATCAAATAAAAAAATATACATCCAATATGTAAATAGAGCCCATATTATTGGAACGAACGAAAAAAAATAATCGTCGCGTTTTTATGGGATTAGTTCAATTATGTGCCTTCTATATACACATCAACGACGAATACAAAACTAATGAATGAAACCGTAAATTATCGACATGATTATACACACACCAAATCTAAACTGACACAACTGAATTTATTGCTATCCTTACATAGTACATAGACTACTACTTTAAAAAATTAAAGGTCTTTGTATGTGCGTGCCACGAGAAATATATTCAGTAGAAGCTAATTCTTTGCCAATACCAAAAAGAACTTTATTAACTCCAATAAAACGCTCATTCTTGAACGAAGTCAGTGCGAGCGTATATTGACGCGTGGTCGCATGGCTTTTACCACAGAAATTGAATCATTATGTATATTAACATAGAATTCATTTTGGTATTGGTTTAAGGATACGGCAAGTTTTACTTCAATTCCATCGTATTTATGTACGATTTGACGACACAAGATGGATAGAATTTCAGTGGATAAGACGCTAATATCAACCTACTTTTGAGCAAATCTAAAAGTCATATCAGCAGGCCGTGCGCAAAAGCTTCGACAGTCACCTACCCAGAATTAATTACCATATTAAGGCCCACTTCACACGCTGTACCGTTTTAAAAGCTTATTTTACGCGATGGCAAGACTAAAATAGTTTTTTTTTTATATGGGCAAATTATGGCGGCGAGGCTAACGAGTGGAATACATACTAAACCGCTTTTTGCTCGGCACCTTGTTTCAGATCTAGACACAAGTGATACAAGCACAGATGGGAATAATTTACTTTTTCTTATTTTATAGTGAATCAGTACAGCTGAAATACTCGCTGTTGCTATTTCTGTTACTGATTCCATTCTATTTTCTCTTGAGTGAGTGCTTTTGTTCTTAACACCACCTATGTGATTGTCTTAGATATGAATTTCAGATCACGGTTATTGGTCGTAATCCTAAAGGATTATTCTAAAGAATCCATTATTTAGGTATCTCTAACAGCGGAAACTATATAATCAGTGGATTTTCCTTACTAAGCCTAAAATTGCCTATCTTTTCTATGTTTACGACCCAACATTCATAAGAGTTTACCTTTTACCAAGGATAGGGCTGACAATGCAATTATCCCAATATTATTTTGATGAAAAATTATATTTTGGTTATCCATTGAAACTTCTATCTTATATACTACCTAGCAAGTGATCGTTTATCTCTGTCAAAAGACATATTGGTTTTAAAAAGTCTTAAGACTTTTTTTTATAATACGGCTATATTCCTCAGAGCGATGATCAGAGGTGCACTACAGAGCAACCATATTTCCCTGATAGTTATTTATCTGAATGTCAGTTAAATCCTCTTGAGTATGCAGGTATCCTTCTGATGTTTTGCCTTCTGTTGCAATGATTTATGTAACGAAATGATATTTGCACTTGAAGAAAAACAACATTTTCAATCATCCATATGTAACGCCGCACTTTAACATTTGAGGATCTAAAATGACCACGTAGAGCAAATTCTTCGTAAATTTATGTATTCAGCAGATATGTTGCAATTCCGCTAATGTGCGTGAAATGGACTTTGGGCCATTCATTGTATCAGGAAAATCGTATTTGGTATTATTATTAAGGGATCATAATCAGGAAATGAATTCGTTCAAAGCGACCATTTTATACCACCAGGACGAATCAACAAGGAGCCTGATACATCTAAATATTGGATCCTGTGAAATTCATGTACATGCAATCTGATCTGTTAGTATAATAACGTATGACGCAGTAACGTCCACCGTTAATATTAATGTGGAATATAAAGTGTGTGATATGGTAACGCAGACAGATCGCCAGCCCGCACCATGGCTAATGGCTGTTGAATAAACAACCCTTACGCCCTGAACATACTGGGCCGAGCGAAAGCACTTGCCTTTTCTACCCGACTTTTAGCAGTGTATGTATGTTTGTACTTACGTATGTTCCTCCGTACCGCCTCATCCAATTGTGATGATTATGGGTGTCAATCGATTCATTATTATGGCACATAGGCTACATTTTAACCGACTTCAACAATAGGAGTCGATTTTACCTTGTAAACCCGATTTTAAACGATTTCATCCCTTCTTTCCGTAGTCGGGTTACAGGTTTTTAAACTGTTTATTCGTTTGAAAATGTACTCTATGCTATAATATACATAAAAATTGAATTTCTCGGACAAAGGCCAGGTGGCCACGCGACCTAATTCGTTCGTTCAATTCCGTTGGAAAATGCGCTTCTTGGATTAGTTAATAGAGTTAGTATTGACGCGCCGACATGCGTAGGACTTTATTTCTATACGATTGTATCGTTCAATATGATAACAATGTGCCACGTGTGATCTATGATTTGTATGAAGAAATAAAACTCATATAGTCAATACAGGATGTTATCGTACGTATTACAATACCATACAGTCATAACATTATATCTGAGAGAGATATCAAAAGATTTGGATATGAAAAAGCAATGGGAACACAATCATATGACAATCATTTTATTTTTACGTGATAGTCTAATGGAGTCTGATCTAATATATAAATGTAATCATCACTTTCGCTTTATCGACAAGAGTTGTTAGTAAAAAATAACTTGGCTGTCATATCAATTTAGCAATCAATTGCTGTTCGATAACAATTTCCACCGTCACGATGACTCAACCGATGATTGTGTGTTTGTACTAATAATTATCATCTGTTACGAATTACGGTACATCACGCACATTAAGGAGAAATAGTTGAAACTGCTTCCAAAGTTAACATCCCTAATACTTATGAAATGGCTAGTTACATAAGTGTTTGGTTCTTTGATCTTTTACTTGGTGTTTTACTGGGCACCGAGCAAAACAGGGCTCTACAGATTTTTAAATATTTAGTACAGTTTTAAAATAACACTTTAGAATAAAATATGGGCTATGTTTTTTCAAAGTCTCATAGACGTTAAGTTAATATATTTCATTTTCAAGCATTCAGCAGTACTAACTATGAATGGTGTAGCAATATGCCCTACTCCGGGTGTTGTAGAGTCTAATGGATTTTCTGTTTTCGAGGAACTCGCACAAGTGCCGACCTGAATAACTACCGTTCAAAATGACCTTATGGTTAAACTACAATTTATCTTGCCCTACGCTTATGTGTAGTGTGAACGTCATCTAGCTCTATTCTTTGCTATTAAAAAATGTTTACGAGTAGTAAATGAGCACCTGTAGATGTTATTGGAAATTTATTTTGTTAGTTGTACGAAAGCGTGTAATGCCTCTGACCAAACATATACAGCTGCGTATGATTTTCTTTTTCAAATAAGTAATTATTGAAATATCCACGTTTAATAAGTATTTAACTAGTTGTAACTTCTTCCATATACTTCACACGTTCGTTCTTCATTGGCAATATATTTATGCTCTTTAATTTTTTCTTGGGACTAAGCCCGCCACACATTCCACAATTGTTACTCCTCCTGTAAGCCAGAGTCGGCAAGTGTAAATTTGTCATATACACCTCCTTCACCTTGTTTCCCTTATTTATCATACCTGCAGTCTTATTACAGTCATATTACATTTCATCCTACTCGCATCCAATGTTTTACAGCTATTATTTTGTGCAAGTCCACCGACCTACATTGCCACTTGTTTGGGTAGCTCTACAGGGTAATTAAGATCTCTATCTTTTAAATTTTGTGTAGCAACAAAGCTAAATAGTTCTTGACCTGTTTGGAATAAGTACGTACCTACTTACGAATCCCGTATACTCCGTATTGCGGGTGTTGCCAGACTAAAATTCTGCGTCTACAACTTCAATCGTATTTTTTAAAATAAAAATATATATTTCTATGGTTCGCAGCTCGCTCCATACGAAGGCAGTCTAATTAAATTTTCTTCTCTGTTTTTTATGCATTTTGTGAGGGTATCGCTTAGCCATATTATAGAAGAGTCTTAAGAAAACTAGAGAAAAAAATACTTAGTACGTAAGAGTGTAGTCTTAAGTGTTGGAAATTTGATTATTTATCTGCGTATTAGACGGCCAGCGATTTCGTATCGGTTGAATATCACGCGAAATGAAGTATTATCAATACATAGTATAAAACAAAGTCACTTCCCGCTGTCTGTCTGTCCCTATGTATGCTTAGATCTTTAAAACTACGCAAAGGATTTTAGTGCGGTTTTTAATAGATAGAGTGATTCAAGAGGAAGGTATTAGTATATCATTTGTCAAGTTTTTGTATACATTGGCTAAAGTAACATAAAATACATAAATATACATAAAATACATTGAACAAAATAAACCGTCTGGGAGCTTTCAACGAAAACGCTGCCTAAACCCTTACTATATATATATATATAACAAAATGATGTATGGTGAAATTGTGTCTCATATATAGGTCCACAGAAAAGATGGTATACATCTATCTCTTAAGGATATATTACTATATCCATTTCAATACTTTAAAAAATGGGCAATTATAAAGCGGTCATTGGAAAGCTATTATAAATATATCCCTGGAATAGGTTCCCATGGGTTGCGGGAACGGGATCAAAATTTTATGATTACTTTTGGTCGCGATAACCGACATGCACGCGGGTGACGCCGCGGGCATCAGCTAGTGATATATAAATAGTTGCCACACAAAATTAGGTGAGTGGAACAAATCTCAAGATAATGGTATCAGGATAATTATTTCATAACACGCGTATCGGGCAGGCAATAAGCCGTGCCGCGATTCAGCAACATAATACTGCATGGTTTATTTTTATTATTTTATCAAACGCGATGTGATGTCTGATGTAGGTACCTTTTAGCGTATCTACGTCATTATAATACGCGTTAGGTGCGATCACGTTATTTTTATATTCACCTCAGATCCAAACTCATTTTCATAACCTCTTTATCTCATGTTCTATGGTAAAACTCACTTTCTGAAACTTTATGTGTAGGTACTTATTTGAATTTCATAGGTACACATTCAATTTTTATGAATTAAAGATTTCCAGCACTGTTAGCGTAATCATTTTATAGCTTAGCAATAGTGCCGATACCTACGTATTAATAAATCCATAGAAAGAGAATGTTGGAAAAGCGAATTCATGTGACTTTTTTTTAATGTTCACGGTATTAATAATATACAAAGAGATTGAATGTATATAGCAAAAGCCACACGACTAAATTCACTCGCATCATCGATGTCACTTCGTGGAAAAATGTGCTTCTTTTATCAGTAAATACAGTTCATTTTGGTATTCGCAAAATATTGGTTGCACCCGTTTTAACGCTCCCATTTGTCCAGGGCTCAACTAAAACCATCACTAGGTATTCTATTATCAGCAGTTATCACCTTATGACATAGTCGTCTAATATTGGAGCCATTTTAAACTAATGACTTCGTAAAAAAATAAGTTTCGTTATCCAACCATTTCTCATTTTGTACGGTTCGTTAGTGAAGGTTATCAGTACGACCGCTGATAAACAGCATTGGAATGTAAACTACTAAGCGCCACGCATCATTTTTGTTCTGCGTAATAATTACCAGGACGGAAGCATTGAAAATTATAAAATATGTCAAAACCTGTGTGGTGTTAGCGCGCATGTCAAGACAAGACCTCTGACACGGATTGGCTCGGTCGCTCTCTGTCTTATTTCATACGAGAGAAAGATATATAATCCATTCTGTGAAATAAGTCTAGTCTTGGCGCTCATGTTACAACTACTGGTTCCCCTATTAACAGCAGGGTGATTACGTAAATTTAATTACAAACAAGTTTCACCAATAACCTGTCAAAACAGCCGCCAAAATGTATTGAAAATCCGCCCTGTTGTTTAATTTCTAACGATAATTGATTGCAATAAGAGTTACATAATAGACCAGCAGCAGAAACGGTGATAGATGTGCGTAAGCCGAGTCCTTCCTAAGACGAAGGCTGGTCACCTATACGTCCATTGATCTCACAAGTCATATGAACAACAAATTCATTAGCTTCCCAGAAGCGTGTCAGTCCGCTGCACCACTTTATACTCGACGTAACAAGTATGTAACGAACAAACGATCGATAAACTTTTAATAAAGTTCGAGCAGTGACATGAACTTTTAACGATGTAAAAATAATATATTGAAGCAATTCATATTGTACTTTATGATGAAGTGAATGAGGAAAATACGGAGTACCTTCTTTATGGCTGATCGAAGGATATATATATCGATGAGCTATTCAACCAAAAAATTGCATGTATCAGGTTTTCGACTTGAGAATGAGACTGGAGAAAAATGCAAATGAAAACATAATGCCTGTTTTTCCACAAGGGGTTAAGCTTATAAAAAAAATATCTGTAGACTAATAACAATCGGTAAGCCGCTAAGGACTAGATTTCCAAACATTACATGCCCAACCCTAAGCTTCTTCAAAGTATTGAGCAGAATCAGAGGCGCGTTTCTTAAAACGTCTCCGGACGTCCCCAAACATGATTGAGATAGATTGACATTATACAAATTGTAAAAGACGAATTGATCACCCTTCGCGTGAGATAGCGTTTGACTATTCAATCGTTGATATTGGTGCTGATTGATAGAAGTGGTTCTTCTCGACCCGTAGACGCGCAGCAGAGGACAACGCCAATCAACGGTGAGACTATAAATACACCCGGATTTATAAACATTTTAACAATCTATCGACAAACACATAATCTTGTTAGAACTAAAGTGATTTGGGATGTCGTTTTCAATGGGTAATGAGTAACACTATATTATATAGAAAGAGAGGTTGGGGGTGGACGACTATTTCCATTGCGGAAAACTAAATAGTAAACTGTTTTTAGAAGATTCTTGTGTACATATTAAGAATTTCCAATATATTTAGGAATAATTATATACTTTTTGCAATACTCCCGCTAGTGAAGTCTTGCCTATATGTAGAGTGTACGAAAAAGTTAAATAATTCAGTTATGTACTTAAATATTTTTCGGTTTTTGTCTCTTACGCTTTCACCAACTAGGTAAGCATGAGATGTACTATATAATATGGGTAAACAAGCAAGGTATTATTGAAGTGTTTAACAAAGAGCAGGTAAGTATTACTTATGCAAGGCACAACGCAAGATATTGGGCAATCTTTTTTTTTACCAAAGTCATTCGATTTCCAAAAAGACTTGGTTGCACAGATTTTTGTCTTTCGAAAACAATATAGTAGTTACTTAGTACATAATTAATAAAAGTATTTTCATATCTGGAAGCATTGACTACATAAACGACTTGCCTATTACAGGCCTTATCCTCTGCTGAATCTCCCTAGTTCCTAATTGGCTTTAGTCATACCTGTCTAATCTGTGTGGTTTTGGTGTTTGGTTTGCAACTTGCATGTGTGCGTTGATAAGTGCTCTTACAAGATATCGTTGACATGACTATACCTTGATGAGCTGTGTGGGGATGCGAACCTCCTCCTGGCACCACACACACTTGTTGGCTGTTACCAAACTCGAATTCACTCTATCTATTCCAAGTTTCCAAACATAAAAGGCGTGTATAACGAATAAAACACCGTATAGTATACACACGGCGTTTAATTATCCACCAAAATACAAGAACTAAAATAATTAACGTGAGTTACACAGAAATCAGAATCAATCGACAATAAATCACAAAATACGACGCGCACGGAAAAACTCCCGGAAAACCTCTGCGGGGGGTCCGCCTCGGCGTCCCTCGCTGGCGCGATGACGGCCGCCGCTACCACGCATGCGCAAGACAGCAAGCCATCGAAGGAGCCTACACCAGGCACAGCACCACAAATACACCGCGCACACGTCACATCCTCCCCCTCTAGTCCAAACATCGCGCCTTCGCGTTTGGAGTAGCAAACACAGAACTACCCTTACGCTTGCGCGGGCGACCTCTCCTACGTCTACGCACTCGCATAACAAATGGAGTTAGTTGTGACACATGGTAGTCCCCTAAAACCTCTCCATCAACATGTTCAAGACGATAGGTAACACTACTCAATACTACACGTACTCTAAGCGGGCCATCACATTTGGGAACGAACTTGGGAATTTGACCTCGACCAGTATCATTCAACCTTGGAGGCTTAAGTACGACTAAATCCCCGACCTTATAATCAGGCACATGACAACGGTGCTTATCAGGCCTCTCCCCCTGCATTGAAACTGCCCTGAGACAATAATCATCAGCGGATGCGAAACTATACGACCGGACAAAATCGTACTTGCGTTTGTGATCATCCACAAAACTCCATGACCCTTGAGGTAGGTTCAGTACGATATTCGCCCCCCTTATAAAATCACGGCCAAGAAGCGTTCTCGTCTCTGCTCCAGGGATCACTAAAAACGTGGTAAGTACATCTCGGCCATGTACATTAACAACAACTTCACACGTAAGTAAACTACACGACCTCTCAGTGCCGTCGGCTAAATTGATGACACGCTGCGCTTCCACAAATGGGGTTCCGCAGTCCCGCAGCACACGGTACAGTGACGGACTTGCAAGGCAGTGCGTAGCCCCCGTGTCAACAATAGCAACACCCACACGACCCTTAATACTAACATTAATCAAGGGGTGATACTGGTCGGAGTCAAAACCTGCGTTATCAATCTTCACGGTGTCCGCGTATTCACCGGAGTTAGATTTCGGGTTCTCTAAAATACTAGTAGGCGCATTACCAAAACTAACGCTACCAAAACATACATCACGTTCGCAATTGAACTGCTGGTCGGAATAAGGACGTTTAACAGAATACGACCGCTCACCAGAATACGGCTGTCTATCAGAATACGGACGCCGAGTTCCAGAATTCGAACAACCAACAAAATATCTACGCTGGTCGGAATCGGACGATCTACTGTCTTGAACATGTCCATGTGGAGGTCTAGTGATAAACGAGCTAAACTCTATAGTATCGGAGGTAACTTTCGGTGCCTTGTCTCTACAATTAATACACTTGGTCCTCACTACACCCGGTTGTTCGCAACCATAACAATGAATTGGCTTATCGCTCACATTTTGTTGACCCTTACCACTACTCTTGACGCTAGACGCAACGTTTGAACCAGAGAGGGAAGGCACATTCTGAACGGGGCTGGTAACCATACTCTCACTTTTAGTAGGCAACTTACTGGGCGTACTTACGGTTTTGGGTGGCTGTACCTCTGACATTGACTCCTCCACATGACGTAATTTCACAATAAAATCATCTAACAATCCTAACGACTCACGTGGTAACCGTTTACGGATTTTGCGATCTAACAAGCCGTACACAATATCTACTTTTGCCTCCTCGCACAAGGCGTATGGTAACTGACTAATAAGAGCGCGAATATTGCAAGCGAATACTTCACTACGTTCATCGGCCGTATGCTGGCGCGCGAATATCTCACGAAACAGTCTATAGCCAGGCTTCGCGACGCCGTACATCCCGCGAAGATGCCGGAGGGCGTCGTCCCAGTCCTCCACGTTCCGTTTAATGCCGCGCCACCAGATCGCTGCATCTCCAACGAGCAGCATCGGCAGACCGCGCAGAGCATGCTCGTCGCTAACGCCGGCACATTCCTTATAAATCTGCACCGCGTCAATGAACGCCTCCAACACTTCGGTGTCGTTCTTCTCACCGTCGAAGCGGGCAGTGCACTTGGCAAAATTGCCTCCGAAAGAGGCGGCGGGGCCCGCACACGTCGAGGCGGCCCCTGGAGATTCCGCGATAGACGCTCGCGCCTGTCCGATCGATGCGGACAGCAGCGTCTCGATGAGTTTCCTGTTGGCCTCCGCCTGCGACCTAGTGAAAGCTTCCATGAAGGTTGCTAAATCACTGATCTGCATCGGCGGTGGCTGCTCCGACCGCGGTTGTTCTGGCGTCGTCGGCGCCTCCATAGGCGGCACAACCCAGGTGACGTTATGGGCTCCATCGCCCGTATCGCTCTGCTCCATGTCATCATCACGCGGGCGGCGAAGTGCCACACGTCGCGGAACAACTGGCATGGTAAAAGCGGCGATGTCACACCTCTATCTTCACTACAGAGTTTGTAACAACCGGTCGAATAAATGCAATAAAAATGGCGGTTGCAGTCTTGTCGGTTGTCGATTCTGGCCTTCGAGTTGGGCGCCACTATAACGAATAAAACACCGTATAGTATACACACGGCGTTTAATTATCCACCAAAATACAAGAACTAAAATAATTAACGTGAGTTACACAGAAATCAGAATCAATCGACAATAAATCACAAAATACGACGCGCACGGAAAAACTCCCGGAAAACCTCTGCGGGGGGTCCGCCTCGGCGTCCCTCGCTGGCGCGATGACGGCCGCCGCTACCACGCATGCGCAAGACAGCAAGCCATCGAAGGAGCCTACACCAGGCACAGCACCACAAATACACCGCGCACACGTCACACGTGTTTAGGTAAGCCATGAAAAGAAAAGCAACTCTATAAGATTCTGTTTATTATTAAGTAAGTCCTTAAGTCGTCTACTTCGAGTACATTATAATAATGAACGTTCCAGTACATGATGTTATATTGAAGCAATAGGCAGCATATCACGCATTAATTACGCCAGATTTCAAAGATGACAATAAATCTTCTTTTTATTGACGGCGACACGAGCACTATTATTAGACCAAACCAAATATC
Organism: Ptilodon capucinus; assembly: GCA_914767695.1. Taxonomy (NCBI): domain Eukaryota; kingdom Metazoa; phylum Arthropoda; class Insecta; order Lepidoptera; family Notodontidae; genus Ptilodon; species Ptilodon capucinus. The sequence continues at coordinate 12,660,423 of OU611808.1, read as the reverse complement.
CCAATGTGACATTATTTAAACCTACCGATTGTGACATTATTGTGGTGGTTCAAAAGATGCCGCTGAGATATTATGATATTAATATCGAATATTTTTTCACAAACGAATCATTTCCATACTTAGTAAAATCCTTAAAATCCTTTAGCACGGAAGTAAAATTCTATCGATCTTTGTAACATCCATTAAATAAAAATTACGCGCATGTTTATATGCGTATGTCTATGTGACTATAAATTAAACCCGCCATCAATGAATTTCAAACGTATTTGCCATATTCCACTAACTACAAACGAAGAAGACACAACATACATTGGTCTCGTTTCAAAATCGCCCACTTATTACACGTACTAATGTTTAGTAAAATTAACATATCGGGCACACCGATTTTTTATTTTAACGAGTTACTTCAGGGATTCCCTGGGATTAGGACCGGCTGATCAAGTAAACAAGTGCTCATCGGAGCTAATGGCGCCGACCATGCGCTATCTGACACATAAAGTAACGGAAGTAGCATTTGATCTGCGTAAATTAGGAGCATCAAAACGCGCGCGTTCAATTTTTTTGCTAACACCAAAATGAACTCTATACACTAATAGATGAAGCACATTTTCAACAAAATTTCATCGGCGACGCAAGTAAATTTAGTCGCATTGTCGTGTAACCACAGAAATTCAAGATTAATCTTTCCATTGAGTAGGTACATTTTCCAAATACCGTGAGTCGAATTCGCTCGCCTCTGCGTTATCGTGTTTCTTTCCGGGATGGGCTACGTCAGGGCCTCCGATGCCAAAAGACTAGAATCTAGTGCACACCTAACTTTGCGACTTGTCGAAATGCGTTAGGTAGATACTACGCTATGGACGTCGAGTGAATGTGTAGCCATTATCAGCGATGCATATAAAGATCTTAATAATATGTCAACGCTTTACGCTTTCTGGGCGCACGGAGGAAAGTGAAAAAGTAGGCGAGACCAATGAGGTAATATTAGTGCGTCAAACTAGCCGCGCTCACCCGGCCGCGCTCACTTTCGTTCGCAATAACCAGTCCTATTGCATGCTGGAGTGATAGAACCATTTTAGTATACAGATCTATATAATAGTGATCTATACAAATAAATAAAATTGAAGTGTATGTTTGTAATTTAGAAATAACAGCCTTTTAATAAATGCATATGAAAGTATTATGCTACTTATGCCAAAACCGCATTTTTTTTTGTCTGTTTGTTTCAGGTAAACTCCCAAATGGTATGAGCAATTTTGACAGGACTTTTACTGACAGGTAGCTGATTTTACAAAGAGTTACTTAGGCTACTTTTATTGGGATAAAATCGGCAATGTATTATGTTTTGCAGGAAGCCTAACTAAGTCCGTAATCTCATGGAATAGAAATCACCCGGATTAAAGAAGAATCCTACATACATTACTTATTGCTAGTGGCAGACCAAATCTTGAAATATATTCGATATTATTTTTTCTATGATTTCCAATTTGAGTGTTATACATTTTATAAAAGAACTTGTCGATTTGAATTCTTATAATATAACACACATGGGCAAGCTTAGTTATAGTTGCATATGAACTTTGAAAAAAATATACATATATTAACAAAAATCATTTAACTATAGGTTGGAAGCAGAAATAGTGTTAATTTTAAAATAATAATTATTATGTAAAAAAAAAAATTACCAAAAGTACATCCTCCATTTCGCAAATTGTTCTCAAATTGAATTTCACTTGTCAGTGGTATGTGTATGGGGTGTAGGTACTCAATACTGCATACTTAACTACTCAATAATGTAAAAAATACAAATAAGTGACAGCTATTATTAAAAAAATGTTTTGGAATGAAAATTATGTTAAAAATATTCAAGTAAGAGTAGCAACATAGAATAATGCGTTATTTTCATTTCAAAAATTCTATACTATCGCTGAGTGTAGGTATGTTTATCTTACTTCATATGCCAGAAGGCTGGCCCTGGTGGGGCATGAACAACCAAAAAGTTTACATCCGAAAAATTAAAAGTAAATGAGTTTGGGACTTGAATTAAGACTATTGTAAAACATATACTCATATAGGTACAATAAATAATGCACATTGTAAATAAATACGAATACATACCGTACTACGCAGAGGCCTTACTGGTTCGCATGGGACAATCTCATTACTTTTACTTTCAATGCGCGATCGCGAACACAACTTGACACCGATTCCACGAGTCACCAGCACCAGCGCGACTCCAATTAAAATAACACCACCAAGGATAAAACTTGAATTGTGTGCAATATTGATAAAATATGATATCTGTTTCAAATTACTAGACACAATTTCGCTAATTACCGAAGTAAAAATTAATTCATTGCCACAGCAAGAACTCATTACATATTATATTATAACACATTAGACTTAATAAATAATTGAAAACTACATGAAAATCAATGTATAATAATTTAAAATTTGACCTAATTCTATCGGCAAATAAACACCTGACAATGACACAAAAATCATTACATTGACAGCTGACATTTGGGAACGATTACTATCTTTGTGGTAATCATTGTTACCATACTATAAAAAGCCCAATAGAGGGGAGTAATGATAATCTCGACACATTCGCTTCTTAACGCAGTGTACTAACATCATTAGTAGGTAACTTTTATTTTACCCGTTAAGTTCATATTTACAAATTACGTATTTTAGTCGTAAAAGAAAAAAGAAGACTAAGTCTAGGTTGGAAGCATAGTCGAGTAACTCATGTTTGAGTAAATTTGATTACCTACACGGATCAGTCCAAACAATAGCCCGCGGGTCGCATGCGGCCCGCGACGCATGTTTTACACAGAAGATAACAAATTTTGGCTTGAAAATGGGATCGATGATGGGTAGAACATATTTATGTAAAAGTGCATAAACAACAATTAACTTAATAAATTTAAGTATAGATCTTCACTGGCAGATTTTTAAGTCACTTCTTCATGCAATGCGTCTGGCAACATGGCGTTGATATCGATATTATTTCCATGGTCATGAATAAAGATTAAAAAAAAAAACGATATTATTGTTAAAGATAAAAATAATGAAGAACCAATGAACGTACAAAGAAATTCCCCTTTTTTTCCTTGAAAACCGAAAATATTTATTTCTGCGGCCCTCCAGCTTTTGTAGTAAAATTAATTGGCCCGCCGCGAAGGTATGTAGTTTGGACAGCCCTGCAGTAGTTACTAAAGTTAGGGTAGTCACCGGCCCAACGAGCGCAAACAAAATTAGCTTATGCACAAAACGACCACTAGGTACAATTAGCGCAACTAAAAAATAAACGAAGCATTTAATATTAGGTAAATAAAATAAACAACGATAATGTTAAATTACATATATTGACATAAAACTATACAATGATTAAATTACGAACACAAACCTAGAATAAACACATTTATAGAAAGAGATTATTTTACACCAACCATCTGCAGTATGATGATAGTCAAAGTTGCAGCATGTTTTAATTAAATGCGAATTTGTATTGTTAAACAAGACATTTTATTTTAGAGCTCAAGTTACCTTATAACTCTGCTTATGAATATTGTTGCTTCCTTTCAAAGGAATGACAAAAATAATCTGGGCAAACATTTTCTAACAATGTTCATAAGTAAATGTCTAGTAGTATTCACCTACCTAAAATTTAGTCAAATTTACCTAAACATAGTGAAGTTGTTGCTTTGTGATCATGTCACTCATACAATATCTTATGAACTAAAATAATTGACAATAAGGAATTATAAAGCACAAGAAAATAGTGAATCACGTCAAATTAAATTAAATTTTAAAATTAAAATCAAGTCGTATCATTATAATATTCTTCTTTGAGGAATTATTTGGATGGGGGAGGTAGTGATTGGTTTCTTAGGACTGAGCTTATTCGGCGAACTCATAACCACATCAACAGCCTTCCTAAGTATTTGGTGTTCACTCTTCTTATATTCTTCAGTTATTTGTGAGAGATCTAAATCAGCATCTAGCACCAACACCTGAAAAAATGAAAATAAATTTATTCATTTGTAAAATAACGTTATTCATTAATTAATTACACACACAGTATAATACACTATGGACCCCAATCCCATTAGCATTCAGGAGAAGGGTATAATTACAATAGGCTCGGCTTGTTTTAAATTTGGACCAAAATGCAATGCATCAGCAAGAGAAGCTCTGTTTAGTTCTTTATGGAGAATGTATGATTTCATTCAAATATGGACTCATGGGAATTGATAACACTAAATTAAGTATGGGTAAGGTGGTATAATGACTGTGAATGAATGAAATGAATGTGTATATTGACACAATTGCAATTATCATAAATACTAGATTAAAAGTTTGATTATCTGCAAAAAAAATATTACACCACTTATAAATTAAGCTGACAACTAAATCTTGTGTTAGAGTGCACTCTACACTCAATACACTCAGTGTTTGTGGTTTGGATTTTTGTCAGTGACATTGTTTTTCAGAACATACATGTCTGGGAGTTGTTAAAATATTGATTGGACTCACACCACAGTTGGTTTTAGTTGCAGTTGAGTGGGTGAAGATTTTGTTGGTGTGTATGAGGTTCTGCGAGTAGTAAATAGTTTGTAACTAATCTAATGGTTAATGTAATGTTCTAGTTGTAAAATGAAAAAAAACGGAGCCGTCGCGGGACGCCCGTGCAGATGTCGCCCCGGTCGTAACGGCGAGTGAGCGGAGTCAGCCGGTGGGCGGAGTCTAAGCAGCGGAAAGAACCGAGGAGCCACGAAGCTGCTCGAAGTTTTGGGATCACGGCATCGCGGCATCAACAGTCGCTGTCACTAGCGAAGCGCGCCATTAGATGTTTCACATCAATAAACATAAATATCCCACACACTTAACTATCAATGACTACTTTCACAGTTTTAGAGTAATTTAGGGACTACCCTCAATTAATTTAACAGCACTCATTGTTATTATCAATCTTATTAGCCAAGATTGTAGGTATACCGGTGGTATTTAAGTCTTGCAATATGTATTTATTTACTTACTGGGGCAGGACATTCGGCATGTACTCTGTTAACCAGCCAGTCCTCGTGTAATTTATGAAGTTCTTCAATATATGACAGTGGTACACACTGCTCCTCGGACCTAGCACGCTTTTTTATTCTTTCATACACCACTGACGGTGTTGTCTTGAGATAAACTGAAAAAATATTATTACATGATTGATAAAAACAATTAAATTGAAGACTAATGAATCCTAGAAGTTAAGTATTCTTTAAAGGGATTATTAACCTTTTTGAGGCATATAACTTCAAGCTAACTAACTGTGGATCAAGGGCAAGAGGTATGTCAGGATCGTAGCATGTGGCAAATGGTAGCCTACCCCTGTTAGATAAGGGTGTATATTGGGGTTGCCAACTATTTTTTTTCAAAAATATAGTATTTTCTAGCCAGAGTCGTAAAATATATAGTACATTGCTCAAAAATATAGTATATTCACAAAAATCCTACAAAAACGTGTCAGTCTGTAAAAAAAAACTGTACTATTCAATGCCTGTTAATGCCATGCATACACAAATTTAATAAAATCAACACCTTTATGAGTGGTACCGCGGTATGTAAAAAAGACCAGTAGGTACTATTGTTTGTATGACAACATCTTTCACTTGATAGTAGTTGTCAGTGACAGTTTCCTTCAGTTGTCGTTACGTCACGAAACACGCTATAGTATACGCGCAAATCTCCATGCAAGGCAAAAATAAATATATTGATGCGTAATTCTTTCGCGTGATGTTGCTATTCTACAAAAAAAATAATGAATGCTCTTAAAAATATAGTACTTTTGTGTACTATATTTTTTTTCAACAGTATATAGTATGCAGAGCTAAAATATAGTACAATACTATATTTTATAGTACGGTTGGCAACCCTAGTGTATATTGACGAAAGGCAATTCTTACTAAGTGACAAAAAATCGTAAAATGCGTTATTAAGTGTATATTATGATCTACAGGAGTCATCCGCCATCTTTATCACTGTCATTATCCATTTTTATTTATAATGTGTATTTATTGAATTTGTCCTTGCTATTAATTACTTGACATTGGCGAAATACTCGCGCTAGTCGCAGGTGATGCCATTCCTCATCTTATTCCATTAAATATCATCATTTCGTTCATTTCGTTAAAAGTGTATATTATGACTCATTTTACGATTTTTTGTTGCTTAGTAAAGATTGCCTTTCAAGGGTCAATATGTAACTTCAAATTAGCAAGTTGATTTATGTTAAAACAAATAAAAATTGGCAGTAGGTTTACTGATAAATCAAATGAAATAAGTTTAACAATATGACCAGTATTACCAATAATTACTCAGTCTTTGATTAATACCTATATCCTCTTATCAGCAAGCCAAAATATTCAATGATAAACAGACAACATAGCCTCAAATTATCAATTTAATGTTATTTTTAAATTATCAAGCCTTACCAATAAGGTCTGCATCGATCGGTATCTGAAGCTGTATGAACCTGAACCACTCGTCCAGCACTGCAAACTGGGCCGGATGGATTACCCCGCTCCTCATCATGTGTTCAACAAAACAATATCTGGCACTATACAGGGAGCGCTCCATGAGCTTCACTGGCGTCGGTGTGGATCGCTTGTGCATATCCAACATGGTCAGGGACACATATGATTGGAATGTCATCGCCCATTTTGAGGGATCCTTATACATCAAATCCTGAAATTTTATTACATAGTCTATTATTATCATAATCTTAGGAGCGAGGCTCTTGACAGTTGAGTTATTGCCAGCCATCTCATTACCTTGCTAGTTATTTTACCTCCAAATTTATAGAAAATTTAATGCATCTACAATAGCAAATTTAGGGGTCATTGTATATAGTAAAAACTATACTCAACGAAATTTAAAAAACTATGACGCAAGTAGACTTCAAATTCTGGAAGGGGGTACTTCCCGGAAACCGTGTGCTCGTGATTATAGGAGTACGCTGCGCGTGCGCCTACCCAGTGGAAAGCAACGAGTGTTCTATGGTTATTACACAAATTATACTAAAGTAGGTATGGGGTAGCCGTTCCCGCCAATTTGGAATTAGTGTAATGACAGTTACACTGCATCTTGACTTTTAAAGGGGATGTTCGTATTATGATAAACACAAGATTATATAGAGGCCTTACCAATAAATTCCAACCCTTGAGATCCCGCCACTCTTCAACAGGTTCCGTTAGTAACGTGATGTCCTCAAATTGACGAAAATGTTCGAGAAATGTTGTTTTACCGCTCCCAATATTACCCTCGACGAACACAGTAAACGGCCTCATATTATTAGCGGTCATTTTATGATAGAATTTTGCTGCTGAAACTAATAATTAAGAATGCTCGGTGATTGCTGACGCACTACTGCACAGTGCACAGACACGAATGTTACAATAATGGTGCTTTCCCGCCTAAATTGTCCCAAAAATAACAAACAACGCGCGAGGTTAACCTGTCAAAAATGGATTTAGTAAACATAAATACCTTTTAGTGCAAACAATCGGCATATAGGATATCTTAACATTATTAAAAATCGTTTATCTGTTTAGTTTTTTTGTGTCTTGTTTGTATTTTGATAGTAATAATAAAATCAGAGGAATAGATTTTTAATTTCTTCAACTTGGCAGACATATTTTATTCCAAAGACAGATTATCTTCACTCGATGGAATCTATGGATGACATGCTCTATGATATTTTTATTCATAGTGAAGCCCGTAGGCATAGACAAAAAGGAAATAATAATCGACTAAAAATGTTACACCTCGAAGTAGGTAATCAAAGACATCCCTTTAAATTATAAGCGCGAAAATTAAATTGTCCAATCAAGCGAGTCCACGAAATCCATTGACAAACTTATTCGTGTCTTGCGGGAATATTGCTGAAAAAAGATTGACGTGTGTTTTATTTGATTCATTGTTTGACCGATATTTTGTACGATCTCATTGCAAAGCCGGTATTTTTTTAGTTTTAAATAAGTAGAGGTTAATCATAAATTATGTTACGCACACACTTCTTGGGTATGTTTTAACAACATAATTATACCGTGAAATACTATTCGTGATACCATTAAGATTGCATGGTGCCGGTAATTTACGATTTATTTTATTGCTTTTAGGTATTTTACTGTGCGTAGTTGGGTCGTATGCACTTTACGACTCGTCCTCTGATGTCGTGGAGTTGACACCCAGTAACTTCGACAAACTCGTTTCAAATTCAGACGAGGTATGGATTGTTGAATTCTTCGCGCCATGGTGCGGTCACTGTAAAAACTTAGTTCCTGAATACAAGAAGGCTGCTAGAGCTCTAAAGGTAAGTACGAGATATTATTTACTTGATATTATTTTCTTGAATGTCTCACAGTTAGTTTACCACTATTCTTAATTTAAAGGCTAAAAAACCAGCTGTTGCAAGTCATTACTTATACAGAAATCTGTCGAAATAGCTTGAAACATGCTATTTCGCAAGCAAATAGTGATATCAGGATCCTCAGCTCTTTGTTAGGTACCTCACCTGTTATGTCATGACTGCATCTTTGTACAATAGCTTACCAGCTGATAAAGAGTTCCTACTGTTTGTCAGTATTAGTAGTTGCCATAATTCAGAAATTCATAATTGAATTCAACACTTTTTTGTACTTAAATGATACAGATTGTATTTAAATGATCTGCATATACAGATTAAATATTGCTATATTTAGTTTAGACTCTTTCTATACTAATAATATAAATAGGAAAGATTTGTATTTTTGTATGTAACAAATTAACTTAAAAACTACTGGACTGATTTCAAAAATTCTTTTGCCGTTCGAAAGCTAAATTATCACTGAGTAATATAGGCTATATTATAAACCTGTGCGTAGCCTTGATTTTCAATATACCCATTTTGATGTCCCTCCCTACCTCCATCACTATAGACTATACTGACCAACACATTCACAGGGTATAGCAAAGGTTGGAGCGGTAGATGCGGACCAGCACAAGAGCTTTTCCCAGACCTATGGAGTCACTGGATTCCCCACCATCAAGGTCTTCACAGGCAGGAAGCACTCACCGTTCCAGGGCCAGAGAAATGCCGAAGCATTTGTTGATGCCGCGCTCAAGGCCGCCAAGGAGAAGGCGTATGAGAACCTTGGCAAGAAATCCAGCAGCTCATCATCGGACAAGGTAAAAAAACAATTCAACAAGGCAACCAAGCAAAAAATGCTCAAAAAGCTCAATTTCCTATTACAAAATTTCGTCTAATCTATTAAAATTTGCATGAGTAATGATTTTTTTTGTCAGTCAATCTGGGACCTAGAACATAGACTATATTGACCATGTTTAAGTTTACCTACTACAGTCAATACTACTACTCTACAGTCAGTACTCTGTTTTTTAGTAATAAATGCTTTAAAATTGAACTGTATATATGTTGAGATATTGGCTTGCCTTATAAAAGCTAATTTTGGTGCTAATTCTATTATCCACAAACTACTAAAAACTAAATAAACAGATTGTGTCTTTCTTCTACATTAACTATAATAAATAAGGTGATGAAACTTAGATCAAGTTTCTGCCCTAATAATTATGGACACAAAGCTCATAATTAGTTGTCATTATTATTTCTTTTATCATCAATTTTAAAAGTAAATAAAAGTATGTTTTGGTATATCCAAATATATTGATAAGACTGCTGCACAACAATTAAACCATTTCTCCTTGATTGATGATTGATTCTAAGTTGATTGTTGACATAACCTTATACACCCAAATATCTGTACTTAGAATCAGAATCAGAATATTTTTTATTCATTTAAACCAATACAGGCACTTATGAATCATCAATAAATAGTAAAAATAGTAGCTCTACCACCCATTCGGAATGAATTTCCTATGGAGAAGAATGGGCAAGAAACTCCATGGTTGCTTTTTTCAACTGTGCTTCTTACTGTACTGAATATACTATAAAGTATAGATGAATTACTGTTAAAATAAGCCAGGATTGTGCAATGTGTACCTCCCTTCCTGTACTTCTCTTTTTCGAACTACTCATTTTTATATGAGTCCAGGTCAACCCTAATCCACAATTTAAAAAAACACTTATTCTGCATTTAAACTTAACACTGCATACTGGCAGGCAATGACTAGAAACAAGAAGGTAGTGTTAATTAATACAAATCATTAAATTAAAAAGTTGTTCTATTAGAATAAAGTCAAAGACAAGGTATACGGTCACAATATCCAATGGAATCAAGCAAAAAAGAACCTTTGGGCGCAAGTCAAGGCACTGAAGCAGATAGTCAAACCACAACCACAGACATCCCCATACAACAAAAAGAAATTTGATAGATTGCAGTCACACTTGTTCAGAAGAAGGCTGACAGAACTTGATGATGTCAAGCTTATAAATGCTTACAGATTGCTATCCAAGAAATCCATGTTAGGCAAGAGTTGATTCCTTTTATTTTGTTTTGATATTGAAATATAAAAACTGTGCAATTTCTCACTTTTTTAATAAGGACTATATTAAGTTATATTACTTATATTAAATTACAGTATGTATCTTGTCTGATATTTTTACTAGTGGGTTTGTTGAGTGTACGCAATCGACTTAAAAACTATTTTAAAAACACTGTGAACTAAAACAATATAAATGATTAATTTTGCCCTATAGCTCCAGGTATAATGAGGCCTCGTATCACGCTCTGCAATTTTTTTGCCAATAGCAAAACGATCTCTGTGTGCTATACACATAAAGATTGATCTTCTGTGATTAAATCGACCACGCTGCAAAATTGGCCCGCGTTGTCTATGCCATTTGGTTGAAAAAGATCTTTTTCTATGAATTAATACAGTTCGTTTTGGTATACGCATATATATTGCAGTTTACATCTTGACGCCCCTCTGAATATAGGGCTCTAAAGTACCTACATTATTCAACAATATTTTTCTTTTATAAGACTCTTGGGCTCTTGAGCTGGCTCATATTAATATAATGTAGGTCGTTGACATCATGTTATCTTGCTAATGTGCTCAGCACACATCATTGTTTGCTGTGTAAACAACACACAATTTCAGTAGCTTCATATCTTATATCTTCTTGGCAAGGGATGCCAGCTATCAATCTTATTTATAAAAAGAGAGTAGATGCACCTACTTTATTTAACCTTTGTACCAAAGTATGAACATGGCCTTTGTTGTCGGCTATTATGCCGAATCGGTGGTAGATTCTGACTATTCAAAAGAGTCTTATTGGTCTACATTCTGTATACTTAGTTTTACACCAAGAAGGATATAGATAGGCTATTTTTATTTTTTTATTTCTAATTGTGTAGGCACAAACTCCTTTTAGAATTCCGAACCAAGAGTGTATGTATTCTAATTTCGAAATGAAATCAAGAATAGATGAACATAACGTAGTATCGGGTCGTGTCCCGCCCACCAGCGCCCACGCACCCTCTCACTTTAGAAAAGTTTGGGGACACGTCAGCCCGATCTTCTGACCTCCTTTTATGACGTGGCGTCAACCTTATAGGCCAGGTAATACGCCTGCATATTTATTTTACGTCACAACGATAACGCTTATTCAGTAAAGGTCCGAGGAAAATTAAAACAACAATCTTTAAAATTTATTTGTCAGTTATGTTTAAATAAAATGATTTATATTTTATTTTACATACCATTTCATTAGTTTAGCGTATTCACTATAAGACAAAGTTCCAAATTTATAAACGGTTATAATAATCCATCTAAAACGGCGTTGTGGAACACTTTTGTATGGGAAAACTCTGCCGTGCTGTTGTAATTTGTAATTTGTCTTTAGAGGATTGCAGATCGTTGATTATGTAATTCCACCTAAAGACATAGGATGCGCTATGCTTGTAGATTGATGATCCCACCTGTGGCCTGCCTACACATTTATTTATTGATATTAGTTGGTCATAAACGCTGCAGATGCATAATAATAAACTGACCTGGCTAATAGATCAGTCTTTTACGGATTCTATAGCGTTTATTTACTATTTTATTTTCCCGACGTTTCGGCTGCTATACAGCAACCATGGTCACGGGGGGACTGAGGTGTTAGACGTCCTGATTTCATAGTTAATAACTGGGTACCCTCATATTTAGTTGTTGTTTGCGGTCCGATCCACGCAGAAAGTGCTCTAAAGTGTCTTGAGGTCTTGCAATGGTATGTTTGGTTTTGGATTTAATCCAAAACAAAATCTAAAACCAAACGTACCATCCGTAAAATAGTTTAATTTCAATGTATAGTATTCGCGTATTCGACTAGTACTGTCAATCGACGTATGGCTGGAACCAATTCTTTTTAACGGAGTTGTGATTGTTTACAAACTGCTAGTATAGGTTCACAGTTTCTATGGGTAACCAAAATGTCAGTGGTAAAGGCAAACTCACATGAAATTAACACTCAAAAATAGAGAGGATAGGCAATTTTAGCCTTAGGATCAAAATACAAGTTTCCACTGTCGCTTCAAACTTCAACATCGCCAGTTTCGTGTATGTGGACTAACCATAGCTTGGACATAGATTGTTTCATAAATTCGGAGTACTGTAATGTATTAATCTTTCCAGTCGGACGTGGTGACGCTGACTGACAGCAACTTCAAGGAGCTGGTGTTGGAGAGCGAGGACCTGTGGCTGGTGGAGTTCTACGCGCCCTGGTGCGGACACTGCAAGAACCTCGAGCCGCATTGGGCTAAGGCCGCCACTGAACTCAAAGGAAAGGTTAGTCGACAACCATATTACCTACTTTCTTCTTTATTAGGATTATACTGACTTGGGTAACCTTATTGATTAAGTCAGGGATTCCCAAACTGAGCGCCGTGGAACCTAGGGGTTCCGTAGAATAGTCATCAGGGTTCCGCCAAAAATACGCATATGTCGGACATAATACCGAACTATAAAACAATTATTCATAAAACAGTAAAACAAATTCATTCTTCACATTAAAACTTTTAAGTTAGGAATAACGTGTTTCAATTATATTACAAATTTCTTAAAAAAAAAAATCCTATATAAATTTCAGAGGTGATTTGTAATCATTTGACATGAGGTACCATAAAATAAAAAGTATTTGTTTAGTGTTAATCATTAAAGTTTAGGAACCCTATGGTTTGGTTACCTTAACCACTTTCACCCAATGGGGAGTCGACGGCTTGGTCTAGTGGTCTGAGCGTAGACCGCTCGGCTCACCGAACCAGGTGGCTGCAGGTTTGATTCCCGCCAGCGATAAATTTCGGAATTTGCCCTGGTCTGTATCTAAATGCGATCGCCTCCAGTCCATTGTTTAGTTTGGGATCATACAATGAGTATGTGTTGGCTGACGACATTTATTTAGTTATTTAATATAAGGTTCTGATAAGGTTACCCTAGTCATTGTCACTTAAGGCTATTGACCCGCATCCATAGGGAGCGGCCAAAATAACTTGACTTTTTCTTTAAATGTACTCTGTATCAATATACTTAAAGATTTAATTGCTTTGATAAAGACCACAGTGTTTATGACGTTACGCATTTGTCTGTCATAAAAAACGGGCCAAGTGCGAGTCAGACTCGCGCAAGAAGGGTTCCATAACATTATCTATAAAAAGCCAAAAAAATCACGTTTGTTGTATTGGAGCCCCCCTAAATATTGATTTTATTCTGTTTTTTAGTATTTGTTGTTAAAGCGGCAACTGAAATACATGAAATACGTGGAAATTTCAACTCTCTATCACGGTTCATGAGATACAGCCTGGTGACAGACAGACGGACGGACAGCGAAGTCTCAGTAATAGGGTTCCCGTTTTACCCTTTGGGTACGGAACCCTAAAAACAGTGTTTTCGTTTCAAAAACAAAATAGAATAGATAAATGTCTTACCACACTTAGACTCATTACCAGTAACCAGTCACAAAGAAGCGATACCTGTAATTATAAATATTCATGCATCATTATACAATCACTGGGAACTAATCAACTTAATGAATTTCACACTACCAGTATGAGTTACAGCTAATTTAAAGTTAACTTAGTGGTAATTGTTGTTTGATAACATCGTAACACCACGTCAGTGTCGTAGATATGTTTATTTCATAAGTCATACTCTTATCGGGGTTATAATTAAGTGAAAATTAAACGTAAGTTCTATACGCGACCGACTGGTTTTGTATGATAATATGTCAGTATTGGGTATGATATATTTTTTAATAATCTCGACCAATGGGCATTTGTAGCATTCCAATATGCCAACAGTTCATTGAGTGAGTTCTTTGAGCACAACCCATTTTAATCTGTCCTCAAACTGTAGGCCGGAAGTCTTACCCCTTTTTTTTTAACGTCGAAAATCCTTTATGGATACCCTGTCACCTTGGGGGAAGTAACAGGGTTATGTGGGAGTTCCGGCAGAAGGCCGTATACCCACTAAAAACGGTGTACCATCTTCCGCGGGGCGCCACGGGATCGCTTTCGCATGCACCGCGACGGGAACTCTTACCCCTAAGTTTATGAAAAACAAATCTATATTTACGATGGATTTACAAGATACTTACCTGAACGAAAGAACTCTGCAATACCATTGCAATTGTCAGGTTATTTGGGTTACTCTGTGACCTTCAGAACAACTTATGAGGGTTATGATGAAGAAGGGTTGCACTGAAGGATTGATTGAAGGATGATATGCACTCTAACCTGTCTTTTTACGAAAAATACCTTAGATGATGCAAGGGTATTACCGCAAACATGTGTTTCTCCATGTTTATTGCTTTCATAATTGGCATTCACATGTAGACTCCGAATCTATCAAGTTTAAGGTAGATAACACTAAGAAAAAAAAACTAAAGTCACTACACAGAGATCTATGCGACAAAATAACTTCTGCGGGCGGTTTCCCCAAATCGAGGACTATTGCGCCTGTTTTGCCAGAAACATAACTTCTTATTTCGAGATTTCTTATTCTCTGACTTCGAGAGACGTTGTTGATATATCAAGATCTCTCGAAGTCAGGCACCAGATCAACACCTCAATTGAAACCATCAGCTTCATAATGAGGTTACATTTTCCGTGTCGTGAGAATGGCACTGATTGTTAATGACAAATAAAAACTTAGTAGTTTAGTCTATAGCTATTATGTGCGCGTGTATAACCAGCCATACCTTACAGGTGAAAGTGGGCGCTCTGGACGCGACCGTCCACCAGGGCATAGCCTCCAAGTACCAGGTGCAGGGCTACCCGACCATCAAGCTGTTCCCGTCGGGCAGGAAGACCAGCGACTCGGCAGAGGACTACAACGGCGGCAGAACCTCCAGCGACATCGTCGCGTACGCGCTAGAGAAACTCGCCGAGAACTTACCGGCACCGGAGATTATACAAGTAAAAAAAAAATACCATAGACAACATAAGAATACAATTAGTCTTGCCTCCTTATTGCTTTAAGTTATGATTTTAATTGTTTTTGAATATTTGTAGTACAAAATGTCCCTAAAATTACAGATCTGCAAACATTTCTTTAAGATATTATTATAGTGAAACGTTGATTAACTATTAGGTACACTCAAGTAAAATACAATATTTTGGGAAACAAAAAAATTGTCAAACGGAAAAAAAATATTTTGTAAATATGAACAATGTGCGTGATAATAATATGAACGTGCACTCGACCGTTACGTGTTCGCACAATTTGCAATATGTCGTAAAATTTATTTCGAGCATATCCATGTTATTGTTAGAAATCGTAAACATATCATTTTCACGGCGTTCACATTGGTACATGTTAATTTTTATTCGCTTTTGATAATACGGAATAACCAGAGCACTTATGTCACAAGACAATTGGCTAACTGACGTCACTTCTTCTAATAAATTCTTTGGAGGGATCTCAACTCAACCCCTTTGGGAAACACAGGTGTTAGTGTCTATATCACCACTTGCATTCTGAATCAATGATGGTTGTTTGCCGTAGAAATAATTATTACAGTAGCTATTCTATTCCTTAGGTTTTGAAAAGTCCAATCACTTGAGATTAAAAGGGCAAGTAGCCTTTTGCTACGCATAAATAATAAACTTTGTTTTCTTACATTTATTGTGTAAATTTAAGAAGCCTAGGTAGAACAAAATTCATCACGAAAAATGACAATTTCGTATGTCACTAAAGACAAAACTATATACAGGGTGTTTAAGAAGTCCGAAATAATACTTTGACTTTGTATCGGGTATACAACTGAATGGTATAAAAATTCGATCACGTTTTTTTCAACTCGTAATATGTACTGTTTAGTGAATATTGGTAGTCGCCCCTCATAAGTGTAGTTTACACTGCTGAATAGGGTTATGGATGTACCCAAAGGCCAGAACACGATACCTGTGACAAATATTACCTATGATAGTTGGCTATAATCTGTTTTCACTAAACATCCACATCTGAGCTATCAGCTACCGTATATGTACCCAAAGTATAACCCACTATAGGGTCCCCACGCCCCAAAACAAACTAACCAATCACTTACAAGATAATAATTATGGTGTCGACATATTTAAAGGGTTGAGTTGCTATGTGCAGGTGGTGGGCTCTGAGACGATGCGGGCGTGCAGCGAGAAGCCTCTGTGCGTGGTGTCGGTCCTCCCGCACATCCTGGACTGCGGCGCCGCCTGCCGCAACGAGTACATCACCACGCTCGCCCGCCTCGGAGACAAGTACAAGAACAAGATGTGGGGGTGAGTCTCTACAACACCTACTTACGGGTATTTTCACCAGTTAAATACACCATCACGCCTGTATTCCCCAAAGGTGTAGGCACTACAGTGCGCCCACACTTCGCCAATGTAATAGGGGACGAGCCTATTGCCTCCAGTTAGAAAAAATGAATTCAATTTGCACATACTGAAAGCTTCATATGTTTTGTACGAAGTGCGCACCTTACGACAAATAACTAATGACAGAGGTGGGTGTCATGTCATGGCAAGATTTCACGCCATCTGTTTCTAGTGATGGATGTTTCAAAGCAACCTTTGAAGAATATGTTATTTAATCCCTGCCCTGCATTTTAATGATTTTAATTCCATAATTTATTAACATTCCGTAATCTTCCTAGTTGGGTGTGGGCCGAGGCTGGTGCTCAAACCGCTCTAGAAGAGGCCTTGGAGCTGGGCGGCTTCGGCTACCCCGCCATGGCTGTCGTCAACGCCAAGAAACTCAAGTTCTCCACTCTTAGGGGATCATTCTCAGAGACTGGCATCAATGAATTCTTGAGGTAAGTGAAAGTCAAACACGTAATAAAGCGGATTATGATATTTTCGAAGATATTTCTTTTCATATTTCTCTGGAAACCAACTTGCGTATGTAGTCATCAAACAAAAAAAAAATATCACGCGTGCAATGCTTATATTAGTCATGATGGCAAAGTTTAAGTGCACTTGGGAAATTCCTAGAAAATAATATTACCAATTCTTTAGGAGATTCCTAATGTTTTTACAAGTATACATCTTATATTCATGTCTAGGGATCTGTCATTCGGGCGCGGGCAGACCGCGCCGGTACGCGGGGCGGAGATGCCCAAGATCGAGACCACCGAACCGTGGGACGGCAAGGACGGCGAGCTGCCGCTTGAGGAGGACATCGACCTGTCTGACGTCGATCTAGAAAAGGACGAGTTATAAGCGTACACGTGGACAGTGTGATTCATTTGTGATTAGCGTGAGCGGAAGTTTTTTTTGTCGATAATCAGAATCAGTGAGCTCGAGGAATTTATTTTTATGTAATAATGATGTAAAGACATGTGCAGAGGATTAACCAGCAAAACCGTACTTTCGCGTTACCTGTATTTTTTTCAAAAAGCTCTATCAATTGTTTTATCACCTTTGGCCTTCCTCTCTAACACTTTATTGCTCAGTTATATATTTGTATGAATAAGTCTGCCGCCGATTGTTGAGCCTACTTTACAATAATTGCTTATGGAATATAGCATATCTAGGACCTGAAAAGATCACAATTTATATCTCTCGCGGAACACGCGATTTTAAAAATGGACTGATATGTTTAATCGTCTTAAAATATTTTAGCTTATACAAACCCCAATTTATTGGAGAATGGAACTGAGGTGTCTCATTAAGTATTTCATTGAAACGAAATCTTAATATCAATCCCATATTCTTCCAGTGTGTATGTATTTGATTTTGGTAAGCATTTATTAGAATAACAAATAGGTTTGGATAATTTTATGATTATTGAAATCGCTAATAAATTTTTAACAAACAATAAACAGCTGTTATTTTCTTAGTACCTATCCCTTACTTTCCCATGGAGTTTACATTAATTTATGCACAGTACTTTTGTTAAACGACAGGCAACTCAGTTCTGAGATTGTACACAAATGCATAATAGGGAAAACAGAGATGTTTAATGGGAATACTCTGAAACATTAAGTACCTATTACATGGGTTTCATCTGTTATTATATGTTCATAGTAAAATAGTAGTGGTAGCCGAGTGGTCAAGCGCACGCCTTGCAATCAAAGTGTGCAGGTTCAAATCCCGACTCGCACCTCTAGGATTTATGTGCGAATCTTATTTTCATCGGAGATTATCACTGGCTATGAAACGGTGAAGGAAAACATCGTGAAACTTGCCTAGTTCTCGATAGATGTGTGAAGTCTGCCAAGCCGCATTGGGCCAGTGTGGTGGACTATGGCCTGAATCCCCCTCTCATTGAGGGGAGGCCCGTGCCCAGCAGTGGGACATTAAAAAGGGCTGTAGTAGTAAAACTTAATGACATTTTTGTTAGTTGTTAAATAAAATACATTAGGTCCATAATTCATATATTTATTTGAGCATCTTGCACTTTGATATGAAGCTTATATTAAGTTTCCAAACAACAAAAGTTGTGGAAACTGCAGTCTTACATACAGGCGTCTAGTCAGTACATGAGGAAATATCAGATTAATACTGATTAAAGATATTCTAAAACAATAAAATGTACTTTCGCATTTTATTAGATACTGATTTGTCTTATGGTAGAATTAAATACTTTTCCTGACGATTTGTTTTAAAATTTACCCTCTAAGAAAATCATGAGCACATTTGGATAAAGGTCTTTGATGTGGAATGTCAACTTATCTATACTTATATTATGAACTATGAGTGTATCAGTGAGATTAGCAGATGATTAGCCACATGATAAACAGAATTAATGATGATTACTGTAATACTTTAGTAAACGGTCATAAAACTTTGGTATAATAATATGATGGTCTGTGAAATGGTATGGCACCTTTGTTATTTCAAAGATTTTCATAATGTTTCATGCTATAGTGTGAGGTAATGGTTAACATGACATGAGTTACATAGTTTTTTCTGTGGCAAATTTACTTTGTGACGAATTTACAACAACCCTATGAATTTATACCTATGTTTAAATAAACACATTGTCTTACAAAATAGGTACTTCATATGTTTACTTTCAAACTCTTTGTTCTTTATTGGTCCTAAGACAGTCTTGATTTTTTTTTATTCAAAATTATCTGAATTTGTCTGGCAGTGTACCATATTCAAAGAAATATCTTGTTTGTGTATAAATAGTCACAACCTTACTACACGCTATAGTAATTATTAAAATACTATTTTTGTATGTTTTAAAGGATATGCTGAGATATATATTCCAAAGTACTATATATAACTTTGCACATAATACACTTTCAAGACATACATTATTATAATGTACATTTTATTTTCTTATATATAACAAACAACCATAAGATAATAAATAATACCTTGGAAACTTAAAGGTTTGGCAAGTGCACATCTAATTATTTAATGTTGGCCAATCAATATAGATATATTAATTTATCAAAATTAATTGCCATATCACCTTTCCTTAAAATTATAATCATTTTTAAATCAAAAATTTTCAAGGCACTGCTGGTTATGTAATAGATGCTTTTCATATATTTGTTGTGATGATACAATCTACGTATATTTTACTAAGATAATCTTTAAGCTAAGCCATAGTTGGCAGTGACATTTTGTCATACTTATTTTTAGGATGGCTACAGATATCATAACAGATTGAGAAATAATAAAAGCCCATACCGGCCAGAATCAGTGCTACAACAACAATGACAATTCCCCACGCGGAGAGCCCGAGGCCTTTGCGAGTGCTCGGTGTCGGCAGGCCGCCAGTTGTGCCAGCCATGGTCTGTGTCTTGCCAGGCTCCTTGTAACCTCTGTCATATTTGCCATAGCTGCCTCCGCGGCCGCCAGAGTTGCGGAATGCAGCCGCTGGTGTTACTAACTGATTGAGAACTAAAACCAAAATTAAATTATGCATTACGATTTAAAAACAAATTCGAGTTGTTAAATATATAACTTCGAAGAGAATACCTAAATACAATATGTTTATGAACTTACCAAGTAGTGCAAAGCTCACGCGTATCATTAAACTTATCATGTTTGATAGATCAACTTCCTGAGGGGCTTGAATAATAAATGTCCACTCGGGAGACCAGTCAATAGCCAAGACTAGGTGGATATTCCTCTTTTAGCCTCAACTCGAAAATATATCGTTTATACAAAGACTGTTCCAGATTTTTCATTTAGATAGAGACAGTTGAAGAATACTAGTCACGGGATCGTCATTCGTAAAGACGAAAAATCACAACAGTCTATTTACAATGTAGCCCATCGCCCGTCAATCCACAGATGAATCAATCCACCACAGATCACCTTTTTATACTGGCATCAATCTCATCAATACATAGAGGGATGAGTGAATTATTATCATAGAGGAATACCTCAATGATCGAAGAGAACGATCATAGACAATAAACTTTGATCAAATAGTGGCTTAACGATATAAAATCGCCTAAAATATACTTCCCAATGTCAAAGGCAAATAAAATGCTATATCCGGTCAATGCCAAGTGATGGCGTGTACATCCGGTTACGTTGTCAAATGAAATGTCAAAAATAAAAATGGTACCGGCGGCGATGGCACGATTTTATTTTGTATTTCTTCTGTTTGTGATAATAAAATGTGAAGGTGCTAATGTCGACACCATATCTAGTGATATAAGAATAAAGAATTATGATCGTACCATTGACATATCGTCACAACTCGTCAAAATCTCATCGAAAATTACCTTGGAGAATGCAGGAAGTACGCCGGTAAAGAGTTTCTTATTAGCGCTGGAAGATTTTGCCAAGAATAATTTGGCATTCATTGGCGTCAAAGATAGCAGCGGTAAAGAGCTACGCCTCGTGGAGACAACAGTAAAAGGTTATAACTACATAAAGTTATGGCGTGTTGATCTAAAGGAAGCCTTAAACCCGGGCTCAGCGGCAGTGGTCACGGTGGATTCTGTGCTCACTAAAGCCCTACTACCCTATCCCACGGCCATCACGCAACAAGAGGACCAATTAGTCAAGTATATCGGTAATTTATTCGCCTTTTCGCCTTACTATGTCACGTCACAGAAAACTAACGTGATCGTAAACACCAAGAGCGTGGAGATCTTTACTAAGTTTAAGCCGTTCTCTCAACAAGACGGCACAATTCAATATGGGCCATATTCTAATACTAAACCTTTTAGTGAAAAGGAGTTAGTCATTCATTACAGGAACAATTCCCCATTCTTGACGGTGACGCGTATCGAAAGGCTAATTGAAGTGTCTCACTGGGGTAACATAGCTATTGAGGAGGTTATTGAGATTGAACATACTGGTGCCAAGCTGAAGGGTGCTTTCTCCCGTTATGACTATCAACAAGACCACCACAGCGGCCCAGCCAGCGTCAGGTCCTACAAGACTGTGCTACCTGCTTCAGCCTCGGATGTCTACTACAGGGATTCAAATGGAAACATCTCTACATCCAACATGAAGTTGAAAAAGGATTCTGTAGAATTGGATCTCAGACCAAGATACCCTCTATTCGGTGGATGGAGAACTCATTACACTCTGGGATATAATGTGCCGAGCTATGAATACCTGTATCAGTCAGGCAATGACTATTTGCTGAAGATGAGGATCATTGACCATGTATATGATGACATGCAGGTTGATGAGGTGGTCACTAAGATCATTCTACCAGAAGGCTCAGCTAGTATCAAGGCTAACTTGCCTTACCCAGTGGTGAGACGGCCAGACAGTCTCCATTACACATACTTGGACACTAAGGGTCGTCCAGTCATCTCATTTACTAAAAATAATCTTGTTGAGAACCACATCCAAGATTTCCAATTGCGCTACACATTCCCCCGCCTCCTTATGTTGCAGGAGCCCCTGTTGGTTGTAGGGTTCCTCTACGCTCTGTTCATGTGCGTAATTATCTATGTAAGATTAGACTTTTCCATACACAAGGCTGAGCACCCTCATAAAGAATAAATTTATCTTTTATCTTATTTTTAATTTTTCAAACACATCTTTAGTTGTGCAGTTTTTACAGTGTTTGCAAATGTGTGTATGCTGAATAAAAGTGATGTTTAATTAATACTTTCAGAGTTTTATTTAACTTATGCTTCGGATTATATTATTGCCAGAAAATGTGGTCATTGAGAGGTGTAAATTATGTATCTATAGATTTCATGTTAAATAAAATAATTTTGCTTTATAAATATGTTTTTATTGAAAAGTATAGAGTATGTATTTACAATATCATTGAAGATTTTTTAAAAGTGAATCATAGTAAATTAAGATCTTTCTTTATACAGTTAACATATTTACATGAAACTAAACTTAGTCACAATTTTGAGTACTAATAACAAGAACTTAGAAAATAATAATAAAAAGGTCATACACTATTTGATACCATATAATTTGTATTTGTACAAAGTATATGGTAAATTTATACATACTGAAATCCAGGTAACAACAAAAAGGCTATTACGGCATTATCATTTAAATAAGAAGATACATACATATTGAGTAAACCATCTGGTTAAACATGAAACTCGGTACATTCAGACATTTCAGTCATACAAGATACAACTATTATAACTGGCATAATGACATTATAATGTACTTTGATAGCAGTATTTGTATTGTCTTTGATTTAAAAAACCTCACCATGATACCGAATCTGTTGGCACCAAACTAAGGGTCTTGCCGTTCTGCTCACAGCTCGAAACAGCAATAATAAGTACTTTTATAATCTGCACCAAAACTTTTGAAGTAATTTCTTCGGTGTTATCTTCGTGTATTTCAAACCATCACTAATTCTTCACGCTTAGCTTTCCAGCAGGGGTAGGCAGAGGTTCATCGCTGTGCGTCGAAATTTCGCCGATATATGTTTGTACGAAAGCATTAGGGCGCGAACCTATGACTATTACACTGAACACAGTCCCCTTCAGCGAATGACCCATAATAATATAGAACTTTTGATGTGAAACATCTAATGGCGCACTTGGCGAGTGAGAACAACTGTTGATGCCGTGATGCGAAAACTTCGAGCAGCTCCGAGGCTCCTTGGTTCTTTTCGCCGCTTAGACGCTGCCCACCGGCTGACTCCGCTCACTCGCCGCTACGACGCTTCTCTCTCTACTCTAAATAACATAATGTTTCACATCTGCCAGGCGTCTCGCGACGGCTACTTTTTTAAATATTAACTAACCCTGTATACCGTATTCGGAGAGTTTGAATCGTAGCACGACTGGAGCGCTTGTGCAGGGTAATATGGCCAGCTCCGTGACGACAGCGGTGACGAGACTTGGCGGCGTCACATCGTAGGTCAGGTTCAAAGGAGTCAGGTTAGGGTTCGACCGCCAGTCTTTCAGAGGTGAGTTTTCATCCGATTTGTCTATTAAGTCGTCGGGATCACCTAGAAAAATGTCAAATTTTCAATATCGGAGGCGTAAACAATTACAGTCAAGGATTCATCCGCCATCTTAATCACTGTCATTATTCATTTTAATTAAATTTAAAAATGTTTGAGTTAGAAGAGTTACGTTTTGTTGCTACAATATTTTCTTATTTTCAATATCATCCGCCATCTTTATCACTGTCATTATCCATTTTTATTTATAATGTGTATTTATTGAATTTGTCCTTGCTATTGATTACTTGACATTGGCGAAATACTCGCGCTAGTCGCAGGTGATGCCATTCCTCATCTTATTCCATTAAATATCATCATTTCGCTCATTTCGTTAAAAAAAAAAAAGTTTTTATTGAATTTGTTCTTGCTAATTGACACTGGTGAAGTCATTACTCATCTTATTCTCTTACCTAACTGACATTCGATGATGGCTTGGTCTAAAGGTTTGAGTGTAATCAATTCAATTGCCGTCAGAGGCAAAAATTTTATGAGTATGTGTTATTCTATACTATTCTCACTATAAAAATGTATGAAAAGCTCTGTGAGTCTGCGTATATTGTTTTTAACCGATTTAAAAAAAAAAAGGGGAAGGTTCTCAATTCGACGCGTATGTTTCTTAATAATTGTAGTTTAGTGCATATGTTTTACCATGGAGATATGGCAATCTTTATAAATAAAATACATCATCACGCCTGTATTCCCCGAAGGGGTAGGCAGAGGTGCACTGCAGAGCGCCCACACTTCGCCGATGTATTTTGGTCCCAATGTAATAGGGGGCGAGCCTATTGCCATTATACCGGGCACACAGGTTTCCTCACGATGTTTTCCGTCACCGTTTCTTAGCAAGTGATAATCTCAGATGAAAATGAGATTCGCACATGGAACCCAGAGGTGCGAGCCGGGGATAGAACCTGCGCACTTTGATTGCAAAGCGTGCGTTCGACCACTCGGCTACCACTGCTTGGCAATCTTTGTTTTTCCATATACAGGTTTATGAGAAATCCGAAATAATACTTTGACGTTTGCATCAGTATCAAGTATACAATGAAATGGCATAAAAATTTCATCGAAATTCTACCATGTTTTTCCAACTTTTTTTTCGTCTTCTATTTCTATAACTCGTAATATCTCGAGTCCTATGTAAAATTTTAATGTTCTGTTTTGTAAATATTGGTACCCGCGCCTCATAAGTGTAGTTTCCACTGCTCAATAGGGTTATGGATGTACCCAAAGACCAGAACACGATGCCTGTAACTCAGAAAATATGATAGTTTGGGATATTCAGCCTTCACTAAGCATCTACATATCAGCTACCGTATGTGCACCTGAAATATTATTTCGGACTTCTGATACACCTGTATATAGTTGCCGTATAGGTACATGAGATAACAAAAATGGTGGCAAAATCGCCGCAGAGCTATACGAAGAGTGGACTCGTTATGGGTACTCTAGATACGGTATGGTTTTTACCGATGCCGTTGTAGACGATGGCGTCGACCTGCACGCGGTCGCAGAACTTGTGCGTCTCGGCGGCGACCAGCACGGGCACGTTGCGCGCGCGCGCCGCCAGCGCCACCTGCGCCGAGCCCGCCGCGCCCAGCACCGCGCCGTTCAGCAGCAGCGAGTCCGCGCCCAGCACCACCTTCTTCACCTGCACGTCACCAGCACCATCACCATCACCACACCACACAATAACTGACCACCATACATACGATGGTCAGTTAATTAGCATCAGTACCCGTAGTTGTCAATGTTTGCTAGATCTTTCAGCACCACAGCGAAAGGATATTTTCAGAAGCTGGTCTGGCATACAAAACCAATCAGAGTCGCCTTTACCAACAAATGCCAAAAATTTGGTATTTATTCACCACAATTTGCCATATGTTAGAGTACTAAACTAATTAATAAAACCAATATTTTTGATGTGCGATTATATAAATAAATACCTGTCCTATGTAAAATAATGAGATTTATTTGAATTTTATTATCCGGTATCCGTCCAGATACCGGATATCCGTTTCAGCTAGGGTTGCCAACCGTACTATAAAATATAGTATTGTACTATATTTTCGCTCTGCGTACTATATACTGTTGAAATAAAATATAGTACGCAAAAGTACTATATTTATAAAAGCATGTAAAGGTGCCGAATACAATTTGATTTTATTAAATTTGTGCATGCATGGCCTTAAATAGTTCGGTATTTTTCGGACGGACTGACACATTTTTGTAGGATTTTTGTTAATGTACTATATATTTTACGACTCTGGCTGGAAGACTATATTTTCGGAAAAAATAGTTGGCAACCCTAGTTTCAGCTCTAGTTTACAATATTAGTAGTATTGTCTCACAGTGTTCATGACGTATCCGAGGGCGGTGATGTCGACGTAGGTGCAGGGCAGGCCGTGCGCGACCAGCCGCCGCAGCATCTCCGCGGCCGCGCCCGCCGCGCGGTCGCCGCACACCACCGCGCGGAACTGCACGCCCGCCGACCACGCGTCGCGCAGGATGCGCTCGATCAACGACGAACTGAACGACATCTATACATTATCCTAATATCCACTAAGCCTATTATGATATTTAAACCTATTCGCTTCCCAACATCTTCCCTGTATACTCTATGTGAGGTCTTAACTGGTAGCTATCGTCTTAAGAAAACACTGTCAGCTCCCCTTAGAACCACATCTTGCTACTCGTCGCGCAAATCAGGTGTGCCAAATTGAACCTAGCAGAACTGCAGCAACTAGTCGTCATTTTAACTACCTAAGTGGTTCAATGTACAACAAGGTTATTAAAGCATTAGAAATCCATTACTTCCTTACAATAAATGTAAAAGAAAATGTACTTCTTGGCTTTTAACTTTATCCTATGATGACACAGAAAATCTTTTAAAATTTTGGGAATAACCTGGACATTGATTACGCATACATACTTTCACACATAACACATATACATACACAAAGAGCAAATTTTATGTTAATTTTATTTTTTTATTATTATAATGTTTTCATGTATGGAGCAATTTGTAACTTACGCATTTTAGGGATATGGGCGCTGACATTGCAACACAGTTTTTAACTTTCGCAAATGTCAACGTTTTTATTATTATTTTTGACTCCTCTGTTATTTTGTTCCAAATATATTTTATTTTCAATAATGATTACCACTTGCTAAACGGTGAAGGAAAACATCGTGAGGAAACCTGCACGTCTATAGAAAGGCGTGTGAAGTTCACCAACCCGCACTGGGCCAGGGTGGTGGACTATGGTCCGAAATCTGCCTCGTATTGAGCGAGAATGTGCCCGGTATAATGGCAATAGGCTCGTCCCCTATTACATTGGGACCATAATACATCAGCGAAGTGTGGGCGCACTGCAGTGCAACTCTGCCTACCCCTTCGGGGAATACAGGCGTGATGATGATGTATTTGTATTATCCAAATATCCACTAAGCCAGGGCTTCCTTAACTGTGCGTCGCGACGCCCTTAGTACGACGCCGTGGTATTATCCCAGGGGCGTCGTGAGGCGATCCAAATAGGTTGGCTGTCTGTGTCGATGCGAGATTTAGATGCTATTTGGAGTTTTTCTAACAAATTGTTATTAGGCTAGAACTACAACTAGTAGGTAAGAAGGCTAGAGCGTCGCAATAATATGGCAACTTCACAAGAGCGTCACCTTTAAAATAAGTTTGGGAAGCCCTAAGCCTTATTTTACAAGCTTAATAACTTGCAATGTATGTATGTGCGGGTGGAATCATGCAACTGAATTTTAAATCAGTTATCTTTAATTGATTGAGCTGAAATTTGGTATACACGCTTATTTAGGATGACAATGCATGCTTAGCAATGTGACGTCATTCTAATTCCAATATGACGGATCATCCAAGATGGCGGAATAGTTATTTTATCTGCACTACCACAGTATGGGTATCAAATGAAAGGGCTTGCTGAGAAGAACACGAAAACTACTACTACAGCTCTTTTTAACGTCCCACTGCTGGGTACGGGCTTCGCCTCAATACGAGGGGGATTCAGGCCATAGACCACCACGCTGGCCCAGTGCGGGTTGGCAGACTTCAAACATTTATCGAGAACTAGTCAAGCTCCCTCAGACGTGCAGGTTTCCTCACGATGTTTTTCTTCACCGTTTCTTATCAAGTGATAATCTCGGATGAAAATGAGATTCGCACATGGAACCCAGAGGTGCGAGCCGGGGTTTGAACCTGCGAACTTTGATGGCAAAGCGTGCGTTCGACCACTGGGCTACCACTGCATTTTATAAAGTTTTATAAAATTAGTTTATAACTGCGACCTAATACAATACAACCATCATAGAGTCTCATCTTCGAAATTTGTAGTTCCTTCTGTAAAATGGCATTTTTGACAAACATGTGTAGAAGCTTTTAAAATGTTCACTTAATGATTAAAATGTATTGACTATGTGTGCTGCCTATTTAAGCACACATATATTACTAGATGTTTTTAAATCACTATCCAATAAGTACCTAGTTATTTATATTAGGTGTATTTGAAATAAGTTTGGGCGATTTAAAAAAACGATCGGTCCACTGAGTTTCTTGCCGGATCTTCTCAGTTGAGGCCGCGTTTCGGTTTCCGGTAGTAGTAAAAAAAAATAAAAAAATTGACAATTTGTAAGTGCCCCCATAGGCCGATACAGAATAAATGATTTGACTTTGAGATCAGTGACTGACTTACAGAATAACAATAAAGAACACAAACAGTTATTTTTTATATATAAAGAGGAAAGATTTGTAATTTTGTATGTAACAAATTAACTTAAAGAGTAATGGACCGATTTCAAAAATTCTTTTGCCGTTCGAAAACTATATTATCACTGAGTAATATAGGCTATACTATAAACCTGCGCGAAGCCGGGATGGGCCGCTAGTTCTGTAGAAAAAAATTCTAAATAACTGTACATAAAATTTGTGTAACTCTCTCGTTAAACGATAAAACAGGATGTTTGACATAGTTACCATCCGTATGTGAGTATAACGTCGCCGTGCGATATCTTGTTGCGCACGGCTATGCTGATAGCCTCGCCGGCCATGTCGATCTGCTCACGGATGTACCGGTCTATCTCTTCCTGCAGGGTCTTCTTGGCCTGGTTAATTTTGTATTTTATTTATTTATTAACCATTATAGTATAGGACACCGTAAGAACGACCTTCACCGAGCTGGTTATTGGATGAAACGTATTTTATATTCTATTTAATATGTCAATAAGTATATTGCATATGGGTTGTCTAAAAAAATTCAGTCCAGGATTAATTAATCATAAAAAAAAAAATACATTCCACCGGTTTGGACACTGGCATAGACAAATTCCATACCAATCGAAAGTATATATATGCAAACGTTAAGTTGCCTATTGTTTCTCGTCGCAACTACCGGGTATTCAAGTATAAACAGGTAAATCGATACTATGTAGTAACTTGCACCTGTCTGGTACTAACCAGACCGGTGCAAGTTACTTTCAAGTTAATTCATTAGAATTAAAGTTAAATGAAAATAAAGATTATTTCATTATAAACACCTTGTCTGCGAAAAATCAGTCCTGAATTCCGGTTGTCGAATTTTAAAAAGTGAAATATAGCTGCGAGTGAATATGTGCGACTGAGAGGTCCCAACCAACCATCCCATGCGATAGTCTTCAGGATATATTTATCCTGTTGGATACAGCATAGCAGCTAATGCCACTCACATCAAACTCGTCGACGTTGTTCGGCAGCTGAGTGATATGGTAGCGGAAGAACTTGACTGCGTTGGTCTGTGAGGCGGAGGGCGGCTGCATCGCCCACAGGAACTCCAGGCTCGTGGCCAGGTGGGACTCCAGCCCGCGACCGAACTCGGTCTTAGCCGGGAGTGTGTAGTCACGGACCATCTATAACAGATCCAGTCATGGAACCATTATGAAAGTCAAATCATTTATTTTGTACAAGTCAAGTTTACATTTTTTTAAATTATAGTCAAAGTATTATTATTAAATTTTGGTATAATTTTTTATTGAATTCGGCCATGATTTTTCAACTTTTTTTCGTCGAACCGTGATAGTTAGAGTTGATATTTTTACAGATTATGTATTCCTGTTGCCGCTATAACAACAAATACTAAAAACCGGCCAAGTGCGAGTCCGACTCGCGCACGAAGGGTTCCGTACCATTATCTATAAAAACGGCTAAAAATCACGATTGTTGTATGGGAGCCCCCTTAAATATTTATTTTATTCTGTTTTTTAGTATTTGTTGTTATAGCGGCAACAGAAATACATCATCTGTGAAAATTTCAACACTCTAACTATCACGGCTCATGAGATACAGCCTGGTGACAGACGGACGGACGGACGGACAGTGAAGTATCAGTAATAGGGGTTCCCGTTTTACCCTTTGGGTACGGAACCCTAAAAAACAGAATAAAATAAATATTTAAAGGGGCTCCCATACACCAAACGTTATTGTTTTGCCGTTTAGATAATGGTACGGAACCCTTCGGGCGCGAGTCGGACTCGCACTTTTGTAAAAACATCGCAGTCAGTCTATCCTCCCTATCAACGCATAAGCAACTGAGCGCTGCCGCTCCGACGTCGCACTGAATACACCCGCTCCTGCTTCGTCTCGGAGGCTGCTGTCCGTCTTGTATGCGTTGCGGTTGCGACGACGCAGCGCGCCGTGTGTACACTTTGGTTATTTGTATGTAAAACAACGCAACGGCAGCGCTGCGTCGACGCAACGCTGACGCAACGCGCCGTGTGGACCGGCTCTTAAGTGTAGTTCTTTAAACTATATTTGTTACCTTCTTGAGTGCGTCGAGTAGGGCGACGCACCTGGCATTGGAGCCGGTGACTACCCGCGACGCCAACTGCACGCCTAGCTTCACTATAGCTGGATGCAAGCTGCAAGCGGGATACAGAATCAACAAATTTCCGGAACGCCTGGTCCGATTTTCACATGCAGGTAGAAGTAGGGTGATTAAGTTATTCGATTGCAAACGTATTTCTATCACGTTTCGTTAAAATGTATAAAAAAGCCGCGTGTTTACTGGTTTCAAATTAAAAATGTTTGCAATGAAAGTTACATAATCGTACAGTTGATGTTATTATAAGTAAAGTAGTCTTAGTTTTTTTTTTCTTCCTAATTCCCCACGGACTAAGTCGCAAGTACTGTTAGTCTATAATACATGATATACAATAGCGAAAACATTTTTTTTTTTGTTTTGTTTTATGGCGTCTTCGTTTGCTCCGGGTAATCTACGAAACGGCTGTACTGATGGGACTTTCACTGACAGATAGCTGATGTTATAAACAGAAACTTAGGCTACTTTAATTTCGGCAAAAATAATAAGGGGTTCCTAAACTCCGCACGTACGAAGCCGCGGGCTTAGCTAGTCTTTAATAAAAGCACTAGAGATAAAGATGGATCTGTCTGTGTAATAATTTGAGTGGTTGATAAGAATACGTCCAAGGACTCAATTCAATTGACCTCGTACAATAAGTGCGATCTATGATACGCATTATATAGGCTTGTTTCGTACATATACGAATACTAGCTTCTACCCGCGACTTCGTCCGCGCAGACTTCAATATCTTTATAAATTATAGCCTATATGTTATTCTGATGTATTATCATTAATACTGTAAAGTTTCATGAAAATCCGTTCAGTAGTTTTTGCGTGAAAAAGCAACAAACATCCATCCATCCACACAAACTTTCACATTTATAATATTAGTAGTAAGTAGGTAACTGCGAGTTTTAGTTCCATCTATTGAGAAGACACAGAAAATCAGATTTAGATAAACTTTGGTATTGATCTCTTTAGACATTCTGCAAGATAGAGCTTAAGGCACAATAGGGCGTCAATATGTTTGCCAATACCAAAATGAACTCTGTTTACAATGCATAAAGATTAAATTTCTGTGATAAAAGTCACGCGACCATGCCTAAAACTTCGCTTGCTTTGTGAACAACAAGCTATATCTATGAGTCAATATAGTTCATTTTAGTATGGCATTATTTCTTACGCGCGCTGCCGAACGCCGCAGTGTGCCTTTCATACATATATACGAATTTCAAATCTGTGGTTCAAACAATAACCAACGGCAGAGTTATTATGTCGCTAGATGCATAAAAAACAATTTCCCGTGAAACATTATCATAACATAACACTGTACAAGCATAAAACGACAATATTCCCCTTACAACAGAGTAGATATTTCAAAGGCAAAAACAAACAATACTCACTTGGAATTTATTGCGATTGACTTCAATGCCTCTTTGTCATGTTCTGTGTACAAATGCTGGAACCAATTCACTCTCCGAACTCCAGACTTCGGTTTTGTTTTGTCAGCTGACTTTTGTTTAGGAGCCGGAGACGCCTGGGGATTGCCTACCTTATTAATTCTAGATTTCTAAATAGGCTAGAATAGAATTCTATATTTCTAAGCACTGGTAGCCTAGTACACTGCTTGCACCTCTAGCAATTCGGATTTCATGTGAAAATTTAATTTTCAATAATGTAAATTACCACTTATCTAACCATTCAGGTTTTACGATTGGCATACGTCTTGAGGAAACCTGCACATCTATAGAAAGGCTGTGAAGTTCACCAACTCGCACTGGGCCAGTATGGTGAACTATGGCCCAAATCCCTCATATTGAGAGAGAATGTACCCGGTATAATGACAATAGGCTCTCCCCCTATTACATTGGGACCAAAATATATCGGCGAAGTGTGGGTACACTGCAGTGCACTCTTGTCTACCTCTTAGGGAATTCATGCGTGATGATATTTTAGTATTCTATATGGACATAATATTCAGATTATCGCAATATTGCTTGATATGTTTAGCAACCCGTTGACCTTGTTATCAATTTTATAAAATATTCATTTATTTGACTATTGACTATATGCAAATGCATGTAAGCAGATGATTTAGGACAGGCTGTGATGATAGTTGAATTAAAGGATTAACTGAAATATTGACAAGAGGTGGCAGTAACCTTTATCAAGTGAAGAAACTTTGTGATCTGGCCAAATTGACTAAGTAATACAATTTGAGAGATGGGCAATATTTATCAAAGGAAAGTGATTGAAATCCAGCTTACATAATCGCTGTTAATCAATAGAAATATACTTCAACAGCAATAGAACCTGTTTAAAACAATTGTGCCATAAGCATATACTTTATTGACAGATACTTATTTATTTTATTACACCATCCCAGTACAGCTTGGTAGTCTTCACACATTTATTGAGATCTGGTTAAGTTCTCTTGGACATACAGGTTTCCTTATGATATTTTCCTTCACCGGTTTTCAGCAAGTGATAGTATTTGATGAAAATTGAATTCGCGTGAGCTTATTTACTCGGCTACCACTGCTCTTCTTAGTTACTTAAAATAGATCAGATATAAATAGATTTTACCTCCTTAACTATAGCAGCATCACC
The DNA here is from genome assembly GCA_914767695.1 of Ptilodon capucinus. Lineage (NCBI taxonomy): Eukaryota > Metazoa > Arthropoda > Insecta > Lepidoptera > Notodontidae > Ptilodon > Ptilodon capucinus. Next base: position 12,627,121 of record OU611808.1, on the reverse strand, counting down.
CGCTGGCTTTGATTTTGCTTCAGGCTTTAGTTTGGCGGCGACTTGCTGTTCACTCGCGGCTTGCTTCGCCGCTCGCTGCGCCTCCTGCTTCGCGCGCCTTTCAGCTTTCAACTCCGCTTTACTTTTATTCGACTCCTCAGTCTGGCATACACATTAAACAACTTAAAAGATAACAGTATGCAGCAAAAATCTCACCACTTTGTACTGATCACAACTACTTTGCAATAGTTTAGTTCAGTCACCATAGTTAATGATATTCATTAGCATCATAATAGGCTCATGGTAACAAATAGGTATCAGTCTGTATCAGGGACATTAAAACCTCTTTATTCATACTGAAAGTGAATTACAGTAGTAAGGAAAGTCAATTAAACATTTGCAATAAGAAAATGACCTCAATGATGGCACTATAGACAAGTACTAATACTATGAAGTTTGTTTGCTAACCTTTTTACCACTCAAATCCATAGCATTAACTTTAACTGTAACATCTTTAATTTCCTTAGCTACATTAACTATATCTCTCAATGTTTCAACCACATCTTTCACGGTCATATCTTCACTAGACTTTGTACTGGATGCCTCTATAGTTGCTGTCTCCACTAAAGGAACATCAGCACCTTTCTTCTTAGCTTGTTTAGCTGCTTTCTTAGCAGCTCTTTCAGCTTTAACAAGCTCTTTACTTTCATCACCTACAATTACTGTTTCACCTTTTATAACTGCTTTGTCTACTTCATCTTTGCTAGGGGAGCATATTTGTTTCTGATCATTAGTGATTGGTGTGTCCACCTTAGTTTCTTTTACTGAACTAGTTTTATCCATTTTCGGTTCATTATTTTGTTGCGTAGAAACTGCATCCTTGCCTTTGCCCTTCTGTTTAGCTAATTTCTTAGCCTGTCTGGCAGCGATCACATCATCTCTTACTTTACTCTCATTTGCAGACATGATTACCTTGTTTTTGCCTAAACAATCACTTTGTACATTACAGAATTCGGTAATTTTGATAGTTACGTTTTGTTTGGCAGTTGATTTGATTGTTTTACTGTCTAGATCTGATTGTGGTGTTGCAAGAGCTGCTTTCAGTTTACTCCGTCTAATTCTTCGCTTTTCAGATGAATTCAATTTTTTTGTATTTATATTTTGATTTGTTTCAGTAATATCCTATAAAGAAATGATAGATGTATAAATCATCTTTGCAATACATGGGTATACATAATACCACAGATAAATTTAGTAGCATATTACTTAGTAGCATATAAATTTAGTAGCATATTACTTATAAAGGGGAGGCTTTTGCCCAGGAGTGGGACATGTAAAGACTAGTAAAAAAAAAAAAAAAAACGGAGGAAAGTCAAGGTAGCAAGACTGCTAATCCACAAAGTTAGGAAATATTGTCTATGTGTTGAGGAGGAAAAAAACAAGTGCATAAATACCAAATGACTCTGGTATTGTTGGGGATTTTATTATAAACAATATATAGTTATTTACAGAATAAAAATGACATTCTAAAATAATTTCATCAAAGCAGGAAAGTTTTATTCATAGTGTACTCTTGTAGTTAGATGTTTACGGTATTGTAAAAAAGTTGTCTAGTCATATTTTCCAGATGTAATATGCCTGGGTGGCAAGCTATCTTTAACTTTAGTTTATATTATATTAGCACATAACCTAAAATATTATGACACATCTTAACAATTAATTTGGTAAATACCTTCGACAATACCATAGCTGCTAATCCTTAGTAAGCTATAAAATAAGTATACATGACAAATAAAATTATTCTCTAATAAGAAAACACGAAATTTGTAGACAGGTAATAAACGTCGAAAGTTTTACTTACGATTGTCTCCAGCAAGTCGCCTTGTGGACGATACGTGTAGAAAAAATTGATTGTGTATCACTATTCTAGAAGTAGATATTATGACTATAATGCAATATGGAGTGACAAATTCAATTTAAATCAATCTAGGGGAAATCAAAATTTCATTGCAAACAAATGACAGCAAAAAGTAATTACGAAGTAATGACAGCAAAATGAATGAACGAACGAACAAATACATACATATTTTCTATGACAGTCTACTAAAGGTTGATTAATTTGTCTCTCGTTACAAGGAAATAGAAAGTACATAATTTAATTCAACAGTTGTAGCGATATTCGTAAAAGGTTCTAGGTAGGTACTTAGATATAGTACATGTGATAGTTTGCGCTTTGGATGAAGTAGTAAAGGAAAGAAAATAAATTTTATTATATTAAATCGTAAATTAAATTTTATTTTTAAGTACTTACCTACATGAATAACTCAGACGTAAGGAAAAAAGATTATAAAAAAAAAACAGACACTCTGTGCAAGTAAGTAGGAATTAATGCTTTAATGTTCACACAACAATTATCTTACATATCTTACATCTAGTTTAAACTTTAATAAATGCCATAGTGCACCTCATATACTTCTTCATCAACGGTTTAAACGAGGTGGTCATCACAATGCAATGTTATTTAAGTAGGTAGGTACATACTAGGTAGTAAATGAAATAGATCGAAAGGGAAATAAGTAGACGTGATAATTTAATTACTAAAGTTAATAGTTATGGGCTAATTACGACAACAGTTTACAAGTTTTAAATTAGATAAAGATAGATATATACATTTGATGCACATAAATAAATAGGTACCGCATTCGTTCGGACTCTAGCCAGGTTGAAATAAAGCTAATAATTGCAACATCCCATATACGCATCTACCTGCGTAGAATTTCTAAATAAGGTTTATGTTACATAGTAAGTAGGTTCGTAGATAGATAAGACTTTATTATTAGGTTCATTAGGCTTTAGATAAAATGGCAAATTAGTATAATAACATTAACAGTTTCCTATCATTCAGCTAAGATATATTTCCGCACCATGATTAGGAGTGGTTGCAAATACATAACTATTGACTTTACATTTTTCTACGTTACAATGCTTAATATAAAAGTTATTTACAAGGTGATCGATATATTTATTAACATTTTCTTTAGGGCATAAGGCGATAACGCAACCTCCCCAGCCTGCGCCAGTTAAACGTGCATTTACGTTCAGTTCTTTGGATATTTCGACTAGACGATCAAGATTATTGTGGGAACATTCGTACAGGTTTTTGAGACTCTCGTGGCTACCAGCTATTAAATTTCCAAGTGTTTCAATAATATCGTTGGTTTTCCCGTTCTCATACAGTCCACCATTTGTTCTTTGAACAGCACCATTTAAACCATTGCTGTTTGCCTGTGAGCAATGTTTACGAAAGTCTTCCACGCGTATAGCTTCTTCGTAAACGTGTAAAGCTCGTTGCTTCAACTTAAACTCTGTTATGTGCTTCGTATTCGAAGTCAAATACACTTGTTCCAATTCCACTTCATCGACGTTTAGAATATCACAAATCTCACTCTTATAATAAAGATTTTTAGGCAAATAATCTAAGACTAGTTGAACCATTTCCTCCAAAGATTTGTCGAGTATCTTTTGCACGTGGCTCAGAGTAATAATTTTCTTATCAGTGTTTGCCCCTGCACACATAGCTATTATTTTTGCTGCTAATCTGCACTCTATAACTCTTCGATTGAAATCATTAGTGGCTGCTTTATTTGCTTCTGCTAAGCTGTGGGCAACGACGAAAGCAGCATTTTCAGGAAGAGCCACAGGGGTGGCGTTTAACGGTTGCCATGTAATGTACTGTGCGCTATATTTCTCCGCAAGGAATGCTATAGCTTGGTCCATCCCGCCTCCTTGAGTGCCAATATATCTCTCGCTCTTTGCACATAAGGAGGCTATTTCGGTCTTACTCAGCGGAGTATTTTGTGCATGCAGGAAAGCCAGGCACGCAGCACTGACTAGCGCAGACGAACTTGAGAGCCCAGATGCTGGTGGTATATTTCCGTCGACGCAAAGTTGTAATCCGTTCTCAATGTTTTGTTGTATAAACTCCAGACCGCCTTTAATTCCGCAGAGTACATAATTGTACCAATAAGGTTTACCGTTCGCATCTGGAGTAATTTCGATATCTTCACTAGATTTAATTTCATCATCAAAACTATCATATTTTGTGTTGACGTTGCGTAGCTGGAGTATCGGTTTGTTTGTTATGCCGGCCGCTATTAGTATATCCTGTTCCAACGCCATGGGCAACACTGGGTAGCCACAATAATCGATGTGTTCACCGATTAAATTGACGCGGCCGGGCACACGGACGAAGAACAACGGCTCGTTATTAAATTCTTTACGAAAGTATTCCTTCAAACGATTAATTCTTTCATTATTCGGAAGCTTAGTTACCGGCACTTGATCAGACATTTTAGCACTTATTTGTTTTTTTAAATCTGTATGTAAACAAATGGAACACGCACGCACAAGCGGGTCGGTACGCTGTAAAGTACTAACTGAACATTGTCCTTATCAAAAGAACGTAGTAGGTACCGACTGATTGCCTACACAAGTGTTTTCAATTAGCTATCGCTGATATTCACAATATTGTATTATGAGCTGAATTCGAGAGCGAACATTCTTTGAAATTCACTTCATTGCCGCTGTAAACAATTAAGATCACTTATAACTTCCATTTGCACATACTTCTAGTCATAATTTAATTCTTAAGGTTATTTATTTTAACGCGAATTTGATAACCTTAAAAAATATGCTAACACAACAACTCCGGAGGCTAATGACGTGCGCTGCTCGTATTTATGAAATCATGTGTGTGAGTTTACAGTTACTTATAGAAACGGGTTTATTACAAATCAATGCTTTTTATTTAAAGTTCAATGTTATGCCGTTCTAATTTGTGGATTAAACAAAGCTAGGTACGTTCGGAATAGTAGTACTTAAGTATATATTAGTATACTTACAAGCTTTGCTAATTAAGATTGTTATCGCAGTAGGTTAAAGGAAAATGATTAAACCTAAGTATCTACTTACATAAAAACACAGTATTGTATTAAGCAGGTTGCCTACAGCTAACTACTTTCTGTGCAAATAGGCAGGTACTATAGATACCTACTATACAGTAGGTACTTGAGGAGGAACCGTATAAATATACGTTTGATAAGAGAATGTAGCAATCTATTTATTGCTACAGGTAGGTGCGTACATACTTATGAAACGGCTCAACGGTGTAAGTAGGTAAGTACCTAAGTACTTACATATATAGCTGATCTTTATCACGTACAGTTAACTAGGTATCTACTGCTTACTTAACGGTTATCACTTTTGGGGAATCCGTTAGGTCTGTATAAGGGAATCGAACCCAGAATGTTGATTTTATAATTTTTATTTATTTATTTAATAATCTGGGTTTGAATTTGGTGACATCGTCTGAATAAACAAAGTACGTAGATACCTACCTCCCTACTTACTTACATAGGTAAGTAAGATTGGAAACGTGATAAATAAAGTGGGGCGTGTAAGTCGATGGATGACGTCATATACATTATTTCAATAGTTTATTAAAAATATATATTAAAATAATATACCTACCGACAATATCTACCTTAATAAAACGAATCCATGCAATAGGTTGAAAGTTGCTTTGTTGGACTCAATTAAATAAAATACAGACGTGGGACTACACTACCGACTCTAAGCAAAAACGTAATCATTCATTCATTTATTCGTATCTATCGGTCGTTCTACGATCATATTTATGTCAAAAAAAAATCAGTGTCGACCTTGGAATCGATAATCGACGTACCTTGTAATTTTGACTTGCATTTTCTAAATGTTTTTATCAATTTTCTTGACCTAGGCGTGGTGTTGTTGTAGATGGATATAATTTGTCTTTAATTAACAAAATGAACATAGTACTGGACTTTCAGAAAATCTGTCGAACTTGTTTGACCGATTCTGCACCAATGAAGGATTTGTTTACTGTTTGTACTCCTGAAATTTTCAAATATTGTACGTCTGTTGAGGTAAATATCTTTACTATTTTGTTGCCTTATTGCTAACCGTGTACTGGGACTTCATAGTCAGGCTTAAAACAACGTAAAGGCCAGCGAACTTCTCAAAAACTAGATCTGCTTGTTTCGTTCTACTTTTCATTTATCCCATTTATTTTAGATTTCAGACGGCGACGCTCTGCCGCGACAAGTTTGCCAGGCATGTATAGAGTCCCTGAACAAGACATACTTTTTCAAACAGGCTGCCATTAGGTCCAATGATATTTTGAAACAACAATATTTAGATGAGGTAATATCATCACTCATACATTTTAAAACCTATATAATTGCTGAGAATTAAGTAAAACATTTTATTTGCTATGCAGCAACAACGAGTGAAACTAGAAAGTTATACGAATGACAATTTCATAGATGTCAGTGCACCGGACATCACTGAAGACATAATAGCTAAAGCTGTCAACATTTCAGACAATGACGAATTGAGAATAACACCTGACCACACAATGGAGCCTGCAGAAATCATAAGGTAAGAAATGTATGTGATTTTACGATCTCAACTTAATCCACCCATAGGCAAACTGTGGTATAAAAAGTTAAGCTTATATCAAAACTAACTTCGTGGCAATCTTTTTTTTCTTTAATGGCCTCTTTCCATTGAGCCTGGCCCAAAGAGATTCTGCCAATGTCCACATAGTGGCGAAGACACAATGGAGATTGATTAATCGGTTAAATTACTGCAGCTGTTTTTACAAGCTTTATATTAACTTGCAATGTATGTCCGGGTGGAATCTTGCAACTGAATTTTAAATCAGTTATCTTTAACCGATTGAGCTGAAATTTGGGGTACACGCTTATTTTGGATGACAATGCATGCATAACTATGTGATGCCATTCTAATTCCAATATGGCGGATCATCCAAGATGGCGGAATAGTTATTTTTTCTGCACTACCACATTATTAATTAAAGGGCTTGCTGAGGGCTGAGGATAATGCGAGTACTAAGGGCAATTAAATAAAAGCTTGTTTTTAAAAAGTTTTTTTACCATTAATTTTTATAATGATTAAATGCCCCAACATGTCCAAATTTGCTTGCACTGTCAGTGTCATATTGTTGAAGAATGAACTTTTTCTATGTGTGTGGTATTTTTCTATACCTGTGGTCCATAGAGTTTGTTTTGGTATTGCCAAAAAATCTGCAAGTGTCAAGGGGCCCGATTTTTTGATGTCGAAACAAAATGTCAAATTGTACTTTTTTGTTTGGTTTCGACATATCTCTAAAAGAGATTGATGTCTATCAAACGAAAATCTGGCCCCAGGGGTGCAAATCTCGCAAAATCGACATCATCTCTGATTCAACATTCGAAACAAAACGAAAAAATATGACCAATATGACCTTTTTCTTTCGACATTATGTCGAATTAGAGATGATGTTGATCCTTCGAGAATTTGGTTCCTGAACTAAATGAGGTTCAATCAAAAAATAATTTAACTAAACTATTATATTTTAGAAGGTTAAGAAGACGTCGCAATTTAGCAAGACCTATGATGAAAAGGACTAGAATGAAGTGTCCCAAATGTGTTAAATCATTTCAAAAGTATGAGAATTTTGAAGCCCACATGAGGAGTCATTTTGGTAAGAAGGTAGGTATTGCAGCCAGGAGATATATTGCTATGACATACTCTGTTTTCAGCTTACACAAATAAACCAGTATAAATTGGTGTAATCATTTCTAAGTGCAAACATGAACATCATCGCAACAAGAACAACATCCTACTAATATTATAAATGTGAAAGTGTGAGGATGGATGGATGGATGTTTGTTACTCATTAACGCAAAAACTACTGAACAGATTTTAATGAATCTTTACAGTATTAATGTTTATACATCAGAATACCATGTAAGCTATAATTTATAATGATATTGACTAAGCAAAATCGCGGGTAGAAGTTTAGTAAGATTAGTAGGATTATGATACATAGTAAGGTTTTTTTTTGTTTGTTTACTGACAATTCATGTCAATAAATTCAAAGTCAGAACAACAATGGGCGAAAATAACTACAGAGTGGATTCCCGGCAATGCAAGAAGACATCGCGGCAGGCCCAGAAGGAGATGGCGGGATGAACTAGACTCCCATCGAAAGGAATGGCCTATTTTGGCTCAAAATAGAGATGAATGGAGGAAGGGGAGGGGGGTCTTTGCCCAGCAGTGGGACGTTATAGACTCATAATAATAATAATAATTGACAATTCATAAGCAACTGTATTTGTTTACATGATTTAAAAAATCTGATTCTGTTTCAGGTAATATTTTATAGGTACCAATTTAATTTATATATTTTTTTAATTACTCAATAATTACTCAGCCAGATATAAAATGCGATCACTGCGACAAGACGTTCCCGAGTCTCCGCAACTTGACGAGCCACATTCGTACGCACACGGGCGCGCGCAAATACCAGTGCCTTACCTGCGGGAAGAACTTCGCGTACTTGAACGTGCTCAAGAACCACGAGCTCATACACGCCGGGATCAAGAAACACGTGTGTCATATATGCGACGCCAAGTTCGTGCAGAAGTGTAATTTGAAGGTTTGTAATATTTGAATGGTACAGGCAAATTACAGGGAATGTCACATTTTTTTTTGTTTTTTTTTTTTCATGTTTTGTGTAAGGTCTATAATTCTAATCATTAGAATTTAAAATAAGTTAACAGATGGCGCTAAAAATGCAGTTTTGTTTATGGCCAAACTATAGAATTGTTAGAAAAGTTGAACTTTCAAAATGTTCTCTCAAAACTCTCAAAATTTATAAATTAGAACATTCCCTGTTATTTGCCTGTACCCTTCATTTATTATATTATAAGCACGCATGTCAAGACAAGACCTCTATCACGGATTGGCTCGGTCACTCTGTCTTATTTCATACGAGAGAAAGAGATATAATCAATATATACAGTGATATAAGTCTAGTCTTGGCGCTCATGCTATAACTACTGTAGTGATAAGTATGTACTATGCGTTACAAATGACAATAGGATCGACTTTGCGCCATATTGTGACGTGAAAAACTAATTATGACTTTAAATAATTAAATATTCTATTAAGACAATTTACTACTAATTTAACCTTTTTATTTATATTTGATGTAGGTACTAAAATGAATTTTATTGAATTTTACAGACGCACTTGGAAACACACAGTAAGGATAAGAACTACATATGCGGACAGTGCGGTAAAAGGTTTGTGCAAGCCGGCAACTTGAAGACGCATCTTATCAGACACTCTGGCATCAAGGACATTGCGTGCAGTCTCTGTAACATGAGGTTTTATGTTAAGGTTAGCTACGTCCTTTGAATTTACTAATTTAAAATCAACCAGCTTGCCGAGTTTCTTTCCGGATCTTCTCAGTAGCGGACACGCCCTGATCACGAGTTGTTATGTAAGAAAAAATGTAAAAGTAACAATCTGAACGCGCCGCAAGCCTAAATAAAATAAGAAAAAACCGGCCAAGTGCGAGTCGGACTCGCGCACGAAGGGTTCCGTACCATTATCTATAAAAACGGCAAAATATCACGTCTGTTGTATGGGAGCCCCCTTAAATAATTATTTTATTCTGTTTTTTAGTATTTGTTGTCATAGTGGCAACAGAAATACATCATCTGTGAAAATTTCAACTCTCTATCACGGTTCATGAGATACAGCCTGGTAACAGACGGACGGACGGACGGCCGGACGGACAGCGAAGTCTCAGTAATAGGGTTCCCGTTTTACCCTTTGGGTACGGAACCCTAAAAATATTAGACTGTGAAAGAAAGATTACTAAACCTGCCCGCAGCCTTTATATGTTGGTAAATTACAGGTTTTAATAGTTGCAGGTTATTGTTGCGTTGCTCTCAAATTGAACGACTGGTATTCTGCTAGAAAATAACTTCGGCGACAATCCGCTATTAATCTGTGGAATGAGATTTCCTCTAGTCCTCGTCCTATTATTAGCTGTGTAGATACTGCATAATCGACATTAATGTCGGTTTAGATAACGACATAATAAGGAATTGTGTTTTAATAAAATAGTAATTCCAATTAATATCCAAATACCTAGTTAATTATATGCAGTGGTAGCCGAGTGGTCGAACGCACGACTTGCAATCGAAGTGTGCAGGTTCAAACCCCGGCTCGCACCTCTGTGATTTATGTGCGAATATCATTTTCATCCGAGATATTATCACTTGCTATGAAACGGTGACGGAAAACATCTTGAGGAAACCTGCACGTATGAGGGAACTTGGCTAGTTTTAGATAGATGTGTGAAGTCTGCCAACCCGCACTGGGCCAGCGTGGTGGACTATGGCCCGAATCCTCCTCGCATTGAGGGGAGTCCCGTGCCCAGTGGGATGTTAAAAGGGCTGTAGTAATAGTAAAATAGTAATTATTACCCTAAAGTAAATAAAGTTTAATCCATTTTCAGAGTGATCTATTTAGACACATGGGATCCCATTCGGCGGACAAGCCCTTCTCCTGTGAATATTGCGATAAAACATTCAAGACGAAAAGTGCTAAAGTTGTACATTTAAGGACACATACAGGTTTGTACAATGCTCATTCAGGGGGGCAATTCTCGCATGATTTATATTATTTCTAATTCGATATATCGTCCCTGCACCCTTAGGATGATCGCGTAGACATAAGTAATTAGTTCTATCTATTTCAACTGTCAGATTTGTCGAGAAAATTACGTCACTTCGTGCTTTTTGTTACTGGACATGGCTCAGTGTGACATCATCTTCTCAACGAATCTGACAATTGAAAGAGATATAATATAACATAGGTATCATAACATAGGTCTATGCGGTCATGCTACAGGTCCTGAAAAGCATAAACGTCGTAACTGACGCATGTGATTTGTGTCGTCGATGTCGATATGTCGAAACAAAATTGGTCGTTTTGTTTCGACATATTATTATGTCGAATTAGAGATGTATCGATCATGCGAGAATTTCCTCCCAGTTACTTTACAATTTTAGCTAAAGTTTAATCTACGTTTAAAGTACCCGTAAAACATTGCATGGCTGTTAAGTTACATGGACATAATAGAACACTAAACCCCAAGTGTTGACGAAACAATAGACAATGATGTTTATTTTTACCTCGAAATTGGCTGTCAATTTCTACAGATCAAAAATCTCAGTAAATTTGAGGGTATATTTTTTTTTTGTAGGTGAGCGGCCATACGCCTGCGACATATGTCCGAAAAGGTTTATGTCACACAAGGATATGCGGAACCATAGGATGATACACACGGGAGAGAAGCCCCACAAGTGCCGGCTGTGTGACCAGGCCTTTATACAGAAGTGCGCGCTCAACAGACATATGAAGGGGCACATGCAGAAGGAGGACAAGACACAGAATATACTGAAGGCGAGGCTGCAAGACAACAGTGTCGAGTATACTCAGTGGTAGTCTCAAATGCTCTATTCAAAGTGCATTGAAATATGAACTTTATATCTTGCCATATATGGTATAAAATTATTTACGCGCGGCCCACATCGAAAATATATCTCATTGTCATTGAAAATCTGATTGTATTAGATGGAGTATAAAGTTGAAATCCTGAATTCAGGTTTCGAACATTTGAATTTATATTTATGTCAGTTTGTTCATTCTGACGTGATTTTTCCGCGTCTAGGTCAAATGTTTGTATACAATCCAGTCAAAGAGCAAACAGTTACGAGTCGTAAGCGAAAGTATCTTTTTTCTTGCCTTGACTGTATTTTTTTTTTTAAATTCACTATCCTGTTCCTTGTTTGAAAAGGGAGTTATGTGTCGTCAAATAAAAATAAAAAGCAATTGGAAAAATAATAAATTAATCATTTATAGTACAATTGTTATTCCTTACATAGTATTATATAGTCCTGCGAGTTATAACGACCAGTTTACAAATACCGAAACGGGCTGTATTAACTCATAAAAGAAGCATATTTTTCAACAATATGTATTTATCATAGATAAATAATTGGTCTCGCGCGCGGCGCACGACCAATCGGCCGTCAAGCGCAGCGAGACCAATTTTTTATCTATGGTATTTATCATCGATGACGCTTGTGAATTTTAGTCGCGTGGTCGTGTGGTTTTTGTCACTAACTCAAACTTTATGAGTATCAGCAAAGAGTACATTTTCAAATAATGTCGACTGACACTCACACTAATGTGTTCGGGGCGTAAGGGTATACAACAGATTGCAACAGGATGATTACATAATACAAACCCATTTCAAGCACCCGTCAAAGCGTATGGAAAATGTTTTGTGGTTACGAATAATGCATCTGAAGTTACATAATCGCGTGGCAGGAACCAATTAGAGTCTATCATGAACTTTCATATGCCTCTTCAAGGTGCCCCTCTGCGTAAATCTTTGATCGCACACTGTGCACTGGTACGGTTTATCGCCCGTATGAATCCTCGTGTGATCCGTCAATCTCTTCTTAGAAACGAACCCTTTCGGACAATAAGAGCAAACATAAGGCCTTTCCCCCGAGTGTATCCTCTTATGCTCCATCAGTGTGGACTGTGTGGCATATGATTTGTCGCAAATATCACATTTATACAACTTCTTTCCTTCGTGTATCAGCAAATGTTTGGCCAAGTTGTATTTGTCTGTGAACGGGTAGCTGCATATTTGGCAAATGAATCGGCGACCGCTGTGCCGCCTCGACACGTGTGTCATTAGTATTGCGTTAGTGAAGAACTTCTTGCCGCAGTGTTCGCACGTGAATAGCCTCTCTCTGTTCTCCTTGTGGGTCTCTAGATGCGCCTGAAAGAGACAACAAAATGTATGCTGCTTTCCTATAAAAAAAATTGTGTTAAGCGTCTACATTTTTGCCAATCCCAAAATATACTGTATTGATTCGTAGAAAAAGTTCACTCTTCATCGAAATGACAGCTTAGAAATGATAGCTTTTAACACAGAAATTCAATCTTTAAGTGTATTGACACAGAGTCAATTTCAATATTCGGGGGGTTTTAGTTCAAAGGGAATAAAAATCTTGGTTTGAGCGTAGGACGCTCGGCCCGCTGCATCGGAGGTTGCTGATTCGATTCCTATCATCAGTAAATTTCGAAAGAGGCTTGAGAGGAATGGCATAACTGGGAGCGACTCCAGTCCATTGTATCATATCAGTACATACAAGTATTAACACATAAATATAAATCCTTATTTGAAAAAAGCAACCATGGAGTTTCTTGCCCACTCTTCTCCATAGGACATTCATTCCGAATGGGTGGTAGAGCTACTATTTTTAATATTTATTGACGATTCATAAGTGCCTGTATTGGTTTATATGAATAAATATATTCTGATTCTGATTGGTGTTTAGGATTATACGTTGAGTAGGTATTGACTGGGGATGTTTATTTACAAATTTCTCGTTTTCATTGAGGAATGAGTAACGAATTGTAAAACGCATTGGTAATAAGAATCTTTTTACATAGGAACACTTTTGAGTAATGTCTGATTGAAAGTTTTAGCGGAACAGGACTTCTTGAATATAGAAATTGTAAATTGCATTTACCCTCAGTATAACAGCAGTAGTGAACCCCTTGCCGCATACGTCGCACACGCTCAGCCTCCGCTCCCCGTGCGTGTGCGCATGCATCTTCAGCGTCTGCCGGCTCTTGAATATCTTCCCGCAGGTTTTGCACTTCAAGCTCTCGAGGCTGACGAGCGTGTGGTCGCTCTCGTGGTGCCGCTTCAGCCCGCTCCACGTCATGAATGTCTTGTTGCATGGCGGACACTTTATTGATACCTAAAAATCATAGTATGACAGGATTTATCGAAATTTCAATCTTACAAGTCATATACAGAGGCATTTTTGTACAAAAGAGTACTACAGTGCCACTATACATGGATCATAATAAAAAAATGGGGGATAAAAATTTGTAAAAAGAACGTGTGCGTCTCGGGACGCCCGACAGAAGTGATAACTTAAACTAATCTAAGTTGAACTATATAATATTGAAATTTTTTAACTTGAGAAAAGCTTAGGTTATTACTCAAATTTTATTATGTTACTTATTTTATTTTATTGACAAATCAACTGAGTAGGTACAGAGAGGGGGAAGCGTCTATCCGAAATAGTGCTGTGGGTTAGAGTGAGAGAGGAAGAGCCTGCCTACCGCTGCCGTATGCGTGAGAGAAAGCCGTAACGAAGAGGTTTCCATCCCATAAGAAGTTATCACTTCAAACAATATTTGACTTATTCTTACTTAGTAACTAAAACATTTTCAAATGGTTCTTTTCTTAATAGGGTGTATGCTTACCATTTTCCCCTCGTGTTCCAGCTTGTGAGCTTCAAACCTCTCTAGGTAGTTAAATTTCTTCCGGCACACTCCACAGGTGTAAAGGAATTTCTTCCTCTGCACTTTTGGTTTCACCTCTTTTCTACTGCGATGCCTTAACTTTGTCAATTTCTTGGTTTTACTGAAATGAATCAGAATATTTTTTATTCATGTAAACCAATACAGGCACTTATAAATCGTCAATAAATAATAATAATAGTATCTCTACCACCCATTCGGAATTACGAGTAATTGATATAAAAATGTAAATGAGATTCATTATCTCATTTACATCCGAGATTACCACTTGCTATGAAACGGTGAAGGAAAACATCGTGAGGAAACCTGCACGTCTGAGGGAACTTGACTAGTTCTCCATAGATGTGTGAAGTCTGCAAACCCGCACCGGGCCAGCGTGGTGGACAATGGCCTGAATACCCCTCACATTGAGGGGAGGCCCGTGCCCAGCAGTGGGACATTAAAAAGGGCTGTAGTTATTAGTTATTATATAAAAATGATTTTAATCCATATACTAGAGATATACCGCGAATGTGGTACATGAGGTTGTTGTCATGTCATATGTGGAGGTGAAGAAGGCTGCACTGGATCGAACCAGGTGGCGGGGACTTCATCAGATGCACCGACAAGGGTTGAGCCCTTAAATTCGAATAAGGCTAGAGAGATATGAGTGAAAATTACTTAGAAATACAAGATATGAAAAGTGAATAATTTAAATATTACACTAAATATGTAATATACTGAAAATGTTAATATAATTGCTGGCTCTAATATCTGGTCGTAATTTCATTGTAGTTGTTTCCAATTTGGGACTAGTCACATAAGGTCATACCTTTTATGTATTTTAAGAACATCATTTACTAGTGGTTCATCTGAAAAGTCACTGGCATCCAACAGACCTGAAATAAAAGGTATAAACAAAATTCTTTAAAAAAATAATTTATTTAATCTGTATTAAGCCCTGGCCCTGTACCATGACCGTGTAGTCATAAGTCATAATATCTCTTTCAACTGTCAGAAATGTCGAGAAAATGATGTCACACCGAGACATGTCCAATACAAAAAGTTCAATGTGAAGTCATTTCTTGACGAATCTGACAGTTGAAAGAGATAAAACTTATGTTTACGTGGTCATGCTAAGGGGGCTGGGCCTATAGAGGTATCAAGAAGCATGCATTCATACAAAACAAACTCGGTGGGGATATATTTAAAGATTAATTTCTTGTGGTAAATACTATGTGATGATCACCCATCAAAATATGCTTGCATCATTGACAACTTGCATTGAAGAATGAGCTTTTTCTACAAGATAGTACAGTTTGTTTTGGTATGAGAAAAAACATGGTTGCCCTGTGGACCCGGTGTTTAATTAGGATTACCATTTAGTTGTTCTGTTTCATTTTCCACCTTCACACATATATCTGCTACTTCAAATTTAATCTTTTCTTCCAAATTATTCAAGTTTTCTTCAAGATTGGATGGTTCTGATTCCGATTTTAATTTGTTTTTGTATCCGAGAAGAGTATTATGTGATTGCATGCAGGTATGTTTAAACTGGGCACATTTTGTGAGAAGTTCATAGCAGGGATTGCATATAGATTTTGGCAGCTCATCAGGGAATACCTTGAACATATAAATACCATTAATTTGTGACCTAGCCAATACCTATTGGTTAGTAAATAACAAGCAAATGAAATTTTAATTATTTTCCATGAAGTTTTATTGAGTTGCAGTACCACTTGAGGTACCACTAATAGGCTTAAATGATATAGTGTCATTACCTCAACTGATGTGCAGAATAAGTAAATATCGGGAGACACATTTTCAAAAAGTTTATAAGTAAAACATTCTTTCGTTGAGAGACAAGAACGACATAATTCGCTGATATTGGTCATATTATTTTCAGAACATTGATAAGTTCCAAAAAACGTGTACACGAATAATTTTATGTGTATACAATTTATTTACAGGCAGAGTAATCACTTTTAAGGACTATTTGCTTTATAATTGAAACAAATGAAAGTAAACAATTATTGAAAGAAAACAAAAACAGTAGGAAGCGGCTTCTGATGTTTTGACATTTGTTGAGAAACGTCAAGATGACGTTTGACATCCGTGTAAAGCTGGGTTGCCAAGTTGGCAAGCATTCAACAATACATTTTTGTTTTATTATACTTTGTAAAATAATTCTTGAATACTATATTAATTATTAGACGTTGCCCAAATATCCGCTAATTGCGGATTCCAATATATCTCATTTAATTTTAAAAGAAGTAGTTATTAGTCACGGATTCTTCTGTGTAATACAGACATTTATATCTAAAAATCCAGTTACCTTATTTTTTTTCAAGTAGGGAATACCTATCCACATATAGATCTTTTCTGTACATTTCAAACTATTGATAGAATTCCAAATAAACTAACCTTTAGGTTCCATTTCGAATAAAACAAGCGACTGTAACAAAATATAAAAGTTTATTGTGTTCATTTTTAATAAAATCTCAAAATAATCTCTAGTCAAGTGTGTAATACTGCACATACAGACACCATTACATGAGGAATGTTTTACATCCGCCACCGTCATATAACATTATATACATAGAATTATTTAATATCAATGAAGTTACCACAACCCAATCATTTATACCTTATATTTAATAGCTATTTCAAGTCGACTCTTACATAACAATTTCTTACTATCAAAAATGATTTTCTAGTATTACATAAATCGATATATATAATAAATGTATCACAGTTTCCCCTGCATGAAGGGCTTGAGGTACTTGTGGAAGCTCTGGTTGACGGGCTCCTTGTTGAGCGGACTCTTCAGCGCTTCCTCCATCAGCCGCTCGTACACGCGACCGTCGTACGCACCCAGGGTCGAGTGTAGGATCTTAGGATAAATGACATATTTAAAATATAGAACATCATATCAAGTGATTTATCTTATTTTAAAAGATTTGAACTGTATTCTTTGTGTGTTAATGTTTGATTTCAAATATCTCATGAAATCGGTTTAACACATTATTGTATAATGGTTTATGTGTAGTTGTAAATCATTGGTTGTCACCTCATCGCGCAGATCGAAGGCGTCAACCAGGCCGACGGCGTTTGGTCGTAGTTTGGTGAGCAAGTCCTCGTACCAGTGTTGCATCGACTCGATGTCACGCTCCGATATAGATGTGAACTGTTGATTCAAAACAATTACTAATAAATGTAGCTAATCTTTACGCCTACAGGGAGGGTGCTGTCAGCTTAGGGGCCTTTCACCAAAATCAAAATCATTTTTTTTTATCCGTGTAGGCCAAAAAGCACTTTCAAATTGTTAGATTCTACCACCAGTTCGGAATGCTGCTTCCACTGAGGCGGTAAGAAACTCAATGGTTACTCTTTCCAAAATGATAATTGCGAGTAATACATTCTCAGGAACAGCACCGCTTTATACCGCGATATAGTCGCTTAATGAGCCTTTGGTAGTTTGCAGAGACGTCGACGCGTCTTTTGACGGGTCCATTTACATCGAAATGATAGTACAATACAACCCTAATTCATAACCACGACCAAATATTTTAAAAAAACATAAACCGACTACAAACACCTAGGTGCACTAAAAAGCTATTAATAACGAGTAGGACCTACGATTTTTTTAGGGTTCTGTACCCAAAGGGTACAACGGGAACTCTATTACTGAGACTTCGCTGTCCGTCCGTCCGTCTGTCACCAGGCTGTATCTCATGAACCGTGATAGCTAGAGAGTTGAAATTTTCACAGATGATGTATTTCTGTTGCCGCTATAACAACAAATACTAAAATACAGAATAAACTAAATATTGAAGGGGGCTCCCATACAACAAACGTGTTTTTTTTGCCGTTTTTATAGACAATGGTACGGAACCCTTTGTGCGCGAGTCCGACTCGCACTTGACCGGTTTTTTTTAAATCGTTTAAAAAACTAAACGAATAAATGGTGCAAATATTTTATTATTGTAAACTTGCGGATTTTTTTTTCGCGTATGGCAATACTCACCCTGAGCAAATCTCCGACGCATTGTAAGGCCCAGTACACCACGTACAAGTCGACCAGCTGCAGCAGCACCTCGCGTAGAGCTGGTGACGCGGTCTTCACTTGCCGTTCCGTTTCCTCATAGTACGACGTCAGGATGAACACGCGACAGTGGGCCTGTGCAACATAGTATTAGCAGTAGTACTAGTACTGTGCGTCGCAGCGGCGAGTGAGCGGAGTCAGCCGGTGGGCGGAGTCTAAGCGGCGGAAAGAACCGAGGAGCCACGAAGCGAGCTGCTCGAAGTTTTCGCATCACGGCATCAACAGTTGGTCTCACTCGCCAAGCGCGCCATTAGTTGTTTCACATCAAAAAGCTGCGTTTGGAAGACTTAGCCGTGGTGGAAATACTAAATGTAACATACCTCTGAGGCTTGTGTCAACTGCACAGAGGTCATGTTCCAGGCGTCCTCGTAAGACATGCCGCTCTTCTGCCGCTTCTCGATGTTCGTCACGCAAAGAGCGATCTTACTGTAAACGTGTTATAAAGATTAATTCTCGGCTTAATTCTCGCAAGATGGACATTATCTCTAATCTGGCGTTTTGTTCCGACATAATATTATGTCGAATTGGAATTAATGCCAATCTCGCAAGAATTGCCTTCATAATATGACACACTTATTACAACGTAATAACAACAAAACAAAACACTTTTTGTAAGAAAAATACTTCGCAAAGCACCTTTGGTAAGAAAAATGCACAGTTTCGTGCTCAGTTCTAAACACATGCCAACACACTCTCAGACATGACACAAGCGATGTTGAATGTTTATGGAACTGACTGCATCATAAGCAGTTTTTTGATTGAATAGCCTATTGTATGTCCCACTGTTAGGCAAAGGCCTCCACCTCAAAAGCAAAATTAAAAAAAATAAAAAAATTGCCTAATAGATTTCACTTTACAAACTGGTATTTTACTGGTATTTAATTGAGAAGTAATTAATAATCAAGTACTTTTCGTGTCCGTGTCGAATAAATGTTGCTCCGGTCAGGGAAAAGCTAAGTTGTCTTGGAACCCGCATGAATTTAATCAAAAAATGTGTAGGAGGAGTTGGAAGAAAAATGTATCCACTTTCATCCATTGCAATTCGTGAGATTCATGAGAATATGACAAACAGGCGGTGGGCACTGTGAAGTTATAAGGTAGTGAGTGTGGTGACTGACCCGGCGGCGACCCGCTGGAAGGCGTGCAGGATGCCGAGCACGGTGCTGTCGAAGGGCGGCGAGCGCCGGCCCGCGCCCACCCGCCCCAGGTACGACACCGTGGGCGGCAGCGAGTTGCCGCCGCCCGCCTGCTGGGACGCCTTCACCAGGTATCTGTACAGACACGTACATCATCACGCCCGAGGTCTCCAAGTGGTCTTCTTCTCTGTCGGTGGTCATCACGCTCTTGTCTTCTCTGATGGCCGCCTTCCTTGTTCATTCGTGTAGTGATTATGAACCATATATTGCCGCTTTTATCTGGTCAGTCCACCTCATAGGTGATCTTCCTCGTGGCCTGGTACGCTCAACCTTTCCCTGGACTACAAGTCGCTCAATAGCCACCTCCTCGAAGTGGTAGACGGAAGTAAATTCCAAATGTAGTAGGGAACTTATTACATTATGAGCAACCGTGAAGTTCCTTGCCCAAACAGTTCCATAGGAAACACATTCCAAATGGGTAGTAGAAAACTATTATTATTTTTTGTAGTCAACAACTAATAATCACCTGTATTGATTTATAAGAATAAAAAATATCTGATTCTGTATAAAATCACCAGAAGATAACATGCATCGTATCAACTTAATCTGACAAGTTTGAGTATGTACTCTACTACAAACACGGAGAAATCGCAGCTATCTGTCGTACAATAGGTCAAGACATAGTATAAGTAACAACAATGTCAAAATACTTATCTGAGAACAACTTAAGTGAAACATAACTGAACTATTGATAGTGACCACTGTAGTAAGTATGGGAGTGTACCTGGCGGTCTGCAGGAGCAGCACGGTGTTCTCGCCCTCGTAGGTGCAGGCGGCGGTGACGAGGCCGTAGGTGAGCGGCAGGTTGGAGGACAGCATGTAGCCGTGTCCGCCGCACGCCAGCCGGCACCGCTCCACGCACGCCGCCGCCTCCGCCGTCGTGACCGCCTTCAGGCAGCACGACAGCGCGTGCAACTGGACACCGACAACAACAATCATAACACATCCTCATCATATGATCCCAAGGGATTGGATATATTCGTATTTTTAATTAGACGAAGTCAACTGACGTTTACTGTGTTGTCAGTTTTTGGTGAAATAAAAATAGTTTTGTGACAAAGTGAATGACTGAAAAAACTCCTGAATGAATGAAATTGCCTCAATTGTCTTTTATAGTTTGATGAATGATTAACTATTCTCACTTATTGTTCATTCATCTGATTGAACGAGAACTGAACGCATCACTATTACTTTAAATATGACACTATTATATTACAAAGTGACATTAGCTACTGTCAGTTGGTTTCGTCTAATTAAAAATACGACTGTAAGCAGCTCCACCTATCGGATCCAATTGTGTATCTAAACCATCCAGGAACCCATTGAAATATACACACAAAATTTCATCCAAATCGGTCCAGCCGTTTAGGAGGAGTTCAGTGACATACACATGTACAGTAGAAATACATATAAAGATATATATAAAGATGTATTTTTTTTTACTATTGCATCCTTTCCCCATGAGTTTACCTTTTACCAAGGATAAGGGCTGACAGGGCAATCGTACCAATAATATTTTGATGACAACTGACATTTTAATTTTTCATAGAAACTTCTAATTTAAACTACCGGTTCGCTAGCTATCGCTAATCTACAGGGTGTATCAGAAGTCCGAAATAATATTTAAGGTACATATTCGCTGGCCAATATGTAGATGCATAGTGAAGGTACATCTTATCTAACTATCATAGAGTTACAGACCTTTGAATCTTAATCTTTGTACACCATATGATCTGGTAAAACATGATGGATCTGACACTAATTTTAACAACAACAATGTGCAAGCTATTGTATATTTATGTACACCGGAGGCAAACAATCTTAAGTCACATTAAGCTAATTGTTCAGGGCACATGTTGCAAGTCTTACTTAGTGTGTGAAATTCCAAGTTAATTGTAGTTTTTTTATTGGACTTATAATACTATGCCACTAAGTAGATTGATAAGAGATTGTTCCAATGACCTCATAAAACAAATTTAGAAAAAAAAAGACTTAGGATATTATACCTCCGGTATACAAATTTGTAACCTACCCGTGTTTTGTGCAAATAAAAATATTGTATTGTATTCTATACTGTTTGTCACAGGTATCGTGTTGTGGCTTTAGGGCACATCCAGAAGCCTTCAGTGATCATTCAGCCATTCGACAGTGCAAAATTCATTAATGTGAGGCGACTACTAACATTCACAAAACAGAAACAGAGGACTTGAGGTATTTAACATTTATAAAAGTGGAGACAAAAAGGAAATTGTGAAATCATGATCAAATTTCAATGACATTTTTATACTATTCGGTTATACAGGGTGTCGCACGGATATGCCACATGGAGGGAAAGTACCTTGAATATTGTAGATGGAACATTTTACTGGCAGAAGACATTATTTAAATTTTAAAAACAATTTAAACTGCATTCAAACATATTTAAACAATTACATGGTTGAACCGGGAATCGAACCCGTTACACGAGAAAAATAATCATGTATTAAAAATATTGTTTTCTTATATTTACGCGAATACTATACGATACTACTACTTCGAAAACGCTCCACGAAGTCTGCAATCTGTGAACATGTACAGGACCGCACCCGACATTATATCAGATTTGATAAACCGCATATCCTCGCTAAAGAACACCGACTCCGACCAAGGATGATACGTGAGGCCATTGAAATTAAAAAACATCCTAATTTCAATAGGGAAGATGGCTGGGTGCTACCACCAACTTGGGATCCAGTAATCAATATGATTAAATCCAAAACCAAGTGTACCATTGCAAGACCTCAGGACACCGTAAGCACTTTCTGCGTGGATCGGACCGCAAACAACAACTAAATATGAGGGTACCCAGTTATTAACTATGACATCAGGACGTCTAACACCTCAGTCCCCCCGTGACCATGGTTGCTGTAAAGCAGCCGAAACGTCGGGAAAATAAAATAGTAAATAAACGCGATAAAATCCGTAAAATAGTTTAATTTCAATGTATTAAAAATGTTAAAATTCATGGTCTTCCTTTTATATGTTTCTGACACTATGTTATTTCGCAAAAAATATTCCTTATGATGAAGCCTTTCGATCGGTATGATAAAGTGGAGAGCTGGAAGGACTGGTGTAAGGGTGTGTTTACCTCCGGCAGCCGCTCGAGGTCGCCGGCGTCGAGCTCGGCGGTGACGTTGTTGTACATGTTCCAGATCCACTCCGCGGAGAGCTGGAAGGCGTGCGCGGTGGCCACGCCCACCAGCAGCTTGTGCTGCTGCGTCAGGTAGTCCAGGATCTGCGGCTCCGGCTCGCTGGGAACGAATCACTAGTTGTAACATGTGCGCCAACTCTAAACTTATGTCACGGAATATCTTGATGTTGTCTCTTTCTCTCGTATGTAATTAGATAGAGGGCGAGCGAGCAACTCTGTGACAAAGTTCTTGTCTTGGCATGCGTGCTAACCACACAGCATCATTATTAGTTAACATAAGTGAATTGAAATACTTAGAAGTTGTTTTTATTAACGTGTCGATATCAAGCTTGTCTTAAGCAATACTGATCGTCGACTTACGAAGGTATTATTACAGCTCAGTTGACCTCGCTTACGCATAATAACTAGTGCCCTGACGGGTCATGGCAACAAACAACATTTTAGTTTAGGTATCACGGACAGGCTACTATGCAGAGCATGCATGGAGGCAGAAGAAACAGCCGCTCGCTTCATGCTGGAATGCAGCCGTGTGGCCATCCACCGGGCATAACTAGGCTCACCAGGTAGTCTCCGGGAAGTCTTTGGCGACGTCAAGAAGAAACTTCCCGGCAGAACTTTGATAGCTGGAGTGACCAGCCAACCATCACCCAAAACAGGCTAAATAGTCATCCATTTGTGGAAACCACCCGCAGAAGAAGGAGAAGAAGATGAAGAAAAGTGTCGATACTGACTTGGGTTTGGGTTGCGACTGCCTCCTGACGGCGGAGTACCGGATGGCGATGGTGACCGCCTTGGCGATGTAGCTGCACACATCTTTCACCAGCACCACGCGCACGAACATCATCGTGCCGTACGTCAGCTTGGAGCTCGGCGAGTTCACATATGTACCGTCCTACACAAGCAATGTAAAAACACCATAGACATATAAAAAAGGTCAGATGGAATCCCGCTGAGCAATAAGTGAAGGACCCATAGTAAGACTGACTTTAACGTATTCGTCTATTTCGCACACACAACAGAATGTTTGCACATCAATAGAATGTTCCACTATTCTGAACCGCGGTGCCTAAATAGTGTTATTATGATTGCTTACCTCCAAAACCTTAGTGTTCTTCATCAGCATATGCTCCCGCGGTATCCTCACGTGTTCGAAGCCCAAGAACCCGTTGTTGGTGCCGTTCATGCCAAGCTTGGCGCCAATCTCGCCAACCTTGATGCCGGGCAGTGGCATGTGCGTCTCCTCGTCTCGCAGCTGAACGATGAACGGGTGTATGCCGTGACATTGGCCGTTGGTGAACAGTTGGGCCATCACTATGCAGTAGTTGGCCGTGTGAGCAACTGTTGAACAAAATTTAAAACATATTTTTATATCAATTTTATTATAGGAAGAAAACATACACGCTGTATGGTTCCAAACTAAACAATACTCGTACTATATGTACACTTCGCATCTTTAAAAGTATAGAGACCTAACTCAAAAATAATGTTGTTGAAAAATGGTCGTTAGGACGACCCTTTAAGATTTATAGTCGAAATCCTAAAATTTCAAAATGGGTCTCTATACTTTTAAAGATGTGATTTATTCTATACTTCATTTAGAAGTAAAACAGGAGGATAATTCTCGAAAGATCGTCATTATCTCTAATTCGACATTATGTCGAAACAAAGCGAAGAAATACGTCCAATTTGACGTTTTGTATTACAATTAGGTACACTTTGAAGAGTTTATAAAATTTTATTTTTAAAATTTGTCGGTCACGGTAATCGAAACTCCAATCATTCGGGGCAGGGAGTTGAGCGACCTATGCTCGAAGTCCTACATCATTGAAAAATAATTAATTAATTTACATTTAATTTGAGTACAAATACACATTCAATTTAATAACTAGTACCTACTTGATATATAAAAGAACATTTTACGATACACGCCCTCGGCTCGCGTTCTAGAATTGAGTACATGAAGTATGTTCAACTAGGACAGAAACAACACGTTAACAAACGCTATGTTTGTACGAAAAATTGTCACAAGTACATACTAATGGCAATCAAAACATAATTCAGCGACAGATTTATTATATTAACATTACTTTACGTAATACCTACATTACTTATTAATAGATAAAGATAAGTGTTGATATAACTGATTTTACAAACATGTTATCTACCAACTAGCATTTTATTATCCCTTGCATAAAGCACCAGCCACATTGGGGCGTCGAGAAATGGGCGTCAACATTTTTGCTAATATCAAAACGAACCTTGTGTCAATATAAAAACCGGCCAAGTGCGAGTCGGACTCGCGCACGAAGGGTTCCGCACCATTATCTATAAAAACGCCAAAAATCACGTTTGTTGTATGAGAGCCATCTTAAATATTTATTTGATTCTGTTTTTTAGTATTTGTTGGTCTAGCGGCAACAGAAATACATCTGTGAAAATTTCAACTCTCAAACTATCACGGTTCATGAGTTACCCTGGTGACAGACGGACGGCCGGACGGACGGACAGCGAATTCTTAGTAATAGGGTTCCCGTTTTACCCTTTGGGTACGGAACCCTAATAAAGATCTAATCACTGTGGCAAAAGCCACGCGACCACACGTCAAAATCCGCTCACAGACGTTTCTTTGAAGAATAAGCTTTGTCAATGACACAATAAAGTTTGTTTTGGTATTGGCAACACTTTTGACGCGTGCGTCTTGACGCCGCTGTGTGCCCCGGGGTTCATATTATCTTCAAGTACAACAGAACATAATTAATTGTCAATACAAAGCACGGTGACCAGTGCATTGAACTCATTACATTACAGTATCTCTTTGGGTCACCGATGTTTGATAATGAATTGACCATGTAAACAATACCTACCAACAAACCTACCTACATTATTAAATGAAGGAGAAAATCGCTCTGACTCATTCGTAGGATTTTGTAGGGTTAGTACGCGCGCCAAGACAAGGATGACATACCGAGTAACTTTATAATCCATAGACGAGAAAGAGTTTTTTTTTTAATTATAATTTTATTGCTATCTTGCGTTTGACTTGGTGACGATCGATAAGCATACATATATTATTTGTGTCAGCAATATTATGAGGCAGGCACTTCCATTGATAGGTTTGCATCTTGTATAGACTAGAAATTTTATTTATTACAGATGACCCAGCGAACTAAGTACCACCTACAATATATTTTTTGCATATTTTTAAACCATCCCTATCTGTTTAAAACAGAGAAAATAAATCACATCGGTCAAGCAGTTTTGAAGTTATAGTGAAATTAACTTACAGCTTTGATTCTGAGATATGAATGGTAATTTAATATGTGCTCTCATTTGGGTCGTCATTTCTATAGAGATATGAAAAATTGGTGCATCTCACATTTTCCATCGCATAAATTTTGTCTTAGCGCGCGTGCTAGCCCTACAAGTAGAGAAAAATGTTGACTCACGTCCTCCTGGCCACCACTTGTATGAGGTGAGCGTGGGGCTGTGTAGCACGAACTCCTTGGTGCCGGCGTCGTACGTGGCCGTCGTCTCCAGCCCACGGATGAACGTGCCGTGACCCAGCTCCGTCTGTTACAGGAATACAATACCTATATAGCTTTAGGCAATAACAGTATTCGCTACCAAGCCGCAGAGAGCCATGTCAATCAGCCAGGCGATTATGTAACTTGTTCTCTCTAATTCTTCTTGTTCCTTTACAAAATGAACGATAAGGACATAGATAAATAATTGGTCTTGGCGGTCGAGCGCCGCTCGCGTGACTAATTATTTATCTATGGATAAGGAGAAAGAAATGGCAGCCCTGCGCTTAACGGGTTCTCTGCCAATTTCCCAATTTCTGCCAATCAATTCCCATTTATTATGTCAAGCAATATATAGCGAGGACAAATTGAATATGTACACATTGTGTATAAAAAATGGGTAGTGAATGTGATAAAGATGGCAGTAAACATCTTTAATAACCACAAAAAAATTGACAGCTGATGATTGTAATGGATTTGACATTCGAATTACGTATTCACACTGTAGAGTTAATTTTCGTACAGTACTCGTCTCTTTAAATGATGTCTCTGATAGTTGGCTTAAATCGGTACAACTAACCATTATGATCTATTTATAGTAGAGTTGTAGACCACTTTTGAACTGAAAAATGCCACTGTACCTACTAAAACCCTGTGGTGACCTCAGATATGTCACAAATCTAGAGTTTAAGAATCAGTGCCAGATTAAGGTTACTTGATGCCCTAAGCAATCTTCCCCTGTGGGCCCCCCTATCCTTAAGTGATAGGTGATAAGTGAAATGAAATATGTATCGTATGTGTTGTTCTTTCTGCTCTGATCCCATACTAGGTGGAGTCGGCACAACATGATTTCACATGTTGTCCTAAGACTTTGAAATTGCTTTAACTTTCGTGTGCCCGTTTTTTTTCTCAGTCTTCTCTGTTGCCCATCTTATAGACTAATCCAGGACTGTGTATAATATAACTTTTGGTAGTCTTTAGTCCTCTCACAAAACTTTGAAAGTAATCCAACATACCTGGGCGTAAGTACCAATGATGTCCAAGTTGAAGGCTCTGCCAATCCAGTAGGCTTGTTGTTCCACGGACGCCTGGCCCATGAGGGTCGGGATGAACATGACGTAGTGTAGCGTGAGCGGCGAGCCGTCTTGGAGTATAGCCGACCCCAGGGTGCCCCCTAGTACTGCCCTGTGGGTTGGTGGAACATTATACATTTCTATGTGTGCCAATAATAACGTCACATGTTTAAACCTTGTCACATTCCAGACATGAATTTGTTCTTACAACCTGTTGGTATATTAATCTCTTGTATACATAATTCTATTGAAAACTCATTAGCATGATATCTTCATTACAGACTGTAACTACTTAAACATTTCACCCAGCAGTAGATCATATCGGTGGGAGACAGGAAAAACTCACTAAGTACACAAAATTGGAAATATGTTTTTTACAGTACCTTAAAATATCAAAAACTTACCAAGGAAATAGTCATCATATCCATTTGCTTCTTGGAATTCTGTAAAGCAATGCACTTTACAGAATTCCAAGAAGCAAAAATAACTAAATCATCACAAATTACTATATTGTTTTTTTTGTTACTTAATGAGTTTTTCTGTCACCTGTGTTACCCTGTGTAACCCACTGTGTTACCCAGTTTGTGTATTTATCTATTGTGTTGATAAATTTCTCCTAATACCTAAAGTTCTCCATCCCAGTGTTTTCTTCCTCCTGCATCCTGCGAATCAGTTTGAACAGCATACAAGCCTTCTTCACAGCCAGCTCATATTTCTCCTTGTGGCTCAGGTATTCTGAAGGCACCTCCTCTAGGTGAATGCCTTCTTTGAGTACCATCTCCTCTGAAAAATATGTTACAAAGAGAATGGACACAGAAAAAGTTTGAACTGTCCAGTATTGGTATACCTCAATATTGCATAGTTCTTTCACAAGACCAAGAGAATAGCTTGGTCTAAAGGTTTAACCACAGGCCGCTCAACTCACTGCACCAGGTGGAAGCAGGTTTTTTTTTTCCTTTTTGGTTTGGTATCTGCAATCAGTCCTTGGACTATAAGCAGATAGGTGGTGTGAGAGTTGGCGTGATGAGTGAGCCCTCCATTGAGAACACTACTCTTGTTTATGAGGGTTCTACTCCCTCTCATGTAGCTGTAGAACAACCTGCCTCTTTAGGCGTCTGGGATGGTTTTTCTATCAGAGAAATGTCAAAAACATTTTGGAATTCTGCCTGGTCAGGGTGTATCTGAAAATCAGCCGTCCTTTGTATGGTACCTATAATACTAGTTTTGTTTGGTATGGAATCATATGATGAGTACCATACCTAATTATAGTATTGTTTTTTTATTAACCTATATTGTCCCACTGCTGGGCAAAGGTCTCCCCCATTCTCCGCCAATCATCTCTATCTCATTAAATAAATACTAAGGTTTAAAGTTACTGTATGACACAAGTCTCGAAAAATCAGGCGGGTTCTAGTTTCACAGAATTAGTTGTGTTCTTGTCTCAAGTTTTGCAGAATTAGTCTTGGTCTTGCGAAAATATAAGATCAAAACCAGAAAAACATTCATGTCCCAGGGAGTGAGCAATCTTGCCTGGTTATTTTTTGATATGCAAAAAAGCAAATTATAGGGTTTTGTTTTATAAATTTGTTTGATATCATTTATATGTTTATCATATCCTTATTATTCTATCACACACAAGCAGTTCATTTTGAGATAATTAAGTACATAAGTAATGAACTTTTATCTCTGTCACTGATGTCAATTTCACAAGACAATAATAATTAATTATTTTATAATTACACTATACAGTTTTAAGTATAAAAGTAGAGGCTTATAAATAAGTGCTGAGATTTAAAACAATTAGCTTGTATGTAATAATTTTGGTCGTGAAGTTAAGTACCTAGGTAAGTATAGTAATTAATTGCTATTGTCTTGCAAAAAAATATATACTTAATTGGAACTAAATACATAAATATTTCCTTACAATGACAATAATGACCAATCATTTTCTAGTTCATCTTTTTTTAATATGTACCTAAGTAGGTACCTACTTAATTCTGTGAAGTTTAAAAATTTATATTGTCCTAAAATTTTAAAGCTTCCACACTTACGTACTCATACGCAATAGGTAGACACATACTAATAGAAGTGTAAATATATAACACTATTATTGACCACTTTTAAACACAAAGGTATAATTACCTCTCTTCTTCCTTTCCTCAGTGATGGCGGCGCCCCCATCTATTAAATTTGTCAATTCCGTGATATTAAATGTACATTTGTCCCTTTCTCTCTGCAAATCTGGGTTAACTTTCCCGGAGTCTTTCATTTTCGCAATTGTAATAAACGCACAACGCAAACTACGTCTACAGCGGAGAGCGAAACCCCGACCACTAGCCACTAATGACTGATGAGGGAGGGCAGAGTGAGGGCGATGACGATACCGAAATTCCGGTATGTTTGACGAGTTTGCGACCGGTGCCTTCGCACAACTTGTTTCAACACTGTAGTAAAAAAAACCACTTGTAGTGCAAGAAATCAGTTGCTGCGCTCCTGTCTTACGTTATCGCTTTGATTATTTTAATGCGTAATTAGTTGATAACAAGATAATCTAACAAAGAGTTATGTGGTTATATCTTTGAGAAACGACATAATTTAGAAGTAATAATAAAATATAACTCAGATAAAAGGTCAGTTTGCTCAAAAGGCTCAAGGAAATAAATACGTCGCATATGGTTTTTCTCTAAAGGCAAAATTATATGTAGGTAAAGAAATTAACACAATGATAACTTATTGTTCTTCTTCTTTTTTTACGAAATGAGTGAAATGATGATATTTTGATGGAATAAGATGAGGAATGCCTGCACCTGCGATATGCGGTATTTATGGCAATGTCGAGTAATTATAGCAAGGACAAATTCAATAAATACACATTATAAATAAAAATGGATAATGACAGTGATAAAGATGGCGGATGAATCCAACTTATTGTTATTATTATTATTATTTTTACGAAATGAGCGAAATGATGATATTTAATGGAATAAATGAGGAATGGCTTCACCTGCGACTAGCGCGGGTATTTCGCCAATGTCAAGTAATTAATAGCAAGGACAAATTCAATAAATACACGTAATAAATAAAAATGAATGATGACAGTGATAAAGATGGCGGATGAATCCAACTTATTGTTAATAAAATACAAAAACATTACAAATACACAGATATTACATGAATCAATCAATCAAATCAATATGTCACTGTCAATGAAAGTCTTCTTCTTTATTTATTTTTCAGTTTTGGCAAAATGAAAGTCTATGGTGATGTCTGTTAAGTGGTGCTGCCAGATTCTACCTCTCAATGGAAAGAGGCCATTAAACAAAAAAAAATGTTATTCCTATAATCATTCTTTCATTCTTGGTATTGAAGTAGACCATATGCCTACCTATAGTAGACCATATGCCTACCATATACCTACCTTCATAGGGTTTCTAGATTTTTTCAGATTATTACTGATACTCTCCAACGAGTTCTCTAAACTAAACTAGTCGAAACTACAATCGATACTCAATAGAATAAAAACAATCATTACCATAATCGACTAAAAACATGTTAGTTATGACATCACTACAGAAGTCAGCCATATTTCTTTCCTGTGTGCGTTGGAACTCACCTAGTCAAGATGAGGTTAGTTTTGATAAATAAATTAAGTTTTCAACGAATTTGCCTTTCATAATGAATTTATTTTGTTACACAATGCATCGGCACTGCGTGGAAAATATTTTTCGTGTTAATAACGTGCATTTAGTCAGTTCACACACCTCATCGGTATCCTTCGAAGCCATGTGGTCACCAAGTTATTTTGTTCAATTACAGTTCCCTCAAGCTACAGAAGAGGCTTGCAGCCTCTGTTATGAGATGCGGTAAAAAGAAAGTATGGCTTGATCCTAATGAAATCAATGAGATCGCTAACACCAACTCCAGTAAGTACCCACTCACATTTTCATACATTACAATGGCGCGATGTGTGAAACCGACATGTTGTTTATAAAAAAAAAAACGCAATCAACAACAAAACTAAATGATGGTTAATATATTAGCGCGGAAAAAGAGGTTGAATACTATACTCTTCCAACAAAATTAAACGTCTTAAAAAAATTACCAAGAAGTTTGGGTAACCTAAATTAATATAGACGAACTAATTTTATCTAAACATTTTCAATAGTAATTCCAGCTGGTTTAGATATGTAGGTACCTTTTGCTGTATGTTGAAGCTTCTATCTCAGTGGCACATAAGTTATCATGTTGGCTAGTATTGGAAGTGAGCTGCTACCTTCCCATTCAAATTGTAATTCTAATTTTATGCCTTTTTCTTTTGAAGAGGAGAAGTATCAGTATTTCAAATACCAGAATACTAGTATTCAATTCAGACTTATGTCTGGAACCAATATTTTATTGACAGAGAAAGGCAATAGTTAGTAAATATGTATTAATGTACATTAGCATATATTTTCCTGGACCCCATACAAAACATATATACTAAAAATGGTGAAACATTTTGAAGTGTTGAAATACTTCAGAAACTTTTTATTTTACAAAGAGATTACATCAGTTTACTAGATTTTTGCGAATGCTGCTCATAAAGTTTTGACAAATAGTTAATAACTATAATTTAATATACAAAGGCTTTGTCTAGTGGTTTGAGCATAGGCTGCTCCTTCACTAAACTGGGTGGTTGTGAGTTTGGTTCCCACCAGTGGCAAATTTTAGAAATGGCTTTTTCGTAGCCCAGGTCTGGTTGTAACTGGGATCGACCCATTGTATGGTTCCTATAGCTTTATTGTTTTCTTATATTTACGCGAATACTATACATTAAAATAAAACTTTAGGGATTCTATTACGTTTATTTACTTTTTTATTTTCCCGACATTTTGGCTGCTTTACAGCAACCATGGTCACGGAGGGACTGAGGTGTTAGACGTCCTGATGACATAGTTAATAAATGTGATAGAACCCCCCCTCACGGTAACTGGCCAAGCCGAGGTCGTCTGTGTCGTCTGTGGCGCCCTTGAGCTAGTTGCCACCCCTTTCCGCCCTTAAGGCCTTGGTTGGAGTGCACTCTGCGCTCGCCACTCCTCCGGTAAAGCTGTAAAGGCCACCTCACGGCCAACAGTGTAAGTCCTTCAAAAAAAAAAAAAAAGTGATAGAACCCGTAAAATAGTTTTTTTTCTACCTATAGCTTTGCATAGTTTGGGGTTATATTATGATGGGCATGTCTGTCGAGATTTAAAATATATTATCTTTGTGTGTAGGACAGAACATCCGTAAGATGATCAAGGATGGTCTGGTGATCAAGAAGCCAGTTGCGGTGCACTCGCGCGCGCGCGTGCGCAAGAACACAGAGGCGCGTAGAAAGGGACGTCACTGCGGCTTCGGTAAGAGAAGAGGTACCGCCAACGCTCGTATGCCACAAAAGGTTAGTGTTGTATATATCATCTATTAGTCTATTACCCTATGTCTATATACACTATGAACACACTGATTGGAGGTAGACACAAAATATTTAAAAACAGGATAAAGGTTTTCAATGTTAATGTTGTTACGAACAAAGGTTTTGTTTTAAATTCTACTGCAAGATTTACATTAGATTCTTTTAAAAATCAAATAAGTGTTCGTATTTATTTATTAATTAATTGACTTTGTCATAAATGCACGCTAATTGCAGGTGCAGCCGTTCCTTATCTTATTCCATTACAATATCATAATTGCATAAAAAATAAGTATTTATGCATATATTTTTTTCTAGATACTACTACAGCCCTTTTAACGTCCCACTGCTGGGCACGGGCCTCCCCTCAATGCGAGGGGGATTTCAGGCCATAGTCCACCACGCTGGCCCAGTGCGGGTTGGCGGACTTCACACATCTATCGAGAACTAGACAAGTTCCCTCAGACGTACAGGTTTCCTCACGATGTTATCCTTCACCGTTTCATAGCATGTGATAATCTCGGATGAAAATGAGAGATAGGTACATCTTATTACTATATGAAGCTGTCTATTGGCAGCATCCGGCCTGTTGGTTCTTTTCATCTATAGTATGCTAGTTTATTATCCATCACATTCCTGTTAACACATTTTCATTGAATAACTTCAGGAACTATGGGTACAAAGACAGCGGGTACTACGTAAATTGCTGCTCAAGTACAGAACAGCCAAGAAGATCGACAGGCATCTGTACCACGCCTTGTACATGAAGGCGAAGGGTAATGTGTTCAAGAACAAGCGTGTGCTGATGGAGTACATCCACAGGAAGAAGGCTGAGAAGGCCAGGACCAAGATGCTTAGGTAAATAAATGGTGGCAGACAACTATGTATGACCACTTGTACTATGGGTAGTATACAATGGACTGTGGGCGATCCCAGTTACATCTAGACAAGGGCAAATTTCGAGAACGGGTATTCTGATATTTGTCATTGACGGGAATCGAACCTGCAACTACCCGGTTAAGTCACCTAACCGGCCTATGCTTACACAGAATCAGAATTTTTTTATTCATGTAATCCAATACAGGCGTGTACTGTACAATACTTATGAATCGTCAATAAATAATAATAATAGTATCTCAGCTAGGACAAACCGTCATTAAATATAGAATAGAACATAGTCAGTACAAATATTTTTTTACGTCTGGCAAAAAAAAAGAATGGCATGATTTGATTTGATGATTATTTATTATCCCTTGGTTTAGGGAATTAAGTCAATGACCCCAATCTTTCTGTACACAAACTACTAGTAAACTGACGGTATGAAAAATATTGCTGTCTTGCTCTTACATTACGACTACGAGCAGACGGCAATGCACTTAGGTGTATTTGTAATAAGTTTTGGCAATTTAAAAAATTATCAGCTCACTGAGTTTCTTGCCGGATCTTCTCAGTTGAGGTCGCGTTTCGATCCAGTAGTAGTAAATGAGGAGGTCCGGAACAAAAGCCGATAATTCCACTTTTTTTTTTCTGTCATTCGTAGTACTCATACAAACTATACACCACTCAGACCACAGCAAAATTTTGTTAAAAACGTATTAATTAAAGCTAGATAAGATTATAGCTAGATAGGGGAGCCGGGCTAAATCCCGACAAATACTTGCGTTTTGTGTAAAAATACGAAACGTGGATTTATCGGTTTTTGTTCCGGACCTCCTCAAATGTAAACGACAATTTTTAAGGCCATAGGCCTATACAGAAAAAATGATTTGACTTTGACTACCGATGGGTCTAGTTAGGCAGCAGTTGTAATAGTTGTCGTGGTCCCGCAGCGACCAGGCGGAGGCGCGGCGCAACAAGGTGAAGGAGGCGCGCAAGCGGCGCGAGGAGCGCATCGCCGCCAAGAAGGAGGAGCTCATGCAGACCTTCGCGCGCGAGGACGAGGCCGCCGTCACCGCCAAGAAGTGAACATCTTTGTACATTAGACAATAAAAAACATCCAATGACGTGTTGGACTCACGTGTGCGTTTTATTCCATCACAACGGCTCCGATCTCAATCCTATTATACCGGCGGGGCCTAAGTACCCGAACAATACCCTCACGACGGTAGTTGTGGACTTACTATGAGTTCATTTTTAAGGCATGAAAACATATTTTATCAGTGGCGTGGAGTAGCAGTGGTAGCGGAGTGGTCGAACGCACGCCTTGCAATCAGTGTGCAGGTTCAAACCCCGGCTCACACATCTGGGATTCATTTTCTTCCGAGATTATCACTTGCTATGAAACGGTGAAGGAAAACATCGTGAGGAAACCTGCACGTCTGAGGGAACTTTACTAGTTCTCGATAGATGTGTGAGGTCTGCCAACCCGCACTGGACCAGTGTGGTGGACTATAGCCCGAATCCCCCTCGCATTGAGGGGAGGCCCATGCCCAGCAGTGGGACGTTAAAAGGGCTGTAGTAGTATTGTGATGATATGATAACAATAATACTGTAAAATTTCATCTAAATCTGTACAGTAGTTTTGGCGTGAAACGGTAACAAAAATCCATCCTCACAAACTTTCAGATCTATATTATTAATAGGATTGTCATAGCAGCACTAGCACTTTGAAGCCATTAAACTAGTCATATTTTCTGCAGAGGATTGCTCATTGACTTCCGTTACGACTTGTATAGTCCCGCTCGACTGACGGGAGTTCGGTCACGGTAATAATTTTCTGTGGTTCGGTCTTGTTGTTAATTCTTCTATTATTATTATCGGTCAACTTATTTGTATTATATTTTTGGAGATTGACAATTACGGGGTTGAGTGATCAGTCCCTCGTAACCCCCTTTTTTGCTATATTCCATCAGGCGCGCAATACCTTTTAAATTAAAAATGTGTCATCAACCAAAACCATAGAAAAATAATGTGAAGAAAGTCGTTCTGACGTGATTATTGCGAACCTACAAACCTTAAAACACCTTAAGTATTACATCACATATATTCTGCTAGTACAATAATTCGCGACTAACATTCTAACACATACAATAGTCCCATGTTAGTATTTTAACTACTCAAGACTTGTTTGTGGTACGAAATACCTACTACTTTACAACACACGTCATATAGTCACACACGCTACAGGGTTCGAAGCGGACGCATGTAGAGTGAAGTTAGGTATCATGATAAACGCAGATTTATTAAACGAAAGAGCCAAATGTACGTTCAATGTGGAGGAATTAACGTGGTACCTCGACGGAGGCGAGCAGAAGACTAGGGAACGGAAGGAGAGGGGTGAGTGAACTTTGAACGATGATAAGCATGACTTTTATCTAACGTAAAGCATCGACCCGGTCAAATTATGTTAAATAGGTTTTACATGCCCACATATGCTGAGATTTAAAAAAAAACCATCAGTACAATACTCATCGTATGGTCCCCCAAAATTCAAACTAATAACGCTTGTATGTAAGGGGTATCATAAATATGGACTAGGCCGTTTAAATTATTTTGTCATGTCCGTCACCGGCATATAATTAATGATTAGTAGATTATAGATGAGTTGTACGCTACCTCACCAGGGTCGCCGGGAGTCGATGGGCGCATAAAGCCCAAGAACGTAATTTGTGGCGATCTATGGGGGAGGCCTATGTTCAGCAGTGGACGTCTCTGGCTGATAGATAGATGAGTTGTACGCTTAATGTTTTTTTTTACATATCTATCATTTTTACAAATCAATTAGGTATACTTATTATATAAATATACATCACCTCGCGTTTATTTCCCGAAGCGGTAAAATGAGGTGCACTGAAGTGCACCCAGACATCGCAGGTGTATTTCGGTCCCAATTTAATACGGGGCGAGCTCATTGCTCTCCCCGTCAATATGACTGAGATTTGGACCATAGTCCACCACGCTGGCACAGTGCAGATTGGTGAACTTCGAACGCCTTTTTTTACTTATTTGTTTTACTTATTTTATTTTTAGAAAAGTTGCTCCTAACAAAAAGGGAGGAGCTGTTCGGTGGGGTACCTAGCGAGTATCTCAGCCACAAGGAGAGGTATGAGAATGCCATGCAAAAAGCGGTCATCCTGTTCACTCTGCTGCGAAAAATACAGGAAAAAGCAAACACAGACTTAACTAATTACAGGTAACATTGTCTACACAGTAAGCCAGAACTTGGGGGCGGGTGCTGATTGCAATCTCCAACGCTTAATGTATCTTCAACACAATTTCTGTCTGTATGTTTTTGAAACATTCACTTTACGAGGTATATGTTAGGTACAGATTTGTTTAGTGCAGGTTGACTAGGTATACCTAACTATCATAGTTTTTCAGTTACACCTCTTTGAGTATTCACAAGTATGGTGTTGTGGTCTTTGGCTTTTCACAGTAGTGTAAAGTAAACTACGTCTACGAGTGGTGGCTACTGTGGTGTTGGCTCGCATGTCAAGACAAGACCTCTGTCACAGATTGGCTCGGTGTCTTATTTCATACGAGAGAAAGAGATATAATCAACATATTCTGTGACATAAGTCTAGTCTTGGCGCTCATGCTACAACTACTGATAATCGTAAAACAATAACTCGAGTAATACAAGTTTTTGTATCAAATTATAATAATAGTCAAATTTAGATCAAATTTGTATAACATACATAAATACGTAAATGCGATACATATTCATGAAAACGTTTAAATACTATTTCGGGTTTCTGAAACATTCTGTAGGTAGATATTTTAACTTGATGTGCCGTGTGTCGTGACTTGCCTTTTAAAAAGGTAAACATGGAAGCCTGTGAACTGATTTAATTACATGCAAAGGCGTTAAGTAGGTATACTTAATTAATGAACTTAACTACTATAAATATCTTATTGTCAAGTAGCAGAGCGGCGGGAAATTGATCAATGTTGAATAAAATCAGGAACGTCACGTTCACAAGTAGGTACCTTTTGTTAATAACCAGGTTAATGTCTTTGTACTGTACTACTCACCAAATTACCACTGAGCATAATCAACATATCTGTTATAATTCCAATAGGTTTGAATGTTTACTGGGTAATTTTAATTAGTGTTATGTAAGTATTTACCTTGTGAAATAAGTAACAAAAGTATGCATTGCCATCGCGTCATCTATACTCTATTTTACTATGTACTAATAGATACTTCTGTCATCGCCAACTTTCTGATTGTGATGCCAGATATATTGAGTTAATGGTCAGGTTAGACTATGTAGGTAGCGAGCAGTGTAACTATTATTACGGCATAATTAAACGCTGAAAGACCTGAAAAGTTTAGGGTCAACCACCATCTTTAATACCTTCATCACCTATTTATTACATTTGTTGTTGCTATTGATTAATTGACAGAATACCCGCTAATCGTAGATGCAGACATTCCTCATTGCAGGTATTCCATTACATTTCATCATTTTGTAATAGAAGAACTATTGTTATGATTGCATACAAGATAGGCAGTATTGCTATAACCTGATCACTGTTCATAGGGACCTACTGAGCACAGTTCTCAGCATCTCAATATCGCAGGATGGGTCCCCGTTCGGGCTCCACTACATCATGTTCATGCCTGTCTTCATGAGCCAAGCCAGTGACGAGCAGCGGGACAAGTGGCTCTCTAGAGCGATGAGCTGCAGCATCATTGGAAGCTACGCGCAGGTAGAACAAGAAGAAGCTTACCATGTCTTAATAAAATATATCGCCAGACAACACATACCTACTTATCGTATGATCTCATGTATGTTAGCATAATGTCTGAAGTTACAATTCCTGTAACAGACGGAGCTAGGTCACGGCACGTTCATCCGTGGGCTGGAGACGACGGCCACGTACGACACCGGCACCAAGGAGTTCGTGCTGCACAGCCCCACGCTTACCTCCTACAAGTGGTGGCCAGGAGGACGTGAGTCTACACTTCCCACTCATGATAGCGTTTTTATCAACCTGTGTCATCTTATTGCTGAGCCAAGGCCTCCCTTCCCTTCCTCCACGCCTTTATGAGAGAGTAAGAAAAGGGATTTTGACATAAAACTTGCCCACAGAAAGTGAGTAAGTGTTCAATGAGTCATCTCGCCTATTGGGTGCTATCATTTGCGTGCGGGACCACTACCCCAAGTTTTATACCTATTCTCTACCAAAGGCCTTGTAATAAACATGATACATAGTAATTTCTTTCTCCCTCGTTAGTGGGACAAACAGCCAACTATTGTGTCGTCGTAGCCCAGCTGTACACCAAAGGAGAGTGCCACGGGATCCACTCCTTCATCGTCCAGGTCCGAGACGAGGAGACTCATATGCCTCTACCGGGAATTAAAGTGGGAGAGATAGGCGTGAAGATGGGACTGAACTCTGTGAACAATGGGTTCATTGGGTTTGATAATGTTAGGATACCGAGGGAGCATTTGTTGATGAAGCATGCGCAGGTTTTAGAGGTAAGTCTTCAACAACGGTCTCCCGAAAACGGTTATTCCCCTTATTACGAGAACCAGGGCTATTTTAATAGTAACGGTACATTTTTGAAAAATGTTTTACTGAGTAAGTAAAAAACATTACACGTAACATTACTCGTAAGTAATGTTAAAAGCATTGCTGCGAGGACAGGTGGAGGTCGACAGGTCCTATTTGGGGATACCAAAGTAAGATGCAGGGTACTAGAATGGGGCTTAAATCTAAAGGACGAATTGTATTTTAGGAACATAAGAATGAACTGGGTTAAATATTATTTGGGTTTTACTGAAAAAAGCAAACGTAATTCCGAAAACGAACCAAATTGCTGTCTCTGCCTCTCAAGGGAATACTCAAGAAATTTACAAAGTCTGTATGAGCCTAGGTTCAATCGCATATTGATATTCCAGGACGGCACTTACTTGAAATCCTGCAACGCTAAACTTAACTATGGGGCGATGGTGTTTGTGAGAGTCACCATCGTGTTCGATTCTGTCAATTATTTATCGAAGGCCGTCACAGTCGCCACTCGCTACTCCGCTGTGAGACGCCAGTCAAAACTGAAAGCTGAGTAAGTAACTAAATACTACCTGCCTTCGACCTGAAACCCATAATAACCTGTTCACTACCCCGTTCGATACTATGACCGTAACCGTACTGGGCCATGCAAAAAAATATTATTTGTATAAATAATATAAGTAGCAGTGGTAGCCGAGTGGTGGAACGCACGCCTTGCAATCAAAGTGTGCCAGTTCAAACCCCGGCTCGCACCTCTGGGATTTATGTGCGAATTGAGCGGAGGCCCATGCCCAGCAGTGGGACGTTAAAAGGGCTGTAGTAGTAGTAGTACTTAGTATAAATAATATGACATTCCTTCACCGACCGACACCATGCCATAAACAGACTGACAGTCAATTCGCGTCGACAATAAATTGCGATACGGTGTTGATTGATACGTTCTGGAGGGTATAGTACTGCCTGTACCTGTCTTTTACACTCTTACCACGCTCATAGTATTGATGATTGTCTTTAATCTTTCAATATTAGGTAGTGTATTTGGTTTTATCGAGTGGTGAAAAGCTATTTGACCTAAGCGACAAGTTTTTAACTTCACAGGTGAGCATACTCATTCGACGCAGGAAAATTAGCTGATCCCAACTATGTATATAAGTCAATATCGCTAAAAGTTTCGAGCCTATCACCCCTTTTTTTTTTTTATCGCGAGAAAATGCATTACGCATCCCCCGTCGACTCCCCCGAGTCGGCGGGGGATGGTATGTGGGACTCCCCGGCAGCGTGCCGGTATACCCACTAAAACCCCACGGTGTACCACCCGCCGCTATGGAGGGATGCCACGGGATCGCCAAGGCATGCACCGCGACACCCCAGCGGCTCGCCCGGCTAAGTCGCCGAGACCGGCCCAGCTGTTTGCTGGGCCCCTAGGACGGCTTGGTACAACCCCAGCCATCCCTACGTCCGCCGGAACCGTGCAATGGGTGACAGGTCCCCCGACCTGTCACCCTGGTTCTGGCTAGTGAGGAGGAAGAAGTTGCGCATAACGCTGTCTTCTCCTCCCCACACGTCTACGCCGGAGCGGGTCCGCTAGGGGATCGCACTCCCTGGCCCGCTCCGCGGTCTCCTTCTGCAGCATCACGTGCTCGCAGCAGGAGACCATTGCCTCCAGGACCAGTCACTTTCCAGCATGGCCAGAACCACACCTGGCAGTGACAGGTCCCAAGCCTTTCACCCCTCGATATCATTAGTTTGACTGCAGTGTACATTACAGCGGCCCAGAACAGTTGATTCTGGATTTCGTGACCCAGCAGCACAAGGTGTTTATCGCTATAGCGGCGTGTTACGCCATGAAGGTGATGGCTCGTCAGCTATGGGACGTATTCAATGTCATCAATGAACAACTGCTGAGAGGAAACTTCGAGAGGCTGGGAGAGGTAAGAAACAATAATACCTTTAACGTTTCAGGTTCATGAGTACCTACTTTGTATAATAACACATCTTTTTGTTTATTATTAAAATTCTCACGTCATGACCTCCAAATTCAGAAGTTTATCATATTTAAATGGGCGATCCGCCATATTGGAATTAGAATGACGTCACATAGCTAAGCATGCATTGACATGCAAAACAAGCGTTACCTATTTCAGCTCAATCGGTTAAAGATTTCAGCTCAATCGGATAAAGATAACTAGATTTAAAATTCTGTTGCAAGATTCCACTAGGACATTCATTGCAAGTTCATATAACATACATACATACATACATATACTCACGCCTGTATCCCATGGGGTTAGGGAGAGACTACCGTTTGCCACACGCTACGATCCCGACAAACCTCTTTCGCTTCATCCACAGTCATACATCTTTTCATGCACTTTCGTCGGTTAATATTAAGCTTGTAATAATAATAAAAACCAAGACCGTAACAAGTTCTTTGAGGATTAATTGAATATATTTGAAACTAACGTTAATATAATTGTCCTAATTAAAACTAATTGTTAAAGTATGTTCCTGAGGTAATTTCGTTCACCTCGGCAATGTTTTTAACTTTCCATAAATTGTGTTTTTCTTTGTAATCCTCACAGATATACTATTTTTAAAAGAATAATGGACAAGTGACTTTATAAGGTTTAATAATC
This sequence comes from Ptilodon capucinus, assembly GCA_914767695.1. Taxonomy (NCBI): domain Eukaryota; kingdom Metazoa; phylum Arthropoda; class Insecta; order Lepidoptera; family Notodontidae; genus Ptilodon; species Ptilodon capucinus. Next base: position 12,585,233 of record OU611808.1, on the reverse strand, counting down.
ACAAATCAACCGAATTATATTTGACAGCACTAAAAATATTACCGTCTTGCTCATACATAACGTTGGCGAGGAGGATAGCAATTTTGTTCCAATGGAATCGTCATTAACAACACCAAGATTTTATTTCTCTAGTTACACGCTCTAGCGTGCTGTCTGAAGGCTATTAGCACAACGGACACCGCTTCGTTCGTGGAGCGCTGCCGGCTGGCCTGCGGCGGCCACGGGTACATGCAGTCCTCCAACCTGCCGCCTACCTACGTGCTGGCGACAGCCTCCTGCACTTATGAGGGAGACAACACTGTGTTACTACTGCAGACCGCAAGGCAAGTTTCATCTTCCTAATTCTGACTACTAGTTTGAGGTTATCACATAAAGGTTGCTTGATAGAGATCTCTTTTTAGTGGTAAGGTCGCCCATCGTAACACTTTAAATGTATATCGTATACTTCGTTTGTATGAATTTAAGAGGTAGAACAATAAACAGTTATAGAAATTAAATTATAGAGAAAATATAGAACTTAAGCTCAAAGCGCCCCCGGTCACACTGGGGCATCAAATCTCGCGTCAATATGTTTGTCTGTAACAAAACGAACCTGTCTCAATGTACATAAAGATTGAATTACTTTAGTAAAAGTCACGCGACCACGTTCCAATTTCACTCGCAGTGTCGATGACATTTCGTTCAAAAGTCATCTTTTTATATCAGTCAATACAGTTCGTTATAGTGTATATATATGTGCCTAATGCTTGTGCTGGGATTGGGATCAAGTCAATAGTTAATTTGCCAGGGTGAGGATCGGATATTAATTCTAGGGAATCCAACACTAATTTCTATGTGACATATGGGACGTCAGTGGTATCCATCTAAACGTATGAAAATCGAAGTTTAGGTTCTGCTTCGACTTTTTAATCCATCGCTCTTGATTTTTTAAGTAGCTATTTACTGCCTGCTGTTAAATTCTATCATCATGTGTAAGTATTGTTCTAGATTCCTACTGAAGACATGGCAGCAGCTTGACACGGTGGCCTTAACTCCTACTGTGACTTACCTGAAGGCAGCTTCTACTGAGGGCTTTTCAAACAGTTGGGAGAGTACAGTAAACGGCATTATAAGGGGCTTTCAAACTGTCTCTATGAGGTGCGTGGAATTGGAAATTCTTGGAAGATAGATGCTTATTGCTAAATAAATAAAAAATACTCTTTTTCAATTCTCTTACCCATTTCGTTTTAATTTCGAGTCCTAGAAAGTCTTATCCTGTGAATTTTGATGTAAATAGTGATGAAGGTGAAAAATATAATGTATTCATATATTTTTTCTCCCTTTACCTGTAAAAAAGAATAAAGAAAAAAAAGTGTTCTTAGATATTCATTGTATTGCTTATTGCTGTTTAATTACTTGAGTGACAAAATAGCTTATCTTATCCCATTTTCATTAATTTCGAAAAAGGACCTTGATGGGATAGTCTTAGGTCACGTTTACAGGAAAATATCATCATGCGTGGAGATGATGACGCGGAGGGTTTTGTCGGGGATGTCCCGGGAGGACGCGTGGAACGCCACCTCGGTGCAGTTGGTCTCAGCAGCTGAAGTGAGTGCATTAAATCATCATTAACTACATTGCAATAAGGTAGTATTTTGCATATCGCGCCGGAAATAACATTATCAATAGCTAAGGTTTTCCATATTATAAAACAAAAACCAAATGCAAAACTTACTTAAATGGATTAAAATTTCCCATATTATTATATGGGAAATTTATCCCTTAATTGACTATCTGAATTCTGAGCCATGTAGACACAGAGTACATTTTCAAATAAAGTCATGTTAATTCATTCGCTCCAGTAGGTGCACGACCACAGGCAAATATTAAACAAAAGTTAATTAACAGAATAGAGTAGGTTGAAATCTAAAAAATGAGTTAGCCCTTCTTACAGTATGCCCACTTTCTGGAAAGTCATGGAAAAGTCAGGGTAAGAAAAGGTGGTTAGGGATAGATAGTCAGGGTTTGTCAGGGAAGGCCGCATAATTTTATAAAGTCATTTTAATTTTAAAGAGGACAACTTTTTTTTCCAATATTCTGGGCTCGTTATTATCTCACATTTATTCTTGAAGTTACTATCTTATTTTATTAGCATAATCTAAAAATCTTCAGAAAATATATTGTTCCAGTGGTCAGGAAATGTCAGGCATTTCTTTTGCCATTTAGATTGGACACCCTGACTTATGTGTTCTTGTTTTTAGGCGCACTGTCGCTTGATCATCATATCCACGTTTCACGAGGAGGTCGCTAGTATCGGCAGCGGGATGTCCCCGCCATTGAAGGAAGTGTTCCGCCAACTCGACGAGCTATACGCTGTGTACTGGGCTTTGGAGAAATTGGGTGATCTTCTTCAAGTAAGTTAGGGAGTAGTAAGCCCAAGTTTGTAAAAGGAGGTTTGATGATAGGTAGCTCAGCGTATTAGGATGAAGTATGAAAATGTCCTCCCCGATGTTTAAAGGATTGCGTATACGATTGTACGTCATATAAAAGCCTGGAGATTTTAAACTTGCCTAGGTTGAAATCCCTACAATTGTTTGGCGATATTGATAGAGCTAAAATGTACTAAGTACTTAGCCACTTAGTACATTTAATTCCATTTAGTACATTTAGTTCCATTAATTCTGGATTTCTTTGAAAACGACTTGTGATCGTTAAAAGCAAAGATTAGTTTTTTAAGGAACGTGTCGGGAACTGAACTTATGTAACATTATTTACAGGAACCGATTTGACAAACTTTTCGTGTAGAATTTAATATTTCGTTAGCGATACGGAGCGTTTATTGATTGTAAGAGCCAAACACATGAGTACTGAATAATAACTGCTGTATTTTTGTTTCAGTACATGTTCATTTCAAAGACTGACGTGGAATATCTCATATCTTGGTACGAGCGGCTTTTATCCCAAATTAGACCTAATGCCGTTGGTCTTGTGGACGCTTTTGACATAATCGATGAGGTAAGCTATCCTACGTTCCCAAAGGTGTACTTTGTAATGTTTGAACTGAGTATGTAATTTTAAATTAAGGCTCTATTCAGATGATAAAGACTGCTTAGTGGCAGAACATAAACTATGGGAATGTTTAAACTAGGTACAGGTTTACGGGAGTCCCCAGCTGTTTATGGCAGTTAGATTTATCATGCGGATAGACCCTAAGTAGATATATATAGATAGCTATATTAGCTATACAATATGATTTAAAACGAGTATAATAAAAATTAAAACGTAGGTTCTCTAACTAAACGAATATGTTCAATCGTAAATGTTTTATTATTGATTATAATAAGATTTTTCTCGTGTTGATACATCATCACGCCTGTTTTTCCCGAAGGGGTAGGCAAAGGTGCACTGCAGTGCACCAATACTTGGCCGATGTATTTTGGTCCCAATGTAACAGGGGGCGACCCTATTGCCATTATACCGGGCACATTCCCCCTCAAGATGAGGGAGATTTGGGCCATAGTCCAAATAAAAATGAGGTATCGATAATTAGTCTTAGTAAAATGATTTCATATGCATGAGGAAGTGTTGTAGGATTTGTTATAGCCATTCTGAATTATATTGTGCTTGTAGTAAGGTATGTATTTGTTTGGGACAGTTACTCCAATCATCGCTGGGAGCGTACGACGGTCGCGTGTACGAGCGGCTGATGGAGGAGGCGCTGAAGAGTCCGCTCAACAAGGAGCCCGTCAACCAGAGCTTCCACAAGTACCTCAAGCCCTTCATGCAGGGGAAACTGTGATATAATTTAACTCGATAATAAGTCATGACAATGAATTACTGCGATAATAATTGCGATAGTGTTTTTCTACTTAACTGAATTAAACAAGGATTTTTTCTTTAATTTAAATTTACAAATGTTCAAAAAATTATAAATAAAGGAGAAACGGTCAAATTGAACAAAAAAATAAAATGTGTACGATGCGATCCCAATAAGGATAGGAATGTCAATAAGCTCTATCTGTCAAATGTCACATGAAAAATATGGTTTGCAAAAAACTTATTTGCATATCAATAATTAATATAATTAAACCTTTTTATTTATATTTGATGTAAGTACTATTATTATTGATATGCAAATAATTTTTTTGCAAACCATACTTTTCATGTGACATTTGACAGATGGAGCTTATTGACATTCCTATTCTTATTTGGATCGCATATATGTATTGTTGTCTTTGTGTACTTCTACATAAATTTTGTTGTACGGGTTTTTTTTAAGAAACTTTTTTTTTAAATTAATATTACAATTGGCGCCGTAATTAGTGTACTTAGGTAGGTACCTTACATACTTACCTAACTATCCTAACTTTCAGTCTGGATATTACAAAAGTGTTATATTACTGGTTTTTGCGGTAATAATAAATGTTTATTCAATTTATTGATTTTTTATGTGTTTTGTAAGATATCTGTATAATATTTAATTAAGTATAAGATATATGTAATGCTGCTTATATCCTGAAGAAAGGTGTAAGTAGGTATTATTTAATATATTTATGTAATAAGTAATGGTTACTGAAATACAATTTTGTTTGTTACAATTTATTTATGAATATACAAATAATTAAAATACCCAGGTTAAGTACCTACCTAGGAACCATACTTACAGGAACAAAAAACATTTCTAATTTATATTCAACAGATAACGGCAATCAATAGCCTATTTACAAACATTTATAGTTCAATGACAGCGGAATTACGAATCACTTTCTAGGTGAATCGTTTTTGTTTTATAAATGTTCAGTTTGGTAGGTCATTAAGTACCAGCTTATATTTTATTAAAATGTTATTCTTCGTTTTTAACGAAATGAGTAAATTGATGAAACTTAATAGAAATGGCTGCGCATGCGGCTATATATGCCAATGTCGGGTAATGAATAGCAAGGATATTTCAATTAATACACATTATAAATAAATATGGGTGATGACAGCGATAAACAAAGTCAAATCATTTATTTTGTATAGGCCTATGGGTGCACTTACAAATTGACAAGTTTATTTTTTTTTTCTTATATACTACTATACTACCACCGGATCGAAACGCGACCCCAACTGAGAAGATCCGGCAAGAAACTCAGTGGGCTGATAATTTTTTAAATCGCCCAAACTTATTACAAATACACATGTGTAGGTGTAAATATACACATACACAAATACATGGTGGATGAATCCGAAATTTTATTTATTTTTATTCCAAACATGTCAACTAATTTCGCGGATTCATCCGCCATCTTTATCTCTGTCATTTTTATTTATAATGTGTATTTATTGAATTTGCCCTTGCTATTAGTTACTCGACACTAGCTGAAATACCCGCTAAACGCACCTGCGTTGATGAGCAATGCGGAGGCATTTCTCATCTTATTCCATTAAATATCATCATTTCATTCATTTCAAAAAAAAAATCGTAAAAATTTAATACGCTCGCTCGCGCCATTAATGGATGGACACGCAAACGCGGAATTATGGACAAACTCTTGCCTATTACGAACACGTATGAACACTGCACAGATAATTGATAAACAAACTCAACTAGAATAAAAACTGGCACCTACAACCTAGTTGAGACACGCGAGTGCAATGACACCACGTATTTTGTGTTGTGACTTGAATCACTAAAGTTTCGGACAAATTTAAACATTAAATACATTCAGTATAAGGGTATTTTTTGATTAATTAGTGCTCATTTCCAGTTTACAATCAATAAAAGTGAGTTGCTTTTGTTATTTATTTGTTAAACACTTTTTTATCTGTGTTAGTTACCCGTATACGCTTTATCCACGTAATTCGCACATAAAAAAATATAGCATGTAGTTCCTCTTAACATCAACAGATGTCGCTATATACATCTTTGTAATGAAATTAAGCTCTACATAACATAACAATGATTACTTAGTTATTATGCATGGTAATTATTTTACAATGTGTAAAATGTTGTTCTTATGGAAATAGGTTACCAATGATTTTCTTGCCCTTTCATCCCGAATGGGTGGTAGAGTTCATTTTTTGTTTCTTTTCTTGTTTGACGAGTTATAAGGTAGTAGCTAACGTGCCTGTTATAATGGTGTCCAGACATTTCAGATTTCCGATCCAACTATAAAGAGTGAATCATTATTATAAGTACTCGACGGCATAATAATAAATATTGAAGTACCTACTAGGTAGGTACATAATCTTCTTCTTTTCGTGTGTAAAGGTCTATCTACACTCTAATCACGCAATAATCTAGTATGATTCTAAACTTAGTAAAGTTTGTACTACGAGTTACAATGGAATGGGGACGATCCGAGTTACATCCACGGCAAATTCCGTAAAAGCCATTTGCCGGTCTACACTAAAAAATACTACACCAAGCATTCGTCAAATTAACTTAATAAGTGTGAAATTTAAAATCATTTTTATTACACACCTTAATTATATAATTTAGATATCATAAACCCCCGAAGAGTAATCGCACGATAAGATACATATCTACGTTTTCAAAAACCGGCCAAGTCCGGGTAGGACTCGCGCACGAAGGGTTCCGTACCATTATCTATAAAAACGGCAAATAAATCACGTTTGTTGTATGGGAGCCCCCTGAAATATTTATTTTATTCTGTTTTTTATTTGTTTTTACAGCGGCAATAGAAATACATCACCTGTGATAATTTCAACTGTCTAACTATCACGGTTCAAGAGATACAGCCTGGTGACAGACGGACGGACGGACAGCGAGGTCTTAGTAATAGGGTTCCCGTTTTACCCTTTGGGTACGGGACCCTAATTAAAACGTAAACAAATTCTGCGGGCTATTACGCTGATCGCACGTAAGCCGCTAGATAAAGCCGATCAAAGTTTAAGGTTTCAGGTCCAGCGATGTTCATCTATAATATAAAAATGAATCGCTGAATGTTCTGCTAAGCGCAAATCTCGATAGTAGCTGAACCGATTTCGCTAATTATTTTTTTAGAATATTTCTTGAAGTACGAGGATGGTTCTGACGGATAGAAAAAATTAAAAAAATGTCTAAAAAAGTATAAAAACAACACTTTTCTATACTCCCATACAAAAGATTCGTAATTTGAACTTTAATACCATACGATAATGTTTAAGTGTTAGTGGAGAGGGAGTTCCGGGCAGGAAAAACAATTGAGTGACGTTAGTATCGTATATCAATATATAAGTATTAAAAAAAATTAAGAATCGACTGTTAGGCGGTACGAAGTTCGCCGGGTCAGCTAGTTATTTATAATAATAATACATCATCACACCTGTTTGGCAGAGGCGCACTACAGTGCACCCACACTTCGCCGATGTATTTTGGTCCCAATGTAATAGGAGGCGAGCCTATTGCCATTATACCGGGCACATTTCCCCTCCATATGAGGGAGAATCCACGCTGGCCCAATCCGATTTGGTAAACTTCACACGCCCTTCTATAGACGTGCAGGTTTCCTCACGATGTTTTCCTTCACCGTTCAGCAAGAGGTAATCATGATTGAAAATGACATTCGCACATGAAAATCATCTCAAAGGTGCGATCCCGGTATTTGAACTTGCACCCCTTGCGTTTAAAGCGGGCGTTCCACCGACGACGCTACCACTGCTTTCATTGTTTATGATCAGGTATATACAGGTATGAGTCCTATATTATATTGAGGGCTGGTTGTTGTATTAAGTGAGCGTATGCTGCTCGGAAAGAAAGAAAGGTCTCAAGAAAGAGTCAAAGCATCCAAGCCGAGCGACCCGAGGCGACCCAAAGCCCGTACAAGACCACTTACTGATCAAGCGTCAACCAAGCGTTATTACGATTCCTCTCAATCATTGTAATTAGTATACCGTAGATTTGGATGGCATTACAGCCCTATAATACAGTCCACGCCTTTTATTTGCCTTTTATAATACAGACCCTTAACAGTGTGTTTTGAACCCAAAACGTGGATAATAATTTTTCCTTGATTTCATGCTATGTTACATTCTAATGTCATTTGTAACTAACTGACAAAAAAAAACCCTCTTGGATCTTGACTACTGTAACTACTTTGTAAAACTTTACCAACTCGTTTGCGTATCAGCAGGGGAGATAACACACACATGCCATTGTTTTTTTATCAGATCGTAAACGTGTCTTGCCATTGTACATTGGACGTGGGTCGTTCGCAGACGTATCTGACATGACAACTAGAGTATGTGAGGATCTGCTTCGAGAGAGGAGGAAGGGGACCTTCGATATTGAGGAGCTCACGAACATCATAGACGGCGGACAACAGAACACGAAGGAGAGAAGGGATATTGGTGAGTTTAATAATTAATTGTTTTCTTTCGTTGAGCAAACATCAATGAAAATTTACGTATAGAATAAAAAAATACTGAATATCCTTGCAATAAAAATATCTGGTAGGTAATATAAATATATTAAGAAATATCGCCAGAGACAGATACTCATCGTGTGATTACGAACCAAGCAAAGCTTGTAATATGGGTAGCGTACAATGGACTGGGGGCGACCCCAATTTCACCTACCAGGGCAAACTTCGATATGGCCATTTTCGATATTTGCGACTGCGACCACTCGCTCGGTGCTGTAAGCCGAGAGGCCTACGCTAGAAGCACTACTGACCTGACCAAGCCGTCTCCGTTGTAGATATGTAGTTTTATAATACCAAGCTGGAGTTAATAACTTCCCACAAAAATAAAAATATTTTGTCTAAGTACAATTATAGTTGTAGATAAGATAATATGAATAGAATTTAATTCAGTAACTTGTTATTGCGCTGTAGGTACCTTATTGTGTAATAATTGTATAATTTAAAGTTAATTAATTGCCTTCGTTTGTTCGTTAATCTCAAGTAATGGCAGCGGTGGAACGAGCATAAGTATTTATGTATAACCGTTGATAAATAGTAGGTACACGTAAATGTAATTACAGAGAAACTGGTGCTGAGCGCGGAGGGGCTGAAAGACGAGGTGCCGGAAGAGTACCTGAGTCATAAGGAGCGCTATGAGAACGCGGTTAGGAAGTCATGCATACTCTTCGAAACACTACGGAAGAATGCCGACGCATCTGGTATCGATGCTTTTCAGTGAGTATCCTACCCTACAATGGCTATCCATCCCGTTTTGTAACTAATCTCAAATTTGAGGGCTCACTGTGTTCAGTATAGTTTTAGCTGATATGTAAACTTCACAATCCTTTCTCTAGACGTGCAAGTATCCTCATGATATTTGCTGTCACCGTTCAGCAAGTGGTAATCATTATATAAAATGGCATTGGCATATGAAAGCGGAATATCCCAGAGGTGCGGACCTGGAATTTGAACTTGCACTCCTTGCATGAAAGGCTGGCATTCTTCCAACTAAGCGACCATTGCATTGCATTTAATCTAGTAACAATAAAGTGTGGATGGCTATTTATGTTCCACGGATTGAAGAAAATTCTCAATCAATAAATAATTTATCTTCCTTATTTATCATCCAAAGAAGGTCGCAGCGGTTTGCGAACTTCTTTGGAAGATAAATAACATTTTTTTCTGCTTATAGGCCTACGAACAAGTATCGTGTGAACATGGGCGTGGTAAAAGACGTGTCGCCCTTTATGCTGCACATGGGAATGTTCGTGCCGACCATCTTCAACCAATCCGACTCTGAGCAGGTCGCCGAGTGGTTCCCCAAGGCGATCGGTATGAACATCATCGGGACCTATGCACAGGTATGTTTTTCTAAATTGAGGAATAAGTTTTTTGTAGTGTGTCAGCATGAGGCTACAAGCTAGAAACTTCGTTAGAAAAAATAACAAAGTCCTCTTTAGAACCTGTTGAAGGATGATGTAAGAAAACACAAAAAATTTAAATGTTATGCACCTTATATTTGCAAAGATTGTTTATAGCTCTCGTAACCGGAAATGGTTCTTCTGATTACCAATCTGTGTACTTAAGGGGATATGTCAAATCAGTTCAGCTCACAATCCAGTTTATTTATAGGTCTTATGTTAATTTAAAGGTATGTTGTAATAGATAAGTATTATTTGTTTGCAGACGGAGCTTGGTCACGGCACATACATTCGAGGCCTAGAAACTACCGCCACATATGACGAAAATACTGAGGAGTTTGTTCTGGAGAGTCCTACCATTACGTCCTATAAGTGGTGGCCTGGTGGATGTAAGTTTTTATAAGTCTGATTAATTATTTGAACTTGAAAAGTAGGACAGGTATGTATCATACAAAGTGCTTTTTAGTATTAAGTCTAACTTGGTAAATCCAGGGCAGGCGTTAGTTAGGGATACTTTAAATACCGTTTAGTTTTACCAACGAGGATTTCTAATCCATCCTGTTACCAATTTCAGTGGCTCACACAGCCAACCACTGCATCGTGGTAGCGCAACTATACACGAAGGGAGTTTGCCACGGGATCCATCCATTCATGGTGCAAATCCGTGATACGGACACCCACATGCCTCTCCCCGGCATCAAAGTAGGCGAGATTGGGCCAAAGATGGGCTTCCAAACGGCTAACAACGGTTTCCTGGGCTTTGAGAAGTTCAGAATCCCAAGAAGGAATATGTTGATGAAGAACGCTCAAGTTTTAAAGGTTTGTGAATAAATGATTAGCCAACTTGTAGTAATTATATTATAGTATTATCTCTGTCAGATTTACTTATATTTTATTTGGATTTTCTTTGGCATGCACGCGGTGATAGATCCCCTGAAAGCAAAAAAGTTACCTACTTATCTCTATTTCCGGTGCCTATTTTGAGAAACTTTTAACCATAATGATACTTTCGTAGAATTTTAAATGCTTTCCTTTACTCTAAAATTCCTGATATTTCTTAGGACGGTACTTACGTGAAGTCCAAGAACGAGAAGCTGACATACGGCACGATGGTGTTCGTGCGTGTGATGATACTCACGGATCTCGCTTTCGAGCTGTCCAGAGCCGCCACCATCGCAGTTAGATACTCCGCTGTGAGGCACCAGTCGCAGCCAAAACCGGGGTAAGCGTCAAAATGTATCTATGTAAGTTGAACTGGAAGGAATTGCGAGACTATTACAATAAACTCTTCTGATCGTTGCTTTTAGTTATTAAAGCCCACTGAAAGACGCACAATATTTTTCATATCACACAAGCTGGTACAGTCTTTCTAATTTCTTATTGTTTTTCAAGCCAACCGGAACCTCCCATAATTGACTACGTGACGCAACAACACAAGCTGTTCATCGGCGTCGCCACGGCTCACGTGTTGCGCGTGACCGGTCACTGGCTGTGGAACACTTATTCGAAGGTCATCAGTGACGTCGGCAACGGAAACATGGACCAATTGCCTGAGGTTAGTATTAAGGTTTTAGTGTTAGTACGAATTGAAAATCCAAGAGACTCTTTGATCTGAATTTGTACTCACATCAGCAAAATCAAAAGCAGCCTTAATATATTAAGGGAGATGACAAGTCGTTCTTAGGTAACATACCTTGATGAAAGGTGCTTAAAAAACTCCTACCTAACTACTAAGATATTTCATCTCCCCTGTTGTAATATGTAAGTCGCACTTTTCATTTCATGTTTCCTGGGCGTTATCAATTCAGTTGTGAAGGTAATGTTCTGTATGTCCAGCTGCACGCGCTCGCGTGCTGCCTGAAGGGCACGTGCAGCCGCGACGGCAGCGCGCGCGTCGAGGAGCTGCGCCTCGCGTGCGGCGGGCACGGGTACATGGCCTCCTCCAACCTGCCCATCGTCAGCGGCATGGTCACCGCCTCCGTCACCTACGAGGGGGAGTACACGGTGCTCATGCTGCAGACCGCCAGGTATCTATACCATTGTACATGGCCTCCTCCAACCTGCCCATCGTCAGCGGCATGGTCGCCGCCACCGTCACCTACGAGGGGGAGTACACGGTGCTTATGCTGCAGACCGCCAGGTATCTATACCATTGTACATGGCCTCCTCCAACCTGCCCATCGTCAGCGGCATGGTCGCCGCCACCGTCACCTACGAGGGGGAGTACACGGTGCTTATGCTGCAGACCGCCAGGTATCTATACCATTGTACATGGCCTCCTCCAACCTGCCCATCGTCAGCGGCATGGTCGCCGCCACCGTCACCTACGAGGGGGAGTACACGGTGCTTATGCTGCAGACCGCCAGGTATCTATACCATTGTACATGGCCTCCTCCAACCTGCCCATCGTCAGCGGCATGGTCGCCGCCACCGTCACCTACGAGGGGGAGTACACGGTGCTTATGCTGCAGACCGCCAGGTATCTATACCATTGTACATGGCCTCCTCCAACCTGCCCATCGTCAGCGGCATGGTCGCCGCCACCGTCACCTACGAGGGGGAGTACACGGTGCTTATGCTGCAGACCGCCAGGTATCTATACCATTGTACATGGCCTCCTCCAACCTGCCCATCGTCAGCGGCATGGCCGCCGCCACCGTCACCTACGAGGGGGAGTACACGGTGCTTATGCTGCAGACCGCCAGGTATCTATACCATTGTACATGGCCTCCTCCAACCTGCCCATCGTCAGCGGCATGGTCGCCGCCACCGTCACCTACGAGGGGGAGTACACGGTGCTTATGCTGCAGACCGCCAGGTATCTATACCATTGTACATGGCCTCCTCCAACCTGCCCATCGTCAGCGGCATGGTCGCCGCCACCGTCACCTACGAGGGGGAGTACACGGTGCTTATGCTGCAGACCGCCAGGTATCTATACCATTGTACATGGCCTCCTCCAACCTGCCCATCGTCAGCGGCATGGTCGCCGCCACCGTCACCTACGAGGGGGAGTACACGGTGCTTATGCTGCAGACCGCCAGGTATCTATACCATTGTACATGGCCTCCTCCAACCTGCCCATCGTCAGCGGCATGGTCGCCGCCACCGTCACCTACGAGGGGGAGTACACGGTGCTTATGCTGCAGACCGCCAGGTATCTATACCATTGTACATGGCCTCCTCCAACCTGCCCATCGTCAGCGGCATGGTCGCCGCCACCGTCACCTACGAGGGGGAGTACACGGTGCTTATGCTGCAGACCGCCAGGTATCTATACCATTGTACATGGCCTCCTCCAACCTGCCCATCGTCAGCGGCATGGTCGCCGCCACCGTCACCTACGAGGGGGAGTACACGGTGCTTATGCTGCAGACCACCAGGTATCTATACCATTGTACATGGCCTCCTCCAACCTGCCCATCGTCAGCGGCATGGTCGCCGCCACCGTCACCTACGAGGGGGAGTACACGGTGCTTATGCTGCAGACCGCCAGGTATCTATACCATTGTACATGGCCTCCTCCAACCTGCCCATCGTCAGCGGCATGGTCGCCGCCACCGTCACCTACGAGGGGGAGTACACGGTGCTTATGCTGCAGACCGCCAGGTATCTATACCATTGTACATGGCCTCCTCCAACCTGCCCATCGTCAGCGGCATGGTCGCCGCCACCGTCACCTACGAGGGGGAGTACACGGTGCTTATGCTGCAGACCGCCAGGTATCTATACCATTGTACATGGCCTCCTCCAACCTGCCCATCGTCAGCGGCATGGTCGCCGCCACCGTCACCTACGAGGGGGAGTACACGGTGCTTATGCTGCAGACCGCCAGGTATCTATACCATTGTACATGGCCTCCTCCAACCTGCCCATCGTCAGCGGCATGGTCGCCGCCACCGTCACCTACGAGGGGGAGTACACGGTGCTCATGCTGCGGAACACCCATTCGGAATGCATTTCCTATGAAGAAGAATGGACAAGAAACTCCATGGTTACTCTTTGTCAATTCGTGCGGCGGTCCAAATACTAAGCAGCTAATAGCAGTATTATCAAGATATTGGCAACTTTCTGCAAAATCTGTGGAAACGAATAGTCAAAGTACTTTCTCATGATAGTTACTGGTAAAGGTTTTAGTTATTAACGACTTCTGTTCCGTGTCGAATATTGGTTTTAAGGTTAGATCAGAAAGAAATAAAAACAACCCATCACTATGTTTGTGAATTGGCTATTGAAGTTGGTCCGCTTATACCAGTAAATGTGACGCGTTCTCGTTAAAGAGATCATAAATTGAAAAGTATTTGTTAATTAAAGGTGCTTGGTATTAATCGTATTTTGAATTTTGTTGCTAGGTTCCTGGTAAAAGCCTGGAAACAGGCGACTCTCGGCAACGCGATGACGCCGACCGTGTCGTACTTGGTGAAGTTCAGCAAAAACGACACAGTGAAGTGGGAGAACTCTGCCGACGGCATCATTAGCGGATTCCAAGCTGTTGCCGCTGGGTTAGTTGACTTTGTCAGGCGTGTTGGGTGAACCGAAAGGGATGGAGTTATACGGAAGAATAAGATGCAGTGATTTTCTTTTTTTATTATTTTGAGTTTAAGTTGGAAATTTTCGACTGTATAACTTTTTTTTTAATTTTGGTGAATTTGCAGTAAAACGAAAGCAGCGTATGATGTTCTGACAAAGCATGAGAAAACTGGCATGGACTATGAGGACGCGTGGAACCTTACTTCTGTACAACTCGTTATTGCCAGCGAGGTAAACAGTACTCTTAGCTACAGTATAGTTTGACAGTGACCTCAAATTATAGTTTCGTCTTTGGTTTAATTATTAAAAAAATTATCATGCTTATTAAATTACGTATCTGGACGACCTTGACCTGGACGTATCTGGACGACCTGGAGGACAACACCTACCAAAAAAAAAATGTTTTTGTATCTAATTATTGTATGGGACTTTCGTCAGCCATACATTCCCACTGTTGTACTCCTGTATGCCAGGATGCAAGTAACCAATAAATATGTCGAGGTTTAACCCTCAACGAGTCCTGCGATGAAGCAATATTAGGGACCTGTATGAATTTAAAGAAAGGATATTAGGAGTTGGAGGAAAATTATACACGTTCCTCTATTTCAAAACGGGAGCTGTATAGTATGATATCCATAAAAAACTGACATTGGATATGACTTCATTTTAATTTATATATTTCTAACTGTCCAGGCTCACTGCCGCGCTATCCTCTGCGAGGTTTCGTGGAAGGAGATGCAACGTATTACGTCAACAGCATCACCGAGCTTAGCCAAAGTGCTGATGCAGTTAGTCGAGCTGTACCTCGTGTACTGGGCGCTGGAGAAGAGGGGAGACCTGTTGTTGGTACGTAACAATAACATCACATGCGCGTGTTAAACCCGTTTAAAAATATCGCGTTTATTTACAATTTTATTTTCCCTACGTTTCGGCTAAAGATTTCGGATAAAATCCGTAAAATAGTTTTATTTCAATGTATAGTATTCGCGTAAATATAAGAAAACAATAACCGTTTAAAAATAACTCTAGTTTGAGCTAAAGGAATGCGTAATGTTTTAGTGACGGCTAGTTGTAACACCAGAAAGGTACAGACCTGGCTGCTTCTAATAGGTATAACAGTTACCAGTGTAGGTACTCAATTGTCAATGTTATTCCAGGAACAGAATTATGAACAATTTTAATGGTCTCCCAACTGATAAACCTGTTGCGTGTAGGATTTCTAATCATAAGTTTGAATCAATTGTTTCATGTAAAAAAATTAACGAAATGAATATAGTTGCTGAAGAAAATAAGTACCTTATCAAGTCATTTGTTTATTTAGTATTCAACAATAACAAGAGAGGACATCGCGCGGCTTCAGGCGAGATACGAGGAGCTGCTAGCGTTTATCCGACCGAACGCAGTGCCCATAGTAGATGGATTTGACATCAGGGATGAGGTGAGTAGTTACTAATTCCATGTTCATTGTCTAATTCATTGATGATTCATAAGTAACTGCATTTGTTAGTAACTGCATATGAATAAAACATTCTGATTCTGTGCCTAAAGATAAATCAAATTTCTGCGTAACTACTAACAATAACCGAGAAGAATAATTTTGTAAAACAAGTAGTTGTTTTAACCAGGTGGCATAAAGACCTGAGAAGGTATGATTTTTTTTCACGCCTGATCAATTTATAACTTTGGATTTTAAAATTGAAGCTGACAGAAATTCTTTCAACTTGCATTTGCATTAAATGTTTTGTAATGTAGATCCTGAACTCGACGCTGGGAGCGTACGACGGTCGCGTGTACGAGCGGCTGATGGAGGAGGCGCTGAAGAGTCCGCTCAACAAGGAGCCCGTCAACCAAAGCTTCCACAAGTACCTCAAGCCTCTTATGTCCTCTAAACTGTGATACTTTTATTTAAACATAAACAGTAGATTAAAATGTATAGATAGTTAATTAATCCCCAGTTAAACTATACCCGATCATTACGATCCATACGAGTATAGAGGTACAGTGCAGCTAGAGCTGTGGCGACCCCTGTATCTCGCTACAAAACAGAACTTATACCATACGCTAATAGATGGCGCGTCAACCGACACATCACAATTCCACGCATACAAAAATCTGAGTCTCAATACAAAGTTGTTCGGAAAACCTGAAACGCGATAGAAGAGTTCTCGACGATCTTAACTATACAGGGGGTTTCAGAAGTCCCAAATAATACTCTGGGTACTTATACGTAGATCCTACGTAGATGCTCACGTGAAGGCAGATTATACCTAACTATCATAGTTGACTTATAGAACTTTGAATATTTGTCACGGGTATCGTGTTCTGACCTTAGGGTACATCCATGATCAAATTAAACAATGTAAATTACACTTATGAGGGGCGACTGCCAATATTCACAAAACAGAACATGCAAATTTTACATAAGACTTGAGATATTACGAATTATAGAAATTGACGACGAAATAAAAGTTGAAAAAACATGGTCGAATTTCGATCAGATTTTTATACTGTTCAATTGTATACCTGATACTGACGCAAACGTTAAAGTATTATTTCGGACTTCTGTAACACCCTGTATATACAAGCCCCCCGACAATAACCATGTTCACACACATTGCACTTATGTTTCAGTTAAGTCCGTAATTATTGAGCAATTGGCATTACAAGCCACGAAAGGTTTACAAGGTACATTATATTGGGACCTCACTAAATTTGATTTGATTTGAGTAATATTATGTGATGTGAGGTAAACTGGACCATGAGGTGTGTGTAGAGCACTATCAATGTACCAGATTCGGGCAGCTAGAGTGTCTCCAACGCACAAAGATGGGTAAGTGTCGACACCTAGTTATACTACATAAGTAATCTGTCCCAGTGCTACCCCAGTGTATGTAAAGGTAGTTCGACTGTTCCGCATGCAATGACAGAAGTGTAATCATGACGCTATTATAGATAGGTAGGTGATATAATATTTATACTAAGTAGGAAGTTGAGACCTATGAATCCTTGTGATATTTCACTGGGCTATGTACATAATAGTTATGGTTACGGTAAGGTGTAAGTGCTAGTATATAATTATAATTAATAAAACATATTTTGTGTTAATTATGATTTTTATTATCGTAAAAACACCCTGAGGATTGGTACCTGTTCTTCCAATAACGCTCATGGGGAAGTGTGGTGGTATTACCTGCGAGTCCTCACGCGATAGGGGGCTATAGCTTTGCGTACACAGGTGCGTCAAAAAGCGCGTGATCAATTTCTTGCCAATAACAAAACGAACGGTATTATCTTATTATAAAAGCTTATATTGCAAAGAGAGGTCATCGATCACGCGTGGTCTCGTGCCTTTTACTAGAATGTTAACATATACAGGCTGTATCAGAAGTCCGAAATTATACTATAAAGTTTGCATTAGTGTCTGGTATACCATTAAATAGTATACATTTTTTATCGAAATTCGAACATGAGTTTTCGATTTTTTTGTTGCCGCTAATTTTGAAATCTAGCTATATCTCGAGACCTATGCGAAATTTTCAAGTTCTGTTTTCTTAATATGAATAGTGGTCGCTTGCAGCAATGATTTACATTGTTCAATAGGGTTACAGATGTGCCCTGAGGCCAAAACACGATACGTGTGACAAATATTCAAAGGTCTGTAACTTAGAAACTTTGATAGTTCGGTTGTGCATTCACTAGGCATTCAGCGTTGCCAGACGTCCCGAGTTTGGCGTGACGCGCGGACGTCCCGATTTTTAAATCAAATTTATATGTCCCGCGCGGGACTGGCCCAGTCCCGCTTTTCGGAGATAACTCGACCATGCACGCAGTGTGCAGTCAAACTAGGAAAACATCGCCTCACGAAATACAAACGATAGGGTAAATCTGATTTAAAATAATATATTTTTATTGAAATACATTTTCTATGGCTATTTTTGCTATCTATTTTCACGTAAACGTAATTTTAATTCAAATAAAAAGATAAATATTTGAAAGCTTCTATTTGAAATCTTCTATTATAAAGATTATAATTATACGTTTTTTACTATATCCCGCTTTCGACGAAAGAATTCCGCGGTTTTCACTCAAAAAGTTCCAAAATCCCGACTTGGCAAAAAAAACTGGCAACGCTGCTAGGCATCTACATATCACCTACCGAATATTTACCTAAAATATCATTTCGGACTTCTGATACACCCTGTATTGATACAGAGAACATTTTCAAATAGAACCAAGTTAATTCATTCAAACCTGTGGGTCGTAGTGCTGTTATAAATTAAAAGGTTTATCATTATATTAATAATTACTGCTTCTTGTTGCACTGGGAAATTAATACCAACGCCAGTAGTCAAATCCATTCAGTTCTGTTTGCTTTGTTATAAACTATAAAGGTATCCACGGTTATCGTAGAGGTCAAAGGCCTTGGCATTTACTTATGGTGATACATACGTCAAAGTGCTGGATGAGGCCAAAAGCCTTGGGGACTTGGAAGTGCCTCCACTTAAGATGAGAACAGCAGCCACGAGAGCCCGAATCGTAGAGGTCTCTGGACCAGAGAATTCGGTAAAGGCGGACTCCCTGGCTGCTAAGCTCAAGGAGGTCTTTGGAAGCAGGGATGGTATCATGGTGACAAGACCTACCATAACTGCTGGGTCAGTGGGTTTGACGACTCTGTCCAGCAAGATGAGTTGATGGAGGCCCTTGCGGAGGCTGGCGGCTGCCCAACATCAGCAATCAGCGTTGGGAACATCTGACAGGGAACTGTGGGGACCCATCCCCACCTTTGTGAGGTTTCCTGTAGATGCCGTTAAGAAGAAGGTTCCAAGTCCAGCAAAGTTAATTGTTTATGATGAGGTATATACAGGTATGAGTCCTATATTATTATGAAAACTGGTCAATGCGTCGGAGTGTTTCTTTATTAGATCGGTAGTTGTTTTTAACACGTTGTCGCCGATATATTCATGGAAGACTTCGAGGAGACAGCCCTTCGCACTTCACCTGTGACCCCAAGATTCTACAAGCGGTACGTAGACGATACTTTCACAATATTATCATCTGACAAAATAACAGCATTTCTAAACCATCTTAACTCCATACACTCTAAAATCAAATTTACAATGGAGTTAGAGGCCAACAATACTCTAACTTTCTTAGATGTTTTAGTGATCCGTAATCCTAATAACACCTTAGGCCACACCGTGTATAGGGAAAAGGCCAATATCGATAGGTACTTAAACGGTGAATCTCACCACCATCCAACTCAGTTAGCTACCGTGGGTGTCAAGTGTCACATTCCTCTACAAGATGCAGGGGTATACAAACTCGATTGTGAATGTGGGCTCTCCTACATATGACAAACTAAAAGATCAATAAAAACCCGCGTAAAAGAACATATAGCTGATGTGAAACACCGACGCTCCACGAAGTCTGCAATATGTGAACATGTACAGGACCGCACCCGCCATTATATCAGATTTGATAAACCGCATATCCTCGTAAAATAACACCGATTCCGACCAAGGATGATACGTGAGGCCATTGAAATTAAAAAAACATCCTAATTTCAATAGGGAAGATGGCTGGGTGCTACCACCAACTTGGGATCCAGTAATTAATATGATTAAATCCAAAACCAAGCGTACCATTGCAAGACCTCAAGAGACTGTGAGCACTTTCTGCGTGGATCGGACCGCAAACAACAACTAAATATGAGGGTACCCAGTTATTAACTATGACATCAGGACGTCTAACACCTCAGTCCCCCCGTGACCATGGTTGCTGTAAAGCAGCCAAAACGTCGGGAAAATCAAATAGTAAATAAACGCGATAGAATCCGTAAAATAGTTTCATTTTAATGTATAGTATTCGCGTAAATATGAGAAAACAATATGTAAAAAATTATATTTAAATTGATGCTTTTTATATATTTTTTTACATTGTGTTGCATTTTTGACTTGTTTTGATAAAAGATAAAAAACATGGACCACTTTTGCATAATGCATATAGGGGTTAAAATTATCGCGAATAGTCACCCCTATCACCTCCTAACGGGAAAACGCCGGATTACCAATAACCCTGTATAATTTAGATATCATAAACCCCCGAAGAGTAATCGCACGACATGATACATACCGCGTTATCAATAAAAACGAAAACAAATTCCGCGGGCTATTATACAGATTGTACGGAATACGCCTGATAAAGCCGATCAAAGTCTAAGGTTCCAAGTCCAGCAAAGTTGATTGTGTATTTTTATTGCCACGTCATTCAGCGTGACGCTTGCCGTAGTTTTATTATTGATCGCAAACGTGTATCAGTGGCTTAGATAGACTTGCCAATGTACATTTGACGTGAGTCGTTCGCAGACGTATCTGTCATGACAGCTAAAGTGTGTGAGGATCTGCTTCGAGAGAGGAGGAAGGGGACCTTCGATATTGAGGAGCTCACGAACATCATAGACGGCGGACAACAGAACACGAAGGAGAGAAGGGATATTGGTGAGTTTAAAAAACATTTGTCTTCTTTCGTTGAGAATACATCAATGAAAATTCACGTACAGGATAAAAAAAACCGGCCAAGTGCGAGTCGGACTCGCGCTCGAAGGGTTCCGTACCATTATCGATAAAAACGAGCAAAAAAATCACGTTTGTTGTATGGGAGCCCCTTAAATATTTATTTCATTATATTTTTTAGTAGGTATTTGTTGTTATAGCGGCAACAGAAATACATAATCTGTGAAAATTTCAACTGTCTTACTATCACGGTTCATGGCCTGGTGACAGACGGACGGACGGACAGCGAAGTCTCAGTAATAGGGTTACCGTTTTACCCTTTGGGTACGGAACCCTAAAAAACTGAATAAAAATATCGCCAGAGAACAGATACTCATCGTGTGATCTCGAACTAAGCAAGGCTTGTACTATGGATAGCGTACAATGGATTGGAGGCGACGATTTCACACCGACCAGGGCCAATCCTGAAAAGTCCATTATTGATATTTCCCACTGGCGGTAATCGAACCCGCAACCACTCGATGCTGTAAGCCGAGAGGCCTACGCTCGAACTACTAGACCAAGACGTCACCGCTGTCGATATGTAGTTTTATGATACCAAGCTGGAGTTAATATCTACGTTAAAAAAATACTTTTGTCTAAGTAAGTACAATTAAAGTTATAAATATGATAAAATGAATAGATTTTTAATCAGAAAATAAAAATAATTATCTTTTTATTGCTTTGTGGGTACCTCCTTGTGTACCTTTTGTTTTCGGTTTCTCCAACACTTTGAGATTTAAATAAATATAATTTAAAGTTAATTAATTGTGGTTGTTTTTTAGTTAATCGTTTAATAAATTTCTCAAATAATGGCAGCGGTGGAACGATCATAAGTATTTAACTAAAACCGTTGATAAATGTAAATGTAATTACAGAGGAACTGGTGCTGAGCGCGGAGGGGCTGAAAGACGAGGTGCCGGAAGAGTACCTGAGTCATAAGGAGCGCTATGAGAACGCGGTCAGGAAGTCATGCATACTCGTCGAAACACTACGGAAGAATGCCGACGTGGCATCCGGCATCGATGCTTTTCAGTAAGTCTCCTACACTACATTGGCTATCCATCCCGTTTTGTAACTATTCTCAAATTTGAGGGCTCAACACACTGTGTTATGTATAGTTTTAGCTAGATATGTAAACTTCACAATCTTTTCTCTAGGCGAGCAGGTATCCTCACGATATTTGCCGTCACCGTTCAGCAAGTGGTAATCAATATATAAAATGGCATTCCCATATGAAATTTTAATATCACAGAGGTGCGGAGATGGAATTTGGACTTGCACTCCTTGCGTCAAAGAGTGGCGTTCATCCAATTAAGCCACCATTGCATCTAAAGACTTTTATCTAGGAACAATAACGCGTGGATGGCTATTTATGGTCCACGGACTGAAGAAGATTCTGATTCAACAAAGAGTACTTCTTCGTACTTCGTACTTCTTTGGAAGATACGAGTAATTAACAAATTCTTCTGCATATAGACCCTCGAACAAGTATCGCGTGAATTTTGGCGTGATAAAGGACGTGTCACCCTTCTTGCTTCACATGGGAATGTTCGTGCCGACCATCATCAACCAATCCGATTCTGAGCAGGTCGCCGAGTGGTTCCCCAAGGCGATTGGTATGAACATCATCGGGACCTATGCACAGGTATGTTTTTCTAAATTGAGAAATAAGTTTTTTGTATTGTGTCAGCGTGAGGCTACAAGCTAGAAACTTCGTTAGAAGGAAGATGCAAGTCCTCTTTAGAATCTGTTGAAGGATGTTATAAGAGAAAACAAAAAAATAATAATTATGCACCTTATGAATGCAAAATCGGTTTAATATCTCTCATACACGGAAATGGTTCTTCTGAGAATTTTGGGGATGTGTGTATTTTAGGGGATATATCAAACCAGTTTAGCTCATAATCCAGTTTATTTAAAGTTCTATTGCTAATGTAAAGGTATGTTGTAATGGATAACTGTTATTTGTTTGCAGACGGAGCTTGGCCACGGCACATACATTCGAGGCCTAGAAACTACCGCCACATACGACGAAAAAACTGAGGAGTTTGTTCTGGAGAGTCCTACTATAACTTCCTATAAGTGGTGGCCTGGTGGATGTAAGTTTTTATATATCGGATTAAATATTTGAACTTGCAGAGTACACAAAGACACGTATGTATCATACAGAGTGCTTTTTAGTATTTTGAAGTCTAAATTGGTAAATTCAGGGCAGTTGGGAGTTAGGGACTTTTTAAATAGCGTTTAGTTTTACCAATGGGGATTTCTAATCCATCCTGTTACCAATTTCAGTGGGTCACACAGCCAACCACTGCATCGTGGTAGCGCAACTATACACGAAGGGAGTTTGCTACGGGATCCATCCATTCATGGTGCAAATCCGTGATACGGACACCCACATGCCTCTCCCCGGCATCAAAGTAGGCGAGATTGGACCAAAGATGGGCTTCCAAACGGCTAACAACGGTTTCCTGGGCTTCGAGAAGTTCAGAATTCCTAGAAGGAATATGTTGATGAAGAACGCTCAAGTTTTGAAGGTTTGTAAATACGGTTTTTTTTTATACATAATTTTCTTACTTTATTTGGAATTACTTTGGTATGGGTAGTGATAGTTGATTCCCATGAAAGCAAAAAAAAACCTACGTATCTCTTTTTCCGATGCCTATTTTGGAAAAGTTTTAACCGTAATGACACTTTCAGAGAGTTTTAAATGCTTTCCTTTACTCTAAAATTCCTGATATTTCTTAGGACGGTACTTACGTGAAGTCCACGAACGAGAAGCTGACATACGGCACGATGGTGTTCATTCGTGTGATGACAATCACGGATCTCGCTTTCGAACTGTCCAGAGCCGCTACCATCGCCGTCAGATACTCCGCTGTGAGACACCAGTCGCAGCCAAAACCGGGGTAAGCATTAAAATGTATCTATGTGAGCAGAACTAGAAGGAATTGCGAGACTATTGCCATAAACGTTTCTAATGATTGTTTTTAGTTATTATAGCCCATTGAAAGACGCACAATATTTTTCATACCACACAAGCTGATACAGTCTTTCTAATTTCCTAATGTTTTTCAAGCCAACCGGAACCTCCAATAATTGACTACGTGACGCAACAACACAAGCTGTTCATCGGTGTCGCCACGGCTCACGTGTTGCGCGTGACCGGTCACTGGCTGTGGAACACCTATTCGAAGGTCATCAGTGACGTCGGCAAAGGAAACATGAACCAATTGCCTGAGGTTAGTATTAAAGTTTTAGTGTTAGTACGAATTGAAAATCCAAGAGACTCTTTGATCCGAATTTGTTCTCACATCAGCAAAATAAAAAAGCATTAACATTAACTTAACAAGTCATTTTTGGGTAACATACCTTGATGAAAGGTGCTTAAAAAACTCCTACACCTAACCTAACCTAACCTAACTACTAAGAAATTTCATCTCCTCTGTTGTAATATGTAAGTGTTCAGTCGCACTTTTGGTAAGTACAAAATGAGAAGGCGGGAAGAAGTTGGGTTTAGTGAAAAATCCAGCTCATGTTTCCTGGGCTTAATCAATTCAGTTGCGAAGGTGATGTTCTGTATGTCCAGCTGCACGCGCTCGCGTGCTGCCTGAAGGGCACGTGCAGCCGCGACGGCAGCGCGCGCGTCGAGGAGCTGCGCCTCGCGTGCGGCGGGCACGGGTACATGGCCTCCTCCAACCTGCCCATCGTCAGCGGCATGGTCACCGCCTCCGTCACCTACGAGGGGGAGTACACGGTGCTCATGCTGCAGACCGCCAGGTATCTATACCATTGTACATGGCCTCCTCCAACCTGCCCATCGTCAGCGGCATGGTCACCGCCTCCGTCACCTACGAGGGGGAGTACACGGTGCTCATGCTGCAGACCGCCAGGTATCTATACCATTGTACATGGCCTCCTCCAACCTGCCCATCGTCAGCGGCATGGTCGCCGCCACCGTCACCTACGAGGGGGAGTACACGGTGCTCATGCTGCAGACCGCCAGGTATCTATACCATTGTACATGGCCTCCTCCAACCTGCCCATCGTCAGCGGCATGGTCGCCGCCACCGTCACCTACGAGGGGGAGTACACGGTGCTCATGCTGCAGACCGCCAGGTATCTATATCATTGTACATGGCCTCCTCTAACCTGCCCATCGTCAGCGGCATGGTCGCCGCCACCGTCACCTACGAGGGGGAGTACACGGTGCTGATGCTGCAGACCGCCAGGTATCTATATCATTGTACATGGCCTCCTCTAACTTGCCCATCGTCAGCGGCATGGTCTCCGCCACCGTCACCTACGAGGGGGAGTACACGGTGCTCATGCTGCAGACCGCCAGGTATCTATATCATTGTACATGGCCTCCTCTAACCTGCCCATCGTCAGCGGCATGGTCTCCGCCACCGTCACCTACGAGGGGGAGTACACGGTGCATGAGCACCGTGTACTCGCGTATACTGGCGGTCTGCAGCATGAGCCGCAGACCGCCAGTATACCATTGTAAGACCACAAGGTCAGAATCAGAATTAGTATCTGATTTATTTATTCATATAAACCAATACAGGTACTTATGAATCGTCAATAAACAAAAAAGTAATAACGGAACACCCATTCGGAATTCAATTCCTATAAAGAAGATTGGATAAGAAACTCCATGGTTACTCTTTGTCAATGGGAGTCGCAATTCGTGCAGCGGTCAGGTCAGGTTAGTATTTACTAAGCGGCTAATAGCAGTATTAACAAGATATTGGCAACTTTTGCAAAATCTGTGGAAACGAATAGCCAAAGTACTTTCTCATCATAGTTTCTGGTAAAGTTCTAGTTATTAACGACTTCTGTTCTGTGTCGAATATTGATTTTATGATTAGATCAGAAAGAAATAGAGACATCCCATCACTTTGTTTGTGAATTAGCTATTGAAGTTGGTCCGCTCATACCAGGAAATGTGGTGCGTTCTCGTTAAAGAAAAATTGGAAAGTATTCATTAATTAAATGTGCTTGGTATAATCGTATTTTGAATGTGGTTGCTAGGTTCCTGGTAAAAGCCTGGAAACAGGCGACTCTCGGCAACGCGATGACGCTGACCGTGTCGTACTTGGTGAGGTTCAGCAAAAACGACACAGTGAAGTGGGAGAACTCTCCCGACGGCATCATTAGCGGATTCCAAGCTGTTGCCGCTGGGTAAGTTGACTTTGTCGGGCGTGTTGGGTGAACCGGAAGGGATAGAGTTATACGGAAAAAGAAGATGCACTGATTTTCTATTTAATTATTTTGAGTTTATGTTGGAAATTATCCCTATTGCATAAAGTTAGTCTGTGTAACCAATTTTTTTTAATTTTGGTAAATTTGCAGTAAAACGAAGGCAGCGTATGATGTTCTGACTAAGCATGAGAAAACTGGCATGGACTATGAGGACGCGTGGAACCTTACTTCTGTACAACTCGTTAATGCCAGCGAGGTAAACAGTTCTCTTAGTTACAGTTTAGTTTAGGTACCTTTGTTAGCCTGCTTTTTGGTTCAGTGACCTCAAGTTATAGTTTCGTCGTTGGTTTATTATTTAAAAAAATCATCATGCTTATTAAATTACCAACGATAAAATATGTTTTTGTATCGAATAATTTTAATGGAACTTTCGTCAGCCATACACTCCCACTGTCGTTACTCCTGTATCCAGAATGCCAGTAACCATTAAACATGTCGAAGTTCAACCCTCAACGAGTCCTGCAATGAAGCAATATTGTGGACCTGCACGAATTTAAAGAAATGATATTAGGAGTTGGAGGAAAATTATCCATGTTCCTTCATTTCAAAACGAGAGCTGTATAGACTGATTTCCATAAAAACATTGAAATTGGATATAACTTCATTTTATTTTTTATATTTCTAACTGTCCAGGCTCACTGCCGCGCTATCCTCTGCGAGGTTTCGTGGAAGGAGATGCAACGTATTACGTCAACAGCATCACCAAGCTTAGCCAAAGTGCTGATGCAGTTAGTCGAGCTGTACCTTGTGTACTGGGCGCTGGAGAAGAGGGGAGACTTGTTGTTGGTACGTAACAATAACATCACATGCGCGTGTTAAACCCGTTTAAAAATAACTCTAGATTGAGCTGAAGGAATGCGTAATGTTTTAGTGACGGCTAGTTGTAACACCAGAAAGGTACAGACCTGGCTGCTTCTAATAAGTATAACAGTTACCAGTGTAGGTACTCGATTGTCAATGTGTTTCCAGAAACAGAATTATAAAATAGGAACAATTTTATGGTCTTCCAACTGATAAACCTGTTTCGTGAAGGATTTCTAATCATAAGTTAGGATCAATTATTTCATGTAAACACTTTAACGAATTTACTCTATCTGCTGAAGTAAATAAGTACCTTATCAAGTCATTCGTTTATTTAGTATTCAACAATAACAAGAGAGGACATCGCGCGGCTTCAGGCGAGATACGAAGAGTTGCTGGCGGCGATCCGACCAAATGCAGTGCCCATAGTAGATGGATTTGACATCAGGGATGAGGTAAGTAGTTATTCATTGTCTCATTCATTGATGATTCATAAGTACCTGCATTGTTTTATATGAATTTTAACACGTTCGCTGCGTTGTGCGGTCATATTGGTTCATGCCGAACTTTCATCCAGTGCGCAGCGCTCGCAGTGAGTACCTCTATGAATCAAAACAACCTCATGACGCACCAGGTGAAAGTACGCTAAAATCCTTACGCAGCGAACGAGTTAACCAGGTGGCATAAAGACCTGAGAAGTATTTTTTTTTTCACACTTGATCAATTTATAACTTTGGTTTTTAAAATTGGAGCTGACAGAAATTCTTCCAACTTGCATTTGCATTAAATGTTTTGTAATGTAGATCCTGAACTCGACGCTGGGTGCGTACGACGGTCGCGTGTACGAGCGGCTGATGGAGGAGGCGCTGAAGAGTCCGCTCAACAAAGAGCCCGTCAACCAGAGCTTCCACAAGTACCTCAAGCCTCTTATGTCCTCTAAACTGTGATACTTTTATTTAAACATATACAGTAGATTAAAATGTACAAGTAAATTAGTTCCTAGTTAGACTGTACCCGATCATTACGGTCCTTAAGAGTATGGAGGTACAGTGCAGCTAGACCTGTGGCGACCCCTGTATCTCGCCACAAAACAACTTCTACCGTACGCTTATAAATGGCGCGTCAACCAACGCATCACGTGTAAAAATCAAAGTCGCAATACAAAGTTGTTCGGAAAACCTAAAACGATAGAAGCGATAGAAGAGTTACACCCCGACAATAACCATGTTCAGACATTGCACTTATGTTACAGTTAAGTTCGTAATTATTGAGCAGTTGGCATTACAAGTTACGTGAGGTACATTATATTATACAAGGTACATTATATTGGAACCTCTCTAAATTTCGTTTGATTTGAGTAATATTATAATGTGATGTGAGTAAACTGGACGTTATAATGTGTCAGTAGAGCTCGTAGAGTACTATAAATGTACCAGATTCGGGCAGGTAGAGTGTCTCCAACGCACAAAGGTGAGGAGTCTCTACATAAGTGTCGATACCTAGTTATACTACTTAAGTAATCTGTCCCAGTGCTACCCCAGTGTGTGTAAAGGTAGTCCGACTATTCCGCATGCAATGACAGAAGTGTATTCATGACGCTATTATAGACAGGTAGGTGATATAATATTTATACTAAGTAGGTAGTTGAGACCTATGAATCCTTGTGATATTTCACTGGGCTATGTACATTATAGTTATGGTTACGGTATGGTGTAAGTGTTAATATTAAATATATATTTCTGTATATAATTATAATTAATAAACCATATTTTGTGTTAATTATGATTTTTGTTGTCGTAAAAACACCGTGAGGACCGTACCCGTTCGTCTAATAACGCTCATGGGCAAGTGTGGTGGTATGTACGTGGTATGTACCTGCGAGTCCTCACGCATTAGGGGGCTATAGCTTTGCGTACACAGGCACGTCAAAAACGCGAGATCAATTTCTTACCAATACCAAAACGAACTGTATTATCTTAACCTTTGGGTATATCCATAAACCTATTCAGCAGTGTAAACTACACTAATGAGGGGTGATTACCAATATTCACATGCAAATTTTACATAGGACTCGCGATATTACGGGCTATAGAAATTGACGACGAAAAACACAGCTGGAAAAAGTCGAATTTCGATAGAATTTTGATATCATTCAGTTGTATAGCTGATACTGATGCAAACGTCAAAATATTATTTCAGACCTCTGAAACAAGCTGTTTATCACCTATTCAGTAAGTATTACTACTTTTAGTTGAGAGACTTTATTTATACTTAGTTATATTTATACTGGTACTTACCAAAGTAAAAGTGAAAGAAGTAGATACTTCTTAGAGTCCCACCCAGTCATAATTGACACATTGGTAACATTGTAAATAAGCCTTGGTTTTTGCAACTACAAGAGTCATATTTGCAGATAACTTTGTTCTCAATATGGGTCGATCATGAGACCTCTAAAAAAATCATTTTCTAAAAAAAATATTACTGGTTTATTTATTAGCAGATCTAAAACTCGCTATAGCTACCTCAACTAAGGTAAACTTTGAGCGGGCTCTGCTCCCTCTGACTTGACTTCTTCTAAAATGTACTTTGTGTCAATGTAAATTAAGATTTAATTCCTGTGGTAAACGCTATGGGACCGGATGCGCCGAAATTCGCTCGCGTGACTTTCGTTGTAAAATGTGCGTTATATATGACTTATTAAAGTACGTTTTTGCATTGGCAAAAAATGTCTGCTGCGGAGCCTCTCGTTTACGAAGCCGGTCTGTCTATTGTCGATTAAATAATAAGAAGTCCAACAGGTGCCTACCTACCATGTTGGACTGGGATCAAATTGCATTCCGATAAGATAGGTAAGTAGTAAAAACCTACTTATCTGTGTATCCGGGAGTGAAGTATCGCAATGCAAGTAAAATTGCACTCGATTTGCCAGATACTAAGTTACCTACCTACCTGATAAATAAACAAATATGAGGTAGGCACTAAATTTAAAGGCTGTATGAAAAAAGCGAATACTCTATTACTCTGTATATTTTTAATCATAAAAATATAATTAAACCTATCATTAACGATAAAAAATATATTTAAAAGGTAGTGGTAGCCGGGTGGTCAAACGCACACCTTGCAATCAAAGTGTGCAGGTTCATACCCCGGATCGCACCGCTCTTTTATGTGCGAATCTCATTATCATACAAGAATACCACTTGCTATGAAACGGTGAAGGAAAACATCGTGAGGAAACCTGCACCTCTATAGAAAGGCGTGTGAAGTTCACCCACCCACACTGGGCCAGCGTGGTGGACTATAGCCCAAAAATCTCCCTTGTATTGAGGGAAAATGTGCCCGGTATAATGGCAATACGTTCACCCCTATTACATTTGGACCAAAATACATTGACGAAGTGTAGGCGCACTGCAGTGCACTTCTACCAACCCCTTCAGGGAATACAGGCGTGATGATGTATTTTTATATTAAAGGTAAGTAGTTAGGTATTTATAGATGCAATAATATAAAAACTGTGGATAGAGTTAAAACGAGCTTCGTATTAGTAATTATTGTAATCAATTACAACAAACTACCAAAACATTAAATAAAACAAATATATTATGTACGACCATATCAATAATTTAACTCGTATACATTATCTTACGAGAGAGCGTTTCAATGCGACATACTTAATACATGACATAGGTCTTGTCTTGGTGTACGTGCTAGTCGAGCTGTAGTGCTCACGCACGCCAAGACTAGACCTGGGGCCCGATTTTCGCTTGATATACATCAATCTCTATTAGAGATATGACGAACCAAATAGGGATATATCTCTAATAGAGATTGATGTCTATCAAACGAAAATCGGGCCCCTGTGCCGCGGATTGCGTCTAGAAACAAAATTGATAATATTCGTGACATAAGTCTAGCTTGCTAACCGTGCTGGAGTGCAATTATTGCATGATCGATATTATCTCTACTTCGACATATGCATACGCCAAATTTGTCGTATTTAATCCTTTTGTTTCAACATAAATGTCGAATAAGAGATATTGTCGATCTTGCGAGAATTGCCCCCCTGATCTTATATAACAGGGCTGTGGCTTGTTTTCATGCGGCCCGCGACGCATGTTTTAATCAGAAGATAACTAATTTTGGCTTGTAAATGGGATCGATGATGGGCAGCACTTATTTATGTGAAAGTGCGTATTCAACAATTAACTTTATATAATATTTAATAAGTATAGATCTTCACTGCCAGTTAAGTCACTTCTTCATGCAATGCGTCTGGCAACAACGAATGTTGACTTTGACATCGATATGATTGTTAAAGATAACGAAGAACCAATGAACGTATAAAGAAATATATTTTTTTAAAAATTGAAAACCGAAAATATTTTTTATGCGGCCCTCCGGCTTTTGTACTAAAATTAATTAGCCCGCGAAGGTATGTAGTTTGGACAGCCCTGTTATATACTAACGACTAGGAGAAAAGTAGGGATGCGTCACGAGAATGAAAAAAAATACATGTATTCAAGTCATTTACGATTCTATCTTATACCAAACAAAATGTACACAAAGCGTCTATTTTAACACTCAGGCGCATACATGTTTAGCGTTTATAGGTATAGGTACAAGCTGTCTGCAGAATTGTACTTACTCGAGTCATAGCGACGGGGATCGCAGTGTACTGCGCACGCGTGCTGTGGACTTTCCGTGGTGAAACATGAATGAATGCAAAGTAATTAACGAAGACTTAGCTAGGGAGAGGTTGCAATGCAACTTCAATATAAAAGAAGTGACGCATATCCTCGATGGCGGCGAACAGAATACTGTACAGAGGAAGAAGATCGGTAAGTGATTAATTATTGTACAGACGGTAGAGTTGTAAGGTAGAGATATGTAAGAGTTGCCTGGTGATAGAGATGTCTTAAGTTGAACTCTACATTTGAGCGTCGTCGTTCGCATGTATGTTTGCCAATACCAAAACAAACTCTTTGTCTATATGCATAAAGATTGAATTTGTGGTAAAAGTCACCTCCTCACGCGTCAAAATTCGCTCACGCTGTCAGTGTCATTTCGTTGAAGTATTAACTTTTCTATGTTTTTTTTTTGTTTTTTTTTTGAATCCGCCATCTTTATCACTGTGATCATCCATTTTTATTTATAATGTGTATTTGTTGAATTTGTCCTTGTTATAATAACTCGACATTGCCATAAATACCGCTAATAGCAGGTGCAGGCATTCCTCATCTTATTCCATCAAAATATCATCATTTCACTCATTTCGTAAAAAAAGAAAAACTTTTTCTATGCGTCAATAGTTTTGTTGGACTAGTGGTATCCAAACTGAACGGAGTTGGGTGTTGATTCATGCAACGTTGGCGGGGAAACTGGAAAGTAGTAATATAATACATCATCACGCCTGTATTCCCCGAAGGGATAGGCAGAGTGGCACTGCAGTACGCCCACACTTCGCCGATGTATTTTGGTCTCAATGTTTTTTTTTTTTTTTAATATGGACTACGCTGTTGGCCCTGAGGTGGCCTTTACAGCTTTACCGGAGTAGTGGCGAGCGCAGAGTGCACTCCAACCAAGGCCTTAAGGGCGGGAAAGGGAGGCAACTAGCTCAAGGGCGCCACTGAGGGCAGGATCTCGGCTTGGGCAGTTACCGTGAGGGGAGAGGTAGTGACTGTGCTCCTAGGTGCAAAGATGCATCTACGTGCGGAAGAGGGGGTTCCACGACCTCGCCGGCGAGATCGGTGTCTGTTTGAGGCAAGGTCCCAATGTAATAGGGGGCGAGCCTATTGCCATTAACTCGAAAGTTTTTTTAAAATGATGATTACTGTGATATTTTTATGTGTACTTTTGACCTGCAGAATGCCAAAGTAGGTATACATACATTACGGCTTTGGTAGATAGATTAAATTTTCATTAAATTTGGATATAAATTAGTACGTGGCGCCATCATGCGTTCAACTTTTTAAAAATTGTTAGCAATACCTTTAATTCAATAGATATACGAGTATATACAGAAGTCTAAATCACATTTTGTCTCTAATATTGTCATACTTATTTTTGTACGAAAGTGGTCACTAACCAATTATCATGATATTATTGTCAGTTCATATAGGTCGTAGATGGATGTAACAAAAATATTAATATACCTAAATACTGACACTCCCACCTGGCACTTGCGTCAAAGATATTGTTTGTTCGCCGATAACCATAACAAATGACTAGTAGGTAATTTATAACATTATTACTAATACAGCCCTTTTTAACGCCCCACTGCTGGGCACGGGCCTCCCCTCAATGCGAGGGGGATTCAAGCTATAGTCCACCACGCTGGCCCAGTGCGAGTTAGCAGACAGACTTCACACATCTATCGAGAACTAGACAAGTTTCCTCAGACGTGCAGGTTTCTCACGATGTTTTCCTTCTCCGTTTCATAGCAAGTGATAATCTCGGATGAAAATGAGACTTGCATTGGCTACCTTGCATATACCTACAATTTTATTTTGGACTTCTGATACACATTTTCTATACCTAGATCATTTCGATTCCACAGAAGACATAGTTTTAAGCAACAAAGTGCTGATTGATGAAATCCCAGAAGATTGTATGAGCCCGAAGGAGAAGTATGAGAATGCTCTGAAGAAGTCATGTGTTTACACCAAACTTCTCAAAGAAGAAGTCCTACAACTTACGGGGATGGAAGCACTTGGGTATGTAGTAGATACCTACTTACAACGTGAGAAAAGTCAAGTTTATTGTCATTAGGTTTTACCTATTCTTGTTAAATTGGCTCGTTTCGTTTGCAACTGTTTTAATAAAGTTCCAGACAAATAAGTAACTATTTACTTATTTTAAATTCCATTAACATTAGACATCATTATATCCATTCCATTACATTAACTTATCAATTTGGGCTAATTTAAAACGAACGTGCTACGTGGTGTGATACAATTATTCATTGTCTAATACTAATATCGACTAATTCATGGAAATGTATTCATTCTGGGGTGGAAGTCTGTAAACACTATCGTTGTGGTTTTGCTATGACTTCATATTATAAGGCACGAAAACAACATGTTTTATCAATTGTAGATAAAATACTACCGATGGAGACATTAGACATTGTCTCCTTGAAGCCATTGGACTTGTTATATTCTAGCTACCCTTGATAAAATATGTTGTTTTCGTGCCTTAAAATATGAAGTCATAGCAAAACCACAACGATAGTGTTTACAGACTTCCCCCCCAGCTTTATTGCTTCCGTAATGTCTATAGAATTTTTGGGCCAAGTACTGGCCAGTACTTGAGTGTTACCTGATCCCGTCAGTACATCCCGTTGATTAAGTACAATTTGGAAAGGTACAGGCAAATAACAGGGAATGTCACTTTTTTTATAGAATCATGTTTTGTGTATGGTATTTTGAAATCTAATCATTAGATTTTAAAAAAAGTTAAGTTTCACAAAAAAATCGATAAAATTAAGATTTCCTCATTATGACTAATAAAAAAAAACAAATACCGGCTTCAAAAACCTCGGTACAAATAACCTCATTTAATTTATTACTATGTATTCTACTCCATAGTAATAAATTATAGATAGTAATAATATATTAATAGGTAGATTGGCATCTATGCCAATCTACCTTAAGACAACACTACGTCAGACTAGGCAGATACACAATTGAATTAGCACCTCCTCCTTATATGAAGTCGGTTTAAAAAACAAGTATGTGCCACCCAAAGAAAGATGCATATAAGCAGAAACTAAGTAGATATGCGGTCGCAAGATAATGCACATATTGCAATTGTATGATAACACATGCCAACGTTCCAGGATTTTATTTTCAAGGTTATCATGATATATATATCCTTTTGATAATGCAGGTACCTAGAACATATAGTATTTGGTTGATAATTTAATACATGAAAGATAAATATATTTGTTTAATTATTTTACCGACGGCAATCTATACAAATAAATAAAATTGGAGTGTCCGTTTGTAATATCAAAATAACACTTTTTTACCAAATGCATATGAAAGTATATACGATACCTATAACGAAAACGCAATTTTTTTTTTGTCTGTCTGTCTGTCTGTTTGTTTGAGGTAAACTTCTAAACGGCTGAACCGATTTCAATGGGACTTTCACTGACAGATAGCTGACGTTCCAAGGCGTAACTTAGGCTACTTTAATTTTAGAAAAAGCATTAGGGTTCCGCGGGAAAAAACATAATACCCATATTTCCGGGTAATCTCCCTAAACTCCACGCGGGCGAAGTCGCGGGCACAGCTAGTAACAAAATAAATCTCTAGTGAAAACGTCTACCTGATATATGAATAAGCGAATAAAGAGTGGATCAATAAATATATTAAAAAAAATAATAATAATAATCCTTTAAATCCTAAAAGTGACCAAATGTTTTTGAATTTAAAAGTTTTATATATTCTTTCATCGCTTATTGTATTGCGTACATCTAGCACTGCCATGTTGAACTAACTCATAGGGTCTTTAATTACTCGTATTTCCAGGGTGCAATCACCGGTCCTCAGACGCACCGCAGATGCGTACTTCAAAGAGATATCTCCCTTCCTTCTGCATTTGGGCATGTTCGTGCCCACCATCATGGGTCAGTGTACCCAGGAGCAGCAGGCGCACTGGCTGCCGAGGGCATTAGATATGCAAATCATCGGGACCTATGCCCAGGTTAGACCACGCTTTTAAATAGTGCATTGTTCTTGTGGTAATACGCACACATTATGCATATCGAGGGGTGAAAGGTTTTTTGACTTAAGCGACACTTATGGGCGATATGGACTTATATGCATATGTATTTGAAATCAGCAAATTTTTCTGCGTCGAATGAATATGCCCTCCTGTAATGTTAATAATGGTAAAAATCTTTTTAAAAACAAGCTTTTATTTAATTGCCCTTAGTTTTCGTGTTTTCCTCAGCAAGCCCTTTCATTTGATACCCATACTCTGGTAGTGCAGAAAAAATAACTATTCCACCAGCTTGGATGATCCGCCATATTGGAATTAGAATGACGTCACATAGCTAAGCATGCATTGTCATCCAAAATAAGCGTGTATACCAAATTTCAGCTAATCGGTTAAAATAACTGATTTAAAATTCAGTTCCAAGATTCCACCCGGACATACATTGCAAGTTAATATAAAGCTTGTAAATAATGATAAAAAATGTCGCTCGATATCACTATGCTCTATGAAGTTATTAGGCAAGTGTAATTATAATTAACCGACGTCAAAAAGGAGGAGGTTCTCAATTCGATTGGTATTTTTTTTTATGTACCTATGTACACCGATTACGCTGATCCTTTTAGTTCGAAGCGGAATAGTTTCCATTAGGTCCCATAAAAAATTATCTTAGTTTGGCCCAGTAGTTTTTTTTAACAAAAAACAAAAACCGACTTCACATGACAATTCATGTGTGCCGACTCCAAATGTACTGAATTATAAGGTTATTTTTAGCTTTTTAGTGCACCTAGGTTTTGAAGTCGATTTTTGTTTTTTATAACAATATTTTTTTTGGATGAATTGTGTATGTATTGTGTATGTAAAGGATTCCTATAGAGGCGATTCGCTATCGTTAGTTTTTTAATAATACATCACCACGCCTGTATTATTATTAGGCAGAGGATTATTTTATCCCGTCGCTGAATGGCACGGAAAGGGTTGCAAGAGATTGTTGATTTTATTCCAGACGGAGTTAGGGCACGGCACGTTTATTAGAGGTCTGGAGACCACGGCCACATACGACCCCGATAGCGAGGAGTTTGTGCTCAAAAGCCCCACGCTGTCTTCGTACAAATGGTGGGCTGGAGGACGTAAGTACACATAGTATCTACATCTCTGATTACGTTCGGAAATTAACTTTGCGTAATACTTAGATCTAGATGTAATTGGGATGGGAGTATTTAATGTGTTATCTGGCGAAATTTTTCGCGAAATAAATCGCTAAATGAAGAATGAAGTTCACCAATCTACATGGGACGTGGTGGACTACTACCCAAAATCTCTCTCGCATTAGGGGCGAATGTGCCCTTCATAATGGCAATAGGCTCGCCCCTTATTATATTGTGACCAAAATACATCAGCAAAGTGTTGGTGCACTATAGTGCACCTCTGCCTACCCCTTAGGCCTTAAGACTAAGGAGAATACAGACACGATATTGATGTATTAATCGGTAAATATATTTAATCTTTGTTCATTTAGATGTCCATTTTTGAATTAAATTCCAAGGTAATTACTACTTATTATTTAACATACCTAACTACTATTAATATGCAAAGTATTTCAAATGAAGAAGTTTCACAGTCACAGTGGAATTAATCCACAATGGTTTATACCTACCTGAATATTAATTTAAATGCAGGAAATATGTAGTAGGTGTATACGTAATTGTAACTAGTTTTAATTTCCCTTATTTCAGTTGGTAAAACAGTCAACTACTCTATAGTAGTTGCTCAACTGTATACAAGGGGCGTGTGCTATGGGACCCATCCGTTCATAGTTCAGATCAGAGACGAGGAGACCCACGCGCCCCTCCCCGGCATCAAGGTGGGCGAGATTGGCCCTAAGATGGGCTTCAGTACAGCTGACAATGGATTCCTTGGGTTCCAGAACTACAGGATACCGAGAGAGAACATGATGATGAAACATGCTCAGGTTTTGAAGGTGAGAAGACTTAGGTACCTAATTCGGTGTGTTTCGTTCATAGTTTCGAACTTTTTGTGAAAACCGGATTTATAAAAGTAGTATTTTTTATTTACCTGATTGTTTTATTAATATTCAGGTAGTTAGAGTGTTATAGTCGGAATAGTAACTACTCGGTATCATTGTCTTGTCTAGTTAATTCCTGCAGATTACATCAATGGTCAAATATTTGCAAATAGAGGCTATATCTATTCAAGAGTTACAAAGAATAGCGCAAGCAATTTTATGAAGTCAAATTGTATTTACTTTTGTACATCTTTACAAGTTGTGCTTAAGGAGAAATTGGCGTATTTCAGGATGGTACCTATGTGAAAGTAGCACGACACGGGAAACTGACCTATGGCACAATGGTGTTCGTTCGTGTCATGTTGGTACAGGAAGTGGCCTTCAATCTGGCGAAGGCTTGCACCATCAGCGTCAGATACTCCGCTGTGAGGAGACAGTCGGAGAAGAAACCTGGGTATTGCCTGCACGCAAATTGTAAACCGTAATATCAGTAGTAAATTCAAACGAAATAAGAGAAAAAGTAACAACCGACCTTGTTTACTTTAAAACTGAATATTATTATAAAACCGAAACTATATAAAGGTTTAATAAAAACACAATACATGTTAAGTATAGTAAGTTTTAAAGCAATTCTTGTATTATGGGAAACCATCCATATAATGGACCATTTTACATCTAGATCTGGCCAAATAACAGTTAAATCGCAAATCTATCTAGTGGGTTAGCACGTATCAAGACTAAGCCTCTGACACGGATACGCTCGCTCGCTCTGTATCACATTTCACACGAAAGAAGGAGACAAAATATGCTAATATGCATATGCTACAGCTACAGAAGGGATATGAATAACTTTCGGTGTAACAAATAAGCTAATCAAAAGATTTCAAATAACTTCCCTTGAAAGGCGTAAATGCTACTAGCATTCGTATATCCTCAGTGCGCCGGAGCCTCAAATTCTCGACTACGTGACCCAACAGCACAAGCTGTTCATCTGCATTGCGACGGCGCACGCGCTACAGCTCGCCAGCGGCTGGTTGTGGAGCCGCTTCAGCGCCGTGCTGGCGGACATGCGCGGAGGGAACACGGACAGCTTGCCCGAGGTGAGCTGCACGAGCTGCTCGCACCGAAGACAGTAATATAGTCACAAAGTATCACATACACATCTTCTACCTTAAGTTTCTTTCAAAGAGCATGAACAATCCATAATTATCATTAACATTACATCAATCTCACACTGTTGTTTCGTGTCCACTATTATTCTATTTGCTCTGATGACAGGTTTTTGAAGACAGGTATTTCTAAATAAATAAATAAATGCATCACCACGCCTGTAGCCAGAAGTGCACTGCATTACACCTACACTTCACCGATGTATTTTGGTTCCAATGCAATAGGGGGCGAGCCTATTGCCATATATACCGGGCACATTCCCCCTCAATACGAAGGAGATTTGGGCCATAGTCCATCACCCTGGCCCAGTGCGAGTTGGTGAACTTCACACACCTTTCTATAACCGAGCAGGTTTTTTCACGATGGTTTCATTTACCGTTCAGCAAGGAGGAATCATTATTTAAATGTGATAGAAGATCATACGTACATTTTATTCCAGTTCCACGCACTATCTAGTGGTTTGAAAGCCATCAGCACCTCTGACTCAGCGGCCCTGATCGAGCAGTGCCGACTGGCGTGCGGTGGTCACGGATACATGGCGTCTTCGGGGCTACCACACCTGTACTCCTTTGTCACTGCTACCAGGACTTACGAAGGAGACTACACGGTGCTGCTTCTGCAGACTGCAAGGTTTGGAGACATTCGCTTGCGCTTTAACATCCAGAAGAGACTAAGTTCGGTAGTCC
Source organism: Ptilodon capucinus (assembly GCA_914767695.1). Taxonomy (NCBI): domain Eukaryota; kingdom Metazoa; phylum Arthropoda; class Insecta; order Lepidoptera; family Notodontidae; genus Ptilodon; species Ptilodon capucinus. The sequence continues at coordinate 12,545,690 of OU611808.1, read as the reverse complement.
CGTAAGCCCCTCTAACTAAGCATAATGCTTGCGCTCGAACGAGGCTTACATCAATTGTTTACTGACCAGGATAAGCCCCGTAAACTGGGGCGTCCAATTTTTTGCTCATACCAAAACGAACTGTATTGACTTAAGTAAAAAGGTTTCATTTTTAAAGGGACTTTTTAAATGAAATGTGGCTTTTGCCACCGAAATTTAATCTTTATGTATAGCGATACACAGTTTGTTTTGGTATTGCCAAACATTTTGAGCGCACGCTTTATCGCCACAGCGTGCACGGGATTGGACCCAAAATCTCTCTTTGTTCATCGCAGATTTTTAGATTTTCTTCGACTAATTATTATCGATCATTCTGTAAGTAGTTTTTATTTTCAGGTTCTTGGTAAAATCATGGGAGCAAGCAGAGGCAGGTAAACCTATGACTTGCACTGTGCAGTATTTGGCGGAAGCATTGAAAAATAGAAGAACGTCTTGGGATAGTAGCCCAGAAGGTATCGTTAGGGCTTTCCAAAGCATCGCAGCAGGGTGAGATAATTGATTTACATGCATTGTAAAACATTTTTGCAACAAATGCCACCGGGGGACTATAAATTCTATAAATATGGGGACAAAATGAAGTTTTTGTGAGAACAGCAATGTATTATTTGACTTTGCTTTTTCAGGAAAATATCAGTCTGTGTAAATAGTATAAGGAGACGAATGAAAACAGGATTGACTTTTGAAGATGCGTGGGAGTTAAGTACAATACAACTAGTTGCCGCTGCCGAGGTATTTACATAAACTTCGTAGTATTTTGTTACTTTTTTTATTATTATCTACCAGTTAGTTACCAATTATGTTAATTGTAAGGAATGAGTTTAAAGCCAGCGCCATTGTCGAAGGTTTTTCCACTATTGTTTAATGCATTTCGATGGACACGTTTTAAATACACAGGTGACAATCCTTTATTTATACCCTCCATAGTTCGTTCTAACATTAATGATGACGTCACGATTCGACGCGACCAATGTCACGCTCTCGATATATCCATTTGGATAGCTACCCATCAAAGTGGGGAACGAACGCAGATCCTCACAGTTACGAAGGTGGCTCGACTTACCTCTAAGCCGCTGTTGTTGTAGCATGAGCGCCAAGACTAGACTTATGTCACGGAATATGTTGATTATATCTCTTTCTCTAATACGAAATAAGACAGAGAGCGACCGAGCCAATCCGTGACAGAGGTCTTGTCTTGCCATGCGTGCTAACAACACTGATGTTTATAGTATTATTAATTTTCTCTTATTTATTGTGATGTTATGGTTAATTTTAGATTTTAAATTTTTCAGGCGCACTGTCGTGCGGTGATAGCAGAGACCTATAGGATAGAGATAGTAAGACTGACCGCTTCGTCAAGTGCGAAAGTGAAGGCTGTGTTAGAACAGCTCACATTAATCTATTTGTACTACTGGTCGCTGCAGTGGTCTGGAGAATTGTTGAGGGTGGGTTTTACAGAATTTTATGCACTATTCTTCTTTTTTACAAGTTGAAATCGCGTCTTCGTAGCCTAACCTTCGTAACCCTAATTATTTGAAATTTTCTTTTTTACAAGCTTTATATTATAACTTGTAAGGTATGTATGTCAGTTATCTTTAACCGATTGAGCTGAAATTTGGTATACACGCTTATTTTGGATGACAATGCCTGCTTAGTTATGTGATGTGACGTCATTATAATTCCAATATGGCTTATCATCCAAAATGGCGGAATAGTTATTTTTTCTGCACTAACACAGTATGAGTATCAAATGAAAGGGCTTGCTGTAGAGAACACGAAAACTAAGGGCAATTAAATAAAAAGCTTGTTTTTAAAAAGTTTTTTACCAATATTTTTTATAATCTACACAGTATTAGAAAACTTTAAAAAGATCAATGAAATCGGTGAAGTCGTTTCTCAAGTTATGGCGTGACCATGGGAAATAGGGTTTTTTATATTTTATAGATTTGTAGCATTATATAATAGGACTTTCTATTCAACGAGGAAATGCAGCCAGCGTTCTTGCCACCATCCCACGCGGATCAAGTCTTTTTTAATTAATCATTATATATGTTTTCTCCTTTTTTTAGTTATTAATATTGTATCTTTATAAGTCAATAAATACTTATATAAAAGTAATAATAAATAGTGTTTCAATTTAAATAAAAGTAACGATATTTTAAAACGTATTATGAACGCTTCGCAGTCCTAAAGGAATCTTAAAATAACGAAGTAGCAGAATATCTACTTCAAATAACTGTTGACTTTATCAGTCTGGTAACTGGTTTGTGCCGTCATTGTTATTTATGACAGTTATTTATGATGCTATGTAATTTGCAGTACTCATCGATATCGGAGGAGGATATCGCCGCTTTACAACTCAGATACGAGGAGTTGTTGGCGCTGATAAGGCCTAACGCCGTGGGCTTGGTTGATGCCTTCGATCTTCGGGATGAGGTACTCTATCCACTTAGTATTGAGTGTACCTCCGAGATGCTACTTTGGCAGAATGACGTCGATTATAATGTACACAAACCACAACTGAACTTTATTGCCATCTTGCTCGTTAATTATGGCCGTAAGAGAGACGGCAATACACTTAGTTTGGTGTCAAAAAAATCGATATTGGGTTTTAATGAAATCAATAAAATTTATAAAAACGGCCAAGCGCGAGTCTGACTCGTGCACGAAGGTTTCCGTGCCATTATCTATAAAAACGACAAAAAAATCACATTTGTTGTATGGGAGGAAGCCCCCTTAAATATTGATTTTATTCTCTTTTTTAGGTATTTGTTGTTATAGCAGCAACAGAAATACATCATCTGTGAAAATTTCAACTGTCTAACTATCATGGTTCATGAGATACAGCCTGGTGACAGACGGACGGACGGACGGACAGACGGACGGACGGACAGCGGAGTCTTAGTAATAGTTTTACCCTTTGGGAACCCTAGACACTGAAGCTTGGTTACCAAGCTAATAAACTCTACGACTAGTGCCGGTCGTCACAACGTTTATTAGCTATGACGATAAGTCAGAAGAAAAAACGAACATTGGCTGTCCGATTTTAGAACTGCGCCTCAAATCTAACAACATTATCGTAGTAGAATGACAAAAGCTGGCCTCCATTGAAAAACGGGAGACAAAAACAACTATATAGACTGAACTAGCTGTGCCCGCGACTTCGCCCGCGTGGACTTTAGGGAGATTACCCGGAAATATTGGTATTATGTTTTTCCCGCGGAACCCTAATGCTTTTTCTAAAATTAAAGTAGCCTAAGTTACGCCTTGGAACGTCAGCTATCGGAAAGTCCCATTGAAATTGGTTCAGCCGTTTAGAAGTTTACCTCAAACAAACAGACAGACAGACAGTCAGACAGACAGATAAAAAAATTTAAAATTGCGTTTTCGTTATAGGTATCGTATATACTTTCATACGCATTTGGTAAAAAAGTGTTATTTTGATATTACAAACAGACACTCCAATTTTATTTATTTGTATGTATGTATGTATGTATGTATGTATGTATGTATGTATAGATGTATAGATTACCACATTGAACAAAGAATGCACTACGGATACACAAATGGGTCCTAACCATGGTATCGTAATTATACTTGATACACGTAATATTAGTTAAAACTATACGAGTAAAGTTATTTTATGCCTAAGGTTCTCCACTCAGCATTGGGTGCGTACGACGGTCGCGTGTACGAGCGACTGATGGAGGAGGCGCTGAAGACACCTCTCAACAAGGAGCCTGTCAACCAGAGCTTCCACAAGTACCTCAAGCCGTTAATGCAAGGAAAACTATGAAAGCGTAGATATAAGTTACTGTATAATAATAAAAATACGCCATATAACAACGACCGAAACCGCAAGTGGCGACAAATTTGATTCATATTGCCTGAAAAACATAGTGCATTAAATCTTTATTAGTCGATATTGCTCCAAGCATCGACTGAACTAAACATGACAGCAGGTACTAAAAGTATTGCTGTCTCGCTCAAACATTACTGTCGTGAGGACGACAATTAGTTTAGTACCGTTTAGTTCGGTGGCAAAGAATATGTACCATTGTAATTACGCAGACTAAACTGAACTAAAGTAAAGGGTTTGTAAGTGTCTTTTATGTGGACATGAGTTTTGAACCAGTGACTGCAGTATTTTTAGTTTCTTAATTTAGCCGCTGTTCGCACCAATTTAATTTTCATTTTGGGAATTTAATGTTGTAACATTTTGATGGTATGTTTATCTGTCTATATTGTTGTCATATAGGCACATATGTTAGGACGTACTTAAATGTGATTATTTTCAAGTATGTTGTTTTATTTCTATTCTAATTGACGTAATATGACTTGGCCATGGCCAAAAATAATGGGGCATACCTAGTAAAAACAACAATTAAGTGATTATAATATCTAAATTACTTGTGATTATCTATTTATTTGTTATAATATATGCGAGATACCTACCAAGATTATAGATAACAGAAACCATTATAACTATTGTCTATCTTTACAAGAAAAAAGTATCTCGACCAGTAGGCTTAGCATGACCGTGTAGACGTAAGTTTTATCTCTTTCAACTGTCAGGTTCGTCGATAAAATGACGTCACTGAGCTTATTGTACTGGACATGGCTCGGTGAATCTGACAGTTGAAGGAGAATAAACTTATGTCTACGCGGCCATGCTAAGCCTACTGGTGCTTAGATAGATTGGTAGTTATAGATAGATAGATAGAGTACTCCTTATTGTACACCAAACAATGAGAGAAAAATAAATACAACATTCTTAGGTCTAAATACGGTAGCTATGTACAATTGGGAGGTCTTATCGCTAAAAGCAGACAACCAGTTATATAACCATATTCAAACCATATCGCACTAACTTCAAAAATGTAAGTAATTAATTAGGTAATACATAATAAAAAAACAATGTGGTTACAACATAGCCCTAAGAGAACGCTAGTTAAGTAGGTAATTAACTGAACTCAATTTATTCTTAGACACATGTTGAGAATTTCCTACCAACTATATAAAGATACGAGTGGACTTCGACGTAGGTAGGTATGTACATAAAAACTACTTACAGTGATATACATTACATAAACAAGAATTATCAACAGCAATTCTGATAACGAAACATCTATTAGTGCGCTAATTTACTAACTAAACAAGTTTACAACACGCAGGGCCGGTACGCACTTTGTACATTAATTTCTTTCGAATATTTTACTAAAATGACAAAAATCAACGAGGATTTACAAAATGAGAGGAGCAAGTGTGATTTTAATGTGTTAGAGTTGACTAATTACTTGGACGGAGGTGTCAAAGTCACGGAAAGTAGGAGAAAGTTGGGTGAGTATGTAACTTGTTTACCTACCTTATTATTAAACGTGTCTGTATGTAGCTCTCTATATAATATAAATTAAAACGCAAGGTAAGCAGTCGTATTGTTGACCTATTATGACATAAGGCATATAAAGAGGGAGGAATAACCTCTACTATTAGTTAGCTAATCAATAAATGAGGTTATGACAAGGTACCTACGTATAACCGAAGAACGCCTGGCGCATATGCTGAGCTGGTTATCATAACTGTGTAATTGCTAGTGCAAATGTGTAGGAGCTCCAATTCCATTGAAATTTGAAAATAAAATACTCAGTAGCCTTTCCCGGGGTTTCCCGCAAGATGATTCAAGCCATTATCCACCTAGTAGCTAGCACGCAAACTGAGTATTTCTTGTGTAGTAAGTAAGTACTTATAAGATGATATTCTCGTAGCTCTACCAATTGGGTTTTAAGCTATTGAAGTCCGCACAATGCGTTCCCTTTTCTACAGCGTGCGAGAATCCATAAAGAATCCTTTTGCACGTAATATAATAATGTTATCTTAGAACGATGATCATACCTAGGTAGGACCTAGGCAGTTAATTACTAGTAATTAACTGCAATAATATTCTTATCGTAAGTGAATTAAGTGCCAAAAATAACTACCTTCACCAATAGTGAGATACATTCAAATAATTAAAAGTGACACAGTGGTTTTCTAAATTCTAAATATGCAAGGCAATATGTTTGTGAAACATCTTTTTCGCAGTTGCACACGTATGATCGTTTATTGTCAAAAGTTTAGAGCGTATTTAGCTACCAATATTTTAATCGTATCGTATTTTAGAGCACCAAGTGCTCAGTACTAAAGGGCTCTTGGACGAAGTGCCGGAAGAATATCTCAGTCACAAGGAGAAGTATGAGAACGCGATCCGCAAGGCGGTGCTTTTTTACCGCGTCATGAAGGACGCGGAGGATCCCACTCTTACTGATGAGGAAAAGGCTACGTAAGTATACTGACATGCATATGACAATAAGGATCTTATACTGATCTTCGTATTACGATTCATGAATACAGTCTTATGTAAGAAAGACTTTTCTGGAAAGGACGAAGAAGTTAAGGCATAGTCGAAAGACTTTGTGCTCTCACACCATTTCCATCAAATATTTGGCCAAGATCAGTATTTTTTTATATAGATCGTTAGTGTACCGGTGGAATAATTTAGATTTTTATATGAACAATCAAAATGTCAGCTGTCATCAAAATAATATTGGGACGATTGCTCTGTTCGCCCTATCCTTCGTAAACTTTGAACTCACATGAATGTTGAGTCGTAAAAATAAAGATGACAGACAATTTTATTCTTAGTAGGTAAGCGAATTGCACACATTGGACAGAATATAGGTTTAGGCTACAGACAGTAGGGTGGTCTGTAAATTTAGGTTCATATTGCAGTGCTACATACCGCAGCATGCTAGCCGCCGCTGTGTTTAAGGACAACTCTCCCTTCGCGTTACACGTGGCCATGTTCATCCCAACCATCGTTGGTCAGGCGGATGACGAACAGAGAGCCTATTGGATGAAGAGGGCAACCAAGATGGACATGATTGGTACTTATGCTCAGGTATTTAAACACGTTGGCTACTGGGACAGTTTTCTTGTACTTTCAATCTGTGCGCTGCCAGGTTTATTAGGCTCAGTGGGAGTAATATTGATGGTGCATACCGAATGAAATAGCACGCTTTCAGTGCCCGTATACGCAGAAAGATACTCACAAGGCTTTAAAATCCTAATGTAGCAGTTACTGTGTTAACACACATTGATAATTCGCGTTCGATAAGGTTAAATAACTAAATAGGGCACGTATTTTGAAAATGGTGTTCCTTTTTTAACCGACTTCAAAAAGGAGGAGGTTCACAATTCGTACCGTATGTTTTTTTTTTAATACGTAAGCCTTTTGTTTTCAGACTGAACTTGGTCATGGTACATTCATTCGCGGCTTAGAAACGACAGCTACGTATGATCCAAAGACTGAAGAGTTTATACTACATAGCCCTACCCTCACCGCGTACAAATGGTGGCCCGGCAGCTGTAAGTCTTCAAAATTATGTTTATTTTTATGATAATGGGTATGTAGCCACAATACTGCCATGGCAAACGTATAATTCCTATATTTCCTTTGGAGTAAAAAATATCGTGTGTAAATGATGTTTGAATTATGTATACAATACAATGTAATGAGGGTGATAATATAACATTACACACCCTGCACGACGAGCATGGCATAAATCACGGATTTTGTTGCACTGAGCCGCCAAGAGCTAAGAGACAAAACAAAAGTGTTGGCAGAGCAGGAACATATTATCAAAAAATTAGCTGATCATAGGAGTATTTTCACTTTTAAACTATAGTTTTATTAATCTTTGTAGTGGCACACACAGCGAATTACTGCGTTGTGATGGCTCAAATGTACACCCATGGTAAACACTGCGGCATCCAGCCCTTTGTAGTGCAGCTCCGGGACGAAGACACCCATATGCCGCTGCCCGGGATCAAGCTGGGTGAGATCGGCGCCAAACTCGGCTTCAACACCGTGAACAACGGGTTCTTGGGCTTCGAACACCATAGGATAAAGAGAGACAGGATGCTGATGAAGAATGCTCAAGTTTTGAAGGTATACAGCCTCTATTTTCTCTTTCTCGATTCTTTGTACATCATCTTGTACAGCAGACCAGAGAATTTTAAATAAATATAGATGGTTAGACGGTTAGCCGTCGTAACCAAGAGGATCCGCGTTCAATCCATACCCTGGTCATTGTTTTTGACGTGTTTTTTCCTAGCAAAAGTATTAAATTTAGTACGAGGGGTTAACGGAACGACAAGTAATTCTCGACTAAATTATCTTGTCACATTTCTATTACGACGACATGTATTGCTTTTAGTGTAAAGTAGGTACTTCATGTATTTGCTGAACTCCTCAGACTTCTATCGTCTAGTAAAATCTACGTAACACCTACTCATTTTTGAAACGGGATGTAAATAGTGTAGATACGTAAATAAGTCGTGAATTTGAGCTGACGAATGCATTCCTGGTGCTATGAACTCTAAAGTTACTCGAGATTTATGCCCTGCAGACACTTGGGCAAGTGAATAAACTCTTGAAAATGTACCCTGTAGTGATAGGTACACATAAAGATTGTATTACTGTGGTAAAAGTCATGGGATCACGCGTCATCGATGACATTTCTTTGAACAAAAAAATATACGATTGGAATTGAGAACTTCGTCGACTATTGGGTTTCATCCGCTATCTTGATCACATTCACCACCCATTTTTATGTGGGTTTATTGAGTTTGCTCTTGCTATTAATTACTTGATACTAGCTGAAATACCCGCTAACCGCAGGTTGAGTATTCCACACCGTAAAGTGGGTTTCAGACTACGCTATACTATTGTGCTTTATAATATAGCATAGCATGGCGTTCACATTACGCGATATTATCGCAAGCATTTATAGTATATAAGCAAGCTTAGTTGACGGGACGGCCGGGAATGAGGGAAGAATAAAAGGGCGGCGCGCTATATAGCATAGCATGAACGCAGCGCATCGCACCAATTTATAGCGCATAGTAAGCCAATAATATAGTACAGTACAGTGTGAACGTGTCCGTAACAATCTATGGTGCGTGATATTGTTGTGCTATGAGCTATATGCTATTATATTATAGCGTAGTCTGAAACCCGCATTTCATAAAATTCCATAATTTCAATAATTTATGACGATGATGATGACGCGACGGCTTGGTCTAGTGATTTAAGCGAAGGCCGCTCGAATCACTGAACCGGTTGGTTGCGGGTTCGATTCCCGCCAGCGGCAAATTTCGGAAATGGCCTTTACGAAATTTGCTCTGGTCTCAGTGTAACTGCGCCCCCAGTCCATTGTATGGTACTGGTAGTACAAGCTTTGCTTAAGCGGGTTTCAGACTACGCTATAATATAATACCATATAGTATATAGCTCATAGCACAACAATATCGCGCACCATACATTGTTATGGACACGTTCACACTGTACTGTACTACTGTAACTATATATATACTACTGTAACTGTGTACTGTAATAATATATATTGGCTTACTATACGCTATAAATTGGTGCGATGCGCTGGGTTCATGCTATGATAAATCGCGCGCCGCCCCTTTCCTCCTCCCTCACCCCCAGCCGTCCCGTCAACTGAGTTTGCTATATACTATAAATGCTTGCGATAATATCACGTAATGTGAACGCCATGCTATGCTATACTATATAGCATCCTTCTTTGCTATACTATATAGCACAATAATATAGCGTAGTCTGAAACCCGCTTTAGTTTGGGATCATGCGATGAGTATGTGTTCTCTGGCGATAGATATTTCGAAAAAAGAAGAAGCTTGGTTTGTTATGGTATTGGCAAAAAATCGCGTGCATATTGACGCGCCTGTGATCGCAGGGCATTATATTGCACTTGCGAGTCCTAATAATGTGTCGCCGACACATGGATGTCGTGTGAAACCGCTAACATTTATAGCTAAGATTTACCTTATCTGTTGTAATTTTGGACTTTGATAAACATAGGGTAACCATACTCACTGTTGGTATCCCCCCACTTATTGGCACCCATGACTTTATACATCATCACGCCTGTATTCCCCGAAGGGGTAGGCAGAGGTGCACTGTAGTGCGCCCACACTTCGCCGATGTATTTTGGTCCCAATGTAATAGCGGGCGAGCCTATTGCCATTATACCGGGCACATTCCCCCTCAATATGAGGGAGATTTGGGCCATAGTCCACCACGCTGGCCCAGTGCGGGTTGGTGAACTTCACACGCCTTTCTATAGACGTGCAGGTTTCCTCACGATGTTTTCCTTCACCGTTCAGCAAGTGGTAATCATTGTTGAAAATGACATTCGCACATGAAAATTATCTCAGAGGTGCGGGCCTGGGATTTGAACTTGCACCCCTTACGTTCAAGGCGGGCGTTCTTGCCCGCGAGGCTACCCATGACTTTAAGTTAAAATAACAAGAAAAAAAAACCATGACTTTAACCCCTGATTTTATGTCAAAAATGGAAAGATTGATCATTTTTTAATCCAAAACCCTTAACTTTAACCTCAAACTCAGACTTAATTAGTACAAACTTTAAGTTTGTTTGGGACATACACTAAAAAAACCCTTTTTTACGCATTTTCTTAAGGACCGGTACTTGTGCCAGTAACCGGGTAATCGGAAAATTTTGTTACAAAAATCTCGAAAAATTCAAAAACGAGTGGATATTTCATAATGTGATATCCTTTTTAGCGAAATTACGGGTCATAGAGGGTTTTGGTGTCTGATTTTCTCCGAGAAGGCGTTTAAGGTGCCAATAGCTGGTGGTTTTACCCTATGAATACAGACACACAGCTAAATACAGGTTGCCGTTTCGTAAACGTATCGTTGTGTATAGAGGATGTTGTTACATGAGGTCACTCAGGAAATTGTCACTGAGGTTCAAATCAGGTTTCCTGAAACACCGACGCTCCACGAAGTCTGCAATCTGTGAACATGTACAGGACCGCACCCGCCATTATATCAGATTTGATAAACCGCATATCCTCGCTAAAGAACACCGACTCCGACCAAGGATGATACGTGAGGCCATTGAAATTAAAAAACATACTAATTTCAATAGGGAAGATGGCTGGGTGCTTACACCAACTTGGGATCCAGTAATCAATATGATTAAATCCAAAACCAAGTGTACTATTGCAAGACCTCAGGACACCGTAAGCACTTTCTGCGTGGATCGGACCGCAAACAACAACTAAATATGAGGGTACCCAGTTATTAACTATGACATCAGGACGTCTAACACCTCAGTCCCCCCGTGACCATGGTTGCTGTAAAGCAGCCGAAACGTCGGGAAAATAAAATAGTAAATAAACGCGATAAAATCCGTAAAATAGTTTAATTTCAATGTATAGTATTCGCGTAAATATAAGAAAACAATATTCCTGGGAGTCTTTTTCAAATTGTATAGTGTATTAGTAGCATCGTAATCATATTTACACGAATCAGACTTTTAGTAAGGAAGTAAGCTTCCCGCTGTCTGTCCCTATGTAATTATCCGGCCGGATACTGAATTACTATCCGGTATCCGGCCGGATAGTGAAAACAAGGCCGGATAGGCCGGATACCGGATACCGGATATTCGGCAAGCTACCAAGTCGGAGCGCCAGATATCCGGCCACCAGATTCAGTATCCGGCCGGATACTGAATTACTATCCGGTATCCGGCCGGATACTGAATTATTATCTGGTATCCGGCCGGATAGTGAAAACAAGGCCGGATAGGCCGGATACCGGATATTCGGCAAGCTACCAGGTCGGAGCTCCGGATATCCGGCTACCAGATTCAGTATCCGGCCGGATACTGAATTACTATCCGGTAATGAAGTTTTTTTTTAATCGTGTGAGTGATTCGAGAGGAAATTTAAAGCACCGACCACACTGAGGTGTCACAACTAGCGCGGCAAAATTATTGCCACTACCAAAACGAACCTTATTAATATGCAAAAAGATTTAATTTTATTCATTCAAACGCTATTAATTTAATTTCTTTGAAGAATGAAAAGTACATTATTTTCTGAGTCAATGCATTTTGGTATTAGCAAACAGAAGTTTTGAGTATGTGTGTATTGGCTTCAAAATGAAGTTACCTGTACAGTATATTCGTCTTTCAGGACGGTACCTTCAAACGGTCTCCCAACAGTAAGCTGACATACGGCACGATGGTCTATGTACGGGTGATGATAGTGAACGCGGTGGCCAAACAGCTGTCGAGGTCTGCCACAATAGCTGTTAGGTATTCCGCTGTTAGGAGACAGTCCGAGCTGAAACCTGGGTAAGCTATCTTTGTAATAATAAAAAGAGTCTGCTTATTTTGAACAGATAATTGAAAATTTGAAATTTGAATTTAATTCTCGATAAAATATAATTTGCCTTACCTTTTCCTTTTATTTGTGATCGGCGCAGTATGTCTTTTTCTTCCATTCATCTCGCTGTCAGTCTTACTGACATCCAGTCCAATCTCATTCATAGTGATATGAACACTTCATACAGTTTATCCATCTTTTATTTGGCGCTGTATCCATCCACATTCAAATTCATCACTCTTTTAGCTATATGCTTCTCACCTTTTCTCATCAACTATCTAACCGTTATCTTACCATTCTAAACAAAGAAGATTTCTTAATGCATACTTTGTCTTGCTAGCATTATGTTATTAGAATTTTCTGTATTTTTTATTGTCTTGTCTGGAAGTCGTGATTTCATTAACGATAGGATACTCCTTTAGGTGATGCATAAATATGAAACATTTGCCAGTTGCAGTGTATGCGTATCTCAGTAGTAGTAGAGACGGGAATAAGTATAATTACATAATGTTATCATAGGGAACCGGAACCTCAGATATTGGACTACGTGACGCAACAGCACAAGTTATTCATAGCCATAGCTTCTTGCCATGCTATCAGCCTAACAGCCAAATGGCTTTGGAACTTGTACACGAGGATCAATAAAGATTTAAGGGCTGGTAAAGCTGACGAGCTGCCCGAGGTAAGAATTATTCTTGGAGCTGTTATTTCATCATCCGCCATCTAACTATGCCCTAACCGCGTGAAAGTACCACTTAGTAATGTCGTAGTCAACGTGTCTGTATGTACCTGCTCGGTAGCATAAGATATGTAGGGACTGAGGTCTTCTGTTAAGTTATGATGTGGAGTATTTGTGAAATACTCCCTTGCTCTCTGGTACTTTTTCCCAAGTACCCTGCTGCACAGTAAGCATGTGGGCCAAGATTAGACATTTCTCACAGAATATGTTATGCTAACTCCAAATTTAAACATTATCTAATCTAATTGCTTTCTGTGCCTTCTAAATGAAGGTCAGATTAGATCGTGTGTGCAGGTATTACTACTATAACTCTTTATTTCAATACAAGTGGATGCTCCCGTTGACTGTCATTTTGCATTCAAAGTACTAATATTTGCTTCCGTGCTAGTTGCATGCTCTAGCCTGCTGCCTGAAGGCAGTGACTACGAGCGACGTGCAAGTGATGACTGAGAGGTGCCGGCTTGCGTGCGGCGGCCACGGGTACATGCTGTCCTCCAACCTGCCTCAGGTGTACGGCCTCGTCACTGCGGCCTACACCTATGAGGGGGAGAACACCGTGCTGATGCTGCAGACTGCACGGTAATACAGCTCTTACGTGCGGACAGGATAGAGTTCTTTATAGAGGTGACGTTTAGGACACTGTGCCGTTTGTTGCTGATTCCATAAACTGCAAGGTAATGTGGCTCTTATACATAGGCTGAATAGAGTACCTGATAGAAGTAACGTTTAGAACATTTCGTTGTATTTATTTGAAGTTGTACTTCCCTTGTCTAAAGATTGTAAAGTCTTCATTTGGTTTCCGTAGAGCCTCTCAAACGGTATATCAGGTACTTTTTCTTGTTTTATTATGAAAGAAAAAAGTTGTAGGTATGAAGTTAAAATGATAATAATACTGTGTGAAAATACTTAGACCTAACTGTTTACTGCTGTGTATAGATATAACATTCTTTCTGGGCTATATTATCGCAGTGAATAATTACAAGACAAACAAAAATTCATGTTACGAATGATTTAATGAATCGTCTTAATTTTTTTATCTTGCTACCGCAAGCGCTTCTAAACGGAATATTTATAACTCGGAAAGTATTTTAATACGATAGAATCATAACGGGATTTATGTTGTAGATTTTAGTTATAATCATATATTTTTTCATTTAATTATTATCTGGTCTGACTCATAGTTTTATCCTTAGACTTCTAAAATATTGTATTCATCTACAAATCTACCACAAAAGTTTTCTACAACTTAATTTTCCTTCTAAATTACATTATTAAATATAAAAATACATTAAAAAATTTAAAGAAACAGTTCCCCACCGGCCAGGCCCGTCTGGAACAGGATTGTAAACACTGCCAATGTAATCCATTTTAAAATTAACTCTATTTTGAAGATATGTCCATGTCCGTTTAAGACATGTTTACCTTATGTAAGAGAAAACAGTGAAGTAAGTAAAAAACGGAGAAGAATCACGAAAAATGTACAGTTGCAGAGGAAGTTAATGATGATGTTTCTTCAACAGGTCGTTAGTAAAGGCATGGGATCAGGCCACAGCAGGAAGACAACTTAATGCAACCATGTCCTACTTGACGGACAAGAGTCCCTTGCAGAAGTGGGACAACTCCGTGGAGTGCATTATCAGAGGTTTCCAAAGAGTTGCAGCTGGGTGAGTAAGCAGTTAAAGATCTTCTTAGTTGCTTCCATATCGTTATAGTATTCAGCTGTTAGTCACTTCACGACCTTACAGACAATCGACAAGACAGTGTTACTTTCTACGGTGCCAGATTTTTTTATCCCAATAGAGATTAAACCCTAAATCAAATGATCCCTTTAGTCGAGTCAGGTGGCAAAAGCTTCAAGAGCTTCAAGGGTCTATACCTTCAATTAGAAAAAGAAGAAGTATATACATAGGTTGACTTTGATTACACAAGCTCATGTAAACCTTATTTCATCTGACTATTTAAATCGTAAAGTTTATATGATTCCATGCTAAAGACACTACGGCTCCCCTACAGTTCGTTTGCGTTTGTATGTTAGGTAGGCAGTTATTTTGTTTTATTTGTTAACAGCAAACTGTCCACTGCCGTAGCCAGCTTGAACAAGTACAGGAAGAGAGGTTTGTCACCGGAAGACGCTTGGAACATGTCTTCAGTACAACTGGTAGAAGCATCAGAGGTTAGCGGTAATTTTATCGCTATTATTCTTGAGTTTTTACAATGATATTCTAGTAGTCTTGATATGTACCTTTGTGTTTCCCAAAAAAAGTCTGGGGATATCAAATAAGTATGAAAGTCTCTGTATGTTCTTATAAGGTCTTCGATTTTTAGTTAAAAAAATCTCATTCTCCGTCATTCCAATAAAATGTATGCAAAAATTCAAATCAGCAAACATCTTCTTTATCCTTATACATTACTAAGAATTGTTGAATTTCCTCATGTTCATTCATATTTTGGCTCAAGCGGGTTTCAGACTACGCTACAATATATAGCAAAACAATATCGCTCACCATACAAAGCCAATAATATATAGTACAGTACAGTGTGAACGTGTCCATAACAATGTATTATGCGGGATATTGTTGTGCTATGAGCTTTATACTATATGCTATTATATTATAGCGTAGTCTGAACCCCGCTTTAGTATTCATTTATTTCCGCATCTATGTCAATAACCTAACCATAAAAGGAAGTGTTAAAAAATAATTCTATGGATTAACCTTGGTGTTAATATCAAACAAAAAAGCAATAAAGATGTCACAAATTCTGTTCGGCGTGTAATTATCGTCTGTAACATTTTCTATGTGCTAATTGCGACTCTATAGTTTATAAGTATTGTTATAACGGGACCGAGAGTGCCGGGTAGGTATTATGAAGCTATTAATTAATATTAAATCATAGTTTTTGGGTTAGAATGTCTATAATAATAATTAAGGCGTTTGAATGTAGCTACATTTTATAAAGCCGCTATTTTATACAATGTTATGTCATAGGTATTTACAGTAACATTGTATAATGAAAAAAAAACACTTGGTGATTAAAATTATGGCCATTAATCACCCCTATCACCTCCTAACGGGAATACGTTCAATTACCAATAACCCTGTACCTATATTTTTCTAAATGTAGTGTGTCTAAATGTGTTTTTTAAATGTAGGTTCTTTTTGTAATTATGAAACTTTATAATATGTAGTTTTTAATTGTAAGGTAGGTTGAATATCCTAAAACCATAGTAAACATTTTTCCAAGTTGTTTAAACCTAAATTTAGCACTTAAAAATGTTAAAAAATACTTTTTGATAACAAGCTTTTATTTAACTGCCCTTAGTTTTCGTGTTCTCCTCAGCAAGCCCTTTCATTTGATACTGTGGTAGTGCAGAATAAATAACTATTCCGCCATCTTGGATGATCCGCCATATTGGAATTAGAATGACATCACATAGCTAAGCATGCATTGTCATCCACAATAGGCATGTATACCAAGTTTCAGCTAAATTGGTGATTTAAAATTCAGTTGTAAGATTCCACCCGGAAATACATTGCAAGTTAATATAAAGCTTGTAATAAAAAACCTACAGAGAAATACTTTCAGTTGTTGTATGGGTAAATACCTGCTTAGCTGGAATAATAAATTATATTCTCCAGGCCCACTGCCGAGCGATCTTGCTGGCGACTCACAAGTCTGAAGTGGAGAGAACTGCCGCGGGTTTATCAGAACCGCTAAAGAAAGTCTTGAACCAACTGGTGATGCTGTACGCAACATACTGGAGTTTGGAGAAACTCGGTAATTTGTTATTGGTAAGTTCAGTAACCAATATTACTATATGTTTTTTTGAACAATGATATTCTATTAGTCTAGATTCATTGTCGTTTCCAAAATACGTAAAAAATGGACCAAAATTGGACTCATCGATGCCGTGAACGTCAAAGTCACGCACATGTCTTTCCTAAACTCGACATCTGGAACTATCAACTGTTATAGCGCGCTAAACACCATGGTCCCAAGAAATTCACAACTGTTTTGAAAATGTAGGTGCCACTATGCCAATATATCTACATAAACTTTGGATGTCTGTGGCAAAGGCCACGCAACCACATGACTGAACTTGTTAGCGTAAAACAAGACATTTTGTTGAAAAATGTGCTTTATACATCCGTTGATACAATTCGTTTCGGTATTGGCAAAAAATAAATCGCACGCCTTTTGTTGCGCCTATGTGCAAGGTTTTATGCTTTAAAATGTTAACCTTAATAGTACCGAAAGTTTATAATAAATAAAAATAAATAAAAAGCCTTTTATTTCTCACTAATTTCCTACTTTACATTTTTAGTTACTTATCTAATTTAATTAATTAACTTTACATAACTAGTTTTTCTTTGATAGTTCTACTTATTGCTAATTTATAATACGTTTAACTAGTTTGATTACGTTTCTACTTTAATTATCAACTATTAACTTATTTAAAATAACATAATAATATAGCCTAACATAATTTATTTGATAAAGTGCAAGCAGGAACCCCATTTTGGGTGAAGGCCTCCTCCAAAGTTTATAATAACAAGTCGTTATAATTAATAGTAACGGTAGCAGTTCTAATGCAAACTCAGCATGACAAGATTGAACTAAAAAAATCAAGCTGGGCCGATAAAGGTGTACAGATTTGGTCCAATGTGATTGGAATATTCGTGCTGACACCAAAATAGTTATCTTTGTAGAACAACGTGGTAGTGATTATTCCGCACTGTCAGATATTTCAGATAAATTAAACACTCAGCAAATTCCTGTTAAAGAATAGACTTGCTAAGATAACCGATCTCATTGGAAATGGTTATGTACAATAATAAATTCCTTGGCACTACTAAGATTGATTATACAAACTTATTTAAGCTTAACTAAATTGCCGTGCCAATAATGGTCGTGTAAGTAGGAGATCTCGGAGTCCCTCTGATGGTTGAAGGCGGCTACCACCGGGGAGGTATGAATCCTTCATACCCCAGTCTTTTCCCACACGGAAAACTTGACTTAGTAAAGATTTCCTTCCCTTCAACATATAAACAGGACATCAAATTTTTTTAGTTTATCGATAGATGTGTGTAGTCTGCCAGCCCGCACCGGGCTAGCGTGGTGGACTATGGCCTGAATCTCCCTCGCATTGAAGGGAGGGAGGCCCGTGCCACGGCCCGTTACCGTGCCAGCAGCGGGACGTTAAAACGAAGTCCTAATTTGTCTGCTATCAAATGGTCTCAAAGCATTTTTATTTTATTTTTCCTTTCGCAACGCAGCGGGGTACGAAATTTGAATAAAAGAAAGTACACGCCAAAATAACGACTATTATCAATCTTAGCTTATGATAAACCAGTGCTACTTACTAATAAGAATATCAATAACTTTCACTGTCCCGCTTATATCTATTAAATGGCAAGCCTGCCGCTAAATAATGAATGTCGCACAATATAGTATAGTAATAAATTGACCATCTTAAGGTACAGTTAGATAATACCGCAAAAAATCATACCTCTATAATATTAGACGTAAGAGCGAGTGGATGTTTTAGCGAGCGCGTGCGAATTCGCTTATCTGTTTTTTTGTTCTTGGAATGTAATAGAAACGATTTTTTTATAAATATATAGTATAACATGAATATCTTGACCTTAAGTGACTTTGACCTTAAAGTGGACCTTGGTTTAAAGTTTTTTGCTTTATTTAATAGTTAGTATGCGTGTGATCTTACATTGTGGGTATCTACTCATGGTGCTATGTCAGAGGCGTTCACGCCGACTGGAATCTTCGATGCTAGGGTTGGCTAAGATCTCCCATGAGCTAATCATTAAAAGTATACTTGCCATTATTTTATTTCCTTACGGTTTTTTTTATAAACTCCTGTTAATTTTTTCATGCTAGTTCTTTTTCGTAGATGATCAAGTCTACTACTCTGATAAGCTGTTATGGGTCAGTTAAAGTAAAGTCAGATAGCCAAAGAGCAAACAACCGGTTGTTAAGACCAAGATAGATTCCTATTTTATTAATGACGCTCTGAATTTACTGAGGTCGGATAACGAACTGGATTTTTTGAAAATGTACTTTGTATATACATAGAGATTGAATTTATGTCGTTGAAAAGCTAAGCGGACTTGCGTCAAATATCTTGACGTTTTGATGAAAAATGTGCTTTTTCTGTGAGTTAACACAGTTCGTTTTGGTATTGGAATAAAATAGGCCGCGCCTGTGTGCGCAACAAAACAGATAGGTATATTTTTCGTGCTGGAGATGACTTGCATCATAGTTTTTAGAAGTGTTCCAGTATCGATTGACAGGTTTTTTTTTAATGGCCTCTTTCCATTGAGTCTGGCCCGACAGGTCTGTTATGGACCCCGTTGTGTTAACAGCCGCCAATTGACCTTCACATCACCTGCTCGACGTCTGTGATGATACTTATGTTTTTTGCAGTGCTGGCCTTGTTTCTTGACTTTGGTATAACGCTGTTCGAGTTTTTATCAGCGGTTATTGATTATTGTTAGATTTTCGTATTTCGTAAATGCCATTATTTTTACGGATCATTTCGAGGGGTGAAATTTGGTTGATATTTACTTTTTATCAATTATGATTTGAATGAATGAATTAGTTAACTAACTTTATTTTAATTTAACGTTATGTTATAACATTAATAAATAATTAAGAATCAAAATCAAAAAAATTTAATAAAAAATATATAGTTTAAAAAATCTGTTTTTTTTTATATTTGCTTGACGCGAGGCTCCTGCAAGAGCGAGGCCCCGGGCGATTGCCCTGTTCGCCACCCCTAAGGCCGCCACTGTGTCCGGCAATTTTTTTATATTAGTGTCTTTGTCTACGATCGAATATATTCATAGACATATTTTTTCAAATTAATTTGTTAGCTGTTCCAGACGTCTAATTTCTGTCTTATTTTTTACGGAATGATGAAATTTAATGGAATAAAATGAGGAATGGCTCCGAGTAATTAATAGCAAGAGCAAATTCAATAAATACACATTAAATTTAGATTTTGATCTAGATTTACATTATAATTTAGGTATAATTTAGAAAACTAACTAATTGAATTAATTAATCACCTGTTAATTACTTAAAGTTTAGGCGCTCCAAAATTGTCACTTTACTTTTTAGCAGGCTAGTAGGTATTACTATGACATCCATCTTACAGCGAAGGTGTCCACTAGTTTACAATTAGGAACTTAGATATATTTATTAGGCTGTAATGATATCATAGATCCTGTTGTAATAATTTATGTTTCCTCATAATAAATTTAAAATGAGTGCAAATCTTTTACTAATTTGGAAATTATGAGTGTCATAATATTGTTTTTCATAAAAGCGTTCTTGATTTTATGACAGAACTTTGATTATTACTATATTGATTTACTTCTAATGGTGAGAGTCGTAAATAACAGTAAGGAGTTAATTATTTTGAAGCGACTTAATATATCTACCTAATTATAGGATGTTAGAATGATATAATCTTCTTAAGTAATATTTTCTGGTAATGTTAGTAACTTTATAACTATGAGTTTTACACCAAAGTTTAAATGACTAAAACAAAATGATTGACAGAGCAGTCCAATTATTTCTAATTGGACTGCTCTGTCATTCTTTTAGTTTTTTGTAATTCTTAAATCAATACAGCCTAAATTGTTTAATTAATTAGTAATTTATTCAAACTGTTGTATTGAACATTATTTCCGTTCATTTTTATGACTCAATCTAATAAAACTTATCTAAAATAATTCACTATCAGGCGCAATAAATTAATGTTTAACTTGCTAGGAATTTTGGTGTTTCTAGTTCTACTTCATTTTTTGTGACAAAAAATTACTTAAATTCGCTTGAAAGTAAAACGGGCAATAATTTTTTTTAAAATAAAATCTACACATATGAAAAGACTTACATCTATGAGTCAACCCTGCCTTTACTTACGTCGGCCAAAAAAAACGAACAGACATAGCATTTAACCCATTGGCATAAGGTTTCAATACAGTTAACTCGAGGTCAAAATCCTTCAGTTACGAACGCAAAAACTAATGGATCAGCTGTCAATGTGTTAAATCGAAATTATGATCGAAACTAGGTTCGTTCAAAACCTATTCTCTCTATTTATAATAACAATAAATAGTACGTAGAGGTATCTACTCGATTTTGGGTGTAAATAAAAACGCATAGAGAAAGTAATTGACAAGTTTTTTGAATTGACGTATTGCGGTTACCAATTCATTTTTAGCCCGACGGTCACGGTCTAGATATTTTTAGACATACGTTTTCAATCTGAAACCGGTTTGTTTTTGTCACAAATCAGAATTGGTGAGACTGATCACTCTAATTAATTTTACGCTTGCTGTTGTCATGTCACTTGGGGCCTTTTCAAACTAGCGCCTTTTATACAAACGTATTAGGTAGTTTTTCGAAGGAAGTGTTGGCAAGAACGCAACTCGTACAAGTGTTGACGCGCTTTCAAGCGCGAGCTGCAATGTTTCAATTGTATCTTCGTCGGATACCATACTGGAATTGACATTCGGCACCACAGGTTTGAGCGAAAACGCCACAAAACGCCTGGGTACGCGCGTTCGGCTTCTGTAAGCGCGTGCGCGTATGCATGCGTACAAAAGAAAATAAAAAATGCTAGCCTGAAAGCCGTATATTATCAGTAAAACTTAGTTTTATGAGCGAGACAGCTTTAAAATTTTTAAAAGGCATCTAAGTATCTTTTTTATTTTCAGTACACATCTATAACAGAAAGCGATGTTCAAGAGCTACAAGCAACTTATGAAGATCTATTACTGAAAATTAGACCTAATGCTGTCGGTCTTGTGGATGGTTTTGATATAAGAGATGAGGTATGTATGAAGAACAATAATTATGGTCCGAATACTGTACGAAGTAGATATTGTAATGAAAATAATGGTGTTTCTAGATCCTGAACTCGACGCTGGGAGCGTACGACGGTCGCGTGTATGAGCGGCTGATGGAGGAGGCGCTGAAGAGTCCGCTCAACAAGGAGCCCGTCAACCAGAGCTTCCACAAGTACCTCAAGCCCTTCATGCAGGGGAAACTGTGATTTGTTTTGTAAATTTACTATTTCTAACTTGTAACTTAGGTATTTCAAAGCAGGGCTAATCAGGTATTGTATGTATCTCTGTGATTTTCATTTTATAACCTACTTTACATTTCTAACATTTTATAATAAAACCAAGCAAGTTATATGATTCTAAAAACTCGTTTATTAATATTATGGCAAGCATTTGATGACATAATTTGTGAGACAAACTCTTAAGTTAGGCATAATAAATAAAATAAATTAATATTTAAATAAATTCGATTCGAGAACGATTAGCAAATACACCAAGACAAGTTTTCGGTAGCACCGGAAGTCGTCGTGGTGTGGTTGCTATGTGCGGCCGCCGGCGCTGGCTTACGCGGTGTGCGCCTTGGCGTGGGCGGAGCCGAGACCGGACGAGACTGCGGACGACTCGCTGACCCTGTAAGCGGTGCTCACACCGTGAGTCCTGGCCGAGGACTTGGCAGATCCGATTCCGTTAGTCTGGGCATCGGCCTCAGTTCTGGAACCACCGAAGTAAGATCCGTTGCTGTTGGCGCTCGACTTGGCAGAGCCATACCCATAGTTGGTGTTGGCCGACGAGAGAACATTACCGTATCCGGTGTTAGCGGCAGAGTTGGCCGACCCGTAACCGGCGCCGTTAACCTCAGCGTTGCTGTTCACGGCACCGGCACCGTTGGCGTTAGCAGAGGACTTGGCGATACCGTAACCGCCATTGAGCGTGTTCACGTTGGAATTGACGTAGCCGGCACCATTTACGTTAGCGTTCGCATTGGCTGCACCGTAACCGTTGGCATTGGCTTGAGCGAGGGCTGCGGGAGTGGGAACAGTGTACGCCGTGCCGAAGCGCCAGGAGATTCCAGATTTTCCATTGCTGGCTTTAGCGGAAGAAACAGCGTTACCATAGTTTCCGTTCACGTTAGCGTTGGAAGAGGCGAACGCAGGGACGGAGGGCACATAGGTTGCTTCGTAGCCAGTCTTGGCGTCAATCACGGTCGTTTCAACGGGGTATACGGCACCGACAATACCGTTGCTCTGAGCGGTGGAGGAGGCAGCTCCGGTGCCACGAGTCTGGGCTAAAGTGGAAGCCGATCCGTAACCACTGTTGGCATTAGAGTTGGCTACACCGTAGCCAGAACCGTAAGTTTTGGCGTTGGTGGAAGTAACGCCGTAACTCCCGATGCCTCTTTGGGTCTGGGCGGAGGATTGAGCTACTCCAGCACCGTTAGATGTGGCAGAAGATATGGAGGTATCAGTTAAACCGTTGGATATAGCGGATGACTGAGCGTTGACTGCGCTAGGGATCTCGTAGCTGACTTCAGCGGGCACTTCGAAGTTCTGTTCGTAGGTGATGACAGTCGCTGGTGCTGGTACCGGATAGTAGCCTCCGGTCTGGGCTTGGGCTGTCGCCTTAGCTGGGCCGTAGCCAGGGTGCGCCGCTTCGTAAGCTATGACCTGGTTAGGATAGTATTCGAGTGCTTGCGAGCCTGTTGCGCTGCCGTAGGCCTGAGCGGAGTCGCCGTTGACGTTGGCGGAGGCTGAAGTGGCGCCACCGCCGTAGTTGTAAGCCTGGCCCACGGAGTAGCCGCGTTCGTTACGGTAGAGCGCACCTAGGACAAAGCAAATTGTTTTTATTGTTTGGTGTCATGTAACAAGAGCTCATGTAAGTAATTACATATTATGATAAGTCGTGGTTATGTCAAGTACTCTATATTGTATATAAGTAGGTCGGAACCTTTAAACTTTTTTATAGGATAATTAAAAAAATAAAAATAAAATAAAACATAATATTGAAAGTATAAGAATAATATTGATGTTGAATATTTAGGTTGTTAAAAAATAAAAATAAGAGTTAGATACATTATCAATTTTAAAACTTTTTTAAAATAATTAACTTACCGTTTAGCAGGATAGGCGTGGATTGGCACGCCGCGAACACTGACAGAACAACAAGGAACCTCGCCGCCATGTTTATTGTATGTGTAACTATCTCACAGGACACGGATGAGTGGATGCAGTGAGAGCATTTCTCCACGCTTATATACCAAAAGCGGTGCGGTGCCACCACTCCGGCGCGGGCGCACGCCGCCCGCCGACCCATACAAGCGAACTTCACCTAGAAATTGACAGCCATAAATCTGAGTGATGGGTCGAGGTGAGATGAGATTATTTACGGTTTAGGAACCTAAATAAAATTACAAACAATATTTTAAGATTCCTTATACCTATTCTTCTGTCACATCTATTTATAAGCATTATGGTCAAGTGTAAAAGATTATGGTGTTGATGTAGGGGATTAATTTCTGCCACATATTGAGCATAGCGCAATTTTTTTAAGCCGTTGATGATTTTAAACTTAAAAGCACGTAAAAAGCATTAAGAAGAATTAATAAAGTAGAAGGGGGATAATAAAAATCCAACAATTTGGATTAGATTTTCAATATTTAAACCACTATTTAACAAACACTTTAACAAAGCTCTTGTGTACCTTTGTCATATCATTAAGATTAGCTAAGCTGTGAAATAGGCATTGATAAATCAATGGATATACGGCAGTCCATATCGTGGTATCCCGAAGTGTATTTGAGTAGATAATACGTCAGCCTATAACTGCTCCACTTTCTTATATAGGACTGGAAACGAATAGTGTTTACCTGTCTACCTCCATGGGGAATACAGGTGTGATGTTAAATAGATTCGGTGTCCCAGTGTATTGAACTCTCGCGCGCTCGACTTCTGATACTTATTTATAACATTTATGTCAAAGGTGCAAGGTTTAATATTCCAACCATTTCGAACACAGAAGACTTACATACGAAATCGTAAGTATGATTTATTGTATGAATTAATAAAATATCGTCAGAACATAACATAATCAGCGTATGGTCGTTGATTACCTGTTAGTTATTTCAGTTTTGTTGGCATCTAAGCGACGCTAGCTTTAAGTATTTAGTACTGAACTAAACAGAATTACATGTCCTTTATATGGTATTTACATAAGGAATGGTTATGAGCTTATGTAACAGTGAATAAACATTGCAAAGCATTAGCAAAGAACACTGTCGTGCACAGGGGCTTTACCACCAATCTTATCGTCAATTTTAGCCAGATTTTGTACTTTAATATAACTGTCAATAACTGAGAGTAATATTCAAACATGGAGAGATTACATTTTTCTGGTTCCGCCATTGTTGTTTCCCGTATAGTTGCCATATACTACAGGTACATGAGATAACAACAATGGCGGAAAAATCGCCGCAGAGTTATACGAAGAGTGGAGTCGTTATGGGTACGATAGACACTCTATGTATTCAAAACTTTGCTGCAAGACAGGACAGGTATTGGACACTGGACACTGTATTGGTAAGTACTCACTAAATGTTTTTGGGATACACAAAATAATTAATTAAAATATGATGATTGAAGTTCGGATAAATAATGAGATGTCGATAAAGACTCGGGAACAAAGGTACGCCAAGCCGCGCGCTGCAAAATGTTTGCTGACACCAATACGAACTTTGTATCAATGTACATAAAGTTTGAATTTCTTTGGTAAAAGCCACGTGACATCGCTGTAAAATCGCTCGCTTCGTCAATGACCTTTTGTTGTAGCTTTTTCTATAACTCAATACAGTCCATTATGTTATTGGCTAATACAGCGCGCCTTTTGCTGGCTTTATCCCAATTTGAACCTGAAAGAAATCGAAAGAACGAAATTTTACAATTTACACCCACTGGAATCAAACCTATATGTATCGGGTGTAGTAAGCAGAGTGGCTATCGCTCAAACCACTGTGCCAATGACGTCGCTAACAGAAGTTCATGGTCGGAGGTATAAAATAACGCTTACGGTGTCGCGTGATCTCAGAAATGCATCGCGAATAATTTTCGTATAGATCATAGATTATCAGCTACGGTCTGTTATTATGGCTTTTGAACTTTGAAGTATTCGCGTTGTGAATAAGGTGCGGCATTAACGGGATCTTTTAATGTGGTAATAGTGCATTTTAACTTTTGCAGTGCTTGAAATTTAATTTGTTTTTTTCAAAGGAAATTGACATAGAGTCTGTTGTTTAATTTTTTTGTCTATGGTAAAGCCACTAAACTGCCAGAACTGGAACATTAAAATGATAGCATTAAAAAAACTAAACTTTCATAGGTTCAATAATCCCAAAAGGGAACATGTAACCATAAATCATTGAACTCTGACGAAATCATTAATAATAAGAAACTAATAAAATCAAAAATGTTAAGTTAATTTTGTTCAAGTTTCTAGTTAATTAATGGTTTTATTTTTTTATTTCGCGAATATCCGATACTCGTAAATTAAAAGTTGCCTGACCACGCTGCATGCTTGACAGCTGTCAACGAGTGTCACTTTCTAGTTTGGGATTAGCAAAATCTTACTACATGCAATAATGATGATAAAAAATTCCTAATTGGATTAAGTTTCATTTTGTTTATATTTCGATGTTACTAAAATGTGGGTAATTAATATTAGTTTTTAATAAGACTCTTTTCTAATATATTAACAAGTGCCTACTGGCAGTTTTAGGGCAACAATGGCTTTTAATAATTTAAAAATAAACCGTTACTTTTTTTAAATTCAAATGGCTATAATTTTTTTTGTAGCTTTTCAGACAGTATTTAAACATAATGTCGAAAATAAATGGCCTTTTTGGTATAAAAAAACCTGTGATAGCCTCTTTTTAACCGACTTCAAAAAGGAGGAGGTTCTCAATTCGACCCGTATGTTTTTTTTTTTTTTTTTTTTTTTTTTTTATGTATGTTACCGCATATCTCTGGCGTCTGTCGACCGATTTCGAAATTTTTTTTTAGGTTTGCTAGGGAATTCTTCAAGGTTGGTCCCATTTCCAAAATATTATCTAAAGAAATCTAACCCCTTGGGGGTGAAATGGGGGGTTGAAGGTCACATAATTTCAAAAATATTTTTTGAACGACTTGAAACTTTGTATATATATTTAACATACAAAATAAAAAAACACGTCTTTCAGGAATTTTGAAGGAAAAAATATGTAGGGGGTGAAATGGGGGTCCAATCCGGACTACAGCATATCTCCGGCGTTAGTGAACCGATTTCGAAAAATCTTCTTTTGTCTAATACGGATTGTTAACAAAGATCGAAACCCACCCCCAAAGGGGTGGAAAGGGGGGGTGAGGGGGGTGATTTTTTTTTTTGGCTGTAAATTTTTACTTTTTTAGGGCTGTTATAAGGTGATAATATTTGCAAATTTTCAACGATTATTGCCACTAAAAATCGTGAAAAAAAATTATTTTTAACAAAAAACAAAAACCGACTTCAAAAACCTAGGTGCACTAAAAAGCTACAAATAACCTTACAATTCATTACATTTGGAGTCGGTGCCAATTCATGTGTGTATTTGCCTTGTCCGACGTTGATTGGCACCTACTCCAAATGTAATGAATTGTAAGGTTATTTGTAGCTTTTTAGTGCACCTAGGTTTTTGAAGTCGGTTTTTGTTTTTTGTTAAAAATAATTTTTTTAGTATTATTTCAAAGAGCAATAACAATTTTAAATTTCATTATTATGTTGTACCAAAGACCTTACACTCTTGTCTACCATAGGTAACCAAAGAAGACAGCGTTTCATTATCGTTTCTAAAAGTTAATGTTTCTACTTCCTAAATGCAGTTTTCTACATAAATATGAATATCTTCAAATGACATCAGCGGAGATCAATGGCCGCGATATTAACAAACTTGATATATAAAAATTTCAGCAAAATGATACCTAACACTAAATGACTTCAATTTTTATTTTGTCATATTTTAGTATCATTATTCCGATCGAATTGGTCAACGTCACCATTAAGCCGAGCGATAAAAAGTGATTTTATTACCTCCAAAGAGTTAATTATGTACCTAATTTGCGGAAGAGAGCATTTGGAGAATCATCATGATAATACCCATAGCTGTAACTAGATTTATGGCCAATAATCGGTGAGAACTCCTTTGTTAGAGCTAATCGGGTGCCATAATCCAGTTGGATTATTAATGAAAAAGGGAAATCAGTATTTTTTTTAATGGGACTAAGCCCGCCACACATTCCCACCACTGTTACTGCTGTAAGCCAGGATCGACAGCGAAGTCCATTGAAGACACCGAGGTTTGACCCTCGGCGAGTCCCGGGGAAAAGCTAAATTGCTACTTTCTAACAAATCCGACACAACTATTTTATTGTTTTTAAATTTATATTTCGAAGTCCAACCACCGTAACATAAACGAATACCCAAGTACATAGAAGTGACGATCAATTTACAGTTGCATTTTAGAATATAATTTTGTATTGAAAAAAACGTTGTGCCTAAAGGTATGGATTGAAGTAAGTACGTATCAATTTAGAGGATACTCTTTGACAAAGATAAATAAGCTTATCTACGACCTTATTAAAACAAATAGGGCATTCCATACAAATTTGATAGTCCCAGACGTCAAATTTTAAGATGGATGTGACTTTGACGTTCTGGGTCCGCTAGATGGCCTATGCCGCTGCATCGATAAGTTTATTTATGGTCCATTTTTTTTTTACGAAATAATACGAAAATGAAGTTTTCTAGAATTTCATAGACAAGCTTTGTTTTGTCATCTACCCTAGATATAGACAAGTAGACGGTTATTCTAATGACAAGGAGCAGGGCACTAGGTCCATTATGTTCATTCTATTTTCTCTTGCATTCAGGCATGACCTTCTACCCTAAGGTTATTTCAAGCTCAGTTGTTTTCCTGGAATCAAAGTTTGATATGATGTAACGTTACCTCAGCGGTAACCTCCCGGCGGCGGCAAATTAAACATAAAACATGTTTTAGCGGGTCTTTTGAGTGCATGTAGGTATAATAAAACTTGCGGTAGGTGTTTGACAAATCTTGATCATATCCATTCATGTTACTTACAAAAAAGGTACTTACATACATAAAAATAAGTAGGTACAGTTAACGTTAAATATATCAGCCCCCTTACCACCACTTGTCTTGCAGCAATGTCAAACAATGTCAAACAAACTGTCAAAATCTGTCGAAAATTGTCAGTCAGTATGGAAACCACAATACTTTAAGAGGTAGTGGTAACTGGTAAGGCCCCAGTATGCTAAGGAATGATAGTGTAGACATTAATTTTATCTCTTCCAAGTGTCAGATTTGCCGAGAAAATTACGTCACTTCGAGCTTTTTGTACTGGACGTGGTTCGTCATTTTCTCAATAAATGTGACAGTTGAAAGAGATAAAAATTATGTCTACGCGGTCATGCTAAGCCAAATGGACTTTTTGTGAGTTGTGGCAGTTTATCGTGAGCTGTGTTCAATTAAAAACAAACCTTGTGTCAATGAGATAAAGATTAACTCCCAGCAGTCCCGCAAGCTCTGGAGCAATCAATTAAATAGATTCAAATAAATATGTTTAAGGCATAGGTAAATAATTGGTGTCGCGCGCGGCGATCTGTGGTTTAAGGATTTAATTACTGTAGTGAAAAAACATTCAACCACGCATCAAAATTCGCTAGCGTCATTGAAGACATTTCTTTGAAATATATTATACTTCTTCTATAAGCTATACAGTTGGTTTGGCACAAAATAAGCTGGCATTGTTCTTAGATTGTTCAGTTCATTTCGAACAGTCTTTTCATCCTGATATATTGCCGACTGTACGTAGCCAAGTATAACAAAAAATTTGTACCTTGGTAAGGTTCTGTTATGGCCGCCTGCCGCCTGGATTACACTTCCGCCATCTTGGATTCCAAAAAGGTCGACATATAGTTACACATAGGCTATAATGCTTTCACTTATGTTGAATTAATTATTCAATAGTCCTTTCTAGTCTAATCTGTCAACCGACACCTACCTGTCACGACTTTCCCTGTCACCAAGCGAGCCAGTGTGATCATTTAACATCGAACTTTTTCTTTTTAATCATAGATAAAATTACTAACTATAAGTAGATATAATAAACATAACTGCTTACTTAGGTGTAAATAGGTAACATTTTTATCAAAACATTCGGTACGGTTCGTAGGAAAGTAAATAAATATTATCTATGATTTCATTAGCTAGGTTACTAGTCTTAAAACAAAAAATATTTTAAGCATCGAATACAACAAGCAGTATTGTTCTTCTATATATCTTCTATAAAAAAACAAAATAAAAAAGTAAGATTTGAATTTCGAACATTGTGGGATATCAAAGACGGAACGACGCGCGATGGTTTAATTTTCTACACGTGTTGCCAGTTTGTGTGTACACACACTATGCTTTCAAGAAAAAATCTAATTAATTCGTAAACGTAAGGAAGCTCGCTAAATTGTCCTTACGGGTGTAAAAACTCCTCGCTTCGTCGTGTCATCGATTAATTATAAACTAGAATGAATCGAGTTCGATTATCGAGAGCGATTCGCGGCGCCGAAACGATTATGTTTAGTTGGTGCACTACTTACTTACCGCTTGATTTATTGCTATGGTCATAGTAGAAACATCATTTACCTACCTAGCACTAGTATTGAGTTCAGTAGGATGGGTATTAAATCTTACGAAGGTACCTACTATCTACCATCTTACATATTACGTACTTATTTACTAAGGCCTCCTGCACACGGGTGTCGACATTCGCGCGTAATTTTATTGCCAATACTAAAACGAACTGTATTGCTACTAGACAAAAGTTCATTTTGCTATTAAGGCATAGTCATTCTAGGTACAAAGATTGTGTTGGTGAACTTGTTAGGCGGATGGAGCTACATCATGGAGATATTATAACGGAGACGGCATTTCAAGCCCGCGATGCCGTAATTTTTTCTGGTTTATCTGACTCCGCCATTGTTGTTTTCCCATATAGTTGCCGTATACTACAGGTACATGAGATAGAAAAAATAGCGGCAAAATCGCCGCAAAGCTATACGAAGAGTGGAGTCGTTATGGGGACTCTAGATACTCTACAAGCTGCACCCAGTCGGTGAATAAGTCTATAGTGGCGTTCCATCAAGGTTTAAGTAAGACCCATATATCTCCTCATTCCCTATCTCTAATGAAGTAAATTTTGAAGGTTTGTTAACTTGTAACAATTTCATCACGGCAGCGTGGCCGAGTGGTCTAAGGCGCTGGTTTTAGGCACCAGTCCGAAAGGGCGTGGGTTCGAATCCCACCGCTGTCAAAACCTTTTTAGCTGTAAACTAGAGGTGGCTAACTATTTCGCCTTCTACAAAGATCGGTTTGTGTATGTTTATAAGTACCGAGTGAAGTGACCTTACTGATCTTGTATTGTAACAAAATAGAACTATTTTATTTGATATTATTAATATTTTTGGAGTTAGGTATGTAATAACGAAATCTGTATTTTCTTTCAAAATTATTTTAAAATTGTCTTCAATCACATTTTTAATATTGTTATTTGAATCTCTATGAGCAATTGAAAACGGCAAAAAGATTTGACAGCGGTGGGATTCGAACCCACGCCCTTTCGGACTGGTGCCTAAAACCAGCGCCTTAGACCACTCGGCCACGCTGCCGCTGTCAAGTCGTGTGAAATTATTATATATAAGGTATCTCCGTGTCCATTGTTACTGACGCCCCATGACCTTCAGATCGGTCACCTACAACTACTTTTTTCATCAGTTAATTGAGTCTGATATTGACTGAGAATTACGGATATGTATTATATGTACCTATTTATTTATTAACCGATTTCAAAAAGGAGGAGGTTCTCAATTCAACGCGCAAGTTTTTTTTTAATACATTGCGGTCATACATACATATATACCTACATATCTTAATGTGTATAATTCTACTGTACGTGTGTATGTCACTAAACTCCTCCTAAACGTTTAGATTCGAAGTTGGACCCGGTAGGTGGCGCTGCTTTCGTATGTAATTCGCCGGGTCTGCTGGTAATTTTACAATAATAAATTCAGTTTGTTGAGAGATTGAAGTAATATTGTTAAGAATAATAATATTACTAACAACTATGTTATTAGGTTGTTAGATATACGATAGGTTTCAAGAAGCTATTGAACTTTATATTTATTAGTTTTCAGTCAGTACAATGCACACCACAGACAACAGCATTCCGTATGTGCCAAAATGTATTTTGGTACATAATAGCACTGCACTCATCTATTTATAATGTTGTTATTTGCACACACATACCCTTACGTACCTATCTACTCACTTACTGATCTCTTGCAGTTTTTGCTTAGACAGGGTGTATCAGAAGTCCGAAATAATACTTTAGGTACATCGGTAGCTTATATGTGGATGCTTAATGAAGACAGTTTGTACCTAAATATTATAGTTTCTGAGTTATAGACCTTTGAATATTTGTCACAGGTATCGTGTTCTGGGTACATCCATAACTCTGTTCAGCAGTGTAAACTACAGTTATGAGAGGCGACTACCAATATTCACAAAACAGAACATGAACATTTTTCATAGGTCTCGAGATAGGTATTACGAGCTATAGAAATTGACGATTAGAAAAAAAGTTGGAAAAATATGGGCGAATTTTGATCAAATTTTATACCTGATACTGATGCAAACGTCAAAGTATTATTCCGGCCGTCTGAAACACCCTGTAGAGTCGAGAGTATGAAAAATTAACTAATTTTAAAGTGTATTAATTATTTATTTGGAAAGAATATTTCACTTTATTCTTCTAATCGATTTATCATTACTATCAGACATTTTAAATGTACACACCTTTGTATGTGGAACGATTAGTTCAGTTTCACAGCGAATATTGTAACGCCATCTAGTAGCGAACTGTGGATCTATTTAAAATGCGATGAGTACTTAAAAATAAAACCGGTCAAGTGCGAGTCGGACTCGCACACGAAGGGTTCCGTACCATTACCTATAAAACGGCAAAAATATCACGTTTGTTGCATGGGAGCCCCCTTAAATATTTATTTTATTCTGTGTTTCAGTATTTGTTGTTATAGCGGCAACAGAAATACATCATCTGTGAAAATTTCAACTCTAACTATCACGGTTCATGAGATACAGCCTGGTGACAGACGGACGGACGGACAGCGAAGTCTCAGTAATAGGGTTCCCGTTTTACCCTTTGGGTACGGAACCCTAAAAAAGGTGTTTATGGAAGAATAAATAAAACACGTCACATTTATATCCTGTATATTTACCTAAGTGTAAAGGAGAATATTTACAAGGTGGACATCAATTTTTATGTTACGCATACTAACCTAAGTTCCCCATAAAATTAGAAATTACAAAACAGGTGAGATTATAAAACGAAAACTAATTTAAATAAAAGAACAATTTTATGAATGATTTGCAATTTTCGCTAAATGAGTAGCCTCTATAAATTAAAATCAAGTTTATTTCATGATCAATATAATATTATACATGGTTGATAATTTATAAGTAAATATTGCTTTTTTTTCTAATAAAAAAAAAACAAACATTCCTGTTAACATATAAAAAAAAACATTACTGATTTATACACTTACATTGAAAATTACGTTCTAAATGCTTGCATTTCAATTACATACAATAATATCAAAATACATACACACATAGAGCTGGGTTCAGATTATCACCATCTCTGTAACAATATTGTCTTAATATTACTTGAATTTTTTGACATTTTGTGTACTTGAAAACTGTCACATTTGCCAAGTTCAAGGTAATTTTAAAGCAGTACTTTTACCAGAGTTAGTATGGCTCCAGATAAGAAAATGCGTTAGTTTAGCTATTCTCGTTTGTCCGTTTTTTTGATACATAATTTTATTAGGTAAGTATAGATAGGTATTTTCGAAACATTTAAATAGAATACCGAACGGGAAACGCACGCTCTTACTTGGGTGGACACAGCTTAAAAAACATAGGTACTTACAGTCGTATTTTTAATTAGACGAAGCCAACTGACAGTAGCTAATGTCACTTTGTAAAATAATGTTGCCATATTTAAAGTAATAGTGATGCGTTCAGTTCTCGTTCAATCAGATGAATGAACAATGAGTGTGAATAGTTAATCATATCAAACTATAAAAGACAATCGAGGCAATTTTTCAATCATTCACTTTGTCACAACACTATTTTTATTTCATCAAAAACTGACAACACAGTAAACGTCAGATGACTTCGTGTAATTAAAAATACGACAATACAGATTATGAGTAGGTAGTAAACTATATAAATTTTTCATGACTGTCACCATATATATGTAATGAAAAATGTATTTAATAGACTATAAAGCCATAGTTATAAAAAAACAATAAAATAGTCCTTAGCCAGCCTATAAATGCGATATATATGAAGCACCTGTTATGGACTGTATTGTATATAGCTGACTATATTAACAGTTTAAAGCAATCGAAAAACATTAGCCACCATGTTAAATTAAACAATATTGGTACTTAAGTAAGAAAGAAAATTGGGCCATGCGGCGGCGTACCCAAGACGCTAGCTGCATTCCCTCGCTTAAAGGGAAGAGCCACTCGTTGTAAGGGGCCGTTCAAGTATTACGTAAGCAGATTTATTCTAATTATTTACTCCCCATCCCCCTTGTCAGCAAAAGTAAGCAAAGCTCTTACCCCCCCTCCCCCCATGCTTAGGTAAACATTTTTCAATTAAAAATGTATTTTTTCTATATTATAATTATAATTTATCCCCGAAAATGCGTTTCGTTTTCAAGCATAGACAATGTGAGGGTTACCATTCGTGTAAAAAAGTAAATAACATCATCTAGACTCCCCTACCCCCCATTTCATCCAAAATAAGGAAAACAAAGACCCCCCCACCCACGTAATACTTGAACGGCCCCTAATGGCATAAGTAAGAAAACATTGGTTTTCTAAAGAAATTTATACAATCTAGAATGTCTGCCCATGACATACAATTTGAGTAAGGTAAAAATGATAGCTACACATTCGCTTTTTATCCTCCATATTTATAGAAAGCTGTGATATGCACGGTAACTACCTACGTAATTCTGTTGCATACAAGTTTCAACGTTTCTGTCAAAATGTTTTGAAAAACCACCATGTCGTTTGGTATCTAATCATGCCAGCTTCGATAGAACATTATTTTAAAAATCTCCTTATCATTTCGGGCATATATTTAAAATTGTAATAAGAGTAAGTATATATTGGATTTATATAAATTTAATATAATATTGTAACATATCGATGCTAAGCTAGTTGTCTCAGACTTATTCACACAGACTTCTGTTTTGAGAGTCACAGGGGGTACTGAAAATTATTAATTCAATTTCATTCACTATCTGGTTACCAGAAAGGCAACTAGCCCTCTGATTGACTGAACGAAATAGTACATTTAATAATATCAGTGGTGTTACGAGCATGTCAAGACAAAACTTCTGTTACGGATTGGCGAGACAGAGAGACAGAGAGCGACCTCTGTCTTATTTCATACGAGAGAAAGAGATATAATCAACATATTTGTGACCGAAGTCTAGTCTTGGCGCTCATGCTAGAACTACAGTTATTGGTATCCACAATCCCAGCATATTTAAGCCACCAGCCTCCCACCACCATCTCTTCAGCGGTGTATTGATTATTGCTTTGACTTTTAGACAGATAAATTTAGTCCAAATTGTCAAAAAACATGCTTATGATATTCACCCGCCGTCAGATTCACTATAACAAAAGTTTTGTTTTAATTAACTCGTGTTTTCGTTGTCAAAATATATAATTTATGTTATGAGCAGCTCAGCCTCGATATCTTAATTGAAAACAAAGAAAATCGGCAAACAAAATATCATCGCAATAACTAGTAGTTATATTTGGTTATCATAATATTACAATTATCGTATAAATTACTCGGTACTAACATCTAAAAGAATTTACAATTAGAATTTACAAATTCCTTATGCTAAGCGAGCGGTGAGCTCTCTACATCTTATACATGTATGTTATTCGATCCGATAGGAATGTATTTGGGGGATTATCGTGGAATTTTCTACATACTAACTGTATTTCTCTTTACTTTTTGCAGACTTTACTTTTTCATACAAATACTTGTAGACTGAATTAAAACAATAACATTTATTTTCTTCAGTCATATTTATCCCGATAACTTTAGCGATAAAAATATTGGATACTTATTCAAAGATCCATTGAAGAAAATTTATGTTAAAAAAAACTTTTTAAAAACAAGCATTTATTTAATTGCCCTTAGTTATTCTGTTCTGCTCAGCAAGCCCTTCCATTTGATACCTATACTGTGGTAGTGCAGAAAAAATAACTATTCCGCCATCTTGGATGATCCGCCATATTGGAATTAGAATGACGTCACATAGCTGAGCATGCATTGTCATCCAAAATAAGCGTGTATACTAAATTTCAGCTCAAATCGGTTAAAGATAACTGATTGAAAATTAAGTTGCAAGATTCCACCCGGACATACATTGCAAGTTAAAATAAAGCTTGTAAAAATGGCTGAATTCCGAATTTCATACAACGTTTCATACACGTTGAAATTTGCATCTAGCTTACTTTGCTGCTTATGTACTTACAGTTAATAGCTTAAAATTCCACGAGCGTTCTCCAATAAAAATTACCATTCTAATGAAATGTCCAAATTACAAATTTCCAATTATTTATACACACATTTATCCATCCAATAACTCCATAACCACATCTAAATGTTGAGATAAATTTTTAATTTTTCAATTATTGCTTAAAGTAAATTACAGCTGTTTTGATATTCCCGTAAATTACAAGTATTAATGTATTTAGGTTACATTAAATAAATTAATTGACATAACGTGTTGCTTAATAATAAATGAAATAACACTGGCAATAAGGCTGGCGTACATTATTTATTAAATCGCCATCGTGTTTATTACATGGATGCATAATCTTCTGATATTTTGTGAATGTATTTTATAATAATGTACCCCAGGCTTTACAGTTTAAAAACATGTGAAAACACGTCGAAGATGGCACACAAGAAATTATATTTAAAAAAAATCGTTGCACAACCTGTCATCAGAATATAATGAATGAGATTAATAATATTTTAATTAATCTAACATTTAAAACAAACTAAATAGTAGGGATACGTGAATTCTTATAATATTAAACCCCAATATTAAATATAAAAAAAAACATTTTGTTTTTGGATTAGTTATATATTAAAAGCGCAACTTGAAGTACCTATGGTCGTTTAATTAGAGGTAAAATAACGTAACATGAAAACTATTTGTTCATTATATTATGATATAATAATATGTAGATAAATTACATAATAGGGAACATAACAGTACAAGTTACATATTAGAAATTATGTACATACACATATTTAAATAGATACAAACGTCTAGAAATAATTTTCGAGACAATGTCTATTAGTCTATGCAAACGAGGCCACATATTATAGTAGTAGATAAACGGATGGCACAAAATTCTTTTATTAAAAAGAAAACATTCAAGATCGATCATTCAGAAAAGTGACAAAGTCACACAGGCAAGTCTCATGCATCCAGAGACATCTATACGTCTCCGTTAAACACATAACAATTTTTTAAATTTAAAAACTTGGTCTCAAACATGATAATTTTATTTTCCATTGCTACGCCTCTCCGTGCAGAGACTATCTTTTGTACCTGGCTTGTACACATTACTGTACAATCCGTACATGAAAATTTTATTTATTAAACAAATAAAAATATTACTTCGATCTGCTATTCGTTAACATTTTTTGATCACAGAACAATTTTAGCCACGTTGTTGTTATTAAAAAAATAAAAACAAAATCACATCGTGTGTGTCAAACAGAACGGATCTGTCAAATTTGAAATTGGAATCGCCGGCCGACCGGCGGCGGTTGGTTCGGTAGATCGGTCAGTCTGGGCAAGATGGCCGACTAGTACATACGTGGCGTCGGTTGCTCTGTGTCGTCTCACGCGTAGAACTCGCGGTTGTTGTGGCCCTTCCCGTAGGACGCAGCTGCGGGACTCCTCTTGGGCTCGTCCAGCGCATACGAGCCCTCGTCCTTCTTGCGCATGCGATACACTATGAACATCACCACCAGTATCGCGCATAGCAAGCCTACTACTGCACCGCCGATGACGGCTGAAATGAAAAAAAAAAAAAAACAATTAAAAAAACTTCAGACCAAAAATACATAGTTGCATGACTGTTATCCGAGAATAGTTCTTCAGTTTTTGAGCTATGGATATTTTACTTTAAACAAACAGCATACCCATACCCATAACTTTCAACTACAAATCAAAGATATCTAAAAATGAAATGGTTCTACTTGAATATTTGTATAGAACTTCTTGAAGAAGTCACCCAAAAACTATTTGCCATCATTTCCGAATACGCTTGCGAGTAGCTATTCCTAGCAAAGGTAGAAATTCATGGTTATTGAGCAAATTTAAAACAGGTGCACTACTAGTAGTACGTTATTTTAGTCCACACGTTAGGCCGTTAATTTAGTTCCCAATGTAAGTAAAAGGAGGCGAGCATCTCTTATACCAAGGACACTCGTCCTCATCGCGAGGAAGCTTCAATAAAGGATCCATAGCAATATATGTACCTATAAGTGAAACGACTCTTGGACCAATCACGATATCCCCTAAAGCTACTACAGCTACAGCTACTTGAGTCGAAATTTGGCATACGGATTCCTATCAACTGGTAGGATAAGTACTGACCAGCAAGTATGCCAGGCTGTGCGAAGAAGCTGGTGGCACGGTCTTCGGGCTTAGCGTCCATGATGACCACCTTGTCGGGCGCACGCGATTCTGAATCTACGTTGGTGCCAGACGGCTCCTGGTCCTGAAACATAGCAGTGGACAACTCTAAAATACCATAATTATATTGCTAACACCACCTTAGCCTACGTTCTTCGTACGTGCTCATTTTTTAAGACATTAGGGTTGATTTTATTGAATGAAATCCTGTCATGGAAACCATTTTAGATAAATTACTTTTGATATGAAACTACATGTGACAACATATTTCTGGTAAAAACAAAGAAAGATTAGTATAATGAGCGTTAGATTTGCGATTAATATTTTTTGGAATTGGGTAAGGTCTAAGGGACCAGTTATTCATGTTATGGATATAATGAGATACGTAGTTCAATGTAACCTGCATCTGATGCACAGCCGATCGTGTCATGACAAAATATAATACCTCAATTTTGTCTCACTGTTAAATGAATGACGAAATTGAGAGAACAACTCTGTGCGACATAAGTCCTGTTGAACTTACTAATCTCTGCAATATCAATCATTCCACTTATTGATGATAGCGTGAAGTAATGAGTTCATGAAATACGTCCGCATTAAAACAATTAAAACAAGGAAATGTTGACTGTGGTAAAGTTGAAGATGAAGAAAATACATACGACTGATGGGACTATGTCCTCGCCAGCGATGCTGATGTCGGTCTGGTCTGGGCGCGAGGGTTGATCCTCCCCCGCGCCGCGCGCCTCCTCTGGAGTAC
This sequence comes from Ptilodon capucinus, assembly GCA_914767695.1. Classification (NCBI taxonomy): domain Eukaryota; kingdom Metazoa; phylum Arthropoda; class Insecta; order Lepidoptera; family Notodontidae; genus Ptilodon; species Ptilodon capucinus. The sequence goes on along the minus strand of OU611808.1, from coordinate 12,506,109 downwards.
CTTCGTCGAGCCTGCTCCTTGTATTGGCTGAAAATGTCAAGTCAACACCATATTAGTTCACTCATATTGTTTGAGTTAAATTTGCGACTTGAAATGTTATTATAATGAAACGTCATCAGCCTCTTTACCAACACCTGGCTTGCAGCATATGTTATTAATATTTACTTTCAGATACAAAATCTGTCAAAAAGTTACAGTTACTATTGGTACAACAATACTTAATGAGGTAGTGGTAAGCTTCTGCTCTAGTAATTAAACAATTTCGCAATAATGTTTTTTTTTAATTACAAACGCAAGCATACATTTCGATCGAGATCTGTAAGTTTGCAAAGCAGTCTTGATTCAGGTTGGTTTTTATCTAATTATAAAGTCAAATGAAGAACAATAACAAGATAATTATACATTACAGTACGGTACTCAATTAGTAATGCGATTTAAAATCAGATAACATTTTATATAAACGCGGATCTTCAGTTGGGTAATATTAAATACTGGTGTTTAAACTGTTGTCCCTTTCTAGGTGAATGTATATAGAAAGTAGGTATTAGGCATATTACTCACATAATACACGCATTTATCTTAAGGTAAAATATAAACAATATTTTTCAATAAAACATTAATAAATATTTGTGTTGATGACGAAGACCGGTATTTCTTGTTAGTATAATAATGTGGTTAAACTAATGGTGATTTTGCTACTATAAGTATTTAATTATTCTTTAAATAAAAACATTAAGATAGTTAAGTAAAATAATTGATTTAAATCATTATTCGGACACGCAATACCTAACTATGAAAGATTCGAGACGGGGGAAGGATTTAGGAGTATTTTCAAACTACTATAATATTCTAAAATAATTACACTGGTTAGGGTTTGGAGTGGGAGTATACATGATGATGCAACAACAAAAGCATCAAATGAAGTAAAAGAAAACGTCTATTAAGTATACAAAATAATGATCGAAAGTACTTTGAAGCTAATGCTTGAAACGAATTAAATGTCATGGCTATACCATATCAACCATGCTACTATTAAAACTATCAGATATAGGTACATAAAATATAATGGATAGACACTAATGAGAGCATGATGATACTGAATTCATGCGAAATATTAAAAAAAAACTTCATAGATTATTATAAAATAACTTACCAATATCCTCGGATTACGTTTGGGAAATATTTGTTTATAAAGTATTAAAATATAGTTACAACTTTACAACCCGTACTACAAGCTAACTGTCCTTATAGTAACTGACGTCAAATAGCTGGTTAGCTATAACAATGCAGTTAATTAAAAATCTCAGTTCAAGGATTCGCCGCTGTGGTTAGAGATGATTCCACACTATACGTTAGTGTGACGCGTTATAACTACATAAATTTATCCTGTTGTATTTCCTTTAAATACTATCGAATAAAGAATGAAATGAAATTACAATTGAAATCGAGAAGAAGTCATATTATTTTACAAATTTAATGTACTGAACTCAATGGAAATATTCTATAAAGTCAAATTTCTTTCGTTTCTAATGACAACTTCCCAATTTCTAATACATAATGAAAAAAAATGCAAAAAAACTGGCATGCTTCAGCCACTACTCACGAACGAGCACATCGAACTGCCTGGGATCGATTGGGATCGGTGGTTCGACGCTGGGGACCGGGGATTCCGTCTCTTCTACGATGTCTATATCGTCCGTGACCTCCGGGGTCTCGGGTATAACGGGGTCGATAAAGGTGTCTTTCTCATCGCTGCGGATCGTGGTCGGCGCGTAGTCTTCGTCATCGGGGGGTCCGATTGGTTGGTCACCTGATCCTCGTCCGTCCTCGTCGTCGGGGCCGGGGCCCGCTCCCCACCCGGAGCCGGAGCTCTCGTCGGTTTCTAAACCCGATCCATCATCAGCGTCGTCGATGAACACTTGGCGGTCAGGTGGCACGTGGACGTCGTTCTGCACATCAACTATTGTCTCTTCTGTCGATTTTTCTGCGAGCGTGTCCTGGAATTGAGAATAACTTCATTTTATCACCTGTTCTTCATATTATATTTTTTACACATGATTTTAATTATTTTGTCAAATAGCTAATCTATCTTGTCAGATTGGTTTTGAGGTTAAGAGTAAATTTTCATAATGGATTCTGATAAAAGTAAGCCATTTTGATTAGGAACTTAAACAAAAGGTGTAATTGTCGTCACAAATAAACAAATCGCTGGTACACAGATAATACGCATAAAGAAAAGTTATGGGCCGACCGAATTCACAAAGATAATGCTGACGTGACCGACGACCTATTTCGAGAAAAATCTTTTACTGACGTAGCTACAATTTTCAGCACTGACCTAATTTTTTGGGAATTTTCACGGCAACTTAAAAATAACTTCACAAAATCCGATAAATTACACAAAACACACATTCACTATAAGGGGTCTTGAAGGACGGAGGAGTTGTAGATAGGGTACAAAAACAAAAAGTAAATCGCGGCACCTTTTTTCCGAGACGTCACGATGAATGAGTAAAATATGAATGGAGTAAGTAGGAAAGCCCATTATCGAGCACTTACCTGAAGTCGAAGTTACGTATGCTTTGAAATTCTTTATGCTAAGCCTGATTCACTTACAAATTGTGAATAATTTCGGATAATGTCAGCAGTTCCTAGCAGCGGTATCCACTGTTTAGCGTAGTTTGTAGTGGGTGTACGAGGATCGATCGATAGGCTTTTGGGGGGGACGTAAGGGGGGCGGGGAGTGGTGGGGGTCTTTCGCCGTGGTCCCTGCTGCATCCGACAGATGTCGGGAGGCTTTACCGCGCTTTCGCTTGTATTAAGCATTCGAGAGCGCTTTTGCATGGAGGTTTTCGTTTTGGTCGCCAGATGTCAGTTTTTCGTGTGGTATAAATTGTTAATATTGTAAGGTTTTATATAATACTACTTACTAAATCTACTAACCCAGCCCATTATGCGATACGATGCTTTGTTTGGGATCATACCCCCAAACAATTGATTACAATCAATGTTATGATATTTTTTTCTTGAGTCAAGCTAACAAAGGTAAAGTATCTAATATGTAAATTTTTATTTGCAATTAATTATAATTTACAGTAGAACTGGTGTAGATGCTTTATACGGAGTAATTATATATTTTTTTATAAACTATTTTTTCTACGAAGATTTAATCGCAAAGATTATTGCGATTAAATCTTCATAGAAAAAATATATATCTACCTATATACCTTTTTCTTGTCACATATTCGAATTTTATTTGTTAGATTTCATCGGCGATACATACACGTTACTTTATATTATTTACAGACACGCAACTTCCGCTTAAATTATAATAGGATCTAAATAGTTTTGATACTATAAACAATCACATATTTCGCAATACTAATCCGAGCAAAAGTAACATGATAAACACATAAAATCAACAAAAAACTCTACCGTACACGGTCGTACCGTAACCGTACGCAGTCCACTTAGAAACCTATTTCGCTACCGATTCTCCATAATGGAAAAAAATACAGCGTATCCGAAAAAGCGTGTATTCGTGTATTCCGTGTGATTACCCGAGTTGTGTCGTAAATTCAGTCCGGCCGGGCTGGTAATGAGAAATATTATTTATTGTCCCGCTACGAACATAATGCGGGTCTGTACTGACCCCAATGTAGGGTTTGCCTTGCCACCTGTAGATAATTGTCAGATGCTTTGTCCGGAATGTCCCTTTACTGTGAGATCATGTATAGGCAAGTTAAATATAGCTAGTATTTATGGCCTACAATAATAAGTTAACGAGTGCGGGATTGCACTTTGTGGGATTATTTCATCTTAATTTTTGCATCACGGGTTTTTTATTTTGTCAATGTGAAGTAATAAAACTTGATAGGTGTCAAGGGACACCCGTATGGAACGAAGTTCCTTTTGAAATAAAAAAAATAAAAAAAAAACACAAAAAAATTGTACATATACATACACACACACAAACATCGAAATCGAAATCGGAATCGAAATCGTTACATAAAGGTATACAATAAAAATCACACACACATTTGTAAAAGGCTCGTACAATAAAAATCACACACACACACACATAGGTATGTAAAAGTGTCTTAATTTCTTAATTTTTTCCGTCTAGCCCCCTTTCGCAACGCGCGATAAGGAACTAGGTACGTTCCAATAATATTTTTCATGTTATGACTTTCTACTGCCTTTTTATGTTTTTTATTCACTTAATATGTAGGAAGAAATATATTTTGATAAGTCAATTTAAGCCCGCGGGACACTGGTGCGTCAACCCTAGCGCGTCAAAATGTTTGACAGTACCAAAACGAACTCTGTGTCAATATGCATATAGGTTAAATTTCTGTAGTAAAAGCAACGCCCCCACGCCACGTGTCAAAATTGGCTTGCGCTGTCAGTGTAATTTCGTTGTAGAATGAACTTTTTCTCTGTGTCAATACAGTTCGTATTGCTATGGCAAATTGACGCGCGAACCTTGCGACCTTGTTACTTACTTACTAATATATTTTTTTTTTTTAACGAAATGAGCGAAATGATGATATTTAATGGAATAAGATGAGGAATGGCATCACCTGCGACTAGCGCGAGTATTTCGCCAATGTCAAGTAATTAATAGCAAGGACAAATTCAATAAATACACATTATAAATAAAAATGGATAATGACAGTCTAATAATAATTTAATAATTTATATCTACTAAATCTAAAGTTGTCACAAAACGAAAAGGCCCGTTTTGACATTTGTCTTCGCGACGTAATCAGTGATGTAACCAAACAACTCGTTACTCGATAAATCGATTCAAGTTTGGATGAGTATTTGATCGATTTGAATATGTATTGTAAAGTGCATTTAATTAAAGTTCTGATTAGAAAATTTTACTTAAAATTTGATATTGTAGGTATTTTGAAATGATACAATGTTACGACAGGTCAATTTTCATTTTATATTTTTGTTACAATAACATTCACTCAATCACAAAAAAATGGAGAAAAAGTGAATCTTCAGTCAATTATTTTCTTCAGATGATGAGCCAAAATTGTCAGTTGAGCCATCGTATAAATAAACTAAAACCGACAAAGTGCGAGTCGACCTTAAAAAAAATCGTGATCGATTTATTTTTTCCTTAACCGATTATTATCCGTGGACAATCTGAAAAAAATGTTATGCACGGCACTTAGCCGAGTGGGCGCTACCCATCAATGAAAAATGTAATTACATTCAGAACATTTCAATCGGTCAAAAATAGAGAACTTCATGGGCGTGAACTGTCAAAACGGGCTTTTTATTTTGTGACAACTTTACTCAGCTTGATCTGTTTGTCGTAGCAAACCTAACAGCATCGAAACACATAAAAATAACAACTCTGAACGCTATCGATAATGTTACTTCATTTCACTCGCATATTCGAACTTAGTATCTACCTGTCTCTATCTTATAAACAAGCGATCGCACTGCGATAGCGAATATGAATGTAGATGAGTTTAAGAGGTGTCCTTGGATGCAGTAAGGTGGTGTTATCTCTGGATGTACTCCAAGTCGTGTGGCCTAGATAGCGTTAGACGTGATCAGAATAAAGACTTTGAATTTTTAAAAGCGTTTGGGGTTCGGAAGTGAAGACTGAGGTTAGAATAAGATACTATATAAATTTATACCTCTATTCACTATAAAAGTCTTTTGACATAATAATATGTCACAAGTATGTAAGGCGTCGCGACGCTACATTTGAGGCTTTTAGACGCTCACTATAAGGGTCGTGACGCTAACAGAGAGGCATCAGACGCAAACTTTGACGTGTCACAAGCTAACTTTAAGACATCGCGACGCTTACTTTAGTCATCGAGACGCTAACTATTAGGCGTCGCGACGCTGATTATAACGTATCGCAACGCTGATTACAAGGCGTCGCTTGATGAAGGCATTACGACGCTAACATTGAGCGGTCGAGCCGCTCAGTATACGGCGCCGCGACGCTCAGTATAAAGTGTCGCGACGCTAACTCTCAAGCGTCGGGACGCTAACATTTAGGCGATGAGACGCTAACTTTTAGCGCCGAGACGCTAACAATTAGGCGTCGAGACGCTCAGTATAAGGCGTCGCGACGCTCAGTATAGTGTCGCGACTCTAACGTAGCGAGCGTCGTACGCGCATACGTATAAGTACTCCTCAATATCAACCGTTTTAATATTACCTTCCACACATTTTCAACCTTCATATTAAAACAAAACAAAATATTAATTAATGACGCGAATAAAGAACATTTAACGATTATCCCGCCAGCGCGTAGGCTCACGTGGAAAGCCGGGGCCCTCCCACATTACACCGTAATGACTGGCAAGTTCGTTTTCTAAAGCAATTTGCGGCGCCCAACGCGGGACTCGGAACAAGACGACTCATGTTAGGAAACCTTTTTATGGGTATGTAGTAATAAATGGATATTTCATTTAATTTTCATCTTCAGTGTCGTTTTTGATAATGTACAATATGTTGCTTAGAAGGTCTTCAATGTTAAATTCTTGAAATTATAAAATAAACAATTGAAATTTTATTTCACATCGCTTTACTTAAAATTAATGAAAATATTCCGAGAGAAAATCGCCTACATTAGTCTTTCTAATCTTCGCGATTAGCATTTCATGATTATAAACTTTACTTTTTATATCATAACAGGTAAGTTGTAGAATTTTATCACACTTTACACAAAGCTAAAAGTGCATGCTCATGTTTGCAAAAGTTTCAAAGCAAGAAAATAATAAACTTCTCACTTGCTAAGCAAATGTTGTATTTTTATGCAACTTTCAAAAGAACACTCGAAGTAAGGTTCAAGAAACGCAATGAAGAAAAAGAAATGGCATTATGTTTCCTTTCAGCAAAATATGAACTGGTAACGGAATTAAAAACTGCATAATGAAGGAGGATCAAGATAATGGAATACCATAGATAAAAATTCAAAGAGATGACAATACAAACAATTTTGCAATCACTTAAATACGTATTATAAGTTAAATGAGATATCTTATCACCACTTCGTATTGTAGTATTGTTTTAATATTAATAGGCTCAGTCCTGTATGGGGCATTTATGTTCCTTAACCAGGGCTTAACTGTAATTTTTGACAAATTTAGTATTAGGTAAAATGTAGAAAAAGTTATATAGAAACAATACTTCTAGAATTGATGGTAAGGGCTACCAAATTGTTTAAACAATTAACAAACCCATTATTATACATATAAATTTAAAGCAGGAACATGGCAACAGACGCATTTTGTATTGAACAAATGGTTTTCAGACGACAATCGTTACGCATTTAGCCCCCATCCACCTGACAATCGCACACGCTGCCAACGAGTTGTCAAACTGTCACAACGTTTTCATTAAACACGTATTTGATATGCCAGCGGCGTCCCCAAACCGGCTCAAAAAGTTAAACAAAGCTCTTTGTGAGACCTTTAAAATATGCGATGAATTTTGAAGTGGACTCCAAAGGCGACTGTTTAAAATGTACAAAGTTTAATGGAAATCCGCTGCGCTGAGGGAATTTTAACGGGGTAATGGGGTGTTTGTCAACAGGGCGTTAAAACTAGAAGTTCTTGCGACTTCTACGTCATTTTCTTCTCCACAAAACTCTTATTGGAGGTCTGCAATATCTGACATTTCCAAACGTGCTTCTTCAGTCTGTAAATCTATGGCACATATTATCGTTGATGATAATTTTGCAAAAGGTTGTAAATGTTGTTATTTTGCACTGTGTCTCAAGTAGGTATTGCAATTATCTTAATCCTAACTAGTACCTAGGTACTACGTGTAATTGGAGCTTATGCCGGCTGATCTTAGAGCTTATAATGTTGAATTTGGTCATTTAGGTTTATCATTTACCGGGGTGTGTAGGTTCAAACCCCGGCTCGCACCTCTGGGATTTATGTGCGAATCTCATTTTCATCCGAGATTATCACTTGCTATGAAACGGTGAAAGAAAACATCGTGAGGAAATCTGCACGTCTGAGGGAACTTGTCTAGTTCTCGATAGATGTGTGAAGTCTGCCAACCCGCACTAGGCCAGCTCTGTTCGACCAAAGCATCCCTTGGGCAAACCGCGTCAAATATCTAGGTGTCACTCTTGACAAGTCCCTTACTTTCGGTCCCCACATTAGAACGGTGAGCAACCGAGCAGCTTTTGTGCTCGGTCGCCTTCACTATTTGATCTGCAAGCGGAGTAAAATGTCCCTTAGAAATAAGGTGACACTTTACAAAACATGCATCCTCCCCATTATGTCATATGCCAGTGTGGTTTTCGCTCACGCGGCGAAGACACACATCAACCGCCTGCAAGTAGTGCAGTCCCGGTTTCTCCGTAGGGCCGTAGGTGCCCCGTGGTACATACGGAACGTAGATCTTCATTCCGACCTTGGCCTCTTCTCAATTCGAAAACACTTAAAAATAGCGTCCGAACGCTATTTTAAAAAATCCGCGTCGCATTTAAATCCTCTAATTGTCGCCGCCGGCAATTACGAGCCAGACCCCGCGCACACATCATCAACTCGTCGCCGCCGTCCGCGGCACGTGTTGATTGATCCTCCCGACACGATCACCGCCCTCCTCGACCCGGGCGTTGAGAGGGCCACCAACACACCTACACCAGCCTCAAACAGACACCGATCTCGCCGGCGAGGTCGAGGAACCCCCTCTTCCGCTCGTAGGTGCATCTTTGCACCTAGGAGCGCAGTCACTACCTCTCCCCTCACGGTAACTGCCCAAGCCGAGGTCGTGCCCTCTGTGGCGCCCTTGAGCTAGTTGCCACCCCTTTTCGCCCTTAAGGCCTTGGTTGGAGTGCATTCTGCGCTCGCCACTCCTCCGGTAAAGCTGTAAAGGCCACCTCACGGCCAACAGTGTAAGTCCTTCAAAAAAAAACTAGGCCAGCGTAGTGGACTATGGCCTGAAATTCTCCTCACATTGAGGGGAGGCCCGTGCCCAGCAGTGGTACGATAAAAGGTCTGTAGTAGTAGTAGTAGGTTTATCGTGGCACTGCTCCTACGATGATTAAAAGCATTGTATTTTTTTTTAAATTGATAGTGAACCTTAAATCATATTAAAGTTTGTTATATTTTTATCTTCCACGAGTACAAAATGAAAAGAGATCATAAGAGATAGCCAGTTCGAAAACTGATCTATATGAAGTTCCCAAGTTAGTTACAGGACACTTTTAACACGTCACTAGAATGAGCCAGTGCTTCGGAAACTAGTTCACACTACACAAGTGTTGGCAACATGGAACGAACTTTTCTATTTCTAGTAAACTCCAATATGTCAAACTGAAAAGCCTTGCCACCCTGTTTGTAAGTTCCTCTTATTAACTTACGAGATAAAACTTAAAAGTTATTTACGCTTTTATGTTGGATGAATTTATTTTGGTGATTATCATCTGCAATTCTAAGACCATGTCTAAGACTCTTTCATCAATCCAATCTTTACCGCTAAGCATCTTAATGCTAACTCTCTATAAATAATCCAGTACTTCAAAAATAGGAATAATAAAAATACGCAAATTCTAATGTTAACAGGCCTGGGTAGTCCGTTTTGTTTATTGACGGCAACCTTTTGACAGTTTAAGCTCCAGTATTTTAATAGCAGCACAAACGAACATTGGTCCTATCTGAATGTCCCGTAGTCCAATTTAAATCCCCAACGAGATCAAATGAAAACGTTTTGAGTGTCATTCGATTGGTTCCAGTGAGGTAGAACTGCCGTTTGACCAGTGTAAATTGGGCCCCGCCGCCCGAAGTGTTACCTTTCCGTGGTCTGTTTGGGTATTGAACGGAGGACCCAGGACGGTCATGCTACACTGGTGGATGTATTGGGTCAGTGGCTGTGTTACGTGCATGTAACTGTGGGGATGGTTCAAGTGGTAAGCGCAATGCTGCAAAATTCAAAGTAAAGTAACATATAGGTTATTGCGAAGTATGCGAGATGAACCTTGGGCTTCGAGGACGGCTTGATCTAGTAGTTTATGCGTAGATCGCTCGGCTCACTTAACCAGGAGGTTGCAGACTTGATTCCCCCATTGGCAAATTTCGTAAATGGTCTTTTCTGAATTTACCATAGTCTGGGTGTAACGTTACCCATAGTACAAGGTTTGCTTAGTTTGAGATCTGTGTAGCGATATTTATTTACTGTAACTGGCCATTTGCGATATTTAACCTGTATACCTAGAGCCACCATTGCGTTTCTGGTTCCTCTAAGTAGAAACAATATTCTGAAATAGCGGTACATAGTGACATTGCATGAGAAGTGCTAATATCATTCATATTTGATTTTTTATTACATCTGTTTTTTGCTAATTTATCAGGGGCCATATCTTCACGTCTTAAGAGCAGTATGCTTTTAGTACTTTGACTTTCACAACAGATATTGTGCTACAAAAACTGTGAAATAATTAATGAAATGAACAGTAGCATACTTAAGTGTGTGATTGGATATGGGTGTCAGCCTCCATTTAGATCAGTACATGAATTTTATCCGAGTTGCTACTATCAACTCAATGGGCATTCCCGCTAATCGCTCAAATTTGAGCGTATATTTCCCATCTATTTTATGTGGTCCCTCGTTAGTAGTGGCCTACATGCATAAACAGAGAAGGAATGTAGGCTGGCTCAGCGAACTTTTGTTTCGGTATTTATTTGTTACAATCGGCATGCCAACTAACCCTTTACAAATTGAGACTGATGGAAACTGTTATTCGGCTAGCTATTTATTTCTTGTTTCCATCAGGGTGACTACGTAATTAAATTGCAAGGAAGTTTCAGTCACCTTCTGGCAAAACAGCTGTCTAAATTTATGGAAAAACCGCCATGGTCTTTGGTTTCTAACGAAAATTTATAGCAGTAAGAGGTACATAATAGCCTAGCAGGTTATGTGTTGATGCCTGATTCTATGTAGGTATATTTTGGTTAAATTAAAATTGAGTAACTTCCTATCTCCTATATGGTAGTATTGGATGTTTTCTATTGGCAGTCTCAATAATATGTCCCTCATTTCAAATTCTGCAGAATGTTCTGTTCCCGAACCGCATGGTTTGCTTCCAGATCACATTTCCACATTATTCATATGCCCACCGTTTTGCTCATGATATCTTTACGCATGGCCGCACTTCGTTCGGAAAATATCGTGTTTAGCCAGTAAAAGCTACGCACATATTTTTTTGACAATATTTATCGCCCTGATTGGTTTAAAAATGTATTTTTTACACGCCACGTATGCATGTAAGCGATATTTAAAAAACTAAACATCATGTTGAATGTAGGCAGGATATTAAAAAAAAAAAACTCATCATAGAGTTGTTCTTTGGGCGCAAATCAGTACAAAGGAAAAGAAGCGATATTGTCATTAGCCGTATTTTTTTTTATTTTCGATAATGTACATTCAAATAAAGTAACAAATTATGAAACGAGTTAAAAAACACGTAAACTGTTCATTGGGCGCAACAAAGGTGAACAAATAAAACCCTCTGTGGGCTCAAATAGCTCCAGCTCCGGGCGATTGCCGTTAGCCTGCCGTAATTGCCCCTCCACGGCAATTAGCCGGCATAACGTCTTCGTGACGGCTCAAAAAAACATTTTTAGCCTTATCGGCGGCTCTTGCGCCGTGTTTATGAGTGTGTAAAGGGTGTTTGCACTGAGTGATGAGACCGTCGTGTTGGTTCTGTAGTGGGCGGAATTTTGTTTTTTTTAAACGTATCGTGTTCATGTTTCAAACTTTTAAATGAAGTAGAGTAATGATCGAGGTAACAATCGATACCTTTTTGTTGTTTTTTTAAGAGAAATGCATTATGCTTAGAGAGCCACGTATACGACCAAATTCTCAACATACCCGTCAGAAATGAAAATCTAGTTTGACGTTCGTAGTCAGACCCCTGTACGGAAACGATTTAGCATTAGTCTAACGTTTGGTCCCCCTTACTTTCCTGTCAATTAGCCGCCATTGCGGAGTAGCGACGATTGGACGAACTTTTTTACTTTTATGGCCATAAAACAGCAATACGTTTTCACTAACACGTGTTCGTATTATAATTTTGTTTACCTCTTAAAGACATTATGAACTTGGATACGTCATGATTGTTCCTTTGCTTCGCTTGTGTCCTTCCCCAATTAAAGATCCCGAGATGGTAGGTATTTTAGTGCGGACGTATCGGATAGAAACACTTGCTCGCGGGCACGTACCTAATGTTTGATATTGGCCGCTATTATAGTGCCACAAGAATTCATAAGCAACAGATTACAAAACTACAGAAGAGTACTGAAGACTACTACTACTAGAGACTACAAAAGAATATCATTTGTTTGTTTGCAAAAATCTAAATCGGACTGTTTGACTCATAGAAACTGTTAGTTCTTCAATAAAATTACATTGACAGCGCGAGCACATTTTTGGCGCGTGTGGCACTGTTTTTAACAAATTATTTATTTTACCAAAGAAATTCAATCTTTATGTATATATATACATAGAGTTCGTTATGGTATTGGCAAACATTTTGTCGCGCGACCATTGACGCCCCAGTGTGTGGGGGTAAATACTCTCAAAATCGACTTTGGCTTTGGAAAGACAGACCAGACGAAAACAATTTTATTTGGAATGCTGTATTAAGGTGAGACTTAGAAATACATTCTCAAAAATTGCAATACCAAGATTGCAAGACTTTTACTACTATTGGAACCCAACGAGACAGTTATATACACCCAAACTAATACGGTCTGTTTGTTCAACATTTTCTCCTAAATTTTGTCGCATGAAAATTTGTATGAACGATTCCCTTGCCTCAGCTTGCCCACTCGCTTATGGCCATCTGAGCGCGTACGCTCGCCGACAGTATTTTCAAGTCCAAATTAGTAATTGTTCTAGATGTTTAACGAAATGAAAATTTTCCATCGTGAATAAATATTAGAAGAGACTATTCAAGGATTCGTATTCGATTTGGAATCAATACGGTTCATTTAACAACTCGATTCCGTGGTCGTCGACGCATGATGTGTGCTTGATTACACTTGCTCTTCAGCCACGTTTCTGGGTCACGTCCCATACAAAAGACATAAATCATTAAAAAAATATTATTTCAAATTTATTAACGATAAGATTCCCTTTGTCAGCGGAATTAGATGTCGTAAGCCATTGCGGAATTGCGAGGTAGCATTTGGGCCCAATAGCCCGGGAAATGGCCGGTCGGCTTCTGGCTAACACGACCCAAATTGGGTCAAGACGCGGCGTCGCTCTTACTGAATTATACCGAATTGGATTCGATTTTTTCGCCCCTCGAATCGAATTGCCGAATCATCGATTGAATTTTGAATTTCACGACTGGAATGGTTAATTAGGTACGTTCGGCCATTACTTGAAGGTTCTGTACGTAATGAAAATAACATTGTACGGCATGGCAATAAAATATAATTAAGAACGTCGTTAAAGGATGAAATTCCATTTAGAAAGCCGCCTCCAGAGAACGTCGACCGACCGGAAAAATAATTTATTCTACGTTCAGTGGAAAAAAATAAAATCGAGACGTTACTTTTCCTGTTATTTTTCCTTCAGAAGTGTGTGTAGATCAGTTTGATATTTTTTTTGTTTAGAATTGTTTTTAATAGATTAAAATTAGTGTATTTTATAAAGAAATTGTAATAAATACCTTATCCTCGGATAACCCCTTAATTAGACAATTTTTTACTATGCGAGCCATACAATGTACTAGGGGCAATCCCAGTGACACCCAGGGCAAATTCTAAAATGGCCATTTCAAGAATTTGTAACTACTCGGTGCTGAGCCACTAGATCAAGCCATCGTGAAATAAGTAGTGATCATTAGGTTTGATACATAGACCGTTAATTTATTTACATTAAAAACAAAATATTTACATAGTCAACAATTTACTAATAATAATAAAAAATAAAAGTAAAGATTAGGATTGATTGATAAAGTACGCAAAATTTACTGTATTTTAATATTTTTTTGAACATACAATCAAGCCTATGAATATGTTTGCAAATTTGAATACTATATCAAACATTACAGCTGCAACTAAAAGTATATCCAGATAGATTTGATTCATCACCAAAATTAACTAAATGAGATTAGTACATCCGTTGTTCTAGTCTAGATACAATGTTTAATTTTAGCATAATTTGTATCTATATAAATTGTTTTTCGAAAGTAGTTCCTTATCGCGCGTTGCGAAAGGGGGCTAGACGGAAAAAAATAAGACTGTAACGACACTATTACATATGTGTGTGTGATTTTTATTGTATACATTTAGCAGTTACATTTTAATAGCAGTGGTAGCCGAGTGGTCGAACGCACGCTTTGCAATCAAAGTGCGCAGGTTCTATCCCCGGCTCGCACCTCTGGGTTCCATGTGCGAATCTCATTTTCATCTGAGATTATCACTTGCTAAGAAACGGTGACGGAAAACATCGTGAGGAAACCTGTGTGCCCGGTATAATGGCAATAGGCTCGCCCCCTATTACATTGGGACCAAAATACATCGGCGAAGTGTGGGCGCACTGCAGTGCACCTCTGCCTACCCCTTCGGGGAATACAGGCGTGATGATGTATTATTTATGTAACGATTTCGATGTGTGTATGTATATGTACATTTTTTTTGCTTTTTTTTATATCAAAAGGAACTTCGTTCTCCGGGTGTCCCTTGACACCTCTCAAGTTTTTTTTTAAAGCGACTGTGCGATATATCAAGGGGTGAAATGCTATCTGACTTAAGCGACATTTTATATATTTTTAACTTTACAGGAGAGTATACTCATTCGACGCAGAAAAAGTCGCTGATATCAAATACCTATGTATTTAAGTAAATATCGCCCAAAAGTGTTGCTTGAGTCAAATAGCCTTTAACCCCTAAGTACGATAATTGTTACTTGTATACCTACTTTTATTATAACTCTTAATATGTTAAATTAAATACATGCTGCATTTCTGCAAATACAGATGTCTTATTAAATAAAACAAATCATAAATATTTCTAAAAGCAGTGGTAGCCTCATGGGCAAGAACGCCCGCCTTGAACGTAAGGGGTGTAAGTTCAAATCCCAGGCCCGCATCTCTGAGATAATTTTTATGTGCGAATGTCATTTTCATCAATGATTACCACTTGCTGAACGGTGAAGGAAAACATCGTGAGGAAACCTGCACTTCTATAGAAAGGCGTGTGAAGTTCACCAACCCGCACTGGGCCAGCGTGGTGGACTATGGCCCAAATGATTACCACTTGCTGAACGGTGAAGGAAAACATCGTGAGGAAACCTGCACGTCTATAGAAAGGCGTGTGAAGTTCACCAGACCGCACTGGGCCAGCGTGGTGGACTATGGCCCAAATCTCCCTCATATTGAGGGGGAATGTGCCCGGTATGATGGCAATAGACTCGCCCCCTATTACATTGGGACCGAAATACATCGGCGAAGTGTGGGCGCACTACAGTGCACCTCTGCCTACCCCTTCGGGGAGTACAGGCGTGATGATGTATTATGATGTATAAATATTTCTGAGAGCATAAATTTAATGCGAAAATGTTTTTTCAGCTGGACAACAAATTGTACGGATTAATTAATAACCTATTCTAACAGCTGGTTTTCATCGTAAATACTTGTCTGTTTGGCATTTTAATTATTTTTTTGGCTCTATAATTTTTCCGGACTCCCCACGCACCGGGCGGGGGGTACAATGATTTATGACGCAATCTTTTACTCGTAAATCATAAACGTACGTACAGCTTGGAAACAGTTTCAGACTGAAACTCGGAAACAATCACGCGGATTTTTTAACGCTTTCGTCCTTACGATTTAGTGGTCTTTCTTTTATTTCATTTTTTGAGATAGCAGAATATGCCTTTGCGTATTTATCGTCTACCAGCTTCGTCTGACCTTTATTCTGTCTAATCTGTGGATTTGCCTTAAAACCTCATTTCATGATAGTTTTAAGCTGGTTATGGTTCACTAAAATTTAAAATATTGAAAATACATCGCCCTCAGTCTGCATCGGCCTTCAAACATATCGCAACGATTGGTGTGTGCAATTTAAAATTCTTACCCATTTTCAGTTTCGCAATACCTATACAATACATCATCACGCCTGTATTCCCCGAAGGGGTAGGCAGAGGTGCACTGTAGTGCGCCCACACTTCGCCGATGTATTTTGGTCCCAATGTAATAGGGGGCGAGCCTATTGCCATTATACCGGGCACATTCCCCCTCAATATGAGGGAGATTTGGGCCATAGTCCACCACGCTGGCCCAGTGCGGTCTGGTGAACTTCACACGCCTTTCTATAGACGTGCAGGTTTCCTCACGATGTTTTCCTTCACCGTTCAGCAAGTGGTAATCATTGTTGAAAATGACATTCGCACATGAAAATTATCTCAGAGGTGCGGGCCTGGGATTTGTACTTGAACCCCTTACGTTCAAGGCGGGCGTTCTTGCCCGCGAGGCTACCACTGCTTTTATACCTATACAAGCATGCAGTATTTTCAGAAACGTTACTTACGTCGTGGATAAGAATGTATCGTTCCCGGTTAGTACATTTGTAACTCAAATGTCTGTACAATACATAAATTGACGAATAGTTGACCATACTGAATTATAACTATCATAATACAATTTATCAGAACAATCATGTTATTGTCTTCTATCGCTATTACCACTAATGGCAGTGTTATTGATGGAACGCTAATTGCTAACATGAAGCTGCCGTCTATTCATCAATCTGACGTCTCAAGTAGATTTGTGAGCGACACATGTTGCATGCTTCAAAATCATTTTCTTAATGAGAGTAAGCATAGGTGATAAATTTCACAAGGAACCGACAAGACTTTCTCTATAGAACTCACTCACATTCTGCATAATCAGAGGACCAATTATCTCATCTGAATGTCAGCCGTCCACTGTTTTAATTTTTCAGTAATTAACAATGATCCAAAACAACTATGATCATAGCGTAAAGAAATATAGCCCACCTGAAATCGTAGCATATGCGTAGACTTATGTCACGCATATCTCCTCTAAAATACGACAAAGAGCGAGTGAGAGAATCCGTGAAAGTTCACTATAGTTCACTAGCATAGATTCTCATTATTGAAAGAACTTTTAGAATTGGATCTGGAGTTTCCTACATTACTCCCATCCACTGTGTCATAATTGCGAATGCTACTTTTTAATTGTGCAATACCATTTATCACATAAACATTTCGTATTACGAATCCAAAGCTAATAGAATTGTTATGAATGGGAGGCCAGGACTGATTCCTTAAGATATACCTAATACCTATTAAGGCAACCTCGTGCCCCGACCCCCAGAGATTTCGAAGCTTAACTGAAACGAATTTGACTGAGTAAAGAAGCCTTCAATTTTATCACGTAATTGTGAGATTGGGAGGGCGGGTCCCGGATTTTAGGGTGTTTTTATGTGAAGACGGTGTATTTGATTTTTTTAATGGTGTATTTAATAGATGCTTCGAGATTGTTTCCGTGATGGTGAAATAAGACTAATGGTATCGGAAAAGGTATCTCAAATAAGCAATTAAATCTTCCAACGCACTTTGCTGAGAATATTGTAAATATAATAACCAGAGAGTTCGAAAATCTCGAGTTCATTCTACGAACACGCTTTTTTGAACTATCCAATAAGGTGAATTAGAACAAGTAACCGAATTATTTTGTTTTAAAGAATATTTATTCTTTTAGTTATTTAAATGTAGTGTTATTTTATTCGTCTGAAATTCATTCATCCATTAATTGCCTGCGTTAATTTGAAAAGGCTTAAAAGAAAATTACATCGCAACTTTATTTTTAAATGGTTCTGATGTTGAAAAAAATTATAATTACTCAATTTTACTTTGAAAAATGATCGCTTGATTGTAGTAGATGGATCCCAAGTTACCTGAAACAAATTAAAATTGCTAAATTAGTTAAGACGCAAAGAGAAACAAAATTCGTTATTAGGTACTTTCTTATATAAAACTAGATGAGCCCGTGACTTCGTACTCGCGGAATGAAAAAAACCCTCATTTTATTTAAAATGAGCCCATGTTACTCCTTTTACCATCAGCTATCTGCCAGTGAAAGCCCCGTCAAAATTGGTCCTGTCTGAAAGACTACCACCGATAAACAGACAAACATTTTTAAAATTGTGTTATCGTTAGGTATAGGTACCGTATATACTTCAGTAAAAAGCTACTATTTTGACATTACAAATAGACGTTTCAATTTTTATTTATTTGCATAAATTGTGCCTATTGAATGCGTAAATGTAAAATTGTATACCTTAACTACTAGGAAATAAAGCATGTTTATCGGTATGTTCGCTAATCTTGGCACATTATGTACAAAATATGCCCACTCATAAATGTCAAGCGAGGGTGGTGGCAAGAAACGAATTACGGTTAATGATGATAATCTCCCGAGGCCGAGCTAAGAGAAAATACGACAGGAAAGATAGGGGGACACGGATAGATGAGGAGGGTATCATGGGAAATATGTGTAAGATGCAGCTAATCGAAAACTAAGAGCCAGTTAAGAAAGTAATCATAGAATCAGAATAAGACATTTTTATTAATATCAACAAATATATTTTGAATCGCCAATAAACAAAAAATAATAATAGTCTTTACCACTCATTCGGAATGCATTTCCTATGGAGACGAATGCGCAAGAAACTCTCCTTTCCATAACATTGTTAACATAAAGATGGGTTACCCTAAAAATTTTATTCGATATACTACCCAACATGAGAGGAAGTGTAGGCGGGCGCCGCAGAAGAACCTTTCACGACCAGATTAACGGTCGCTTCCAGAAAGGTGAAGTTCATAACACCCTCAACTGACGGAAGTGCATAAATAGATGAATGAATGTGGTTGAAGCGCTTTCGCTTGTCTATGTCAGGTTATACCTAGGCTTTCCTCGTGGGATACAGGCTTGACAGGACTTCACAATATATTTAAGACCAATGGTTATTTTATCTGTTAAGAAACAGAATGTTCAAGAAATTGCGAAACGTCTGATCGAAACACCCGGTGATCAGAACGCTGGAAACTATTTCGCACAGCACATCAGCATTGCCATTCAACGTGGCAATGCTGCCAGCGTTCTGGGCACCCTACCGACCGACAGTGGTGGGGACTGTGGGAATATAATTCTTTATTCTCATTTTTTCTTAAATTCCATTGTTTTTTTTTTGTTTTTCTCTCATAGAGTTTGTTTATTGATACTATGAATATTTAAAAATGTATTTAATAATAATATAATATAAATAATGAAAAAAAAAACATTTCACTAATTTTGATGACTTGAAGATATAACATTTTGGGCCCTGCCCACCAACATCTGACTTGCAGCAATGTTTTTAATATCAATTTCAGGCTTCGACAGCTACCTTAGTACAAAATCTGTCAAAATTGTCAGTTACTATCGAAACAACAATCCTTTAAGAGGGGGATAATAAGGCCTCGGATATTATGAAATTGTAGAGTTAGGACTGAACTATAATTGATTGCTATCAATGATGCACAAGATATTCAGACGCATATTGTACTATTTGAATAATTTATATATCATCACGCCTGTATTCTCCGAAGGGGTTGGCAGAGGTGCACTGCAGTGCACCCACACTTCGCCGATATATTTTGGTCCCAATGTAATAGGGGGCGAGCCTATTGCCAGCTGCCCGGTATAATGATACCGGGCACATTCCCCCTCAATACGAGGGAGATTCAGGCCATAGTCCACCACGCTGGCCCCCAGTGCGGGTTGGTGAACTTCACACGCCTTTCTATAGACGTGCAGGTTTCCTCAAGTCTTCCTTCACAGTTCAGCAAGTGGTAGTGGTATTGTTGAAAATGACATTCGCACATAAAAATTATCTCAGAGGTGCGGGCCTGGGATTTGAACTTGCACCCCTTACGTTCAAGGCGGGCGTTATTGCCCGCGACGCTACCACTGCTTAAATAAATGAATATTATGTAATTTTTTTTCTATTTCACTCAAAAAAGAACTCTGCCGAGCTATACATAGAGTTTCAATAAACAACAAAGGTTAACCAAAAAGTATAATGTTAAGAAAATTCAACATCCGGATGGTATCGCGGCTACGACCCATGCTTCCTTTTCCATTGCAAGTTAGGCCGCGAACAATAAAGCTGAAAGTTTGAAACCGTTCATGTTAGAATTTGTTTTAGAAGTCGTATGGAGATGATAGCTGTGACAGCTCAATCTTTTGCTCAGAAAGAGAATATAATTTATTACAAAGCTATAAAGTTATTGAAAGTATGATATCTGGAAACAGTTTTTGATCAATCAACGGAAGTGGTTTTCGAATTATATCAGAGGGAGCTTTTCCTAACGTTTGACAGTTTCGTACGTCCAATTTTTTGTGTGACGTATGTTAGATTGTCAATATCGAGACTTATAACCGTGGCCTCAATGCGACCAAATTTTCTCCAGATTTTTGGACGTCATTTCGAAATATTTAGGTATCAAATACTTTCTAAATTGATTGCAACCTTCTAAATGCTGAATAAATTTGAAAAAAATGAAAATGCCATCTAACGGCCTACGGATTCTTTTATAAATAGATCACATACTCCGTACACCACGTACTCCACTCCGATCACGTACTCCATATAAGCAATAAAGGGATTCCTCTCAGCTCCCGTTAGAACCGTGTCACTGGGTCAAATGGATTTGCGCATTGTAAGTACACACCTAAGTATGTGTCGAGGTACCTTGTCCCTTTGAGATGCGAAGCCAATAATGTTTATTGAGACGTCATTGGTATTGATTATAGCCCCACATACATTGTAGCTTGTAGCTAAATAGCAGTGGTAGCCGAGTGGTCGAACGCACGCCTTGTAAATCAAAGTGTGCAGGTTCAAACCCCGGCTCGCACCTCTGGGTTTCATGTGGGAATCTCATTTACACCCGAGATTACCACTTGCTATGAAACGGTGAAGGAAAACATCGTGAGGAAACCTGCACGTCTGAGGGAACTTGACTAGTTCTCGATAGATGTGTGAAGTCTGCCAACCCGCACCGGGCCAGCGTGGTGGACTATGGCCTGAATCCCCCTCGCATTGAGGGGAGGCCCGTGCCCAGCAGTGGGACATTAAAAAGGGCTGTAGTTATTATTATTATTATTATATACATTGTAGCTTTAAAACTCATGTTAGCCGCTACCAAAACGAACTGCCCTACTGAACGAACTAACCTATCTTGCAGCAACGTTTTTATTATATTTTTTACGAAATGAGTGAAATGATGAAATTTAATGGAATAACATGAGGAATGGCTTTACCTGCGACTAGAGCGAGTATTTCGCCAATGTTAAGTAATTAATAGCAAGGACAAATTCAATAAATCTTCTTCTTCCAAATTAAGTGCTCGGCCCTTGTCGGTGCATCTGATGAAGTCGATCCATTGCAGCCTTCTTCACCTCCACATATGACATGACACCAACCATATCTTTTATTTGGCTCATGTAACATATTCGCGGTCTACCTCTCCCACGCTTTCCGTCGATCTTGCCTTCTATGATGTTTGTAATAAAAGTGTCATGTCGCATGAGATGGCCTATCATCTTTCCTCTTATGTTCAATAAATACACATTATAAATAAAAATGGATGATGACAGTGATCAAGATGGCGGATGAGCAACGTTTTTAATATTACTTTCAGTTTTTGACAGTTGACTAAATACAAAATCTGTCATAAATTGACAGTTACTATTGAAACTACAATACTTTAATAGATGGGAGTCATCCGCCATCTTTATCACTGTCATTATCAATTTTTATTTATAATGTGTATTTATTGAATTTGTCCTTGCTATTAATTACTTGACATTGGCGAAATACCCGCTCTAGTCGCAGGTGAAGCCTTTCCTCATCTTATTCCATTAAATTTCATCATTACACTCATTTCGTAAAAAAGTAAAGTACTTTAATAAATTCATCCGCCATCTTTATCACTGTCATTTTAAATTTTTATTTATAATGTGTATTTATTGAATTTGTCCTTGCTATTAATTACTTGACATTGGCGAAATACCCGCGCTAGTCGCAGGTGAAGCCTTTCCTCATCTTATTCCATTAAATTTCATCATTACACTCATTTCGTAAAAAAGTAAAGTACTTTAATAGATTCATCCGCCATCTTTATCACTGTCATTTTAAATTTTTATTTATAATGTGTATTTATTGAATTTGTCCTTGCTATTAATTACTTGACATTGGCGAAATACCCGCGCTAGTCGCAGGTGAAGCCATTCCTCATCTTATTCCATTAAATTTCATCATTTCACTTATTTCGTAAAAAAAGTAATACTTTAATAGGTTGTGGTGAGGCCCTTTTTTAACGTCGGAAAATCATTTATGGATACCCTGCCACCTCGGGGAAAGTAGCAGGGTTATGTGGGAGTCCCGGCAGAAGGCCGTATACCCACTAAAAATCGACGGTGTACCATCTTCCGCTTATATCGGGGCGCCACGGGATCGCTTTGGCATGCACCACGACGCACCAGCGGATAACCCAACAATGGCTGGGTGTCCGGCGCTGAGAAGAGACGGCCTGGTCCAACCCCGACCGTCTCCCAGACCGATAAAGCCAGTGGTGAGGCCGTTGAAAAAGTTCATTATTAAACGAAATAACATTAACAGCGTGAGTTTTATGTAATTATAGGGTTTTTGTTTTTCTAGTTGCCTTTTTTTTTACCTTTCCCATTTCTTATCAGCTGGTATTTAAATCGAATTGGCTGGTTACTGATAGTCACACATAGCAATTACAATCAAACTTCAAAATAACAGGACTTACAAACAATAATGTACCTTAAAGGAACTAGTCATCAAGTCGTAAATTGTCAGAAATTCTCAAATTTTATTCAGGTTATACCCTGTTTTAACAACAACAGGATTATTTATCTAAGGTGCTACAAAATCGCCTAATCTGTAACGTCGGTATTTGGAGTTAACTAAAGGCGGCCTTATCCGTTGGGCGGGCGGCGGGCTGTGACAAACTCCCCCCACTTATCGTGTGGGAGCACCTTTATTTACGGCCGTCTGTAATACCCCTAATAGCCGGTTTACTGACCACGAAGCTTATTTAAAATGTGAAATATTTTGATATTGTTCATGGATATTGTTCTGACAGATACCTAACACGAAAAAATCTGTAACAACCCTCAGGTTTTGTTCGGTCTACTTAACAATGCTTTTTACATTTGTACAAATTTTGTTGACGTTTCATATATCCTGTGTCGTATATTTATATTATACTAGCTGACCGGGCGAACTTCGTACCGCCTTAGAATGAGTGACATACGAAAGCAGCGCCACCTACCGGGTCCAATTGTGAATCTAAACCATCCAGGGTGCCAACCAAACGCATACAAAAAAAATAATTCAAATCGGTCTAGCTGTTTAGGAGGAGTTAGCCTACAACGAAAAGTGGCATTGATTTTTATATATATAGATTGTATTTGTAATTAGTAATTATTACAAGAATTCATAGTTAGAGACGTCACGATTTTATATCCGTGTATAAAGCATTGCATTTTAGTCTAGTGTATTCCTCACAGGTCATTTTAACTTGAATTTAATTTATTCGTAGCTGCGTATTACGTACATATTTACTGTTATGCTGCTGTCACACACAACTGTCTCACCGTGGGTAAACATTAAAATAATTATTTAATACCAGTCATATATTATAATGAGTAGCGTAAAGTCACGTAGGCCGTTTTGGAAACTTAAAAAAAATAATCGCCGGGGATTACGCAAATTTCCCTTGTGGCTGGCAAAAGCTGAATAATAATGGGTCCCGGATTTTATGAGAATCCAGACGACATTCTGTTGAATGTCTTTGTTGATAAATTACTGTGTTTTTTGCTAATGGCCCCCTCTTAAGGCGCATTTGCGCATTGAGGTATTAGTAGGAAGGGCGTTCCAGGATAAATAATGGGGCCTAGGGATGTCAGAGGCGCTAATCAGGACTGAGTTATGCTGACCGGTAGGGTTGAAAGTAAGTAGCTACTGTTTTCGTCAACACAACACTACGTAGGTACCTACTTATGTAAGTCGTAAGCAATAGGATATAAGTAAAATAAATTATTAGCAGCCTAGTATTATAGCAGTGGTAGACTCGAGGGCAAGAACGCCCTTGAACGTAAGGGGTGCAAGTTCAAATCCCGGGCACGCACTCTGAGATAATTTCATGTGCGAATGTCAATTTCAACAATGCTGAACGGTGACGGAAAACATCGTGAGGAAACCTGCACGTCTATAGAAAAGGCGTGTGAAGTTCACCAACCCGCACTGTGCCAGCGTGGTGGACTATGACCCAAATCTTCCTCGTATTGATGGGCATTGTGCTCGGTATAATGGCAATAGGTTCGCCCCCTATTACATTGGGTCCAAAATACATCGGCGAAGTGTGGACGCCCTGCATTGCACCCCTGCCTACACATTTGGGGAATACATGCGTGATGATGCATTATATACCCACACTTAATATCGGAATAATTAAAATTATCTCAGGTAATCTTTATACAAAACCCATTTGAAGTAATTAAGTAATATAGATTTTTTTTTAAGATTTTTGCCCGTTTTCATTCCCCCTAAACACACTGGAGCGTCAAAACACGCGTCGAATTTGTTGCCAATACGAAAACTAACCGTATTGACTCCTGGATAATGTTCATTCTTCAACGAAATTACATTGACAGCGTGAGTGAATTTAGACGCGTGGCTTTTACCATAGAAATACAATATTTATGTTTATTAATAACAGTGGTAGCCAAGTGGTCGAACGCACGCCTTGCAATCAAAGTGTGCAGGTTCAAATCCCGGCTCTCACCTCTGGGATTTATGTGCGAATCTCATTTTCATCCGAGATTATCACTTGCTATGAAACGGTGAAGGAAAACATCGTGAGGAAACCTGCACGTCTGAGGGAACTTTACTAGTTCTAGATAGATGTGTGAAGTCTGCCAACCCGCACTGGGCCAGCGTGGTGCACTATGGCCTGAAGCCCCCTCGCATTGAGGGGAGGCCCGTGCCCAGCAGTGGGACGTTAAAAGGTACAGCCCTTTTAACGTCCCACTGATACCTAGTAGTAGTTATGCTTAATAACACAGAGTTCGTTTTGGTATTTAATGTATTACCCGGTGACCGTCGATACCTATAAGATATACAAGTAACGCTATTTACATAACACGATACCAGGTTAAATAATAAATAAAGCCACAGTATATCAAATTGATTATACGTACAAGCCTATACGCGGCAGTTACGGAGTGTTTAATTAACGCCATATTGACGAGAAAATTGAATTTTCCCGCAGTTGTGTGAACGTAGGAATACCTACATTGTACACGTAGATTACAACCTACGTGCGGCTTCAGAAGTAATTTGTGAATTAGATACTTTGGGAAAGCATTATATTATTATACTAGCTGAGCGCGCGATGTCATGCGCGCAATTTTATTACCTAATTATATTTCTAAAATAACAAATTGTAGCCTAAATTACTCATGAAAACTTGATAGTTTAGCAGCCGATGCTATGTGTCAGTGAAAATCTCGTCAAAATCAGTTGTGCCACTATGGGGGTAACCCGGAACTAACAGATACACATCATCATCACGCCTGTATTCCCCGAAGGGGTAGGCAGAGGTCCACTGCAGTGCGCCGTCACTTCGCCGATGCATTTTGGTCCCAATGTAATAGGGGGCGAGCCTATTGCCATTATACCGGGCACATTCTCCCTCAAAGCGAGGGAGATTTTTGGGCGATAGTCCACCACGCTGGCCCAGTGCGGGTTGGTGAAACTTCACACGCCTTTCTGTAGACGTGCATGTTTCCTCACGATGTTTTCCTTCACCGTTTCTAAGCAAGTGATAATCTCGGATGAAAATGAGATTCGCACATGAAACCCAGAGGTGCGAGCCGGGGTTTGAACCTGCGCACTTTGATTGCAAAGCGTGCGTTCGACCACTCGGCTACCACTGCTTACACTGCTACAAACAGATACACAGAATTTAAAAAAAAGTGTTTTCGTTACAGGTGCCGTGTCTACTTTCATATTAGTATAGGCATTTAGTAAAAACTGTTATTTTGATATTATAACCACACATCAATTTTATTTCTTTGTATAGATTCTTCGTTAATAAGGAAATTGGTTTATAAATATGCGGTATGAGGTATAAAACATTTAAAAAAACGTAGCGGCGAATTGACGTCATTGGTACTTTTCAAGTCAATAAGAAATAGCTTTTTTTTTTTTTTGAATGGACTACGCTGTTGGCCGTGAGTTGGCCTTTACAGCTTCACCGGAGGAGTGGCGAGTGCAGAGTGCGACTCCAGCCAAAGCCTTAAGGGCGGAAGAGGAGGGCAACTAGCTCAAGGGCGCCACATGGGGCACGACCTCGGCTTGGGCAGTTGCCGTGAGGGGAGAGGTAATGACTACGCTCCTAGGTGCAAAGATGCACCTACGAGCAGAAGAGGGGGTTCCTCGACCTCGCCGGCGAGGTCGGTATCTGTTTGAGGCTGGTGTAGGTGTGTTGGGGGCCCTCTCGACGCCCGGGTCGAGGAGGGCGGTGATCGTGTCAGGAGGATCTATCAACACATGCCGCGGACGGCGGCGTTGTGCTGTTGTGTGCGCGGGGTTTGGCTCATAATTGCCGGCGGCGACAATTAGAGAGTTTGAGTGCGACGCGGCTTTTTTAAAATAGCGTTCGGACGCTATTTTGAAATGTTTTCGAATGGAGACGAGGCCAAGATCGGAATGTAGGAAATAGCCGCCAAACTAGCCAATATTGTTTTATCTCTACAGGGCGTATAAAAAATCCGAAATAATATTTTAGATTATACCTATCATAGTTTCTGAGTTACAGACCTTGGAATATTGACCACAGGTATCGTGTTGTGGAATTAGGGCACATTCATAACCCTATTTAACATTGCAAACTACACCAACGAGAGGGGCCTACTAATATTCAGAAAATAGAACTTGAAAATTTCGCTTAGGAAGTTTTTTCAAATTGGCGGTTAAAGAAAAGTTGAAAAATCATGATGAAACTTTATGCCATTCGGTTCTATACGCGATACTCTAGCAAACAGCCATGTATTATTTCGGACTTCTGAAACCAGTATATTGCTGGTTCAGGACTGACCTCCTATGTGGAGACGAATACAGCAGATACCTTATCAGACGACCTATGCCGGTCAGTTCCGGTTCAGACAATTTGGACTACGAAAGTCACCTAAGGTTTGTATATTTGTTTATTTCGTACCTACAAGTCATGTCTTTACTTATTTTTTCATTTAAGTTACTATCCGCGTAATTAGATAGCATGTTCTGTGAAGTGTTTCTGTCAAAGAAAAGTTTAAAAAGGTTTATTTCAAAGTAACTACTAGGCTATAGAAAACATATCTCGGATGTCTGAATCCAAGATAATATTATCGGCCTAGAGCAAAGATTTCCGACCATTACAGATCAAAGTTGGCAAATCCGTCCGGACTAAAAATTCTTAACAGATGCTAATGGATTCCGAACAAATTCGCGTCGATGGGAGGATATTCTTTTACTTTTCCATTTCCGCGAAGTTTTTATATGCGTAAACAGCGCAGGAGCGGGTGAGACGACGATATTTCCATCTCTGTCGGATAGCCCTTTCATAGGATAAGCGGTTCCGGTGACAATAGGCGGAATTTGAATAAAATAATAGTTCTGAACTGTCCGCCACATGGGCTGAAAGGAGGAGCGAATGAAAGGGGTCTGAACAATGGGGTCTAAAGCAAAGTTTAGCTATAAGGTCACATTATTTGATGGGTTTCGGCGTGACCGAGATATAATCATAGGATTCCATTACAATTATTGTCATTGAAATTGCATTTTTATTGCAATAAATACGTTTTCCACACTGTTATGTATAATAATAGTAACTATACTGAAATACGCAAACTACCTACTTACGTCTTTGTAACCATAAAATATTTCTAGGATATCTTGTGACCGTATTCAGAGCGCTGTTATCTCTTTGACTTGATGTTTCGTTACGGCCACGTAGGCAATAACTTACAATAAAGCCTCTCAGTAAGACGGCAAGTAAATTACTGGGATAACTCTTCGTTCGGCCCAATACAATAACAGTGGCGGGTAGAAGAAGGATTTATATTTACAAGTATAAGTTGTATTGAAATAATTGCTCCACAATTATTTACCTGTCCTTATTTCCGAAGAAATGTTTCTGCAGTTTAACGCATGTGGACCAATGGTATACTTCACCGCTTCTTAAGTGATCTTTCTTGGGATGTAAAATTACATTATATACTTATACTATATTATACATGCTACCAATTCTATGACATCCAAGCTGGGTTTCCATAAAAGTGAATTAGATAGATCCGTTATTTGAGGAACGAGTTCCAAGTCAGGAGTCTCATTTAGGAAACTTTTTTATATGAATAATTATGACTGAGTCGTTTTGGAATTTTTACGCGCCGATTTCGAAACGGGGTGTTACTTGAATCGGACATAATCGTTCTAATTGACTACTTCCTTTTGGCTTTGGTAATTTTTGCAATCGCTTCCACTCATAGTCTACACTACAGCTCGAGGCTAACACAGTGATCACGAGAACAAATGATACACACCTGCGCACCCCAAACAAATAAGCGGCGTGAGGAAGCTCTTAATTAATTTACAACGTTAATTGTTTTATACTGAGACGAGTTGGCGAATATATTACCAGTACAACTTGCAGACATGGTAACTTTAGCACAAGTGGGTAACAGAGTATATATATCGCCAGACTACACATACTCATCGTATGATCCCAAAGTAATCAACCATATACAAGAAGTACTATACAATGGACTGGGGGCGATCCCAGTTACATACAACAAGATCATTTACTTAATTTGTCGCTGTAGATCTAAGGGCAGATTTCTGAAATTATCTTTTCACAATTTAGTTTGGGTGTAAGTGGTCATAAGTCATAGGAAAAGCGTTGCTTAGTTTGCACGTTTGGGATCTTACGACGTAATACCTAATTCTTTTCCTACAGTGAAGTTATTTCCCCAGTTGATCTTTCCTCGCTCACGCCTTTGGTACGTCGGTATCTATCGATTCCCTAAGGGTTGAAACTCTGTCAGCGCTGTTAGTTTATCTATAAGTCTTAATTAACAGAATCTTATATGAAGTTTCGGTTCGTTTGTATATGTCTTGGGACAGCGGTGCAAGCTTAAACTAACGCACTAGTATTGGTTTAGACTGTATTTGTTTTGGTGAAGTTATGCAAGCAATAACTACCACTTAAGGTATATTTTTTTTCTATCATTTACATCATCACTATGACGCCTGTAGTCCCAGAAAGGTAGGCGAGATTCACCTACCATTGGAAAATGTACTTTGGTCTCAAGGTGTCTAGCATATTTTCTTTATACTGGCACACTCATGACGAGGGTGATGTGCGGGTTGTCTTTTATAGATTATCTTTTAAAATTTGTAGCAAGTAGACATTGTTAATGAAAATATATATCAATTTATAATATAGCAGTGCAAAATATTTATTCAACTTTTAAGAGTCTTCCCATGGACTCAAGTTTGCAGCCTAAAATCTCTCCTTAGAGCCTATTAAGTCCTTTTTTTTACAACACTCCAAACGCCTTCGGACTTCAAAAGGCTTACATTACAAATATATTTGAATAATATAATAGTTAAGGTCAGGTCCACTGCACACGACGCGGACCGAATGCTCAAAATAAGTTAAGTGCGAGTTTGGGATACGTGGAGGGTTCGCATGAAAATAACATACTACTACAGGCCTTTTAACGTCCCACTGCTGGGCACGGACCTCCCCTCAATGCGAGGGGAATTGAGGCCATAGTCCACCACACTAGTCCAGTGCGGGTTGGCAGACTTCACACATCTATTTCTTGACATTTATAGCAGTATTTTTTATAGAAATTCTGTGTAATAGACCGATATTTTGGTTATTTTACGGTTTCGTTAGAATAACGTCTGAAAGGCCCTGTCTGTCAAATTGCCTTATGTCTGTCAACTTAAATCCGATGCACAAAATTAGAGAAAAGTCTAATTAAGGAAATCATGATGATCTTTAAATACCCAGTTCAGGATTTCAAATGTGCAATTATATTTTAAACACGAAACCGTTGAAGGAAAATATTTTATTGACCGAAGGGATCTTGTAAGGTCGTGTAGCTTTTTAAGGAACCCTAAAAAGGACGGGCCATTACTTCGAATGCCCCATTCTAGTGTAAGAGTCACTGAGTGGAGCATGCACGTTCACATCAAGTGTCCCACGTACCGTATATTATTGATGAGATTACGGTACTAAGAACCTTTGTAAGGATTTTTATGTTGACGATCCAATTGAAGGACAATTGCCAGTACCTACGGGAGGTTTGTTGGAGACATTTTGCGAAAGGACACATGTATTCCGATTGTATTATGTATTCATTTGCATTAAATATTACCATTGTTATTTTGGGCTTTTCTTTAGAGAAAGGTTGATGATATATTATGTATTGTAGAAATGAGTTCGGATACTACATGTGAGGACCTTTAGGGAAGGAATTTAGGGGCATTAATATCCAGAAATGTATTAAGACAGGCTCGAGTACCAGCTTTAATACTGATACTCGATAACAGTAAAATGGAATTATGTAATTAAACATTTAATGCCAGCATAGCATGGCTTTAAATTAAACGGCGTTGGAAATATGTCGGTCGTTAGCCGCGCGCGTGTGCTGATTCAGGTGTTATTTAAGGACTATTAAGCCGGTTGGCTCGTGCTGGGTGACGTATGCGACAGACGTGATGACGTGGCTGTTATTTGAGAAACGTACAAGTACGTTAAGGCTCCTAACCCTAAACTGTTACCTAGAAGTTTAAAAAACGTGTAACGTAGGCGCCAATGTTGCTTGCTGACCTATAACAGACCATAAAACTAATGATATGAGTCCACTCTTAAGAGTCGGCATTTGAAGATATATTTCGTCTCCTCAAGATGTTACTGGTATTTATTTTCAGGTTATTAACCCAAACCCCTAAAGGTTGCCTGGTAGAGATCACTTTAAATTTATATCGGAGTTTGTATTACTTTAAGAGGTGAAACAATAAAGAGTTATCTATCTATCTACCATGTATAGATATCAATAGATATATTATATAGCTGGTGTGAATATATTCTTGAAATGTTTTATTTAGTAATAGAAGCTTTATAATTTTCACCCTAGCTAAGCAACTCTGAATGGATAGATGGCTAGACCGGACCTCAAGTCGACCGATATCATAAGACCCTTACAAATAGTGGAATTATGAAGGGTAGAGTGAATTTCAAGATTAATCCCGCTGAATCCAGCGGGCGGTGGCCATTACCTGCTTGGGTACACTTTGAAGACGGCGACACAGTGCGTGTGGAATAGACAACCGTTTCGATGATTTACATCTTGCGAGATTAAGATATAATCTTGCATATATAATTCGCTAACGATATGGTGATAGACTGGAGATGAACAAGGGAGATAAATATCTCAAATGTTTTCTTAATTTTAACATCGGCACAGAAGGACAAATTTGAACTGGCACAGAAGGACAAATTTGAACTGTGTTTAAAAACGTTTTTAACGAAAGAGTGAGAGTACCGAATAAAGAGTGGATCTTGTTATAGCGTTGATACCAGTAGGTACATTATTTTACAATCTAAAAATAATTTAATTTCTTCAATAGATTAAGATGATACAGAGGTAATTCGCATAACGAAAGTGTTCCAAATATGCGGAGACCGGCTTAAAGCACTTTTATTTCTTCGCAGCCAGAAAATAAAGCTCTTCACTCTTTATTATAGGGTCATAACTCTCACAAAATGGCATCGTGATACTGCGAAAGTGCATTCGGGAATATAAGTTTGTCTGAGTCATAAAAATGGCAACGAACACTCGTGAATTAAACGAAGATTGTTTTCTACGTTTAAAATTTTTAAGAAAACGTCATAAAGGCACTGATGCGTTGGTGCATTTGCAATTGCTGGAGAGTCCCGCGTTGGGCGCCAGTGGACTTCAAATATTTAGTTTTCAAGTATATTCCTTTACCCGAGCTTTAAGCTAACATACGTAATGTTAGCTTACGTTAACGAGGCCAAGTGTTAATAAGCTCGCCGTTTGTTAATTGGAATATGAAAAAGTAAGTTATTACAGTTATATTAACGTTTTAACCCGGATTTTAGAGTGGCTTGAGCGGGACTTGAGTCGAAAGTTATGTTGTCTGTACTTTAATATGTATTTTATGTTTGTGTATTCAAAATTGAAATTAGTATACAGTTTGATTACCTTATCTAATCAAATCTTGTAGCTAGACAGTAACTTGAAATCGTCTTACGGTAAGAGTAATGAGACGGAACAAAAACATGTGGTACCCTCACGTTTTGTTCAGTCTAATATACATAGTTATGTTATAGTTACATCCCATATTTCATTGTCACTTATCTCATACAGCCCTTTTAACGTCCCACTGCTGGGCACGGGCCTCCCCTCAATGCGAGGGGGATTCAGGCTATAATCCACCACGCTGGCTCAGTGCGGGTTGGCAGACTTCATTGTCACTACATATTGTTATTTATAGAAGAGCGAACGTCAGAGTTATCTCGATGTTTTAATATATTTTTCCATGTACAGCCCCTACCTATTACTATGATAAATAAATAAATTAAACCATGTCAAAAGCCGATGCCCTGATCTAAAACGCCTTATAAGTAAAATTTTTTATTTTGCTTTTTTAGTATATTTCGCAATTCAGATGGTCACGATATTACGAATGAAAATGGATTCTACCAACATGCCATCGAAATAAATCCACTATTACTACCCGTCTTTATCTTCCGACAGGCGACGTTATCCGCACCCCTCTTATGTGGGCACTGTTATCTTTATATTGTTAAGAGGTTTATACACTGCACTGTTAGAAACCTGCGTGTAAACGTATGATTTTTTAAAATAAGTAAGTAATAAGTAGATACGCATCTATTGACTACGAGTATTTTTACAATCTATGATACATCCACGTAGATGACATCTGTTTTTACGGCAGATAAAAAATAATAAGCAGTAAACAATTTTCGTAACTACTTGCAGATAATCTGCAAAATGTATGGTCAATTTTATTTATTTAAAATTACTTTACTATGCTGGACATTACAAATGAATTGAATCTTTACTTAATTAAATATTTAATGAAGAACCCCTTCAATAAAATAAAAAAAAATATATATTTAATAATAAAAAAAAAATATTTAATGAAGGAGATGCGGGATGAACTAGACTCCTATAACAAAAGAGACGCCCATTTAAGCTCAAAACAGCGAGAAGTGGAGAAAGGGGAGGGAAGTCTTTGCTCAACAGTGTTCAAGAAATATTTAATTGCAGAAATAAATATTTAATTTTATCAGCTGTTTTTCTTTTTCTATCACAGCCTTTTTAATGTATGATAAACAGTTTTCAGTACCATTTACCGCAGCTGTTACGACGGTCAGTGTATTCAGCACTTTACACACAGGCCTGCGGTTTCCGAGAATAGGGACGAATCTTTCTCGTGCACAGATCTCGGTCCTTATTTATGGGAGGAGAAAATTACATTGTTTGCTGGACACCCGTCTAATCGCACAATATGAGTTGGCGTTTTCAGTCGACGTCGACTCAATGTTATCTCTAATGGGTACTTATATCACTTTTGCATCATACATTAGAATGGAGCTAGCTTGCATGTCAATGCTAGTCTGTCACGGATTCATTCGCTCTCTGTCTTATTTCATACCAGAGAAAGAGACAAAATCTTCATATTCATTGACATAAGTCCAGTTTTGTGGCAAATGTTAAAACTACAGCTAGTTTTATAATATTTTTTTTATCCTTGGAGCTTGAATCTCCCTCGCAAGTAGTGGAGGCCCATGCCTAGAAGTGGGACATTTAAAGAGCTATAATTTTCAATCGAGAGATCAATTTGACGAGAAAATTATCAATTTATCATAGATAAAAAGCCAAATAACTTTGTGAGATAGGTATCGTCATTTTGTCTCGTGATTAATCAGTAGATCTGATTAAAGTCTGGCAATAGACTTGCTTTAGGATCAAAGATTGTGCTTTTAAGTAGGCTCATGTGGTTATTTCTTTGAGTAGTTAGTACATTTGAATCAAATAAAAAATCCGTTGCTATGACTGGTTTATAGCAGGTATCTTTAAATTCGTTGCCGCTCAAATAATATGTCAGATCTTCATTCAAATCTAAATTAGATTGAATATTTTAATTAATGTAAAGTCGATAAGATTCTGCCGGGGACGTTGGGCGAATATAAAATTAACACATCAAAGAGAAATTGGAAGGCATTTCGGTTTTGATTTACATTTCAAAAAGCGCCCGGGGCGTTCTGCGAATTTTAAGCTATCTCGACCACCGTGCCGATGGAGAACCGCGAATGTACTCTAGATATTAATATTTAAGATTACATTTGGACGTACCATGGTGTCTCGTGAGGCATGTGGGTAGACCGTATTACATACTTTGCGATTACCATGTATCCTTTTAAATTTAAATAAATAAATATCGTCAGGAAACACATATTCATCGTATGATTCCAAAGTGAGCAAAGCTTTAACTATGGGTGCCATACTATGGACCGGGAGCGATCACAGTTACACAGACCAGGGTAAATTCCGAAAGGGCCATTCCCAACACTTGTCGCTGGAGAGAATCAAATCCGCAACCAACATTTTTTTTCAACCAACATCACTGAACAAATGTTAATAAGTCTAAAGATTTTCTAACTTGCTTAACATTCACCAATTATATCCGGATGAATTACCGTCCGGATAATTTGTTTGGTCGGAGTCAACAGGCTGTGGTGGAATTAAATGATCCGGGCGCCTCCCCGAACAAGTTCATTGCTTTATTTGTCTGTAACGGATAAATACTCGGCCCGTATTGGAAAGTTTTGACATTTGGTAGTAAAATACTTCTTCCAACTTTTCCCGAATTCGTATCGGGGTCAGCGTCCAGTCCGTCCCTACTTTGTTTATTACTAACCAGCCAAGTCCCTCATTTTCAATCGTGTGTAAGGCATTTTCTATTTGTTTTTGCTCGTATGAGCTAGTGGTAAATTCTTGTGTCGGAGTTTATAGGCCGCCCATAGGCCTCGGACATGGCCTAATGACTGTCGAAGCACGTACGGAAACGCTTTGCTGTCAAATGGCTTAGGTGTTGAGTGCCGCAAACACCGCCGCCATCTATATAATTCGCTTCTGAATATTTTAATTTTTATCAATAAAGAAGTCCTACAATTGGATTTATAGTTCGGTACATTACCTTCACGCTGAAAACTGTATCTCTTTATAAATTTGGTATGGATATTATCAAAAAGCGACTTATGGCTACCAAGTGTAGTCCAACTAATGTCTAATAGTCTTTACGACTTTCAAATTTACTTTTTATCCAAATCTGACGATTAAATTAGTTTGTACACTGTTCAAATATCGTGCTGAATTATCCTTTGAAGTTACTAAAGATACTGCCTTAACACGTTCAGTAATTATTACTCTAGACGCCAAAGAATAGAGAGAGATGAAAGAAAATTTTGGGGACAAACTGTGGACGCTCCATAGCTTAGCGTAATGTTTGAAGAGAAGAGATGAGATTAGGTACTGACTTGAAAACATGTAGTTCAACAATATCCTATTACAAGTATTCCCAGCAGACAATTCGTAGTGAAACTTACAAGTAAAAGGACCAAACAGTGCTTTCTGCTTAAATAATAAAATCTAAGGAGCTTTACAAATTGCCGAGACCTCTTCCTTTGTGAAATGTGAAACGCCTTTTGAACATTTCATTTTGAAATATTACCATTGCTGTTTAAAATTCATGTAAATATACCTAACTGTTTTGTATTTTGATACTGTGTAGTGGAGAGTTCATGAAAGGACTTTTGATTCTATGTATTTGCACAATAGGTATTACTCAACTGGTTTAGACACTGTATCCCATTTGAGAATACTTTGTATCATCTTTATATTGCTTACTGATTTCGCCTACACGAGAGTGCATTACCTAGTAATATAGATGGATAGATCTCTTCTGTTATAGCTTATTGCATGCTCCACTAACAGGCAAAGGCTTTTGCCTCCCGTTAACTGACTTAAGTTAAGTTATCTTATAGAATAATGATTTTATTAACTATTTCTGTAGCTCTGTTGCGAAAATAATATTAGAACTTTGTTTCATTATCATTTAATTTTTAACCACCGGTATCTGGAACAGGGTCCTAGTTACCAGTGGTCAAGGCTTCAGAGAGAGGAACTTCCTCACTTTGCGCACCTACCCAGAAGTACTGCCTTCTGAATCTGTCCCTTGATCCAGCTGCCTAACGCGAGCTCCTTGAGTGTTTGTCGAGGCCCTTGGCTTATAAGACATTATTTATTATTATTACGTTCAGTTTTCTATTTCCCAGTGCAATCGTGCACAGGTTACGGTCAACCGAAGCTCCAAGAAGACCCGCTATTTGTTTCTCATTATTTTTCCTTCGAGCGTTTCATGAAAGGGGCAGGTCGGGGACATCAGGTGGCCCCTCGCAAATACTGCGAGTAAACAGAGCCGGCAACAATTGTAAGGATATTACTTCGTCGCGGAAATTTCTTTACACTCTGCATCCACAGGTGCGAACGAATTGTCTTAACTGTTTTTGCAAATGTACTCTGTATCCATAGAGATGAAGCCCCGCGCACACTAATATGCACACCAAAATGACTGTATTGACTCACAGAAAAATTTCATTCTTCAACGAAATTACATTGACAGCGCGAGCAAATTTGGGTGCGCGGGGGCCTTCTACCACAGAAATTCAATCTTTATGTATATTGACACAGAGTTACTTTTGGTATTGGCAAAAATACTGATGCGCGACTTTTAACGCCCCAGTGTGCGTAAATTTAAGGTACGCGACAGTGCGTCGAAATTCTCTAGAAGCCTCGATGACATTTCGTCGAAAAATTTGTTTATGCAGGTTCGTTAACGGCAAAAAATTGGTCGGACTCGCTTAGACGCGTCAGTGGACGCAGGGGTTTATTCCAAAGGAAAATGAGACGAGAAAGTTATTCCCGAATAATTGGACGAAGTAGGAATGTAATGGAGACGCCGTCGACGAAGTTTGTTTATTCAAAAATAAATGAAATTTTAATTTTAAACGGTAAATCCCGGTACGTAGGTACAGCTGTTAGGATAAGATTTCGCTAACGATATATGAGATACAAGTATATTTGTGAATGACCTACGATAAAAAATCCCTAATTAATATTAAGTTGTCATTAATTCCCTGTAGCTTATAGAAGGCGTTTGTAAAATACAAAAAAAAAGTTGTAGCAGCTCTTTTCACTATCAATTTTCGTTAGAAATCAAACAACATGGAAGATTTTCTATTCATTTTGACAGCAGGTGATAGAAAAATTGAATTACGTAAAAACCTTACTAGTTTGTACATTGATCGATATTTCTAGATACATTTGATGTTATTAATTATTTCAATGATCATGATAAAATGACTTATGACCTTTAGGTCAAATGGCTTTTAAGCCACCCCAATAATCAGACAGAAATCCGTTAAAATGACTCCAACGCTATAATAGTCTGTACGTCCAGTAAACAGAGGTACCGGCTGATAAAACGAATAACAGAAGAAATAACCTCCATAAAACAATGAATGAGAATTCAATTTCGTTAACAAAGAAAAATAGCTGCGGAGAATAAAAAAAAACGCCCGAAACTTAGGGAATTCTCCTTGAATAAATATTTTCAGTGGTCCCGCGCCGGGACGGCCTACTTTAACGGGAACTTTAATCGCGAATCAACTTATTATTTCTTTGAAAGTCACAATAAGCAATAGTGTTGATATAGATTAGCACAACGTGAGACAGATAATGGTTTATTATTGTTGGATTTTATCACGGTTGTTGGGAATTGTTTTATTATACTATAAAGTAGAGTCTTTAGAGACCTAAATGATGTAATTTGCTTTAACATATTGAGTCTTTGTGTCATCTCGGATTTTAAACCAAAATTATACTTATTGCTATAAATTTCTAACAAAGCTTTTCATCTTCCATCAAAAAGTATGTGATTATTATTTTTGATTTTCCTCATTTTTTATCAAGAATCTCTGTCAGTTTTCAATTCATCATGATGAGATTGTTCCACATAAAAATGCGCGCTATTAAACATCCATACTTATAACACAACCTGAGGGCTCATTCCGGCCCAATCCCGCGATATCGGTACGACACAATGGCTCGGAAGAAAACAATCTTTGGGCCGAACAACGCATCTCCCATTGTTGCTCGAGCACTCTGCAGAAAGCGCTCCTTATTGTTTTTTTATTTACAACAGACGAAAGAAAAGCCATTCCTCGTAATAAAATATTTGTTTGTACAACGGCAAGTTAAATTGAAAAAAAAAACAGAAGAAAATAGACCCTGAAATATGCAATACAAGCGAAAAGTTTAATTAAAAAGATTTTATAAAACAAAAGCATGGCATAAGGTTAAAAAAAAGTTTAAATTTTAAAGCCTAAATCTCGATATTAGAAGCGGTTACTGCTACGCGCGTGCTACGAGAGTTTCGTAGCTTGCGAAGTTATTCCACAGCTGGCTACGAAGCTAAGCTAATAAATAAAGATTTCCACAGAAACGTTGATGTAATGAGACTATTCGGTTTCGAATTTGGGACCATAAAATAACATTGTATGTTGTTACACAGCGTAGTAAATTAATTGATAATTCAGAAATAAGATAACATTGTTATGCGAAAGCATACAAGTATATAGGCCACTAGAAATTCGTAGAAATATTCGTCTAGCAGAATGTTCCTAAATATATGGATATTGTTTTTTATTGACCAAAAAATAGTAGTACAGTTAAATAAAACTACTAATTTAAAAAAATCTAGTCTATTCCAGAAGTGTCAAGTTCATAAAAAGATTTATGAATGATGATGATTTACGAAAAGATGGATGAATCGAAAGGGGGTATGTTAGGATCGTAACATGTGGCAAACTTTAGTGTACCAAACACGGCTACCCCCGTGGGAAACAGGCGTTATAAAATGTATATATAAAAAAAACTTCAATACACCATAAGCGAGCGTTACATCTCACAACCGACCTCTTCATTGTTGAACACAATACATCAAAGGAATTGTGTGTTCTATGTATATGTACATAAGAGCGAGGCAACTGTGGCAGTGTCGGGAAGCGATTAAACGCGGGTGCACGACAAACATCTACCAGCTTGTTTACACCCTTCGATCAAACGTTGATTTAGGAACAAGGACCTTTCGGACATAACATGAAGCAAACCGCTATTGACACGTAGTGTGATTTACAGTGTTTTCATTCCTATCAAAATCATTGGTAGCCGGTTATGACAACACAAAATGTGAGATATGTCAAGTTTGACACCTTCTCTCGCAGGTATTGTAAAAGTGCATAGAATATCTAGAGTAACCATAACGTCTCCACTCTTCGTACAGCTCTGCGGCGATTTTTTCGCCATTGTTGTTATCTCATGTACCTGTAGTATACGGCAACTATATGGGACAACAACAATGGCGGAGTCAGATAATCCAGAAAAATTTACGGCAGCAGGGGTTTCGAAGTGCCATCTCCGTTATAATATCTTCATGCAAAAGTGTGAGAATTCCTCGGAGCGACATAGTCCGTGATTTAAGAATGACTCAACGCAAGGTTACGATCGTGTAATAAATAACTTCAAATAATAACTTCATGCCATTTAGTAAAGGTGAAAGAAAATGTTGAACCAAAAAGATCTTGCACCAGTGGTCCGACATGATACAGCAGAGATAGGATTATTCACAGTCGATGGTTTTTGTTTTCTCAGCATCACCATAAGGTTGACTGGTAGAGAATGCCTTTGGCATTAAGTCCGCCTTTGTACATCTTTGTGCTAAAGTCTTAATAAATAAATAAATAAATAAATGGTTTAAGACAGCAGAAGGGAATGGGTCTTAGTTTTAGACATAACGACACCCTTATAAAGATGTCACAACGCTTAAAACCGCCATCGTGACGCTTATCAATGCCGTCGCTACGATTATCACTACCCTTATCTTTTGGCATCGTGATGCTTATATTGAAATCACAATCCTTGTTTCCGGCGTCAGATTTCACCTTTAGCACGCTTCTGCTGTTTTCGTCAAGTTTACTCATAGATATACATAAAAATTGACACTATAATGCACATACATACTACCGGGTGCAGTATTTAGAAGCGATTAGATGCGGGCACAAAGTAAACACCTTGCAGCTAGCTTGTGTGCACACGCTCTACATGATTTGAACACATACACCAAGAACTGGAAGCGGAGTTCTCAAAGACGAGGAAAGTTTGTTATATATATTTTTTTTTAATTTTCCTTCGCGTTAATCTATTCTGTTTTTGAGTATGCGCCATATTCAAACTACTAATTCCAAATAAATCTCTCATAATTTCCAAGTGTGTTCTCCGAATATGGTTTGAATATACCCGGCTGTAACGTCAGTAAATAATGAATACATATATAACGCCAGATAACACGTAGTCATCGTATGATACCAAACTAAGCAAAGCTTGTACGATGGGTACCATACAATGGATTGGGGGCGATCCCACTTATACCCAGAACAGGGTAAATTTCCGAAAAAGCCATTTCGGCATTTTGCCGCAGTGACCGCCCGCACCTGTAGCAGTGATCAGAGTGAACTACGCTCCAATCTCTAGAGATTTGGTCTAGACCAAGCCGAAGTAAAATAATAGTATTATGATTTGGTGTGTACATATAACATTGTCGATAAGTTTGTTTTGTTAATTTAATTTAAATAGAAGTTACATCGCGTTGAAAAAAGATGATTGCCATTGTAATTTATTATTGCATAGCTATCCCTTTTAACTGACGATGCCAATATTCCATTAAATCGGAAGAATACTAATACATGCAAAGCTGAAGTTCACAGTTTACGCAACGGCATTCAACGCCTCGTGAACCGAACGTCAACTAGTTTCCCAGCTACACATCAGTCGCCCGATTAATTGGGAGCCCAGATTGCACGAACCTTTACCAAGAAACACGTGAACGTACATCCACAAAATAATTTTGTATGTTGTACCAGACGTAACCAGCGTGTATTTTATAATTGGACACAGAACAATTGCTTGAGGTTATGATAGCCTGGTACTTTGAAGTGAGTCAAAGATGTTGAGTCTCTATATCGTTACGAGAAGTAAATAGGGCACCAGTATATATATTTATCACAGGTACCGTTCGTAAAGATTTTTTACAAGTTCTGGCATGAAGTCAATGTTCAACCTTTTTGTCCAAACTTAAGGTCAATGAATGGCGGATTCTCTCTTATCATCTCCAATTTTGCTCGTGAATCTTTTACAAGTGATTACGTACCCCAAAATTACATCAATCACTTGCACTTTATTTGAATGACAAACAAACTTCTATCTATATGCAAGCTGTCTGACATACACAGGTGAAAAGCATACTTTTAATGGACTTCGATTTGCTTTTACAAAGCCGCCACATCTAACGAACTCTTTTTTGGCGCAAAGTTTCTTTGAAGGTTAAATCGACCAATACGGGCGGGGCGCTAGTAAGGCTGTGATATCAGTGGAGGCTCAATGTCGTGCAACAAGTTGACAAACATGTTGTCCTATGCATATTTTTTTTGACTAAGGAATCTACTATTTTTTAAACTAACTTCAAAAAAGATCATGTATGACCCACAAAACTCCTTATCAATTTTAGATCTTTTCATATAAACCGTACAATTGATCTACGCGATAGTAAGAGTAGGTTAGGGAGGAAGCCTGATGCCATTATTCTAGGTACACTCTATAGTTAATTATTGTAATTGGTTTTGCCGTTTTAATTAACGATAAATAAATAAATAGTTCACAAAGCCGACCTTCACAAGTCTTTCTAAGGACATGCAGGTTTTTTTACGATTACACAACTTAACTTGCGATGCTAGGAAACGCTGATCGATGTTGCCCAACTATTTCTAACAACAAAGTCAAGCCTTAACTCTGCCATCAAAGAGAGGAATCAGGGGCAGGCGGCACATACCGACCCTTTCGTACCCTTTGTAACTTATAGGCAGATTTAGCTACAGAAAGCGCGAGATCGTTGCGTTAGCGATCGGAAATGGAAACGGTGTTGTTGGCGCGCGAATATTTTGTTTATAGGCTTTCTCTTTGACGATAGTTTAAGTATTGGATGGTTCGATGTGAAGACTGATTTCCGTTTGAAAAGATTTTTTTGCTAAAGCAACCTGGATCTCATTGGTATGTATGACTCTTTGCAGTAACAACAAATAACAATTTTGTTAAGAGAATATCTTTGTGATATCGCTATAAATAATTTTGGAGATGGTTTAAAATTCCTGTAAAAGGTATTTGTCTTCGTCCTATTAAATGTATGATATTGAATGATAATGTGAGTGTTTAAAAGAAATTTGACACATCGCACCTTACCCACACTTTATGTAAAAAATAAACGCAACACGAAGATATTTTTCGTGAGAAAAAGCAGTTGTAAAAAGTAACGGTTTATGCCACAGAAAATAGCAGAGGTCGCGAAAGGCGGACGAAGCATCAGACGACGATAAATCATACAAGAAAATATTAAAAATTCTTTGCTAAGCGCGAACGTGATCCGAGACGCGCTTTGATATAGTTGAGCAGAATGAGGATGAAGAGGGTTGATATTATTTTTATCATTAGATGCTCCGCTCTGGGAGCAATATGTAAGCATATTCAACCTTTAAACAAATAAATAACATTAATTACAAACAAATAAATACTACTAAAAACTCTACCTACCATCATACATTTATGATAAGGATTTGGCTCATACCTGCTCAAGATGTCGGCAACACTTCCACGCTGAATAGCTAAATGTTTATTTATGGTCACAAACAGCACGAGACCGCAGTGTGTGGAGGATTAAAGGAGAGACCTTTGCTCAGGAGTGGGACACGAAATAGGCTAATAATAAAAATATTTGTGATTAAAATGGAGTGAAACCTTGAATATAAATAATTTTATGACAAATTTAGAGTCGCACTGCGAAATACTTTAGTTATGAATAAAGCCTTTTTAAGTGGTGTTTAGATGTATTCAATACTTTTATTATAATGGGCTGCTGATCATTATAAAACGAACGTTTTGTTTTTTCTAATAAGGGAAATCTTTAGTTTTATGTTTTTCATTGCAAAATCATTACATAAAATCTTATATATTATCAATAATTATGTATTTAATGAACATGTATTGAATGAACCTGATATTTACTGTATTGTACACAATAACTAAAATGATGTCGTTCAACTATACTACATTTGTTTTAGCATTAGAAAGAAGTTAAAAAAGGTTCTTTTTATTGTACACTTTGTAACAAAAGTAACAATTAACATATTACAGTTACGATTGACGCCCAATTTACTAGAATATATTTTTAAACCAGCAGTCTCACTGTAACTAATCATTTTCACTATTTATCTTATTTAATTATGTGGCTTTCATTTAGATATATATTTTTTTCCAATTTAAAATAACAGTGTTGATACAAAAAACCTAAAGAAGCAGGGCTGAATAATACCGGGAACGTTTTTCGTTTCACTATAATCCTACCAAATCTAAAATGTTACCTAATCCCTTCATCCGTTGTGACAACAGGATCTTTCTTATTTTGCCGGTTTATGTTGGCAGTCAAATTGACGTAAACAATGTTCTGTGATTGTCATTC
Source organism: Ptilodon capucinus (assembly GCA_914767695.1). Classification (NCBI taxonomy): domain Eukaryota; kingdom Metazoa; phylum Arthropoda; class Insecta; order Lepidoptera; family Notodontidae; genus Ptilodon; species Ptilodon capucinus. The sequence continues at coordinate 12,462,205 of OU611808.1, read as the reverse complement.
ACATGTGAATACTTCTGAATGCTACGCCTTGTTTGTTGTTATTACCGAATTTTAGTAATTTTGTTGATATTTGTTACTGTTTTTCCATTGTTTTTGTTTTATTTTTGAAATAAAATGTTTTGCACTCCTGCGTCTACGTGCCTCTTATTTCTAATGTTATAACTAATGGAGTATAGTCCTCATTATACATTTTAACAAGCAGTATTTCAAAATGGCGTCTACACAGTACATTTTCTAGTCTAGCTCTGTTATGTTTAGCTTCGGTCTAGACTAAACGCTGTTTCAGACAGTTTATATGAAAGTTTGTATACAGTTAGAAATTTATATTTAAAATAGTAATTCTGAATATAAATTTCCATTGAAATAAAACTATTTTACGGATTCTATCGCGATTATTTACTTGTTTATGTTCCCGACGTTTCCATGATCGTAATATCGATAACTTTCCTAAGTATCTCATAGACATGAGAATAAATTTGAAAACTTTGGAGATTAAAGCAAAAAATATTTGCTTGAAGGCAGAAATGTTTTTAATTTTACATTCAGATAATGTTAATAGTTAACCTCTTAATAAGTTTTAAAACTATTTTCAATATCCTAAATCTCCAACATGTTGCTTTGCCAGCTTTATCCATGTCTAATTATTTATCAGCGAAATTAAAAACACGAATATTCATTTAAAAATAAAAAGTGGGAATTCCCAGCAGAAGGAATGTCCCCAATAATTGGCAAACTCTTTGCAAAGTTCTCAAGTAAATGGTTGGGCGGGCTCGAGGGCGGGCCGGCCCTGACAAATTATTGTTTTTATTGCCGTAATAATATAGGGAGAGAGAGATTAATTTATTTAATGTAAGCTTATATGATTTGCTAATTTAAATTAATTTGATATTTCAGAACGATGGCGATTCCATTTGAATATAGTAATTCGTTCTAAGAGTTTCATGCAATCGATTATTACCGATGTGAGGATTATTCTTAAATTCCTAGTATTCTTAAAGGATGTTCGCCTAGACGCGGGCTGAAATTGTTTTTCTAATAACAAAACGTATGCTGTATCTATATGTATATAATGATTGAATTTCTGTGGCAAAATTCGCGTCATCGATGATATTTTGTTGTGTCTTCTACAAGTTAATACAGTTCGTTGTGGTACTCACAAAAAAATCAGCAAGCGTCTTGACGCCTGAATAATTGTATAATTACGTTAAAACGGTACATCGCGTGAAATACAGACCCGTTGAGACCGTAGACTCATTTTTACAATACCTTCAAAGGTCTCTAATAAAATAGGTAAGTCGGCCTAAATATTGCGGAGAATTCGTAACGACAATATTGCGTTTCGTAGCTAACACCCCCCCCCCCCCCACTCCCTCCCCCTTTGTTCACGGGAATTCCTACAAAGCAAATTGTTCTCCTTACAGACGCGAGAACTTATAAAATATGCCAAATATACTTTGCCTGACAATAAATGGGAAATCAAAATCCATACATAATGAAGACAACTTCATGTAATATAAAACATCGCATGAAAACTTATTTAAATTAGAATTTCGAATTTAAAAAATGCAGTAATTTAACAAAATTTTTATAACCTTACGTAATACAGCGAAGTTTTAATTTGTGTGCTTACCTGGAACAAAGATAAAATGAAACAATTAGTAAATGAATTGAGAACAAAATACGTCAGAGAAGTGTGATTGGTCTGTTCACTTATTCCTACCCCTTTATGGATTACAGGCGTGTAATTCAGTTAGAAAATAATTGAACTCCTTACTAAACCAATTCAGGAATTGTAATGTGCATTCATAGAATGGTCATGGCCCGCAGTTTTCAACTTTCAGTAAAATTGAAAAAGGCAATGCAACGCATTGTCCGGATATTGTTTTCAATATTTCGAGAATATTGGTGCAGCATATTAACAGCATGCAAGTAGGGTTTATGGTTACAACAAATGCAGTGTTTCGATGGACAAATCCGACTTTGGAATTGACGCTTTACGAATACTATTTGATAGTTCAAGACCCTGAAAAGTAAAGTACAAAAAAGTTAACCCAGAATTAGTATAGAGACAAAACGCGTTGTTCCCTATATTGGAATTTATTTTAACAAAAGTGTACCGTCTTTAAAAAGCATTGTTAGAACAAGCTTAACGCCAGTATCGTGCTCATCTTAAGTGGGATTATTAGGATCGTCGCTTTTGATAGTCTAGCTTTAGAATATTTGTAGTAGCCAGGAAAATGTTACTAGTTATGTAAATAATCCGGCTTGTCTATAGTTTTTAGGACTAAACGTGACATCGTCAGTTGACAGTAAATAAAATTCTAATAAAAAACCGGCCAAGTGCGAGTCGGACTCGCGCATGAAGGGTTCCGTACCGTTATCTATAAAAACGGCAAAAACACGTTTTTTTTGTATGGGAGCCCCCTTAAATAATTATTTTATTCTGTTTTTTAGTATTTTTTGTTATAGCGGCAACAGAAATACATCATCTGTGAAAATTTCAACACTCTAACTATCACGGTTCATGAGATACAGCCTGGTGACAGACGGAGGGGCGGACGGACGGACGGACAGCGAAGTCTCAGTAATAGGGTTCCCGTTTTACCCTTTGGGTACGGAACCCTAAAAAATTACTAATCTTGAGATTTATCCGCCATCTTTATCACTGTCATCATACCTTTTTATTTATAATGTGTATTTATTTGTCCTTGCTATTAATTACTCGACATTGGCATAAATACCGTTAGTCGCAGGTGCAAGCATTCGTAAAAAATAAGAAGAAGACTAATCGTGAAATTATACTTCAGTGTTAAATAGATGTGAAGAGACACATTTAATGTTTGTCCAGAAATATTCTGTGTCATGGTAACACTGTGAACAATGCAGTCGAGAATGTTCGAGAACCATTTGATTTTATTGCTTCTGAAAAAGGTCTCCAAATATATCGGTTCGCTCCAAATTCAACCAAAATATGTTTCGAAAACGCAATCCTCGGATATTTGGTACATTGTACTATGAAATAAGAAAACATGTGTTTATTAAATTTGGATGAGTAAAATTCTAGCACTTTTATTACGTAGTAATTTCAAAATGATTTATATATAACATGTTTTTTCTTACACAAACCCAATAAAATGCAGCCAATGCTACAGAACCCTTATCCAAGGTTTTATTTTCTCAGAATTCAGTACGCGTAGCACAAACTGCGTAAACTATGATCTGTTTGTCATAAAGAATGAATCTCCTGTAAAGAAACAAATACAAAATAGTAGATCACACACACCAATAAAACCTTACTTACACTTTTATATCAGTATAAAAATCCGATCGTAACTTATACGATGATATATTTACGATCGCACAAAGTTTTGTTTTGCAAGAATAGGAGAGAATTTGGGTAAAGAAAGGTGAACTGATCAGCATACTTTATACCAGGTATCAAATCTATTGTGTTTTATACAATACTAGCAGACCCGGCCACGCGTTGCTGTGATCTAAGCTATCCTATCTCTCAAGATGGACCAGACTACTCACGGTGTGCCAATTTAATTTAAAATCGGTTAAGTAGTTTAGGAATCCATCGCGGACAAACATCGTGACAGGAGATTTATATATATAAAGATTATGCAAGAATTTGTGGAAATAGCACTTTGAAGAATGGGTAATACTGGAGCTTAAACAGTGTAACGGGACCGTTACACTACTCGATCATTTTAATTTATAGAACAACATCTAATGATAACTGTATAATTTAAACCTAAACCTTATAACGTAAAACAGCATAACTTGAACCTAAAATAATAATATCTAATTAAAATTACAAATTAAACCTAAAAAATAATTAAATAAGAGGCGGCGCCGCGCGACATCGTATGTTTCACTAATGCACGAGTAAATGGCTCGGCTATCATCGGGCTCGTGGAATGCGCGCGCGCGGCCGCCGGCACAGCTGACCACTGTGGTGCGAGACGTCTTACTAAAGAGACCCAACTGCCCGGTTTTAAATAATAAATTGACGGCTAAGTTGTCATATCTACGTGCTGCAATTCTGCCGGTGGGATTCTGTTCCTGCTTTCAGTGCTTAAATATTTTAAGGGCCAGTGCCTAGTGCTAGCTGGATAACCCCAAATTGGGTGAGTGTCGCAAGTAATTCCTTACATTTAGATATTAGAATTGTGTATCGAAATGCATTGTCATTTAATGGCGTCGTGCCGGTAGTACTTATGTCCTACGTAGTAGGTACATGCTGATTTTACTGTATACGCCAAGTTCTGCTTGTTTAATAATCCTCATACATTAAAATAGTATTGTTTAATGTACTTAGGTAATTGTACGAGCTCTTATATTTACTTTTTACGCTATTATCGTGGAGTTGCTAGGTCGCTCCAAATCATTTCATTGGATAGCTACCTACTTATGTTAATTATATTTTGTCTTATCTGTCTGCCTCATCATTGATCACTACTATATGCTAATCACTGCCATCCGTGCTTTTCGACTACTTCACGCTGCCGCGCCGTTGATGTTGCAGTCAAACTAAGTAACCAGGCAATTGACACAATGTCTGGTTGACATCCTTCCAGGGTTCCAACTCCCGGGTACGGCAACGTGCGCAGATCGGGTAGTCCGGCGCCGTCGGGCCCAGACCTGAGGCTGAACGTGTTCCCGGGTATCCTACTGCGTCTACACCTACGAGCGCTACGAGTCTACACTTACGAGCAACTGTCTGCGAGTCGGCGAATGCAGGATAGTGGTGGTTCCAGCTTAATTATAATTCGGTCGGATGATAGGAACCTACGCCCTGCTATTATAATATATCTGCTAAATATAATATATCTGTAAACATATAAGTGTGTCTTATTGAATCTCGAAAGAGACAACGTTTCATTGGCGCCCAAACTGCAGGAATCATCCATGACCGTAATTGTAATTGAGCTTGGTAACATTTAGTAGATTTCATTGGTGCTGGCCTCTAGCTTCGTAGTAGTAAGTAGTTAAAAAAAAAAATGAACTGTGCATGGTTTTAGTAAGTTTTTATTTTTTTCTGTGATCTATTATCTAATTATCTTAAAACTATAGTAAAACCTTATATCTAATTGTCTAAAAATCCTATGATAAACGTCTTCTACAATCACGCACTAGTCAGTGTATATTAGTAATTGTGTTGTAAATATACAGTATTTCACGCGCCTTTCTGTCATTGTAGACGCTTATTATTGTCTAAATACAGTAGTTGTGTAGTATTAAGTGTACTTCTTAGCGTAGCATATTGTTTATTGTTTTGTAATTAGTACCTAAAATCTATCTTGTGACACACTCCTAATGGATCGTAATACCGAAATGGCGTATCCAATTAAATACCTATCCCTCCAAAAGGCCGAATTGCTGTACGAGGTGGAACTTCGAGGGGGTACTGGCGAGTCCGTCCAGGACCTTAGGAAACAGATAATTAAATTATCAGCACATTTGCCGGCGGAGGATATTCTAGAATCACATTTAGAACCTAATGTTGATTTAAGCGAGGTTAAAGACTCCCTAATCAAATCGCAAAGTAATCTAATTACGCTAAAAAATAAGTTTGATAAAAACCTTTTTGGTAGAACCGAAACCCTCCTTCATCACGTTTACCACCGTTTTAAGAGAATTGAAAGGACGTCAGCTGTTCATGAGATTTTTAAGGTCTGCTCTAATAGCCTAGATGAGCAATTAAAAGAGTTGTCCTGTCTTATTCCTCAAGGTTCACTACAGCCTAGAAGTCGCGCTGCAGTTACTGATAGCGCTCAAGACTCGACCAATATATCAGTAACATGCGAACGCAGTCTAACCTCTGACATAAGTAAACTTAAGTATTCTGGGGAAACCTGCGTGCATGCTTTTATACAAAGGGTCGAAGAATTTGTACAAGCTAGGGGCATTAGTTACGATAAAATACTCTCACTTGCGTATGAAATTTTCGTGGACGATGCTTTACATTGGTACCGCTACAATAAAGACAGGGTAAATTCTTGGAGTAAATTACGCGAACTACTTAAAGAAGATTTCAGCAGCAGCGACTATGACTACAAGCTAGCTGCTGAAATACGTTCACGCACCCAAGGCGAGCGAGAAAACATAACGATCTATTTGTCTATTATGCACGGTATGTTTTCACGCCTTACCAATTCCTTTTCAGAGGACGGTAAATTAGAGATACTAATGCATAATATACGACCTTGCTACGCAAATTCTCTAGCTGCTGCAACCCCCATTAAATCTATAAATGACCTCAAAGCTGTATGCCGTAACTACGAAATAATAACGTCTAGATTTTCACAATTCCGTGAGCCGCCAAGAGCATCCAGCAGTACCGTTGCCCCAGAGTTTGCCTATAAAGATAACACTACCTATAATTATAATAAAAACCACGAACATACCAAGTATGGTAACTCAAATAAGCAGTATAATGAGAAAAGGAGTTACACATACCATAATAACGTCTCCAAAACCTTATCAACTAATGCTGTAGATTTCGATTCAGATACACAAAATGTAGATATTGCTGCCGTATCTGTTGGACCACAGGGACCTATATTTTGCCCTAGATGTAGATCCAACACACACACACTTAGGAATTGTAGAGAAGAGCGATTTCCTATCTGTTTTAAATGCGGAAAAAAAGGTGTACGTTACCCTGAATGCTCTAACTGCCAATCTGGTCACACGGATTCTCCAAAAAACTAAATAAGCCAGGTTGGAGTGACCAAGCTCGGGAATGGAAGGATTGGTTAAAATTTATTAACAACTATTTTACCTTTAGTTCGGTCGCTTCAATCTGCAATAATAATAATTTGGATGATGACACAACTAGACCATATGTTACTGTTCAGGTTTTAGACGAGCCCCTAACGGGATTACTAGATACCGGATCATGCGTAACTATACTAGGTAGCGGGTCTCATGAAAGGTTCCTGAATATGGGACTTGTAGTACAGTACACATCTGTGAATTTTGTTGCAGCTGGTGGCGAAAAATTGAATTCCATTGGATTCTTACGTCTGCCGATCCAATTTCAAAATCAAAGCCACATAATTAAGGGACATATTGTGCCAAATATCAAAAATGCCCTTATTCTGGGTATAGACTTTTGGCGAAAGTTTGGTCTTTTTCCTAAACATTTGGATGCTATCACATTTTGTAAAGATTCTGAAACTAGCCTTTTAACTAACCCTATCGAGAAACCGAATGTACTGTGTTCTTATGAACATCTCTCACAGGAACAAAGAAGTATGGCTGACAGCTTAATTTCTCAATTTCAAGACATATCCTATGAGCAGCGAGGCCTAGGTCGCACATCATTGATAGTACACCCGATTGAGACTGGGAACTCTGATCCCATACGTCAAAGATATTATCGGATGTCACCCATAAAACAACAGATTTTAGCTAAGCAGCTGGATGAAATGCTAAATGATGACGTAGTTGAACCATGCGAGAGCCCTTGGTCATCTCCCGTATTACTCACACCTAAAAAGAATGGTGAGCTTAGGTTTTGCCTCGACAGCAGGAAATTAAACGCCGTAACAAAAAAAGACGCGTATAGGCTACCTTATATTTCCGAAATCTTAGATAATCTTCGCGACGCGAAATATCTAAGCAGCGTTGATCTCTCTAAAAGTTTTTGGCAAATACCGATTCGTGAGGAGGATAGATGCAAAACTGCTTTCTATGTTCCGTCCCGGGGAACGTTCCAGTTTAAGTCCATGCCTTTTGGGCTGACTAACGCACCCGCTACACAGCAAAGACTGGTCGATATCTTGTTCTACGGACCGGAATTTGAACATAAAGTCTTCGTGTTTGTCGACGATGTAATTATCGTCTCCGACACGTTTACGCACCACATATCCCTATTGAGACGCGTACTAGATAAACTCAGAATAGCTAATCTAACTATTAACTTCCAAAAAAGTCAGTTCTTTAGGAGACAGTTAAAATACCTTGGCTATATTATTGACGAGAAAGGACTGCACGCTGACCCCGAAAAAGTGGAAGCGATCACTAACTACCCCACTCCTTCTAACCGTAAGGAAGTTCGACGATTCATCGGTACGGCTTCCTGGTACCGTAGATTCATTCCAAATTTTAGCGGCTTATCAGCCCCCCTCAATATTCTAACTTCACAAGGTAAAAAGGCTCCCCCATTTTCTTGGTCTCAAGAAGCGGACGACGCTTTTAAGAAACTTAAAAACTACCTCACTTCTGCTCCTATTCTTTCTTGCCCCGATTATTCTAAACCATTTGCGGTCCACACGGATGCTAGCGATTACGGTATAGGTGCAGTCCTTACGCAAAATCAGGATGGTGTCGAAAAAGTGATCGCTTACATGAGCAAGTCCCTATCTAAACAGGAACGCAATTACAGTGCTACTGAACGCGAGGCTTTGGCGGTTCTCACTGCTATCGAACACTGGCGTTGCTACCTGGAAAATGGCCTCGAGTTCACTGTTTTCACTGACCATTCTTCTCTAATTTGGTTCTTAAATCTTAACAACCCCACTGGAAGGCTGGCTCGCTGGGGTGTTAGACTTTCTACCTACAATTTTAAAATAAAACACCGGAAAGGTGCCGATAATGTCGTCCCAGACAGCTTGTCTCGCGCTGTACCCGTAACATCAATCGATGTCGCAAGTTCGACCGACGTAAATACTATACCCGTTTCTAACACGCAAGACCTCTGGTATTTAGATACTTTTAACGCCTGCCAAAATTCTTCAGTACCGTCTACAGTGTACCGCGTTGTAGACAGAAAGCTTTACCGATTTATGGATTCTACAAATCCACTCACAAGGGAATTCGCTTGGAAGGAGGTTATACCGTTAGAGCAGCGTCAGGAAATTATTTCCGTAAATCATAGTGAACCAAGCTCTGGACACTTCGGTATCTTCAAAACGTACAGACGTTTACTACTAAGATATTTTTGGCCGGGCATGCATCAAGATGTTACCAACTTCGTAAAAGGGTGTAATACTTGTCTGTCATATAAGCACCCCAATCACAATACTCTGGGTACAATGGGTAGACCAAAGGATTGTTGTCGTCCATTCCAAATGATAAGCATCGACTTGGTGGGACCGTTACCGGTAACTAGAAAGCAGAACACCTTCCTACTGGTTGTTAACTGTTGCTTCTCGAAGTATTGTTTACTATTCCCTATTCGGCGCGCTACCGCTGACATAATCTCTAGAATCCTAGAAGAAAGTGTGTTCTTGGTCCATGGGATACCTAGCACAGTACTAATGGATAATGGTAGGCAACTTATAAGTAATACTATGAAGAACTTATTTGCCAATTACAGTATCCCCAAAATTTACTATACGCCCTTATATACTCCACAAGTAAACACAGTCGAGCGATATAATAAAACCATAATGGTAGCTGTGTCTACTTTTGTTGATGACGATCATCGATCCTGGGACACCTATATTCCTAAAATCCAATTTGCCGTAAACAGCGCGGTCAATGAGGTAACGGGCTTTACACCCGCATTCTTAGTATTTGGCCGAGAGCTCGTTAATTGTGGATCTCACTACATAGACCCAGATATCGAAGATCACATTATTTTCGCTCCCCGTGATCCGTACGCGGAAAATCTAGGGTGTCTTCGGAAGACCTTCGATAAGGTCCAAGCCTCACTTATAAGAGCACATTCTAGGAACTGTTCCAGATACAATCTACGTCGTAAAAGTGTTGACTTTAATATTGGTGATTTAGTCTGGAAGCGCACTTTCTATCAGAGTGACAAGGACAATAAATTCTCCAAAAAGTTAGCCCCTAAATTCATAAAATGCCGAGTTATAGGGAAAAAATCGAAACTCGTATACCACCTTGAGGATATGGCAGGCAACGATTTAGGGATGTGGCATATTAAAGATTTTAAGTTAACCTAGACTGCTGCTACGTACTAGTCGGGGTTTCAGCTGATTTTACTAGGAAAAATCCCACTTTAAAAAGGGGGATATGTAACGGGACCGTTACACTACTCGATCATTTTAATTTATAGAACAACATCTAATGATAACTGTATAATTTAAACCTAAACCTTATAACGTAAAACAGCATAACTTGAACCTAAAATAATAATATCTAATTAAAATTACAAATTAAACCTAAAAAATAATTAAATAAGAGGCGGCGCCGCGCGACATCGTATGTTTCACTAATGCACGAGTAAATGGCTCGGCTATCATCGGGCTCGTGGAATGCGCGCGCGCGGCCGCCGGCACAGCTGACCACTGTGGTGCGAGACGTCTTACTAAAGAGACCCAACTGCCCGGTTTTAAATAATAAATTGACGGCTAAGTTGTCATATCTACGTGCTGCAATTCTGCCGGTGGGATTCTGTTCCTGCTTTCAGTGCTTAAATATTTTAAGGGCCAGTGCCTAGTGCTAGCTGGATAACCCCAAATTGGGTGAGTGTCGCAAGTAATTCCTTACATTTAGATATTAGAATTGTGTATCGAAATGCATTGTCATTTAATGGCGTCGTGCCGGTAGTACTTATGTCCTACGTAGTAGGTACATGCTGATTTTACTGTATACGCCAAGTTCTGCTTGTTTAATAATCCTCATACATTAAAATAGTATTGTTTAATGTACTTAGGTAATTGTACGAGCTCTTATATTTACTTTTTACGCTATTATCGTGGAGTTGCTAGGTCGCTCCAAATCATTTCATTGGATAGCTACCTACTTATGTTAATTATATTTTGTCTTATCTGTCTGCCTCATCATTGATCACTACTATATGCTAATCACTGCCATCCGTGCTTTTCGACTACTTCACGCTGCCGCGCCGTTGATGTTGCAGTCAAACTAAGTAACCAGGCAATTGACACAATGTCTGGTTGACATCCTTCCAGGGTTCCAACTCCCGGGTACGGCAACGTGCGCAGATCGGGTAGTCCGGCGCCGTCGGGCCCAGACCTGAGGCTGAACGTGTTCCCGGGTATCCTACTGCGTCTACACCTACGAGCGCTACGAGTCTACACTTACGAGCAACTGTCTGCGAGTCGGCGAATGCAGGATAGTGGTGGTTCCAGCTTAATTATAATTCGGTCGGATGATAGGAACCTACGCCCTGCTATTATAATATATCTGCTAAATATAATATATCTGTAAACATATAAGTGTGTCTTATTGAATCTCGAAAGAGACAACGTTTCAACAGGATAACATTACACCATAAAGCACACAATGGGACAACGACATTCGCGCGTCAAATTGTTTGCCATACCAAAACACACTGTAATGATTCATAGGAAAAGTTCAGTCTTCAACTAAATGATACGGACAGCGCGAGTGAATTTCGACACGTGGTGTGGCTTTTAATACAGTAATTCAATCTTTATGTATATCGAAACAAAGTTCGTTTTGGTATTGACAAAAAATGGACCGAATAAAGTACGAGTACGAATATCAGAATCATAAAACGCTACAGTCTGCAGTCTGAGAGAAGCATTCTAATTTGAGTCGTATTTGAGTATCAGTCTAGAAGTTAACCCCCAGTTAATCACCAGTCCAGGCGTTACAGCGAAAATTAAGGGCAGTATGAGGAGCGGTACCGTGCTGAAGTAAATTACAGCTCCCGAGTAACTATATGTTTTGGATGTGGAATTTAATTTTGAGCTCGAGTGAAGCTTGAGAGGCTGCTCTTTGTATTGACATAACTGTTACATTAGTATATTAGTGTACTGTTTGTTGAGATAATATGAGCAAATTTGATTGTCAGGTGTTCGTAATCCATCTAAAAGATCTCTATACTTCCAAACCTACCAAATAAATCCAAACCCAATTTTACAATTTGCTATAGTAATGTTGAAGGTAGCTTTATATGAAATAACTTATTGGTATTGTAGAATTCCCAGTAGCATTATAGCTTCATAATTACCTACACAGGCCGCACGTAAACCTTTCAAAATACCAGGTATAGCTGGTATAGGCACGCCAGGTATAGGTATGTAGTATGTATAGTATGTAGATTACAGAACACTATATAAGGAATGTTCATAGTTTCAAGAGGATTGCAAACGTCTTCGTTCCAATAAACAAATGACAATCAGTATGCCCATTTTCTATTTTAATCCCCATGGGTTCTCGCAAGCCTCAGGCACTGCATGCTTGAGCCGGACTTCTACCAACAAAAACCCCAAGATAGACCTTCTCCCAGCTTGTTGAGTGTCACGGGAACACTTGCATCAACGCATGTTCATATACGCTGATTGGTAAATATATTTCTTTAGATAGTTTCTCTACAAAAACAGGTGACAATTTTAAATTACACTAGGCGATAACAGATTGTTTTAGGTTGAAAATGTTACATTTTTGTCTTTTATAACCGCTCGTCGCTTGTTCCTTGTACCGTTCACATCACTACAGATTCGGTGAAGTTCAGCCATCGTTCAGCAGTCATCTGTCGCAGATGTGACAGAAACTTCACGTTCGTTATGGCACACTTTGGTCATGTCGTGTTATGTGATATTCGGTGCTTGTATAAACACAAGACATACTCGGTAGAATGGTAATAGGCTTACGAAATAAAATGGTAAACTATGCAAAGTTGCTGTTGAAGAACGAAACCAAGAATTTCAACTTTTAGTACCCGAACTTATCAGACGGTAGATAAGTTCTCAGTAATCATGATCTTTTGATTAATAAGGAACAAATACATCGAAAAGTGGGATCCAAAGAACAACATTACAAACAGTGGTCCCCCATTTTCTTTGTTAAGATTGTTCTTGGCTTGCATACATTGTTTTAAAAGTAGTATTATTTGAACAAAACAATTCTTTAGGACCTAGCTAAAAAAATATCAACTGTATGCAACCGATTGTCATATAACTTAAATCGCTTGCAGTTCACCCCTTACTCTACAGATTCGTATCACAACGCGTATAGTTTTGTACGTACACCATCAGACGCAGCTGTGGCAAAACTCGGCTCCGTTTTCACTTGCTTCGCTTTATTGGAATGCATAACTCCATTCTGTGTATATAACCTACCTACTTGGTGGTTTTATCCTTAACCCTATACAGGGTCTTTATAGAATAAAATGTGACGCGCCCCCAGTTATCGGTCGTCGCAAAGCAAGGTGTAACGCGTCGCGGCCCTGGTTATTAGGAATTGATGCCCTTGGATTAAGACTTAGCGTCACGACTGACGCTAAGCACCGACATAGTGCCATGACACTAGTAATATGGCATCGCGACTTTCTATAAAACCTAAGAGAATTTGAATGGGAGTCTCTAAAGTCGTCAATGAATTAATTAATGCTGTCCTCCATAACGCGATTTGTTTCGCTCCAAGCCTCCGAGAATCGGTAGACAAATTCAGTAAATAAAATAGCGTCTGCGTAGCCATCTCCGGGAAGGTTTCTCTGAATATAAAACAGACACGTTTAAAAAATAACCATTATTAAGATAAGGGATTGGTGTTGACACTGTAAAGAGAACGATTAATTATGCTGAGCGCAACAACTCCGGCGTATTCGCGGCCGGTGACAAATAAGAGGCGTATTCTGAATACCAAGTTAGCTGGGATGAGTTGGGGTCCGCTATGTCTGTAGAGGTGCCAGTAGTAGCTCCAGCTTTTTTCAGGAAGTGCTATTGAACGTAATGATTCGCTATTCATGAGACTACTCACATATCAACATCGGCATTGGACTCTGCTGTAAATTCTAATTTAATGGAGTAACAGCCGTGAGAATGTGGGAAAAAAAAAGTAATCTGTCAATCCATCCATATACCACTTCCTAGCATTTGGCAGGACATATGTGTAAACAATACCACTTTATTGGTTCAAATATATACAGTTTTTGTGTTTGTGCTGCATAGTGTGCGTTTATTGGACAGGTGTGATCTGTGAGTGTACTTATTCTTACTACAGATGGCAAAAATTAAAGGTTAGCGAATTAATCGCGTTAACGACACCGTCCTATATCCTCCAACCAAAGACCTTATAGTACCTCATAGACCTCAACTATTGGGGGAGTACAACTTTTGGGGCTGTTGTATTTGTAATTAGCCTAAACTTGGGTGTAGGTTAATTTGCTTAAAATTTTAGTAAATTCAGTGCAAGCGCAGGGTAAACGCTGCAGCTGCTTCCGACAGCACATGCAAGCCACCACAGCCGCCCGTGCCAACTAATCGTTCATTTTAGGCGCCTAATCATAATAGTGTTACTAGGTAAGGAATATTATATTTTGCTTTGGAACTACGCTGAATTTATTGCCATTATACCGGGCATGTTACCCTATGGCTATTCAGGTTATGGTCCACTACATTTGCTTTTTGCTAATAGGCAGATTAAACACGATTTTCGAGAACTGTTTAAGTTCTAATGGATATGTAGGTAGAAGAGATAATTATTGTTGAAAATGAGATTGTTAAGTACATGGAATTCCCAAACCTTTACGTCATAAGACACTATTATTGAGTTAACCCCTTATAATTGTAAGGTAAAGTTTTTTTTTTATCCGGGCCCTAATTCGGCCCAGCCAGCTTGCTAACCTCTGATATGGGGGTCTGAGTTCTTAAAATTAGCGTAAGCCTAAAAAGAATAATGTGTGTGCAATTATTTCTTCCCAGTATTTTTATTTAAATAAAAGTCAATAAAAAAATTATTACAAATAATAAAAGTCAATACCAATGTTAACGTAGATATTGATATTTGTGTAGTTTGTTGCGTGGGAACCAAAAGCCTGATCGGAATGAACTAGGATCTTAATAATAATTTTCAGAAACCTTTGACTTATTTCGTAAATTGTAAGCATTGAAGATTACGAGAGCAAAAATTATTCACAAATTTGGTTTGTAGATTTCTAGTTCAGTACTTAACTAATGACAGAGCGCCTAGCTCTTAACGGCAGGTTGCCTTTTGAATATTGTAATTTCATGTTTAATTCTAATGAATGGCAGCGATTAAATCATTGTTACGTACGCTTTGAGTTAAATTTCCATTTTGTTGTAACTACAACAAGTGGTACATAGATATCTTTGGCTAGTACATACCCACCTGCGAGTAGTACTACCTCGTATTTGGTATATGTCACAAAACATTTTTGCAACTTGACGTTATTTTAAAATCAGAAATATCCATAATATGGACCTAAATCGTTAACGTGACTTTAAGCAACCGATTCTCAAGTTTGTATAAACGTTAACTTTACAAACACAAGTTGTGAAGTCGATATTAACACCGATAAATGTAGTCCGGGGTTAAGCCGGTTTGTTTTCTGTTACATTCCTATCTACAGATCCGGGTAAACCGATTAACCGGATCCAGCATCGATCCGGAGCGGCCGATAGCCCGGAAAATCCGGTCGCGATGCCCCGCTGCGGCTTAGCGCGGCTTGACGGACAACTGACGGGTCGCTGGAGGACTGTCGTTTCGACATATTTTGTTCGTTGATTTGTTTTGATGTGATTTATAAGATTAGGAATACGATACGATAGTCTTTCTAAAGAAAGGTTGTGGTGATACAAATGAAAAACTGAACTTCTTGTAACAGTTACTAAATACCAAGTAGCAAATGAATTATGGTGAAGGAAAACATCGTGAGGAAACCTGCAGGTCTGCGGGAACTTGACTTGTTCTCGATAGATATGTGAAGTCTGCCAACCCGCACTGGGCCAGCGTGGTGGACTATGGCCTGAATCCCCCTCGCATCGAGGGGAGGCCCGTGCCCAGCAGTGGGACGTTAAAAGGGCTGTTGTAGTAGTAAAATACATCATCATCATGTAGTAGTAGTAGTAGTAGTAAATGAATTAAATCTTTTGCACTAAGTAAGAAAGTTCATTCGTTCTAAGTACCGACTATTTATCTGGATATGACACCGTTTTAAGTGACGACTATTTATTATTTATGTTGTGCCAATATATCGTATTTACCAAAATCACTTCCTGGTTAGGACCCATTTTTTCTATTATAAACTAACTATCTAAGTCTTTAGTAAGCTAGTCGACAGACTGTACTCTTTTGATCCCACTGACACATAAGCTTTGTATATCCAAGTACTTGAACAACACCACTTCATAGAGGTACAGACTTAGTGTACAAGTTTTACTAAGTTGCAAGTTAATTGTCGGACCGAACAACGGTGTTTGGTGAAGCTAGTTTAAAGTACTTGTTCACCGTTCGAGGATAATCGAGAGGTTTCTTGAGTATCAGTTCACTTGTTAAGAAATATTTATTCTGCGGTCAAACTTGTACAAAGTTTCCGTTTCAAAGTAAGTTGTTTGTTTTTGAAATATTATTTTTATTGAACCAATATTTATGGACGGCTTAAGATTAACTGGAATGAATTATTTCTGGTAATTAGGAAAACTATGGTGATTGATGACATAATTAATGCACTCTACATTTTGCCTTTCGTACCTTAACGTCGCTTGCCACGAGCCAAACCACATTAGAGCCGGTCCACACGGCGCGTTGCGTCGTCGCAACGCAAATATTTTGACGCATAGCCGGCCACACAAGCGCTGCGACATCGCAGCGTTACGACGACACGTTCCGTCAGCGCAGCGGCGCAGCGGCGACGCACAGTTGCGGCAAGCATTTTGTTAAAACATCGCAGTCAGTCTATCAACGCACAAGCAACTGAGCGCTGCCGCTCCGACGTCGCAATGAGTACACCCCCTCCCGCTTCGTCTCGGGGGCTGCTGTCCGTCGTGTGCGACGACGCAGCCCACCGTGTGTACACTTTGGTTATTTGTACGTAAAACAACGCAACGGCAGCGCTGCGTCGACGCAACGCTGACGCAACGCGCCGTGTGGATTGGCTCTTAGACTTCGTAGTGGTTTGACTGCCTCAGTTTAATGCATGCACTTCAACAAGTGCATGCATTAAACTGAGGCAGTCAAACCAGGAAACATACCTACTTAAAAAAACTAAATGTGCAGTGAAACGGTGTAGAAGTTATATTGTTTAAATTCATTCATAATCACTTATGTTTCAGGTATAATAATTGATACTTTCTCTCTGATAATAAATGTAGTTCTTCTTACTCCAAATAAATAAAATAATTGTATAAAGACTACTTACGCACCTATTTAGGTTTGGTAAGAATGTTAGGGTATAAAAATCAAAGTCTGTAGGTATAAGGTTAAATAAATAAAATATATCTACACTGTTTTACAAGTGTAAGCACGGTAACTTGTCATTTGTTATTGCTAACAATAAAAAAGTATGTAGGTCGCGTCTAATAAATGAGCGAGGCATGTTAGGGCATAAAAAAGTTAGGTGAGGCACTGGCTGCGAGACGTGGACTCAAAAACTCCCTAAATGGCTGTGTGATCAGTTTCCTTCACCTCTCTTTATAGATAAAATAAATGAAATAAACTATTGCGTTTGTTTCTTTGTGTAAATCTGTCCTTGGTTGTAAAAAAAAAAAAAATGGTAAAAAAACGATCATTCTGAAGTCCTTTAGGGTTTTCATAGTATGGACTTTTGGGACATAGATCGATCTTTTGGGCCTCGATTTTTTATGAATCGATTCATCAGATAAAGATTCGTATCGATTGAAAAATCTATTATTTTTGGAAAGAATCGCCATCCCTACTTTGCGTCCTCATTTACAATAACAATTACCAATAATAACAATCAACCCACTTTAAAAAATCAAATCGCAATAAAAACTATATCCCACAACAAACTGTAAATTATAACTAAACAGATATCTGACGGGAACAAGCAAGCCTGCTTCCGCATAATTTAATTTCAGGATTGTAGCTTACTGAAATACCATCTCCGTTGAGATTCCGCTCGGCGGTGGTGCGGCGGCGGCAGGCAGCGGGCGGAGCGGCCACTAGAGCTATTGTTTCACGTTTCAGTTGACAGCTTGCGAAAATTATGAGCTAGATTATTTTTCTAAAATTTGTCTATTAGCTTTTGGGCGTGACTTCCTATTATTTTTATAATTGACTAGCTGTGCTTGCGACTTCGCCCGCGTGAAATTTGGGTATATTTCCTGGTAAAATTGGGTTGTATATTATTCCCTCGGAACGAGAATTTATTGCTAAAAAAAAGACCACCAAAAACCGACTTCAAAAACGAAGGCAAATACACACAGGAATTGGCAACGACTTCAAACTACCAAGGCAAATTCATAAAATTCCAAGGTATGGAAGTAATACCGAAATGCCCAAATAATCGTCTCATCCGGCATCCCACTGTCAAATTTCAATAGCAAGACTGCGGCACTTAGCGTTGCCTAACTCCAGACGCGGACTCCAGATGCCTACAGACTAGGAATTTCGGTAATATCGTAATATCCGTCGCGATTTCTATTTAATTAGTATAGATGCAGTTATTGAGGAATTCAAGGTAAGTTCATCTATTCTAGATAATAGGTTTAGTTAAAGTCCCGTCAACTTCGACTAACTGGAAATAAAACCATACGCGTGACAAAGCGCGCGTCCAATCTTTTGCAAATATCAAAACGTACTGTATTTTTTCACAGAAGAAGCACATTTTTCAACAATATGGCAAGGATGTCGATAGTAAATTTTGACGCGTTGTAGCGTTGCCACAGAAATTCCATTTATATTTATATTCACACAGAGTTCGTTTTGGTATTAGCAAAGTTTGTGTTAACTCATATCGGCAAAATGTTAACAGCTATAATTGTCCAAAAGTAATGTATTTGTTTTAATTTGTGAATTAAGCTGCGTGCGTGCTTAGCCCGTCGTAGAGTGGGTAACCAAAGAACTTTTTTATTTTGCGCATGTTAAATCTATGGTGGCAACAAAATTAATTTTGAAAAATTAAAGTTACTCCTTCGAACATAACCCAAAATTAAATATTTTTTTCAATTTTCTTTTTAAACAACTTCAGCATTTTAAAACAAACTCAAATCTACCTACTGTGTGCTACGGTGGCATTTGTTTATTATAAATTCAAGACGGTGCCATAAAAAAGCCTCTCATTTCTCGATTCTTTTGAAACTCGAGAAAAAAATTGTTGATAATTTTTTTATTTAACAATATTTTTAAGGAAAATTCTCCAGAAATTAGCGTCCTGAAGAAAATTCTGAGCAGAGCAGCTAACTTAAAATGTAAATATTTTTCGTAAATATTAAAGATTTTTTCGTTAAAAACATTTTATTAATGTCATCTGGGGAACTGTATAATCATCATATTCTAAATACCAGGTCAGAGATTATTGCTGACATAGATAGCTAGATATTTTTTTATTTGTTCCACCTTTTAAAGTAATAGAAAGTACGTATACTACACTAGCTGTACCCGCGACTTCATACGCTTGAAATTAAAAAACCCCAATTATTTTTTTCGAAATTTAAGTAGCCGAAGTTACTCGTTGGAACATAACCTATCAAACAGTCAAAGTCCTGTCCAAATTGGTTTAGCCGTTTGGAAGTTTACCAGGAACAAACAGATTTTCGTTAGTATCGTATACGTGTATTGTCATATACATTTGGTAAAAAGATGTTTTTTTTTGATATTACAAACAGACACTCCATTTTATTTTATGTATAGACCGATAAATTGAGGGTGTTATGGGCAATGGGCGGCCTTATCGCAAAAGTGACCTTTACCGGGTAACATTGGATGAAACGACAGCAGGTACTCATAAAGAAAACAACTCATTAATGCTTAAATTCACGATAGAAGACCACTATACAAAAAAAGTCTTACCCAACTACCAAGGCATCATCATTGTCTAGGAGCTCCCGCCATAATGAAACGTATAAGGAACAAGCGAAGTTCGATATTAGCAGCTTATCTTGCAACCTAGTTAGGAAACTCGAGTAGGAAAATTACTTGCGCTCATAACAATATTAAGTTTAGTTCTGTTTCATGGATATACCACTAACCCTCACATCTACGGGCATAGGTACCACAAGATTAAACTAATCGAGTTTTCATATTGTTTTCTTATATTTACGCGAATACTATACATTGAAATTAAACTATTTTACGGATTATTCGGACTTATCGGATTTATCGGACCGCAAACAACAACTAAATATGAGGGTACCCAGTTATTAACTATGACATCAGGACGTCTAACACCTCAGTCCCCCCGTGACCATGGTTGCTGTAAAGCAGTCGAAACGTCGGGAAAATGAAATAGTAAATAAACGCGATAAAATCCGTAAAATAGTTTAATTTCAATAATCGAGTTTTGTAAATCAAGTAATGACCACTTAACTAGACTTAATAATCACTCATCGTAATTTGACTACCCTTTTCCTATTACTTGTGGTCGGGGCAGTATGTCTTTTTCTACAGTTCATCTCACTATTCCCTCATACTGAAACCCTTATTATGTAGCCAACTCTATCTACTGAAACTCTGATTTCAATCATATCACTCTTCATCGCCCATTCATCTTTTCTTTGGCCTTCATGTATCCATCCATATTCATTCTCAATCTTTTAGCCACATACCTACTTCTTATTTATTAACCGACTTCAAAAAGGTTTTCGACCTCGAAATTCGACGCGTATGTTTTTTTTTCTCATCACACTGACTAAGAGAAGAGATGAAAGAGGTATGTCTAATCAAGACACCAAAGTTTCATCAT
Organism: Ptilodon capucinus; assembly: GCA_914767695.1. NCBI lineage: Eukaryota > Metazoa > Arthropoda > Insecta > Lepidoptera > Notodontidae > Ptilodon > Ptilodon capucinus. The sequence goes on along the minus strand of OU611808.1, from coordinate 12,441,627 downwards.
ACCCGGGGTAAAGCTAAATTGTCTTAGAAGCCGCAAGAATTTCATCGAAAGCAAGTTGTGGAGTTGGACAACGTATCGGTCAACATATTGGTCGACCTGTCACCAAACATCGCAACAGTCTACGTTCCGACACCGCGTCCAACAACACTTTGTTACGTTAATGTCTGTTATCGAAGTTGAAAACAACAGAACAGTCTAATTCATCACCATCAATAGGTACAGTGCTTAGCCGCTAAATCCCTTGCGGAACATTTGAGCCCTGCACTCACAGGCGCGTCTAGACACACGCGATATTTTTTTTTGTCAATACCATAACTAGGGTTACCAACTGTACTATAAAATATAGTATTGTACTATATTTTAGCTCTGCGTACTATATACTGTTGCGTGTTATTTTTAAAAGCATGTAAAGGTGCCGAATACAGTTTGATTTTATTAAATTTGTTCATGCATGGCATTAACAGGCATTGAATAGTTCGGTATTTTTCGGACGGACTGACACATTTTTGTAGGATTTTTGTTAATGTATTATATATTTTACGACTCTGGCTGGAAAATACTATATTTTCGAAAAAATAGTTGGCAACCCTAACCATAACGTACTGTATTAACTCATAGCAGAAGCACAGTTTTCAACAAAATGTCATCAATGACGTAATCGAATTTTGAGGCCTGTAGTTGTAGCATGCGCGCCAAGACTAGACGCATGTCACGGAATATTTTGATGTTGTCTCTTTCTCTCGTATGAAATTAGACAGAGAGCGAGCGAGTGAATCCGTGACAAAGTTCTTGTCGCGACATGCGAGCTAACCCCACTTGTCGCGTGGCTTTATACATTTTAATAAAAAAAGGAAAGTAAATTCGTTGCTGCCAGTGTATGCAGGGCGTTACACGGGCGCGGCGTCACGGCGCAGCGGGATATCAGGATGGATATGCGGTGTGACAAACGTCACGAATTAAGTGCAGCCATTTTGATAACTGCCGCCATTTTGACGTGCCAATTGGAAGTTAAATTTTTTGAGTGTATTATAGTTAGGGACTCATCTTTATCAAGTTATTCTTCTCTCTCTCTCTCTCTTCACTGAGATCCGTCATGACATTTTAAAATAAAAATGTAACCAAACATCCTTGGTTAAAACCAACGAGTTATTACACAAGGGGCAGCTTTTCCTAATATTTGACAATCTAACATGTCCAGTTTTGTACGTGTCAATAATTATAAGAAGACTAGATGGCCAAGGCATCAATGTGGCCAATTTCTGCTTAGTATTTTTTGACGTCTCTTTTGCACATTTAGGCATCTGTACTTTTTTATATCGTTGGTTAATCATATAAATAGGTTGTTTAGCGTCTAAAATAAAGTTTATATTACATGTCAGTTATTTATGCACTGAACCAACAACGTTAACTGTTAGCTCTCTACTAATTTTGGCATCAAAGTGCTGCGTTGTTATATTTCGGTTGTGACGTCATAAATCATGGTCCAGTCATAAGCGTGACCATTTTGACTGTATTTAGATGGGATCGTTTGCAATTTGCTTGTTAGGTTCGTTATGAATTAGATATACTTAATAGTTACCGTTGATTTAAAACTAGTAACAAAGTCATAAATCCATTGAGTATGGATTTAGTATAAATATGAGTATAAACGAATAGTCCAATGCCTAATAGCTGAATATTAACGTTCTGTACGTATGAATGTCACAAAAATTATAGTACAAACTATTTAAGAACTAGCTGTCGCATAAATAGATCTGTAAGAAATGCGCTAAGTTAAATTGATTGTCTCTTGAGTAAATTTATTGATAAATACCTACAATTCCGTAAGTTCTATGCGATCCAGATAAGAATAGGAATGTCAATAACGTCTATCTGTCAAATGTCACTTGACAAGTATGGTTAGCAATAAAACTTATTTGCATATCAATAATAATAGTCTTACATCAAATTTAAATAAAAAGGTTGAATTAGTAGCAAATTGTCTTAATATAATATTTAATTATTTAAAGTTATAATTCGTTTTCGTTCGTCATAATATGGCGCAAAGTCGATCCTATTCTCATTTGAATCGCATAGTATAACAATCAAATATGTAAAGATAAAATGCGTATTCGGAATCCGCAATAATTTATTACATGACACTCCTATCAGATATAAGCGGTATTTGGTCGTGCACTATCATGGTTTCCGTGGTGTAGCGGTTATCACATCTGCCTAACACGCAGAAGGCCCCCGGTTCGATCCCGGGCGGAAACATAGCTTTTTTGTATAGTTAGTATTATTTATTTCAAACATCGATTTTATAGAATTACGCAAGGATAAGTAAAAACCTTAGATGAATTTATATGAGCGCGTGGAGTAAAGTTTATATTTTGTATGGTGACTGATGCAAATATTTTTCATTTATGGGTGAGACTCTTTTTAGGTAAATACCGTTCGTGCTACTAAAATATCATACCAATTTGAAAGAACGAAGCCCACAGCACTCTGTTTTTTTTTCTGACCGTACGTGACCTGCCGTTCTATTTTCAAATCCGTCTCTTGTGTTGATTTTTCTAGGAACCGTACTTCAGTGCAGCCGCTCTCCACCCAGTGTAGAGATAGGTCTATTTTTAAAGGTTTAAGGTGGACTTTATTTCATATGCAGTATACGTAATTAAATTATATAGCCCGTCGTTATTAGGTGTAATTATCTAATTTATTGGGGGTTTTAATGAAATTGTCGATACTTATAAAGATTGCCTGTAAATTTGATGCAAGGCAAGTCTTAAATCGGCCATAACATCTGAATTCAACAGAACAGAAAAGCGATTTAACTGAGCATGCCAACAAACAATTAAAAAAAAAAAAAGGGTTTGTTTTTAATTTACTAATCGAAATGATTTCAGATACTGAATTAACGAGGTTGCAAGTTTGTTCTCGGCAGTATGAATAATATTAGATAAGTAGAAACATATAAAAAGCAACCATTATACCAATACGAATCTCATAATAATCTAACGAACATATCAATCGAATATGCTAATCGGAATAATCGACTACCGAGCGCGCAACACAATCGATAATCCGGCAGTGCCATTACAGCACTAATTTAATCTAACGTATTAGTTTAGTACTCGATTACATCAATATAACGTTAATTATATCGACACGTGCTAATCTCATTGGCGATGTGTGTACTGTATTTGATAAATATATTTAAAATCGACTGAATGTGACAAAATTGACTAAATATGACAATTAATGACTGTTTAAAGCGTCATATTGGATTAATTTGTAAATCTTTATATTATGTGCCTTATTAATTATCAAGACAGATGAAATTCTATATTCTTATAGGTTGTTAGGTAGCAATGAAAACCTATTAAACTCCATTCAGATTATTTTTTTATTCCTCATAGTCAGATATTTGGCACAATATTGCAAACATTTATCGTAGTACGTGCGTGTGTGCATGCAGTGATAGCCAAGTGCATGCAGTGGTAGCCAAGTGCATGCAGTGGTAGCCGAGTGGTCGAACGCACGCTTTGCAATCAAAGTGCGTAGGTTCAAACCCCGGCTCGCACCTCTGTATTTCATGTGCGAATCTCATTTTCATCCGAGATTATCACTTGCTAAGAAACGGTGAAGGAAAACATCGTGAGGAAACCTGCACGTCTATAGAAAGGCGTGTGAAGTTCACCAACCCGCACTGGGCCAGCGTGGTGGACTATGGCCTGAATCCCCCTCGCATTGAGGGGAGGCCCGTGCCCAGCAGTGGGACGTTAAAAAGGGCTGTAGTAGATCGTAGTGAGTTACCATATCAATATTACGTAACTCAAAGGTCTACTTTATAATGGGATCAATGACAAATTTTTGTGATAAGCTAAGTATTTATGAAACATTAATTATAGGAAGATTTTATTGAATTGTTAAGATCCGTATCCGGATTCGTATCCGCAGATATACATCACTAATTACGTCTCATAACTCGTTCCTGTTACCAATAACTATTCGTTTACATAGAAACTTAGCATTACTTATAATTGAATACCAGACTTAGTAACACCATTTTAATGGCGACCGAATTAATTAAAGTTTCCATTGTAGACACGCGCGAGTGTGGTTCAAATTTAAACTATGCCATTGTTCTCGTTAATTCTGTCGCTACACTCATTATACGCGGTTTTCGCGCGATTAACTAACCTCGTTTAAAATTTGTTTAAGTAAACAACAAATACAAAGGAAATTCTAATAACTCTTGTTGGAACTGTAGGTAAAAGATTTGGCACGTTCATTACGCTTTCCGAGGATTTGCGTGCTGGTGAAATAAACATTGATTATACATTATAAATATTATTTTACCTTGACATGTGGATACATTATTGTTTTCTTATATTTACGTGAATACTATACATTGAAATAAAACTATTTTACGGATTTTATCGCGTTTATTAACTATTTTATTTTCCCGACGTTTCGGCTGCTTTACAGCAACCATGGTCACGGGGGGACTGAGGTGTTAGACGTCCTGATGTCATAGTTAATAACTGGATACCCTCATGTTAGCGATCCGATCCACGCAGAAAGTGCTCACAGTGTCTTGAGGTCTTGCAATGTTGGTTTTGGATTTAATCATATTAATTACTGGATCCCAAGTTGGTGGTAGCACCCAGCCATCTTCCCTATTGAAATTAGGATGTTTTTTAAATAGTAAATAAACGCGATAAAATCCGTAAAATAGTTTTATTTCAATGTGGATACATTGTCACTATTTAGGTAATAAGATTCACATTGAGAACTGAAAGTCTAGACTATCTAGGTTATGTCGTTTTTAAAGGAAAAAATGAGTGGCGCTGTCAACGTGTTAATTTATTAACTTTCCATTACGCAGAATCTTCAGTCATATTGCACCGTGATAACTCTCTCAAAGCCTAATTTATCTCGGCGACTGCAATCGATAACAAAAGGCCGATGTTCACGCCTACGAGCTCCGTACAAAGAGTTCTAGCTAGTGATGTCCCATGCAAAATACGCCGGGATTTAAATAGTGAGAATATAATGTATAAATCACAAAAATTAAATCAAGCATAGTTTTAAAGCAATTACGAGGAAATATCTATAAATTAAAGTATAAGAGGGGGAAAAAGGTTAAATATGTAGAATTCGTATGTAGTGGGTAATGCAAGAAACTGCTTGCTGCTACGATTTTAAAGTTTATTTCACTGATAGAAAGCTACACATACCTTATATCTGCATTTAAAAACTACGCAGAAGTATTTGAATAAAAGAAAGAACAAAAAAAAGGTTACCTTATCCCACTGTTAACACGGGTGTCTACAAAATACGTTCACGGGCAATATTCCCGGAAAAACGGCGGAGTAGATCAGCACTAGTGCTAACTATCAGGCACCTGGAAGGCTTTATTCCGGTTCAATTAATCGTGGCGCGGCAAATGAAGTTGGCCGCCGCCTCCTTTAGAGGTATTTTTAATTAAAGCAAGTCTCGCCGCCCGCTAAGCGGTTCGGCTACAGCTATTGTGATAAGCATCAGCGCTGGTCACGTTGTAAGCTCGCTTACCAGCATTTGTCTTGCAGAAATGTTTTAATATTATTTTCAAGTTTTGGACAGTTAACTCAAGACAAAATCTGACAAAAAATTACAGTTTCTATTGCTTTAAACGTATTGAACAGCCTGACACACTATCCCAAAGACAGCAACAGCGCTTCAGAATTATCCTAAGTTCTTTAAGTAATTTTGAACGATTGGAACGGATAATTATAATGCTGACTGTCCTCAGACTTAAGTCAAAACGAGCTCATCGAAATGTTTGCAAATACTAAAACAAACTGTATTGACTTGTACAAAACGCTCATTCTTCAAAATAATGTCAAACACAGCGTAAGTCAATTTTGTCGCGTGATCGCGTGGCTTTGACCACAGTAATTCAATCTTTATGTATATTGACAGAGAGTTCGTTTTGGTATTGGTAAACATTTTTACTACCAATCTAACCCGGGGGTTTGCTTTTAAGCAATAAAAGCTTAGTTACACAGTTATACATTTTTTAATCGCTATTCTAGCCTCTTATTGCTCTTTTTGTGCTCAGTGCTAGCACCCGAAGTTAATGACATTCTTATACCTGCTCAAATAGTAGATGTAAAGTTTAACAGACGAATAATATTTATTGGATCCATAGGAAACAAGGAAAGGCTATTGTACAGGGCATCTGAAAGATATGTTACAGTGAAAGTTACCTGATCAAAACAGGTCGATGACGTTGTTAGCAAACTATTTGGTTTTTGAATATGATAATGTTTGTAGGGTACTGTAAAATTTGTATCGTTTTAAATGTTTATTAAGTTCATGGACCAGCGATCAGGATAAGATCCATATTTATCCATAGTCTCAAAGGCAGCGATTCTCGATCATAGAGTAAACATAAAATATATCAAGGAGTGAAATAGTAAAATATATCGAGGCAATTTAACTTCAGTGACATTTTTATAACTTTACAGGAGAGCATACTCATTCGACGCAGAAAAAATCGCTGAATTCAAATATGTATTTAAGCCAATATCGCCCAAAAGTGTCGCTTAAGTCAAATAGCCTTTCACCCCTCGATATAATGACGATCTATTGGTTTAGTTCTTTCAGTGTAGGCTTACTGCACTGGGTAGTTACAGGTTCGATTCCCGTCAGCGAAAATCAGAAATGGCTATTTTGGAATTTATCCTGGTCTGAGTGTAACTGAGATCGTCCGGGATCATTGTACCCATCGTTCATGTTCGCTTAATTTGGGATCATACGATGAGTATGTGTTGCCTAACGATATAATCGGTAAAAAGCAATACTAAAAAAATAAAGGATAGACGACGGTGAAGAAATTTGAAATGATGACTTACATAAGATGATATCTTACTTATAGTTTTGTATAGCCGCCTTTGAGTGTACAAGTACAAGGGTCTCCAGGATACCCCAGGGAAGAGATACACGTGTATTATTCATACGAAATTCAGACTATTTCGTAGCTTTGAAATACACAATAAAGCCTTATTTTAAAAGCCTTTGGAATTTTTTTCTTGGAAACAGCTATCTGAGATACATATTAAATAAACAAAATTGTTTTTTAAGTGACTTCAAAAAAAGGAGGAGGTTCTCAATTCGACTAAAATTGACATTATTGAGTGTGATATTCATTAATATCAGTTTGGTCTACATTGCATTATGTATCGAAGTACGAGTAGTAGCCGAGTGGTTAAACGCACGCTTTGCAATCAAAATGCGCAGGATGAAACCCCTCGCACCTCTGGCATTTATGTGCGAATCTCATCGCGAGGAAATCTGCATCTCCGAGGGAACTTAACCAGTTCTCGATAGACGAATGAAGTCAGCCGACTCACATTGGGTTAGCATGGTGGATTATGGCCTGAATTACCGTCATATTGAGGGGAGGCTCGTGTTAAAAGAAATTATACCTATAAGTCTATAATTATGCCAATATGATAAATAACTACTGCGATCCACTCATAAAGTATTCAAAAGTCGATCATCTGAACTCGGTATTCCCCGTGTGCGATGCATAATTCGTCGACTCGGCGAATAAAAAAGTTATAGTTCCGTTGAAAAGTCCGTCGGCTCGTCGCTAACGAACTGACTGCGTTCCGGATACTAGTTCATGGACTATGCAGTAGTTTCCGTGTTCTGTGCGGCGCATAGGGTTGATATTTGTAAGTAATATTGAAATTGAAAATGCAGTGGGATTCAAAATTATGTATAATAAGTCTAAAACCGATAAGTACAGTATGAGGATAGAATATACCCGTAGATAGCATTTTTTTTTCTTTCTCCCACAAAATCAAAAAAAAACATTTCTTCGTATAAAAAGCCTAGTACCTAAGACACGGCATGCTATAGATAGGCGACTCCTTATATAAAGATCAAAATAGATCCTAAATTAAAAACCTGCAGCGGGCATTTTGTGGTATTAATCAATCAATTTTTCCGCTCTGACGCTGACATCAATGTGGCATCTAACATAATACCAAAAATATTGAATGAATTTCCCGTAACTCTGAGGTTATACCTACCCGTGAAGTGAAAATATACTCTAGATAACTCTATATGAATTTATTTTATTGATTAATTAATAGCAACTGCTTTATACAGTCCGAAATTTGGTATATTTTTTTTTATCGAAATTCGAGCATAACGTTTTTTTCGCCGCCAATCTACAAATCTTGCTGTGTCTCGAATCCTATGCAAATTTTTCCATTTTTGTTTTGTGAATATTAATAGCTGCCTCACGTAGATGCAGTCTACATTGTTAAATAGGGTTACGGGTGTGCCTAAGGCCACAGCACGATACCTGTGACAAATACTCAAAGGTCTGTAACTCAGAAACTATGATAGTTGGATAGTCTGCTTTCACTAATTATGAGCTACTTGTACTATTATATGAGCTACCATATATATGTACATAAAATATTATTTCGGACTTCTGATTCACCCTGTATGTGAAGGACGTGTTGGCGATTTTTAAAAAATACATTAAAGAAATTATTGGCCCACCCGTTTTCTTGCCGGATCTTCTCAGTATTGTTATTTGTATTGAATATTTAAATAGGTTTACGACATTATATTCGGCTAGCGTTCGCTTCAAAATATAGCGTCATCGTTAACGAATCGCAAATCTCGAACAATAACAAAGTCAGCCATTTTGTTTTGCCGGCAAACAGCGGCGTCTGCATGAATATGCAATGAACAATGCACCGCTCCGCACAGATCCCTGTTGCCGGTTCACAGCATCCGCTTATCTCTTGTAAAAATAGCCATGTTGAAATAATGTTGGAGACATTTATCCCACTTGTGTTCATGATGATATTTTTGTACGTTTTAACTGAAAACTGGATTTTTATTTACGTAAACCATTACGCGGTATTATGAATGGTCAAACATTGCCATCCATTCAGAATGCATTTCCTATGAAGAAGGATGGGCAAGAAACTCCATGGTTACGATTTTCTCGCTATGTTTTTATAAACGTAAAGTCTATCGCAGTATAATAACAACAATTATAAAATAGGTTGACAACACAAGGCTTAAAATCTGGATAAACATCATCATAAACAAATCTATTAGAAGTCTACGGTCCTTGTTGTATATTTTCACACGAAATACGTATACTAATAGTCACCTGACGACGAGATAACTCATTTTTCTTTGGTTTTACTGAAATTTCGGCAGTTGAGTTATATTTTCGTTCCAATTTGAAATACGTACCTGTAACAATAAAACAAATTATTAGTACTTGTAAGAACTGTCTATAGTAGGATTGAGAAGATAATTACTATGTAGTATAATAATTATTTAATATTCCTACAGAATAAGGCGTAGACTCAGAATCTTTGATACGAAAAGAAGAAGAAATATAATAATAGAAAGTACCTACGATAGATTTTCATCGAAATGAAAATGTTTTATGTATTTCTAAAATACAAGATGGCTCAATAATATATGTCCTCAGGATACTGGTATGCAAAGTCAAAGTCAAATCATTTATTCTGTATAGGCCTATGGAGGTACTTACTAATTGTCACCGGATCGAAACGCGACCTCAACTGAGAAAATCCGGGAAGAAACTCAGTGGGCATATATTTTTTTTAAATCGCCAAAACTTATTACAAATACACAGGTACATAAATAGCTCCAGTGTGTTGCCTTTAGAGCGTCGTTTATAAAAAATCGAGTATTAAAATGATGAGAGACGCAAGTAGAAAACAAATATTCATGTTGTCACATACTTGCTGAAGAAATAATAAGTTTATAATCTATGCATGAGTTACGAGGTAACCGTAAGACATATTCTGAGCACTTCACAAATTCATTTGCCGTCAGCAGGACTTGTAAATCTCACTAAAGAGGTCGCTGCTGTCGTCGTCGGTCACCGCATCGAGACTGGGGCCACCAAATAAGCGAAACTTCACTCGTTGTTAATATGAAGACCTAAAACTATTTTATGAACATAAGGTCGCAATAGTACAGTTAAACATATCATTTTATCTCCATTAAGGCAAATCCAGAATATAAATTAGGCGGTTTAATTATTTATAAGTCTACCTACTCTTTTCTATACTCTGTACCAATGATACTTGACAGTGTAGTTACCTAAATATATCAAAAAGACGTTCTAAAAAAATTGACCGAAATTGGTCTTAGTCTTATACGACTTGACTTACAAAATCTGACATGATGTTGTACGTAGATATACATATTTTTGATGTCAGTAACAGAAGGTACGATGAGTAATACGGTGCAAATGTTATTACGGAATAATGTTCCATTGTCTTTATAGCTCCTTCCTTGTTTATATCTTCACAACCGCCTGTTCTCACGAATGCAAATATACCCATAACTCTATTTCGATGGCATAAAAGCTAGAATCGAACGTCGCCGTCAAGTTTGGAGCTTTGTTTACTAATGTCTGCAGTGAATTAGCGCCGAGTTCAGTTGAAGTGCTGAGAGAGCTGTAGTGTGGTACATCGTCGCGAACCCACGAAATAATGAGGAAAGTTTCAACACGTTGCCGTTGTTACAAGTGCTTTAAACGTGCAATATTCGAGATAGCGATTAACGACGTATGAAATACTTTGATTAATTAAATTAAACTGCAAATGCCAACATATACGAGTTTAGTCGTGGTTTAAGTGTTGGCATTATGACCGCTGGCACCGGCAAAATAATTGAAAGGTCACTGACGCGTCAAAAATTTTGCCGATAACAAAACGAACTCTGTTTCAATATGCATAAAGATTGAATATCTGTGGTAAAAGTCCAACTCTATATTTTCTCTAAATATGCGCCTATTGTTTTCTTTTTTAAAGAAGTGACGGTCAAATTTAAATTCCGTTTCGCCGATAAGATGTGTTCCAGATTATAACATCTCCACGTATTTGCTCCAATGATATATAACTCTGAAGTGATCCAAATGTGACTAGATCGACATCTGTTCTAAAGATCGCACCGCAAACTTGTTCGGTGGTATCAACTAATTTAAAGTTTGCGCGTCCTCTATCTAATCAAGACTCTTTGTTAATTGTAATTTATTTAATAAAACCAGTGCACGATTCGCGGCCTGCTGCTTCCTTTGCATATTGTTTTTCCTGTTTGTTTATTCCTCGGGGTAACAAAAACAAGAAGCGCTGCTCTTCTCATCGTTTTATGTCTTCAAAACGCAAAAAGGCCAATGGAATCATTCATATTTTATTTTTTTCCTGGCTAAATATTATAATATCACTTTCGACGGCTACACAATAATATCAGGGATTTAAATATTAATAATAATATTCCCGGCCCCGGTGCGCGTTGTCATTTAACATCGCTACAAAGAAGAAAAACATAAAATTGCTGTCTGAAAAGTTGACACCTGTCACTTTTACTGTCAGATAGGAAATAAGAATTGGCGGAGGTAGGTGTCAACTTTCATTCATCGCGATGGAAACGCAACAAAGGAACGGGGGATATATATTAAATTAGTTTTAAGTGTCTAATATTAAATCTGGTAATAACATTTCTTAATAATTTATATAAAACAGTGTAATTATAGCATAAGTACACCCAAACACACTGCGGTAGACTTTTAAAAAATTTCCAAACTAGAGACGGGATGTGACGAATGGTGACGTTCTATCGACATATCGATTACAAAACTATCCATTACCCATCTATGTTGCAAAACAGGATAGTCTGCATAAAAAAGCGTGGTTTATCAAAAACCGATTGATACTTTGGCGAGATTAAGTTTTTAATATCTAAATGATTGCAACGCATGTTTCAGTTTACTATTTGCGGCGCCTAAGTTTTAATCTGATTATCCTTGCCACAGGACTTTGAGTACACTCAGGGATGTAGCTAGAGTCGAATTTGAGGTAGGGCAGCAGCATTGGTTAAGGTAGGACGGAAGTAAAAACTACATGTTGTTTATCTCAAACTATGAACAAACAATTTAATTATAATACTTTATCTTAGTTTTTAGTATTTTTATGGTAGGGCATTGTGATTTCAATCTAGGGCATTGCCCCACAATGCCCCCCCTCCCCCTAGCTACGGCCCTGAGTACACTATGGCCAATTAGGTAGACACATCACGTGAAGTCGACAACAGTGGCAGCAGACTAAATCGGCTATTGTAGAGTTAGCGAGTTGGATGTACCCGCCTGAGGAAAACTAGCGCCAGATCCGCATTGAACCGGAATTTTCAAGTTATTACTCAAGTGTCGTTAAGTGCTCGTGCACTTAACGTGCCATTATTGACGCAGTTAACGATGAGCTCGTAAAAATGTACAATTAAGATAACTGTTACCACTAAATTTATAGAAAGTAATGATCCAGTTACAGTAGTGTAACACTATAATTTATTTAACATGGGGGTTAATACATACTAGTTATGGTCGTAGGTCCGTTAATTGTTATTGATAACCGTATTAACGATTTCTATGAAAAAAGCTTTATGTTGGTAGTGTAACAAAACCTAGGATATTTTTGTTACAAAACTCGAGTTTCAGTCGCCAGTAAAATAATCGTCCACCTATGTTATTATTACTTTTTTTTTTAGATTTTATTACTAGTAATACCTTCTAAGCAAGTTTGCATTATTAAAATGTTTGAACTTCGTAGCATCCACTGTCTTGTTCGTAGCATATACGTAGACATCGCGCGCTACACACGTAGCAGTTCAATGAGCCAAATTTTCGTAGAACTTGCATTCTCAGTTTAATAATTCAGTAAACATTTTTTTTTATATTTCGATGCTCTTTTGTTATTATAATAAATGAGGCTACATGTCCCGAAATACATTTGTGAACCTAAAAAGTTATGATTAAAAATTATTTTTAACAAAAAACAAAAACCGACTTCAAAAACCTAGGTGCACTAAAAAGCTACAAATAACCTTACAATTCATTACATTTGGAGTAGGTGCCAATCAACGTCGGACAAGGCAAATACACACATGAATTGGCACCGACTCCAAATGTAATGAATTGTAAGGTTATTTGTAGCTTTTTAGTGCACAGTAGGTTTTTGAAGTCGGTTTTTGTTTTTTGATAAAAATAATTTTTTTTCACGATTTTTAGTGTCAATAATCGTTGAAAAATTGTAAATATTATCACCTTATAACAGCCCTAAAAAACTAAAAATTTACAGCCAAAAAAAAAATCACCCCCCTCACCCCCCCTTTCCACCCCATTGGGGTGGGTTTCGATCTTTGTTAACAATCCGTATTAAGCAAAAAAAGATTTTTCGAAATCGGTTCACTAACGCCGGAGATATGCTGTAGTCCGGATTAGACCCCCATTTCACCCCCTACATATTTTTTCTTTCAAAATTCCTGAAAGACGTGTTTTTTTATTTTGTATGTTAAATGCATATACAAAGTTTCAAGTCGTTCAAAAAATATTTTTGAAATTATGCGACCTTCAACCCCCCATTTCACCCCCAAGGGGTTAGATTTCTGATAATATTTTGGAAATGGGACCAACCTTGAAGAATTTCCTAGCAAACTTCAAAAAAAAATTTGAAATCGGTCGACAGACGCCGGAGATATGCGGTAACATACATAAAAAAAAAAAAAAAACATAAAAAAAAAAAACATACTGGTCGAATTGAGAACCTCCTCCTTTTTGAAGTCGGTTAAAAATTGGACGGAACCGCAGATAACATAAATAGTCTGTCGTCCAAACTTTAAGATCTACAACTTTAATTTTACACCGTAGTAGCGTAGTTAATAATAATTTTTAATTTATCACAAAGTGGTTTCTCCAACCAATTAGTGTTGTGTCACAGTTAGTGGGGTGGTCCAAGTTTTAATGGCCTCCCGACCAGCGCCGAGATAAGAGCCCCTAGGAAACTCAAGGAGGACTGTTTAATTTAATAAGTTGTTTTAAGGGGACACACGGCAACCTTACTTTAATTATAGTGTACATTGGTCGTATAATGCGTTTGTTTATTAATAGTAGGGGCGCGATTATTTGAATTAAAAGTTTCAAACTGCGCTTTTCGTCGCATCATAAAGCCCCGCTCACACTGGGTTGCCAAGAGTCGAGCGCGCCCATTGAATTTTTCGTCAATACCAAAACGAAATCTGTATCAATATACATAACGATTGAATGTACCTTAACACGGAAATTCAATCTCACGAAACCGCGCGTCAAAATTCACTCGCGCTGCCATTTACTGCTTCTACTCTTTTTTAACCAACAAAAAAAACGGAGGAGGTTCTCAATTCGACGCGTATATAATTTTTTGTTTCTTTATGTATGGTCACGCATATCTCCGACGTCAGTCAACCGATTTAGAAAATTTCTGTGTCGTTTGCTAGAGAATTCTACAAGTGTGGTTCGATTTTCAAAATATTATCAGAAATCAAACACGGTTGAAGGTTACACAATTTCATTACAATTAAACTATGTAAAAAATCTAAGTAATTAGAATAAAACTGCTTTAAGATGATATGATCTCTAGTCTTTATTACCACTCTAGACTCAATAGATGCTCTGAGTAAAAAGGGTTGTATAGTGCGGGTAACATAAATTTATAAATGTATAAAGGTTTGATTGTATACTCATCCCGTTGATTACACTCTCGCGTGAAAGCACATTTAAAATATGGCTTAAATATGTAAATGAACCGTCAAAGTTTAGATGAAAAATCAACGCCATAGTAAGCCGTTACACCAACAGAGATGAGGTTGAGAATGTATAGACATAATTCACTTTGAATCAGGCGTCGACCGCAAAATCCTGACGACTTCGGATTGATATAAATAAACGTCGCCAGACACCTCATTGTATGCTCTCAATCTAAGCAAAGCTTGTACTACATGTGACGTATAATGAACCGGGGACGATCCCAGTTATACCCAGACCAGGGCAAATTCCGAAAAGGACATATCCGAAATTTTCCACTGGTTGGAACCGAACCAGCAACCACCTGGTTTAGTGCGCCGAGCAGCCTCAACTCTGAAGCCACTAGACCACGGGTCGGCAACCTTTTGAGTCGGAAGAGTAAAAAAATACATTTTACAAAGTATCAAAGTTTTTAAACAGCCACAACTTTTTCCTTGCCAACTATAACTTGCATAAATAAAGTTTTTAGATGCAAAAACAACAAAATAGATATAGTGCCTAATCGTCGTTAATCGATTGAGAATGTTTTTTTTTTTAATTAAGTAATATTTACCTATGGAACTAAAGAGCCTCAGCTTCGCATCCACAGACCTGTTGTTGCTGACTCCTGCACTAGACCAACCTGTCGTCAAAGTACAGACCTCCTAATATTATCAATAAGCTTTTTTTTTCCGGTTTCAAAAGCTGAAGAAACGGTCGATGATCTTATTCTTGGTTGAGGATATTCTGGATTCAATGCGAAATTCCGCATAGCTACAGCGCCCTCGCACCCTGCTTTGTGTATTTAACCTCTGTCAGTTGCATCTTGGCTGTTTTCTTGTCTGCGTTTGAGGCTAGATGTCTGGACAGATTAGGGTGAATACGCTTGCATTTGGTGAACAAAGCAATTATGTAGAGTTTATATCGAGGGGTGAAAGGATATTTGACTTAAGCGATTTTGGAACGTGTTTCCTTATGGCGCGTTGCGGAAGGGGGCTAGACGGAAAAAAACCGGCCAAGTGCGAGTCGGACTCGCGCACGAAGGGTTCCGAAACCATTATCTATAAAAACGGCAAAAAAAATCACGTTTGTTGTATGGGAGCCCCTTTAAATAATTATTTTATTCTGTTTTTTAGTATTTGTTGTTATAGTGGCAATATAAATACATAATCTGTGAAAAATTTCAACTCTCTAACTATCACGGTTCATGAGATACAGCCTGGTGATAGACGGACGGACGGACAACGAAGTCTCAGCAATAGGGTTCCCGTTTTACCCTTTGGGTACGGAACCCTAAAAATTAAGACGAAAAATTGTAACGACACTTTTACATATGTGTGTGTGATTTTTATTGTATACATTTATGTATACAATAAAATTCGATTTCGATTGCGATTGGGATTGCGATTGGGATTGCGATTTCGATAAGTGTGTGTGTGTATGATGTATATGTACAATTTTTTGCTTTTTTTTATTTCAAAAGGAACTTCGTTCCATCCGGGTGTCCCTTGACACCTCCCAAGTTTTTTTATCTTTCACCGAGAGCATACTCATTCGGCGTAGAAAAAATGGCTGATTCCAAATATGTCTATAAGTCAAATTAGTCGAATAGCAAAGATATCATTTCAACTCTCGATATTATGATTAGATACATATTTTGTTGAAGTAGGCTTGTAGTCTCCTCTAAATGAATATTTTAGAAACTTACCTTTCCTGACTTAGTCGAAGCTTTGTAGTCTCCTGAGTGGCGGCAAGGATTTTGACACCTTTTCTCAGTCATCAACACTTTTCAGGCTTAATGATTTGTTGGTTTACAGCCAAGATCGTCAGAATTACGTGCTCACGTAATCATGTTTCTCTTATTACATCTGAGCAACATTGCTAAGCTATAATTTGGAATTTGTGTTATTTAAATCTGTCATACGCACTGAGTATGTTTCACAAAAGAAATACTATCGTATTTCAATATACAATTTACTAATCCCACCCCTTAAAACGCATAGGACCGTGATATTCTATATAAGCTTCGAACGAGAATCCATTTTCAATTTGAAAATACTCCAGCGTAAACGTTTTTTATCCACTCACTTTAAAGTGCGTGGGTTAAAAAAATTCAATAAGGATTATTTTAGGTTACTTACCCCTATATGTAATCCACTTATCGAGAAACTTAACAATACTAATTCCATTTCGTTGCATTGAAAAGCTGTTAGTATTCCTAAAGAATACATTAATATAAGTAATATTACAATCATTAGTATTATGTTTGCGGTAGTGAGCAATTCCCAATTGCTAGACTTTCACTGTCCTATCGTTAACACATACGAAACAGGCTTTAACGTCTAAACAGAACATTATTGTTCATTTCAATATTGGTCACGAGTATTTACTCGAGTATTTACTAACTAAATACCCAAAATTGGTCACGAGTAAATACCCAAAATTTAGCTCAGTCCTGCGTTGCTAGTCAAAAATAAAGAACAGACAGAGTATCTCATGAATATTTATTACCAAGTACACCATGATGGATTATTTCAAGCTATATTTTTTCTCTCGGTCCCTCATTTCCCTCGTGAAAAAGGACAATGGCTAATTTGAATGAAATAACAGTCATTATTTTTTTCGCAGCTAATGTTTTCATGTGAAAATGTGGGTCTCGTCTCGACACAGCATAGATAACTTGGAACTTGGTATTCATTATAATTTTGATGTGTTAATGGCAATGGTAATGGTCACTGTTCATTATGACACTTGTTCACATGAGCGAAACAATAAATTTTCTAACACTAAATAAAAGAATAGTCGGGACAAAATATTTGATAATTCATCGTTGTTTTATTGCTCTTATGTATCTGCGACGTAACCCAATATCTAGAATTTAATATGAAACTACTCGCAAATTTAAATGGGTCCCGTAATGTCATGTTATGTGCAGAAAAACGTGGAGTTGAGCCAATCTAGGGGTCAGCGCGGTACGCCGTAAGCGGTCTGCGAGTTGATGCTGCCAACATGTCCTACTATTTGTTACAACCCGCCCGGAGCATGCGTGGGTTGCAGAGCCAAAATGTCGCAGCCATTGTCCACCAAAATTTTAATGTGCCAACAAAAAATAACACAATATCAACGCTCTCTTACCATGCAAACTCTGATAACGAAAAACGCAAATTATCTAACCAGTCATCTAAATGAATGGTAAAAAACTTTTTAAAAACAAGCTTTTATTTAATTGCCTTAGTTTTCTTGTTCTCTTTAGCAAGCCCTTTCATTTGATACCGTATGGGTATGGGTATGTGGTATTGCAGAAAAAACAACTATTTCACCATCTTGGATGATCCGCCATATTGGAATTAGAATGACGTCACATAGCTAAGCATGCATTGTCATCCAAAATAAGCGTGTTTACCAAATTTCAGCTCAATAGGTTAAAGATAACTGATTTAAAATTCAGTTGCAAGATTCCACCGGGACATACATAAATTGCAAGTTAATATAAAGCTTGTAAAAAGGCTCATGGAACTAAATTTCAATATACCTACAGATTTCACGTTCTCATTCTAGAGTAAGTCTAAGAGAATAAGTCTTCACTCAATCAAAACGATTGGTACATTTCACCGGCTTCTAAGCGTTCAATCGACAAATTTCAGGAAAAATAATCTCAGATTGAAGACTCATTCCTCTCAATTATTTTAATTTCATGTGACAGTACATGTTGATGTACTCACATTATTTCTGAGAAATATGTTCTTAGACTGAAGTCTTCTTTATATTTTTGCTGGGAAAATCTTTTGTGTTGATTTTTTTTTCTTAAAACTGTTTTGATTAGGGTGTAGTCACAGTTAATACATGACATGAGGTATTTCCATACTTGAAATTCCATTTACAGATCATTTTTCCAGACCTTGACATAACCATTACATTGACAAATACGTCCAATTGTCCATTAACATCCAAGTTCTAATTTTCATCCATTACGCTTCGGGCGAGCTTTCATATCCATTAGCTAGTCGCGATAAATTCAAAAAACCTTTGTCGTCCTGAGTGCTTCTAAAAAAGCATACGAGGGAAATTATCCACGGTCAATAATATTCAGGTTTCTGAACTCATAATGGGAAAACTTTCATGTCAAAACTTGAGTTTCCGATACGTATTGGGAGTGGGAAGGGGTCCAAGTTTTTATTTACACTGAAAGTTACAGCGCCGTTTTAAATGGAGGAAAGTGCCGGATCCTTGAGTGCTTTTGAAGAGGTGAGGCATGTGGAGAATGGTTTTTATTTTGGACAAGTTTTGAGTGTGAGACTTCGAGTGTTAGTTTTGAGTGGAACTAATTGTATGAGTCCATTGGAAAATGCCTCAAAGAAACGAAGGAAACCATTTGTGAAAGTGGCATTTGAAAAGAGATATGTTTTTATACTTGCAGTAAAAAATGGATATTTGTGTATCTCTAATTGGCAAAGTTACTTCATTTCCAATTGCTAAAGTCGAAAAGAATCCAATGAGTTCGAGGGTTGCAGTCACGAAGATTCTCGTTTTGGATATTCGTTGTTCCGACGAACAGTTATTGGAAAGCTCGGGAATTCCCATTTTGTACCAACTTTGCAGTTGAATTATTTGCCGCCGTATATTTTATTGAGTAAGGGATATACCGGGATTATATTTTCCACAACTTCTGCATCTCGGTCAGTGCGAAAGAAAACGACCTTTTTAAATTGATTTTTGAGTATTGTTATCAAGTAAATTTATAAGGTGCTATTATGGAAAACGTATTCCTAAGTCATGTAGTAACCCAAAGGCAATCATTGTCTTTCGACACTGCAAGATGAAAGCCATTGGGTACTGACTAAAAACAAAGACAGTAGTAAAGTCCCCCGTGGCTCTATATGGTAAATGGGTACAGACTATGACAGTTTTATTTACTATGAACTTGTCAACGAGGCGAACAATCTGAGGAGTTGTGCGGCGCAGTTCCACTGACCGAACAAGTTGGAGGTACCTACTGCAAAATAATTAATTGATAGTTGCTGAAAATCGACAAATTTATGCGTATTTTGACGCCAGCTTGGTCCAATGGTCTGAGCGTAGGCCGCTCTGCTCACTGCACCGGGCGGTAGCAGGTTCGAATCCCATCAGTGGCTTATTTCGGAAATGGCTTTTTCGGAATGACATGCTATAACAAGTTAGTACAAATTAATAAGATACGTCATAAGTTCTAACTCAATTGTTATTAATGTATGTCATCATCATTCTTTGGACAAGTCGATCGTAATGTGTGAGCTTCGCAGAAGTTAAAGTGAACATAATACCAAAAGTACTGTATTAAGTTCACATAATTAAAAATATTTCGTTTCTGACTATATAATTTTATTTAATCAGATCGAAGAAGTAAACGTTTTGTAGGAAATAATAACTTTATAGATGATTTCTTAACTGTGGCATGTACAAAACAAACAAAGGGCCTACAATATTATTATTAAACTAATGGAAATGATACAATGATACACGCCGTAATTTATAGTATTGCTTCCCCATAACCCACTATGATTATCTACAAGCCAGCAGCCAGGACACGCATGGAATACGTAGTATCTGTTCACGGCACATTAGCCCATAAACCCATCGGCGGTAACGCATAATAATCGCGTATTAATACAGGCTAGTCTAGACTACGCCGAGCTGGCGCAGGATGTTGCTTGTTGCTGTCTGGCGTGTTGCTGTCTGGCCTCGAATATTGTTTACGTCTATATCGACGGGAAGCGGCACTATTTTCTATAGGTATACTACTGGTAATTTATTCATACATAGTGCCTCGTGAGCAAGAACGCCCGCCTTGAACTTAAAGGGTGCAAGTTCAAATCCTCAACCCGCACTGGGCCACCGTGGTGGACTATGGCCCAAATCTCCCACGTATTGAGGGGGGATGTGCCCGGTATAATGGCAATAGGCTCGCCACTTATTACATTGGGACCAAAATACATCGGCGAAGTGTGGGCGCACTGCAGTGCACCTCTGCCTACCACTTCGGGGAATACAGGCGTGATAATTTTTTATTATATGTTATGAGATTTATGTATTGCTTTGTATTTTTAAGTACCTAGATAAGATTTGAAATACCTCAAATAATTACTAATATTATTGATTGTAAAACCAAAAATGCTAATCTAGAAGATTTTACTTATATAATTATTTAAACATCTAATATCCGTAACCGAAACTAGCGTATAATACGAAATAATTTCATATCCGTAAACGTATCCGAAACCGGTCAAATATATTTCCTATATTCGTATATATATCCGTAATTTCATAATATCCATAACATCCCTAATTTAGACTACGGTGTCGATTCTTTATACAAATACTATATTTGGCAGCACTAAAAATATTGCCATCTTGCTCTAGCTCTTGGTAACAGAATTGAGGCCAATAACATTGTTTGATTGATTTATCGATAGGCAATGTATATCCCACCAAAAAACTATCTCATAAAACTAGGCTCAGTTTAGGCTTAGGTTACTCTCTTGATAGTATAGTAATAGCTAATACAATTGATTTGTATGTAATATACTGCGTTATTTGAGCACTTGGCCGTCAAGACGCGTTCTGCATTTTTTTTACCAGCACCAAAGCGAACTGTATTGGTTAATAGACAAAGCTCATTCTTCTACAAGATGTAAATGAAAGCGCGAACGAATTTTGACGAGTGGTCGCGTGGCTTTTACCACAGAAATTCAATTATGTATATTAACACAAAGTTCGTTTTAGTATTGGAAATATTTTGCAGCACATGTCTCGACGTCCCGCTCGGGTGTTTACAGTAGTTGTAGCATGAGCGCCAAGGCTAGACTTATGACACAGAATATGTGGATTACATCTCTGTCTTTCGTATGAAATAAGACTGAGAGCGACCGAGCCAATCCGTGACAGAGATCTTGTCTTGACATGCGTGCTAACACCACAGTACTCAAGATATTTACTTTTACTAAAATGACTCAGTATTGATGTATAAGTACTGTTTAACTGAAGTCTGAGTTTACGACAATACTATGGCCAAGTAATTAAAGCATTACACATTGTGAATTAACACTAGCTTAGCGTTCAAGTTAGGAGAACTCTTTGTTATGTTCACCTATGAATTATGTTATGAATTCACATTTGTTAATCAAGTTTTATAAGCGCGTGTGGCCCGCCCGCCCGCCGACGTGATTGTAATTAACATACACAAAGCAAAGCAAATTGGATTGTTGGACGTCGGCCATGTTTCATTGCGATCGCCCTACAGCGCTGACTTTTGTTATTTGCCCAAAAAACCTCGTGTAAAAAAAAATATATATGTATGTTAAATAACGCACGCGTCGAATGTTTTGCCAATACTGAAACAAACTATATTGACTCACAGAAAAAGCTCATCCTTTAACGAATAGTCATTGATAGCAGCTTTTACCACAGATGTTCATTATTTATGTGTATTGAAACAGAGCTCGTTTTGGCTAAAAATTTGCAGCACGCGCCCTAGGCTTAAAACGCTGCGTTGTTTGTTGCATTAAACGCTCTGTTAGACATACTGCGTTAAACACACAGGACTTAAAGCAATACATATAATTTAACACAGTACTTGTCTGTCAGGCGCTAATGTAGTTCGTAATTTGAAATATTCACGCTACAATGAAATACTTGCTTTATTAGTACGTTTATTTTGTAATTTATGACACAAATTTTCATCAAACTGTTCTTAAAATCTCAAATTTATTGTCACAGGTAGTAATCGCGACTAAATACGCGAGCTATGCCATTTAATAAAAACTTTTTAACAAAAAATTAAACCGCCGAAAATATTATAAAGCAAAAGATAATATACTTTTTTTATTTTACCTTAATAACAAAGTTCTTAAACTAATGTAAGTATACCTAAGTCATTTTGAGTCGGCGCCAAACAAGCAAATTAATTAATTAAGTAAAATGGTGGTGCACGGCGGCGCGGGCGGCGCGGCGCGACACGCCCCTTCGCCGGAAAATGCCGAGCGTTCACGAAGTTAATGTCAGCGAGACAGCAACTCGTGCTGGCACATACATGAGTGCACACATTGTGTGAGTGGTCGTTCCAAGAGCACATTTTTTGGAATGTTAATGTTTGTAGCTGAAGATTTCACGTTGCATTGTTTATTTAATTTCATTTGGTTATTTCATTAAATTTATTGTTCATTGATTGTTTGGCGCCGACTCAAAATGACTTAGGTATACTCACATTAGTTTAAGAACTTTGTTATTAAGGTAAAATAAAAAAAGTATATTATTTTTTGCTTATTAATATTTTCGGCGGATTAATTTTTTGTTAAAAAGTTTTTATTTTATAATTTTTTGTGGCTAAAATCTACTACTTAGTACATGCTTATTTTTTTTGTAATACACAACTCAGCATTCAAATCTGGGAATGAACAATAAACCTCTCCCCAATACCCTTAGGGTAACCCTTAGGGTGGGAAAATAGGTAGGTAGGATTTAAAACCAAAAAAAAACCACCCCCCCCCCATAAACCCCCCTTTTCTACCCCATCGTTTAAATTTTTGTTAACAACCCGTATAAACAAAAAGATTTTTCGAAATCGGCTCACTAACGGCGGAGATATGCTGTAGTCCAGAATGCAAACTTTATCACCCCATTTCACACCCTATACATTTTTTTTTTTCAAAATTCATAAAACACGTATTTCTTTATTTTATATGTAAAATACATATACAAAGTTTCAAGTCGATCAAAAAAGAATTTTTAAATTGTGTGACCTTCAACCCCTCATTTCACCCCCAAGGGGGATTAATTTCAGATAATATTTTGAAAATGGGACCACCCTCGAAAAAATCCTTAGCAAACGTCATAAAAAAATTCGAAATCGGTTTAGTGACGCCGGAAATATGCGTGATCATACATAAAAAATAAAAATATAAAATATACGCGTCGAATTGAGAACCTCCTCCTTTTTGTTTTCGTCGGTTAAAAAGTGAATTGAAGATTGGAACTCGTCAAGTTGCCGGTTTAGCTTTTTGTCGCGAATGTTCTTTGACAACTGTCCGTGAGTAATCTTCGATTCTTTCTGACTTCCTCCTGTAGTTAGGGTTGTTACTCTATATTAAAAACTCTACGTTCTAATTTCAATAGATGCTATCAAAAGAATCTATTTATCATCTATAATTATTTTCTAAATTTATAGATATCTACAAAACATTTACTAAATTAATTATAAATTTCAATATAAAAGGGGGTATGTTTGTGTCTAGAAGATATCTTGGGACTAGATAGATGACTGAAAACATAACGGTATTTGTGTACTGTATTTCAATCCAGTATGTTTAAAAGATAATTGGAGAAAAGGTCAAGTGATAACCCTAACATGACTTAAAGCATTTTTTCTCAATAAGATTTTCTTTAGTACTATCTTTCTCCTTTGAATCTTCTCGGGAGAGCAGAGGTGTGCTTCAAAGGTTTGAGAACACTTTAGCTGCTTTTTACAAACTCTTGGATTCCACTTGGACTTGATTTGAAGTCGTTAAAATTTATTGTACGTCTAAAAATATATAATTTCCAAAGAAATTTACGCTCTACAAATCACAAAATAATTTAAGGACTTTTTTTAAAATGATTTCTCTATATTTTTTGTTCAAACATTGTAGGTATCCATCAAAATAAAAAAATAATAATAAGTATTGCCCAGTTGTTTTAAAATTCAATTAAACGCAACGCGAAAGTACCTTATTTTCCATTTACGACAAACTAACAAATATACAAAATTGTAACGCCATAATTAATCCAACTAAACTGTAAACTGGGTTAAACAAACAGTTACACACGCACAACTCTTACCCGAGGACGGTATACAGAGTCGGAAATGAGTTTAGCACAAGTAATTAACGGCGGGACGTGTAAGCTTGCGTTTCATTACCAGATGTCAACAGAATTTATGATTGGGTGCACTGAACGCGGTTGAAGTCCTTTGGTATAGTTCTTAGGGCTTTGGCTGAGACAATCACAACAGCTTACGATATAAGCCATTGACATAAGGGTATTGCACACACATTCTGTCATCCGATTTCTAAAAGACCCTTAAATGACATCTTGGCTAATTTGAGTTATGTATATATACTAAATGGTAGCTAAACATGTTCTCCATAAGCCAGTATTGGTTTAATTCTTCTAACATTTATAGTTATCAAGATAAGTGGAGACGAATCTCTATGCCTTCCGAGTTTCTAATGACATCACTTTCTGCATATTTGCTTGTGTATCTTAAATTTGAGTATACTCACATAAATAGTCGGAAAACTAAACGTTTTATCTTTAAGCCACTCTTGGTCTCATTGTTCTAATATTTATAGTTGTTGAGTTAAATGGAAACTTAACGGCTCTTTAGGAATCGGACGGAAACATAAACGTCTCTGTTAAATAATGTAACCTAATTCATGTCTCACTCTTGGGCACAAGTTTTTCATCTTTTTGGTACTGGGCTATTTCCAGTCACGTCTTCCACGCAAAGATACCCAGATGATGGCGAGTGACAACGCCTCGGTTAAATGAATGCTAAAAAGCAAAAAGCCTCTTACAGATAACAATAATTAAGTACATTTTTATGGCCGAAATGAAAATAAAACCGGCCTAGTACGAGCTGGACTCACGCACCGAGGCTTCCGTACCTAAACTATGAAAGACAGACAGACGAACCCTTATACAACAAACTATAAGGGTTCCTTTTTTCCTTTTTAGTTACGGAATGTGTTGTAACTTGTCTTTGTTTGACTGGTCGCAAGTCACTAGGTGATCTAAAATAAAATATAGCGTGGGTTTTTTGTAACATCGTGGTAACGAGTGCTATGTGCGAGTCAATAGAAAATGATTTCTGTAAAACGTTTTTTTGTATATTATTGGTATCCTTTACTCAAGATCACCCCGTTCACTGCATGAAGCAATTTCCATTTTGAAAATCTAATAACAATTTTACAAACTATAATTTAATACCTATCAGTATTTAAAAAACCTTAATCACTTTGAATTCGTGCCTGAAACACGATCTTAAGTTTTTGAATGTCACTTTCATGAAACATTCGGTGTTTGAAGCATAATTATATTCTGTGGAAATCCATTTAAATAACATAAGGCTCCTAATCTCGGAGTGTTGAGCAAGTTGTTAACGAGTTGCGTTTGTGTACGAGACGGCTTTCTTAGGTGAGGCAAGTTCGCTGACATGCTCGAAGACTGTCAGAATAATTCTGTATGAAAGCATTTCTAGGTAACTTGAAATTACGGTTAAATTGATATTAATTGTTTAAGTCACGTACCTAAAGTATATAATACGGTTACTATTAACGAAAACAATATTTTTTGTGTTCCGTACCTAAAAAGGAACCCTTATAGGATCACTTTGTTGTCCGTATGTCTGTCAAGACCCTTTTTCTCAAGAACGCGTACAGGTATCAAGTTGACGTTCAAGTTTCAGTTTTTAACAAAGACTGAAGTCTGCGGTCTCTAGAAGCTGTAAAAAAATCAACCTTTTAAGTTAACGCAATCTATATGTTCGTATAAGTTGCGTATTTAGTAGATACATTTTCAAGGAAATCAAATCCCTATAGGGTACTTCCCGTTGACCTAGTATCATGAAATTTGCAGGAAGCAAGGTACAAGGTACAAGATACTTACAACACAAGTAAAGGAAAAAAAAATTGGTGCATTTATAGTTTCAACGCATACTTTTTTTTTAGAGATTACAAACTTACCCGTTTTGTAGTTTGTATGGGGACAATAGTAAGTAATAGACAATAGTAACGGCAAAATTAAGTATCTCTATGTCCAGTCTATTTTTTCGTAGGAGCAATGTTCGGTGCTTTCATAGTTATCATATATTTTACGCAGACGATAGCGTTTAACGAGCGAAAAACTTATAGTAGTACTACACAACTGGCAACAGATCCAACTTTTAGCTAATGGTACTTAGCGACAGTTCAAAGCAAGCGCTTGTAGTGAAAATATAAATTCGCTTAATGACGCCCGCTTTGCGCGGCGGGGGAATCATTTTCATAGTTGCTCGGCGCATCTCGGCACTTATTGGGTTTTTATTGTGCACTGGAGACTAACGGAATGGCAGGAATAAAACGCAGTGTTCTGCTATATGTAGCGTTTCTAAGACCGTAACGGAATCACATCGAAATGCGCTTTGTGTTAGTAGTTTAGAACAGGTATGTTCTAAGCAAGTCCGCTCCATCATCTTAGGGTGAGATTTCAGCTAAGATTGCTCTTGGCTACAATGTGTAATAAAATAAATGAAAAAATATTTTAAGCACATAATCATTTAGTTAGTATTGAATTTTGCGAAATTGAAATCCTTGGTGTTGATAGATTCGATGAGTTGAAAAGATTTTAATTGTTTCTTGCAAACAGATTCATTAACAGACAATCAAAATGAAACGCCTACTAGAATATTTAAATAATAAGTGTCAAATATAGCATGAATAGTAAATCTTATTTCAGGTAACTACTTACATACTTCTTGTAAGCTTAAAGAAAACAAATTAATAAGAAACTAAACTAATTTATAAATAAAACATACATACTTACTAGTATTTTAATAAAACATTTAATTAAGTCGAAAGCTTGAATACATAACCCATTTGCAACGTAACGAACTTTCATATTCTAATATGTAGGTAAATGTCAGCATTATAGTAATAATGAAAAATACGTAAGCAACATTACTTTCACAATGGATGGTTAAACACAATATGAAAACACAGAGATTTCATAAAAAGGCCGATATTTTAAAAGAGCTAATTATAAAATCTTCAATATGAATTATAGGAACACATATGCATAAAATTTACCCTACTTGGCCGTTGAAAGCCTTACCGTAATGACAAAAAAGGGACCAAATCCTAAAATACACTCTAAGGGAACGGACGAAAAAGGGCTTTGAAGGACTAAGGGACCGCCACTAAAAGCGAAGTATTGAAGTTTCAGGCAGATTACTGACAACTTTGTGCAGCCACGGAAAATTGGGTCGACGGATGACTGATCTCTTAAATTATAAATACAAAATGTCCGCTTTTATCTTTTAAAAGCTAATAAGATGAAAACGTCAAGGTTGGATGGAGGTCGACAATAACTTATGAATCAGTTACTACGGTACCTACATATTCCTTTACAGATAGGCATAGCGTAACGAATTCAAAGTCTTTGCCTTAACCCTTCATCAGTGCCTCAGCAAAAAAAGTAAATCTAAGTTCACCATCCGAATAACACTTAGCCAGATCTTATCACACCAATCTGTCTTCGCTGTAACGTCGTGAAGACACTAAAGCGTGCGAATTGAATTGTATTTTTGGGAAAATGTACTCTGTAGTAATCGCATATAAAGATTGTATTTTAGTGGCATAAATCTCGCTACGATGAGACTAAATAGCTGACCGATGAAATCTTGTTGAGAAACGTACTTCTTCAATGATTTTATAGACCTCGTATAAATGTCGCACCCAACTATCTTATTTAGCCGTTCAATCAACAGCCTAGCCTCTTTACTAAACAGCGCCGTTCAACTAGCGGCGTGAATGATATTCAGCCATTTGATCAAACAGGTAGGCAAATGGTAGGCACAGTTTCATAGCAAAACGGTGAAGGATAACATCGTGAGGAAACCTGCACGTCTGAGGGAACTTGTCTAGTTCTCGATGGCTGTGTGAAGTCTGCCAACCCGCACTGGGCCAGCGTGGTGGACTATGGCCTGAAATCCCCCTCGCATTGAGGGGAGGCCCGTACCCAGCAGTGGGACGTTAAAAGGGCTGTAGTAGTAGTAGTTTTGACGAGCCTGTGTGCGCAGGGTTTAATGCTGTCAGCTGAAACAATTTCAATAATGGCGGCCTGGATCCCTTCTGCGGTTGATTAGGACACGTCTGATGTTAATCTTACCAAAGAAATGCTGTGAGGATCTAAGGCAAATCTGATGAAATGGGGCAATAGGCGCTATGTAAAATAAAGTATCTGTAACCACACATTGAGATAAGTGTTTTTAGTAGTTTCATGAGAAGCTTACAGCTTATCAGCGAACAAAAGAGGCAATAGACAAATTTGTATCACGAATAGTACCTCCGTAATCTCTTGTCGTATTTTGCATCCAAGTAATTTTACTAAAAACTATATTTTCCCATAAAATTATAAGTAAATAAAGATAGACCGCGCATTAAAACAGAAACTCTACACGTATCTAGATAAAAGTACTGCCCTGCAAAGCTTAATATCTTTTGTCTTATAAGAGTAGTGACGTTAAATGTAACAGTTCCTGTAAAATAACTATTACAGACGTAACAGACACCGCCTACAGTTAAGTGTTGCGCTTAGTATCAATGTCTTAATACAGAATCGATTATTATGAGTTTATAATAATATATATAATACATAAATTTAAACTTTATACCTATATTATTTTATATTATAAAGCTGAAGAGTTTGTTTCTGTGGTTGAACGCATTAAGCTCTGGAACCACCAGTCCGATTTTTAAAATAATTTTAGCGCTGTATAGCCTATTTATTGGTTATAGTCTTTATAACATTACGCTACGACATAGTAACCATAAACGTGGGGGAAACCGCGGGCACAGCTAGCAATACATATAGCCAGACATCACATACCCATCGCATGATCCCAAACTAAGAAAAGTTTGTACTGTGGCCACCGTAAAATGGACTGGAGCCGATCCCAGTTTCACCCAGAAATTAGCCACTGACGGAATTCGAACCAGCGAGCCGAGCGGCCTAAGCTCAATTGACTAGACCAAGTGTGGCAATTAAGAATACGATGTGAGGATCCTGTGGGGCTCTCTAATCGTTTAGGAGTTGACGGACGGTTCTTGCAGCGGACCACATACCTGAAACAATACAATATATAAATGAGTATAGAACGTAAATGAAATAGTTTTTTTTTATGAGATAGGGAGGCAAACGAGCAGACGTTTCACCTGATGGAAAGTGATCAACGCCGCCCATGGACACCTGCAACACCAGGGGCATCGCAAGTGCGTTGCCGGCCTTTAAGGAATGAGTAGGCTCGTTTCTTGAAGATACCTTTGTCTTTTCATAAGTTTATATCGAGGGGTGAAAGGCTATTTGTCTTAAACGACATTTTTTTACCTTTACAGGGGAGCATACTTATTCGACGCAGAAAAAAAACACTGATTCCAAATATCAATAAATCAATATCGTCCAAAAGTGTGGCTAAAGTTAGCCGTTGTACCCCCGATATGTAACTTAGGGTCATGAGCACAGAGTACCTATTACAATATTATATTATTATACCTATTGCGATATTCTAGCTACTTGACTTTGTTGAGCTGACTTTAAGTTGTACTGTTCCATGTTTATTCTTGGCGGAGAATCACTCACTCAATTTAGCTCAATATAGCGTCAAGCGTCGATAGCCTAATGCTTAGAGTATGTGTCCTCTAAACAAAGGTTTCGGGTACAAATCGAAGCATTTAATTTAGTTGGGCACAGCTAGCTAAACCGTTCAAAAAATAAATTTCCTTCTTAATTTCGATTTAAACAATGTACGTTAACATGCGATATTAACGCGTTCAGTGCAAAACAAGGTCTAATAGACTTCGTATATGTACTCTTTGCGGTGCCGATAAAAAACACGCTTCTCTGCTTGCGGAGGCCGTAACTTAAATTGTATTTACAGGAAAGACTTTAATATAGGTAGGAGGTATATCTAAGGTTATATTAAAACAGAATGCCGTGGTGTACTTAATTTGGTGTATTTACATTGTAATTTAATAAGCCCCTTATTTTGAAACGAGGTATTAAACGCTCCTTACCGCAAGAATGGAAAGAATACAAAAATGAGTGTCGCTGTGAACGTGTTCAAACTGGTATTGACGTAGAATCTAAAACCGGGCATACCCAACCAGACAAAGATGATTATTGTATAAAATAAATATTTGCCAAAAAATTATTTAATACCGAAATAGACAAAGACGATGATTATTTGACAAATAAAAATATTTGCCCAATATGAATTTAATCCGGATATTACACATTCGGAACACGTAGCACTGCTATAAAGCATCCTCCTTCGATATGAAGGGGCAATTAGGACGTCGAACGTGAGCTTCGGAAAATTGGTTCCTATTTCAGAGCCATGCTGTTTCCAACACCAAGTAAATAAAATGAAGCGAGATGGTTTCCATGCTCTTCCAGATTCATCTGGAAAATGACTAATATACTGTATATGACAAAGGGTTACAGGCTTGTCAAATCCATTCTGAACCACATATATATAGACACAGGGCTTATTTTACTACATACATAATATGATGCATATAATCGTCTTATCTATAAGTAAGCCCTCCCTCGAGTGTTGTCGTTACAGCTTTCATTAAGTGGTTTAAGTTGAAGTGTTCTTGAATTTACCATCAAAAATAACATGTCACACGTATAGCCTGAATTATGTCATTGTGTAAAAGGAAATTTTGAAAATAAGGACATAAAAGAACTTGGTGATTGTCAGGAACAGACTATAACAAAATTGTTGTCCTTAATCCAACAAATTGTAAAATGTATATTTTCCGTAACTCAATACGGTTACGGAGAATAAACTAGAATCATATTTGACTTAACTTGACTTGAACCATTTACGTATATCGTAAAAGAGTGCCAATAAAAGTTGGAATAGATAAGACCGAACATTTTTACGACAAGAAAGTTTCGTAATAAAAATGGTCAAAAAACATCGAGCCATCTTCCATCGCGCGGCACAGTTCGCACACACTAACGCTTACGTTAAAGCCACTGAATCGTAAAAAGTTAATGTAGTTAGGTCACTTTCGTAGATCGAGAATTTAGTTTTGACGATTCTCTTGTTATCTGCGCAAGTTTGCGAATTTTGTTTGTTGTTACTAAGCGTTGTTCTGTGAAACTTGGGGGATTCAGAAAGAATAAAACTGATTAAATGCTAAGGGAATCCTTACTTGTTTGTGAATCCCAAGAAATAGTTAGAAATTAATGCTAGTCGGTAACAAATAGGTCCGAAATTTAACTACCTTAGAGTATTGTTGTCCTTTTTATGGATAACAATATTTTTTGTAAGTAATTCAAAGTATTTAAACCCAACAGCTTTTCCAATCATTCACAGCAACATAATCATTTAAGCCAATCCAACTCAGCTATGGTGTATCGAACATCGACTATCAAAGTGACTCGATACCGTGAAATCGAGTGAGAGAATCGATTACAATACATCATGACACCGCAGTTGCAACGTCCGATACAGTCCGACCACAGAATTTATTAAGATGCAATTGAAATAATTTGGTTTCGATTTAGGAAGTCAAGGGTTTGAATAAAACAAAATGTAACAGACAACATAATGTTAATATGGATACATAATTAAATTTGTTATAAGTGATAGCATAATTAATCAAGATTATGTCAAGTAAGATAGGTAAGCGAGATAAAATTAAAGTTTTTGAATAGTGTGAGCTAGCGATACTGCAAATAACGGCACCGTAACTTTAGAAGCAAGTAAATTTGATTGAAATAGACGTACATTTTCAAGTAAAAGCGTTTAAGATTTAAATTATCGTTTAAAAAGCAATCAGAATGGTGACCAAAAACCTATAGTTTGTGACTTTATCGTTATTTTAATTTTAAATTATCGCGTCAAATTTCGTAATTCACGTTCTCAAGGGCGCTTCCAATTTATTAATTTGAGATGCCTATTAAACGTCTGCCTTTTGCAGTATTCACCAAGAATTTTAAGCTCTCCTTCGGTATTTAGTAGTCGAAACACAGAGACCTTCTAAATTCTGGACAACGGTGACGCGAATATTCGCTTGAAAATTTATTCTGTTTCAATTTCTAATTTAGAAGACGTAGCTTTTAATATTAAGTCACATTTGAGCGTGTTATGTGCTTAAACTGGTTCGTAGGATGCATCTTAATTTATCTCAACGAAAACCATCATATAATTCACATAGATGAAATATAATAATATGATTTAAGAATATTCACGTAACATCATAGAGTAATATATATGTATACATCATCACGCCTGTATTCCCCGAAGGGGTAGGCAGAGGTGCACTGTAGTGCGCCCACACTTCGCCGATGTATTTATTTTCTTTATTTATTTAGAGTAATATGAATATTATAACAGACAAGTAAATGTATGACCTGACTGGGGTCAAAGCCAGATGCTGGTGGTAAATCACCTCTTATAGATGACTTGTTTTAATATTAACATTATATGACATATTGTTATAAGTTAACTTCCAAAACTGAAAGTAATATTATAAACAATACTGCAATAGAGATGGTGGTAAGGAGGCCAGTCATCGATATCTATTTGACCATTTATATCGAAACAAGTAATGAACAACCCTACGTAATTTCGCTACAACAACACCCAAAAGCAATTAAATTCAATCGTCCTTACGCAACATTAACTACAGTTGGGTTCAGTATACGGTCAACGACAAATTCCATTAAGCCATTTTGCTCTTTAGGTCTTATGAAATAAAACATGATGTCGTCTGAATAGATCCTGGGGATCATATACCAGTGTTCAAAGAATCATGGCTGGTGTATAATTTATTGCGTATTGTAGAACTTGGGGCATTAGCGCGGTCTATTGTCGAAACAGATTTCTTGAACATAAATATGGCGGCTTGAAAGGGTGCGACATTTGTTAGGGTAATATGACAATAGTTCAGACCTAAATCTATTTTAGTTGAGGATAAATTGTATTCATAGTGACACGGCAAAGGGTACATACAATATTGTATTTGAGAATGTTATAAATCGTTGCTCGGGTTTAGGTTCATAAATAATTTGAACAAAACTATGTTTCTTAGTGTAAAATGGAGCTACTATACAACAGTTGGCTTTTACCAGCGAACGGTGAGGTCATTATAACATACTGAAAATAGGGAACGGAATTTCCTAGTGGTTACATGGACCATCAGGCGGTCGAAGGGCTTCAGGTTAACTCATCACAATCACCATTATACACATATAACTTAGCGGCTAACTGGACGGCAAGTCATGTCTTAAAAATAAGTAAAATAACCAAAGCTATGAAAACTAATTCAGGTGCAGCCCAATATAGATGCTCCATAAAATCACTTATTAATTGTCATCAGTGGGGTTAGTACGTATGTCAAGACTAGACCTCTCTCAAAGTTTCGCTCGCTCGCTCTCTATCTTATTTCATACGAGAGTAAGAGACAAAAGCATCATATTGCGTGACATATGTCTAGTCTTCCCGCACATGCTACAATTACAGGTAAGGTGCAAGTTCAGTCACGCATTATATTTGTTCATATAATTGATTAGCAAATAACAAGAAGCCAAAGAGTCGAATTCACAACTATCAAGTACCTTATTTATATCGCTCGAGATAACATTTATTAATACAATCGCATAAAATGTTTCCGTACGCTGAAAGTTTCACAAATTATGAGAACCGCTCTCAACTTTCAAACTGATATAATATTGTTGTTTAGTGCCCTTTAAATTAATATTCTGTAGATCATTTCAATTGATTTGGTAACAACACGGCGGTTGTTATACTTAAAGTTTGTTGGTTATAACAGCTTTTATACACATGATCCCAATTTGGTTGTTTTAGGCCAATTCATATTAAAATACTGACGTTTAGGGACGTCATAAGACTTACGTCGCCGTATTTCATAGAGCTATTCAGATGGTAAATTATTTCTGAACAGTGACCATAGTACTGAATTACTGGCTGACCAAGTGTTGGATTATATCACCTACTTAAAGGAACATATTCGATTGCAAAATTCTCCTCCACATCCTATAGAAAATACTTGTCAGCACCGAAGCGATTTTTTGAACGAAGTCTTAAGGTTTAAGGGATCCCTAATTCGGCAATACGATGCTCGGGTGGTGGTTCGCTTTTTTTATCACGATTGAAGCTACCTTGTGGAGATTTCGTGTAATCTCTGCCTACCTAGCAAAGTACGTGTAAGCTCACGGATTCCACTGATAGCAGAACGTGTTCGGGGTACCGTTGAAGATAGGTACCTACAGAAAATTATCGGAATCGTCAATTCCGTATATATATGTGGAAATGAACATATACATTAGCTAAATACGCTCTAATGGATATGTTATCTTATCGATATAATAGATGAAATCATAAAAAGACTAGAGTTTAGTAACTTTATTATCTGGATAGTATGAGTTATAGTAGCTGAGTAGAGAAAAATCAGTAAAATCAAAATTAGGTAGATACTCCGAGAATCTCTCTGTTTCAGAGATTTTCTCGCGAGATTTTCTCTCTTTGATAGCGAGTCAGTCTATGCTTTTATAGATATTAAATATTAACTTATAGGTTGGTATATCAGTAGTAAATTTAATTTAGCAGTGGCATTACTAATGATAGCACCCAAAATGTTATTTTCGAAAATTGGCTTCATATTATGTCAATTTCATGAGTTGTTCAACTAAAGTCTCGAAGGTAGACCAAAGTCTACGAAAACCTAAAAGTAAATTGGGGTCGTGTCGGACCCTTAGCCCATTGTCGTAAATGCCTAAACCGCAATAACCAAATTACTAGCAGCCAGTTTGTTTGGACTCCGTTCATTATCAGTAATCAGAGGGTATGATCTAGATTTAATTCCGTGTGATAAGGGACCACACGGATCTCAGGATTGCTTAATGTTGTCCATGATTACGTCCTAAGCCTACACGAATCAAAGAATTATCTGATTAAGGGTAAACAATTCGTTATAAGGAAAAAGGAATCGGTTTCGGAAAAGAATCGGTCGGAATACGTTTTCGTAAAAGATTTTGATAAACAAAATGACGTCATCTAAATAAAATTGTTTACGCCTAGCCTGTTACGTAAGACTCGTTTGCTTAGTGAAGAAATTGAAATCGTAGATTGATACATACTTTACTTGGAAATATATTATCCAATTTATAACTTGCATATTCTTACTTTAGTTTGTTCAAATCAATTTATTCGCAATTAAATTGCGTTCTAAAGTGATTTGTAATATATATGACGAAGTCGGAACGTCTTTAGTGTTTTTGAAGAGTGTGACGTTAGCACCGCTCACGTCACCATTGTTGGATTCCTGATGATGACTCACGTTTTGGGTCTTTGAAAGACAATATCACACATATCTGGTAAGATTCTAGTCGCCAGGCAGCGTAACGACGCGGACGCCTCAAGGAGGTCCGTACTGCAAGACAGCTCGAGCACGAATGCCCTAGCGCCGACAGTGCGGTCGTATTTATAAGGCTCGGCCCACGTGCACGTGTTTAAGTTAAGTTTTTAGGTTATATTAGAATTACCATAAATAAAATATTGGCATGCTGTTTATCGTTAATTTCACATTTTAAGAAACTCAAATTAATCGATTGACGATTTTAGAATAATCAGATTATCAAACTTAATTATTCTTGTTTTTATAACAGGCCAATTGTTGTATTCACGCCGACATATATGTAATTGTAATATATAAAATGTAATATATAATATTTGTAATTATACATATATACACCAAAATACCTTATAAATTTGGGAGTTAAAATACAGAACAAGTTGTTCTTTAAGAAGTATTTTATGTCACAAATTTTGTCAAAATAATACTTTGAAAGGTATTGTTTGGCAAACAAAAATAGGTATTATCAAATTAAGTAGCACAAAAATGTAATCAGCATTTTAAAAACTGCATCAATTTTGAATAACACATTCAAATAGTGTATTTTTGAAGTTTCCGACAGAAACAAACAAACAGAAGTTGGCAACACATATTTTTACTATGACGCATCATTTACCGTACAAACTTTTTAAGCGTACTTACTTGGAACAAAAATTAAGCATAAAGGAGCACTATTTCTTTTTTACTTTAGGACATGTCCCGAGCTTAATCGAAGTTAAATTGTCTGGGCGGCGCGAGGGTACGGAAAGGAAGTAAATTGATTTCGATCAGCCAATCTAGGGGAGGTGTGTGAGTCTATCTTCTTGGTAAAGTGCATTAACGGCGGAGAGTTAGACGAATTAACGCTGAGATTAAGTGGTGTATAAGGAAAATTACATACACTCTGAAGCAACGTCACCAACATAAATCCAAGTATCTCGAGAACTATGAACTTGTTGGAATAAGTAAGAGGGTAAAGATGCAATCATTGCGATTATGAGGAGAATAAGACACAGACCAAAAATACACAATAAGTATTAACCAGTAATTCAGATTTCTAGGGAATGAGAAGCAATCACAGCTTCACACCATAACACTCCCCGTCATTGAATTGAATGTACCATTCGCATAAGGTAGTCCGCACACGTTTATACGACGCGGCAAGTTAATTGGTGGCACCGTCGTCTAGCGTTCCCGTTGTTACGGTCATTTGGGACACGTGGGTGGAATGCCTAATGGTAAATGTCGATGTGTCGTCAGGGCCGGTATGGGAGGGTGTTTCACCCATTTTCGGCAATTTTATATTTGCTGTTAGAATGTTAAGGTGCGTTACGTTTTTTTAGAGATTTTCTATTTACTACTCAACTTTGAAATTCCTATAGTTTCCAGAAGACATATTAAAACAAGCTGGACGATTCCAGTTATTGTATTATATTTTTTTCCAACCAAATAAGACAAAACTTTCCAACTATTTCTCTGTAATATAATCTTTTATTTCTCATCCGACTCATTTAAAGAAACTACGTATTCCAGAAATGTTCCTATCGGCTTTTCCTATGGGAACATTCCAGAACATTTGCTCCCTCTTCCACGCTGAGCGCCGTCACCAATTACCTGCCCGATTTCACGAAACATGAAGCACTCATTGCTGCACTAGTAGAGCCGATACGGAAACTTTATTCAGACGGTAACTGTGGGTATCGACAATTTCATTCATGTCAGATTTTAACGTTGAGTACTTTTGGGATTCATTTGATTTATGTGCCTGTCTAAGTGCTTGTATGAGCCACATTTTCCAGTTAAGTTCTTAATCCATAAGATTAAGGATTACTCAGGTGAAAATAACGAAGCCAGTAGGTATATCTTACTCGCAAAGATTATAAATGAAGAAAGACGAAAAGATGAAATAAATGCACTACTGTAGCGATATTAGCCAGCCGGAAATACTTATCGTTAACTTGTAATTTTACCAAATAAAACTCATTATTAAATTTTATCACAACTAACAAGTTAACCCAAAGCTACGAGTTACGATCCGTAGAGTCGGTTATCTGCCTGACTGAGATTCCAGGACGATATATGGAGACCCCTCAAGCAGACTGAATGGCGTACGCACCCACAATTAGTCGGGAACTTAATTCGTTGAACGTTAACCGCGACCGTATCAGCACTTCGAATGGGAGCTACATTTTGAAGTGCGACGATTTGCGGTTTTTGATTGGCATCTATAGTGTGCAATGGGTTTGAATGGTACTTGTTTAGCTTAGAACATATTCAGTTGAAGTTTGTATAAACTACTTGAGTTCATCGGTACAACAGTTTCATTGTAGATAAACGGGTACAAAGAGACACAACGAGAAAGGCATTTGGAATTTGGTGTTTAAATTAAACGAAAAGGTATTGGACGGGAATGGCAACATACGCAGATGTATTGACGAGGGTAGGAACTTGACAAGCAATGAGATCAGTATTAGAAAGGAAACCAAACAAAAAAGAAACGATTATAGCCTTGATATAGACATGATATTTTCATAAAAATTTTAGACGGAAAGCACACAAATGGCAATGACCGGAATCGGTTACATAAATCAGAGAAGTAAAGGTCGTATTACCATGAGATAAAGATGTTAAAGATACCTTAAGGCAAAATATGAATAGGCCCAAAAATCCTATTCCTTTGTTTTACAAGTGACTTTATTTTTAACCGACGAAAAAAAAAAAAGGAGGAGGTTCTCAATTCGACGCGTATATTTTATTTTTTTTATTTTTTTTTATGTATGATCACGCATATCTCCGGCGTCACTAAACCGATTTCAAATTTTTTTATGACGTTTCCTAAGGAATTCTTCGAGGGTGGTCCCATTTTCAAAATATTATCAGAAATTAACCCCCTTGGGGGTGAAATGAGGGGTTGAAGGTCACATAATTTAAAAATTATTTTTTGATCGACTTGAAACTTTGTATATGTATTTCACATATAAAATAAAGAAATACGTGTTTTAGGAATTTTGAAAAAAAAAATGTATAGGGTGTGAAATGGGGTGATAAAGTTTGCATTCTTTTTTATGTATATCTCCGGCGTCACTAAACCGATTTCGATTTTTTCTATGACGTTTGCTAAGGAATTCTTCGAGGGTGGTTCCATTTTCAAAACATTATCAGAAATCAACCCCCTTAGGGGTGAAATGGGGGGTTGAAGGTCACGCAATTTCAAAAATATTTTTTGATCAACCTGAAACTTTGTATATGTATTTTACATACAAAATAAAGAAACACGTGTTTTAGGAAATTTGAAAAAAAATATATTTAGGGGGTGAAATGGGCTGATAAAGTTTGCATTCTAGACTATAGCATATCTTCGGCGTTAGTGAGCCGATTTCGAAAATTCTTTTTTTGTTTAATACGGATAGTTAAAAAATATCGAAACGATGGGATGGAAAGGGTGGAGGGGGGTGAATTCCTTTTTTGGGCTGTTATGAGGTGCTAATACTTGCATCTTTTCACAAAATAGATACTAAATTCGCCTTCAAAAACCTAGCTACACTAAAAAGTTAACCTTAACTACCTTATAATTCATTACATTTGTAGTCGGTGCCAATTCATGTGTGTATTTGCCTAGTCTGATATAGATTGGCACCTACACCATGATATACCTACGCCCACGTGGACTTTATTTGGAATTATACCCATTTTTAACCAACGAAGAAAACAGAAGAGGTTCACGTTTCGACACGTATTGGTTAGGGTATAACTTCGAAGTTGGTCCTATATAAATTAGGAACAAAAATCCTACCCGAAAGGTGGGAAAATAGGGCGAGATTTATTGTTAATTCTCAAATTTTAATGCTGAGTTGTGTATTACAAAAAAACAAACAGTAGATTCAGATTAAGTAGTAGATTTTAGCCACAAAAAAATATAAAATAAAAACTTTTTAACAAAAAATTAAACCGCCGAAAATTTTAAAAAGCAAAAAATAATATACCTTTTTTATTTAACCTTAATAACAAAGTTCTTAAACTAATGTAAGTATACCTAAGTCATTTTGAGTCGGCGCCAAACAATTAATGAACAATAAATTTAAAGAAATAACCAAATGAAATTAACAATGCAACGTGAAATCTTCAGCGACAAACATTAACATTCCAAAAAATGTGCTCTCCGTACGACCACTCGCACAAATTGTGTATCGCTATCTCGCTGTGTATTGCTGTCTCGCTGACGTTAACTTCGTGAACGCTCGGCATTTTCCAGCGAAGGTGCGTGTCGCGCCGCGCCGCCGCCGTACGTCACACTTTACTAAATTAATTAATTTGCTTGTTTGGCGCCGACTCAAAATGACTTAGGTATACTTACATTAGTTTAAGAACTTTGTTATTAAGGTTAAATAAAAAAGGTATATTATTTTTTGCTTTTTAAAATTTTCGGCGGTTTAATTTTTTGTTAAAAAGTTTTTATTTTAGAACCAATCATATTTTACACAGAGATAATTTAAATAATAATTGTTATAAATTTAAATAGGCTTCTACACCTTGCAACTATATGAATAAGTTAACATCACCCGTAATATCAATCTGATTGAAAATTGCATGTGCGTTGTAGAGCTCGTGAATTACCGCCGCGCAGTTCGGCAGCCTTAACAAGGTTATTGCCGTTCGTTAAAGCAATTATTGCCTTGCAGTCCACTTCAGTATAAATATTCATTACCAATGATTTTATTCGACTGTATTATTTTATTTACCGCCGTGCTAAATGTAAAATGGTCATATTATATTGTAAGTTTCATGCCTTATTTTTGCAACACAATTATATAGATATGTGATCAGAGAATTGGACAAGCTCGAAAAATTACGACGAAATCTTCATCCTTATTTTTCGGTTATCTCAGTTTTGACTTTCTATCACAAATATAGGACCTGTAGGCTTAGGATGACCAAGTAGACATAAGTTTTATCTTTTTCAACTGTCAGATTTATCGAGAAAATGAAGTCACATCGAGCCTTGTTCAGTACAAAAAGTGACATTATTTTCTCGGCAAATCTTACAGTTGAAAGAGATAAAACTTATGTCTACATGGTCATGCTAAGCCTACTGGTAGATCCTTACCTAAACCAGATTATCGTTAATCAATATAATTACTATTACTATTTACTTAATCTCAACCAATTGTTGTTCCTACGTTAATTGTCACGTGATTTGCACTCCCCAGTTTAGCTAAATAGGTGTAAAACCTTTTTGGTCATAATAATGCAGAAATATCCAAGGATAAAGATGTGTAGAGTAATGTAAGGGAAACCATCGACCAGTATGAGTGAGCCTCTCGATAGCTACACTTATGTAGTTCCAGGCTTATCTAGTTATGTAGTTAGCACGCTTATGTAGTTCCATTATACCTGCATGTGTTGTCTAAATTTAATAAGTAGGTAACTTCTCTTTTAACTACTTTACTTATATTACTTTACCCCTCTCTTGATGTAGACCGTAAGTCATTTCAACACGTTTTAAGCCTCAGTGGTTTTTGTATGTCATAAAATATTTTGAAATAATGTAATACCCATGTATTTAAATGATAATTAAATAAAAAAGCTATGTAAAGACCTCACACTTATTTGATCCTGGCGGATTCTAGTTTTCAGATTGCAGATTGCAGATTCAGTTCTAACTGGCGTTAGAACTCAGGAGGTTTACTATATGAGCTTGTCATTTATCAGTAAATAAATTATTTCCTATAAATGTACATTGTAGGAGTACGTACGACATACTGTCTTTCTAAATCATTACTATGAATTTA